>OZ020616.1:58051815-59251815 GCA_963971575.1 Liopterus haemorrhoidalis | reverse complement strand
TACAAATATTGTTAAGAATAAGAAGATAAATCTTTTATTTCAATGCATTTTTTTAATTGGATAAATATTTGGAGAGTTATGGAGGAAAAACCCAAAAAAATAAAAATTAAAAAAATTTATATCTCTTTTATTATAAAACTTTTACTAGGGTGTTTTAAGATTTTCGCCTTCTTTTGACCTGTAGTGTCACCCATTAAAAAATAAATAAGAAGACCATAAACACCCTGTATATAATAAGAACTGTGGTCAAAGATGAGTTGATAAACGGGAGATAAGCAGGAAAAGAAAAGCAGAACAATTCCAAATCGATAAAAGAAGCATTATATGTACAATACACATACAAATGCTTGAAACTTATACAGACACATAATAAAATATACATACATATATATGTACATACATACATACAGACATACATACGCAGACACGCAGTCCAGCGTAGGGGCGGTAATATGAGGGGTGGAAACGAACAGGGGTTCCCAAACTCTATCCACAAATCTTTGACTTCATTGGATTTTTTATTTATTACAAAAATACCCCTTAAAGATATATTCACATACCCCCATGAATTCTTGAAGCATCTGAAATATTTATGATGAATTTTTGACGTTCTTGAGTAGGTATTGTGATAAGAGTTGTTGAGAAATTCGCGACGATGGAAGGGTTAACTTCAACTGTAGGGGTGAATTACGCAATTACTGAGGAGAGCCGACAAATCACTACTAATAAGGGAGACAGAATTCTGAGCAGAGCCTTTAAGGACTGATAAAGAAATTCTGGCTTTAATTAGCGCCGTATCAAAATTAGACTACGTCAATTTATGAACTTAGATAATAATACAATTTTAGATACCTTCCTAAAAAAATTAGAACTGACCGTCAGTACACAGTACTTAAACAAAAAACGTCCTAAAGTCGGTTTTATAAAGTGCAATTTATTGACTGGTTTGATTAATTTTTTGATTCTTTAGATACAAATGGAATATTGTCAACTGACAATAACTGAAGCGCCTCTAGTGAGATTTTGAGAAACTGACAGGTGGAGGATAGTCGAGTTTGTATACTGTTGTTTTCATAGCGAGTTTTTAAAAAATGTCTTTAAAATTGCAAGAAAAAATTAAATGCAACGTGAATTGTTGTGTTTATCTTTGCAATGCAAAAGTAGGTCGTGATAGAGACCTAAGTTTTCATCGTGTTCCGAAACGTGGCAAAAAAGCCTTATTACCTACAATTATAACCCTAGAGGTTACTTGGGTACTAAGAAAACGGAAAATGTCATTTAACGCAACCCTCATATTGAATAATAAATTAATTTCAATAAATATCACATGAAGATACCATTGAACCTGTAGAGCAAAAAAAAAGGTCCTCACTTCTAAATTTTAAGTAAAGAGCAAAAAAAGTCCTCACTTCTCACAGTACGGGGGGGGGGGGGTCCGGAAACTGGACCTAAATATTCTTTACTTTCCCCTCGTATAAAAATATAACTTAAAATAATTTTCTAAATATTATTTTACTTAATTAAAATTAAGAAATGTGTTGAATCTGATATACTGAGAAAAAAAACCTTTGTATTTCAATCAATTTTTTTTAGATTAATATGAATCTTTTTGTAATCGTTGAAAAACCAAAGGATCAAAAGGATTTGCGGCGGAGATTACGCTAGCACACATGTAATAATCAGTTCCTGTGAAGGTCCTTTATGATATATCCCTTTATCCTCGTAATGATGTCCTTAAACCCACAGACAGTGCACAGGAGGCCACGATAATTCCACAGGATAATTGCTCAAGCGAACAACCACGAACAGATACACACACAGGGATGAGCACGTAAAAACATTAACTTGAAAATTATTAATGGGCTTAATAAAACTTCAAGAAGTATTCGTCCGATAGTAAACAACCAGGAAAAATAATATTTTACCATCACCATAGTCTCTATCAGATAAGAATACTGTGTGTGAGAAGATAGGAGCTGTTTGTCCTTGCTTCTGATTGTTTTAGAATATCTCCATCACTTTAAAACTGAGTTCAGAACTCTTTAAATTTGTTGATTGTTCCCTATATGGATATATTTAGTATGGATATATGGATATGTTTAGTAGATAGTTTTAACTAAAGCCACAAGATTATAAAAAGAAGCGCAAGCCTTTGAAGAAGCCGACAGACCCCAGGGTTTGATTGGCAACATTGCTTCCTCTATTAAGCAAACTAAAGCAGCAATTTTTACGTTCTTAAGTTTGCGTCTGCGCTGTCACATCTCTCTTTCTCGCTCTAATTTAATAACCTCCTTTGTCAGCGGTTTGAATATTTAAGGTTAAGTTTCATTTAAATTTATATATTATATCCATTTTATTTAGTAAAAATAAAAAAATAAATTGAAATTGTACCACAATTTTGTAATAGTGCATCTTTGATTAGTGCAATCGTGATTACAATGTTTAAAATAAAAATTTTGGTAGTACTAGTTTCTTATTTTTACTTGCCCGACCTTAATATATAAGGGGCAAGTATTGTAATCGCGAAAATTTTCGATGTCGAGATTTTGACGGATGACCACGTTTCATGGTTCAGGGAATCCAAAAAACCTATTTTCGAAGTGCCGTCCGTATGTGTGTGTGTCTGTGTGTCTGTTTAACTTAAAGAGTTCGTTCTGGTACTAAAAAATTCTTTGAATAATTGGCAAGAACCCTATTGTTTTTTATTAAAATCCGAAACCGGAAACGGAAGTTATTAAACTTCAAAATTTAAAAAAATTCGTAACTAGTAAACCAAGCCTTGAACAAAAATTTGTATAGAATATAATTTGATGTATTTTTGAAGATTTACCAAAATCTTCCTTTATTTTTTTTTTTAAATTTAATTTTTTTTTTATATATTTTTTTTAGTATTATTTTTTTTATGGGAGGGCAAGTCTAGCGGAGGTGTCCCTTCGCCACTGGTTTTACTGTTGGAATCACTGGAAATCATTTGTGTTGGCGACATTTTTAACCCCAGTATGGCCGCCGTTGCGCTACTTTGTATAATCTAGTGACTTTAGTTTTAACGTTCAAGGCAGCGTTTACAGCTAAGTAAATTAGTGCGTTACGAATAGTGCTACATCTGTGTATCTGTAAACCAACTACGGTGGCTTCGTAAAATGTTTATTATCCATTACCCGTTGCCAACTGTGTTGGCAAACACAACATTACCTTACTGTGGAACTTGGTCGAAACCTCAGATTTCTTTCTCTAGCCATACGCCTTACTTCATCCAATTCAAATTGAATCACCTCTTCGCCCATTATTAAAAACTAGACGATGAGTATTATTCCAAATTATTTATTCATTAACTTTTTAAGATGGGAAAACGATTCGTTTTCACTCAGTGCATTACATTTATAATGTTAAAACTAATTATTAATAAATTATTGATCTTTGTTTTACATTATTAGTATTTGTTTGTTGACATGGTGCGCTGTTTAGTGATTGTATGTAAGGATACTGTCTAAAGAATGTGTTGGGGGAGTGTTTAAATTGTAATTCTGGTTGACAATAGTTGAATGCACAAGGACAGTGTAAGCAGAGTGCAACATGTAACGGGTCTCGAACCTGAAACGATTCAGCAAACCGAGTTAAATCGTTCGGCGAGTCTCTATGCACTTGTGTCTCCGGCGAAATTAATTAATCCATTGTCATCTGCTCGACAGACAGACACACAGAGAGGAAGAGAGAGAGAGAGAGAGAGAGAGAGAGAGAGAGAGAGACGGTGGATCGAGAGGGAGGAAGTGACCGGAAGTGCTTTGAACCGGATATTATGTCCACTCTAGGTTGGCACTACTGTCGCCGCTAGACCGTGTGCTATGCTTTTTTTTTAAATCTCTGCTTTGTTAATTATTTTGTTTTCAAACACAATAGTTTATCTCTGGATCAGGAAATGTTGAAGGCTAATTATATTATTTTATTACGATTCATTCGGATAAATAATGTAATACAATGTTTGGAATTTGAAAGAGAACTTTATTGAACAGTATTTCACAATCCATGGTCGCTATAAAAAAATTATGTGAAGTGTGAATTTTCACACATTTCAGGGTTCGCAGGTATTTAGTAAGTGAATGATGATTATTTGGGATGCCAAAACAAATTTTATGTTAAAATATTTTTCAATTTTAATTCCAATGCCTGATACCATTATTTAGGTTTCTAAACATGTGCAGTATTTTTTTTTTTTTATATAGCAAGGTTCATTAAGATTTTGAAAATTGCGCCTATGGCTTCCATTGGTTGTTTTGTCATATGCTCCGTCCCTCTGGTTTCGTATACATGACACATAGAATGAAAATATAATTCCTACAATTCCAACTGGTTATTAAATTTACGCTCTTAAAAATTAAATGCAACATTTGCCAAAATATAACTAGAATTTTGACAAAATAATTTAAACAAAATAAAAATAGAAAAAAAAAAATAAAATTGTCTCCTCTTCCCGGGAGCGAACTCTAGTTTGCTGCGTAGCAAGCGAGCAAGCTAACCATTAGACCAGGATACGCCTTCTAGTTGTTACATAACTATAACTTTTGTACATCGTTAACAAAAAAACACAAAAAAACGTTATTTTCTGATAACATAATCTGATCAAAAATTCCTGTTGTACTATTCCGGTTCAGACCAATGTACATTAC
Organism: Liopterus haemorrhoidalis; assembly: GCA_963971575.1. Lineage (NCBI taxonomy): Eukaryota > Metazoa > Arthropoda > Insecta > Coleoptera > Dytiscidae > Liopterus > Liopterus haemorrhoidalis. Next base: position 59,247,151 of record OZ020616.1, on the reverse strand, counting down.
TTAGATTTTTTTTTAGATTTTTAATTTAACCCATCTGGGCTACAGGGTGTGGGACAACAAATTTTTTACACAATTTTGGAAAAAATTGCGTCAAAATAATTTAATTTGCAAAAATAAAATTTTGATTGTTAATCCACGTACTAAGGGCTTACATTTGATACCCTACTAAGAATTAAAAAAAATATATATTTTTTTTCGATGAGCACATATTTGTTTAAATTTTTAGGGGGATATGTTTTTTAGCTGTTTTATTATTTTTTCTATGTGCGGGTCAAAGAGTTGTCTACAGCCGTTTGGCTACAATTTTTACCGAACAGACAGATAGACAGACAGACAGACAACAAAATGACGGTATAAGGGTTTGTTGGTCATACAAAACCCTAAAAAGGTCCTTATCTCTATTTTTAAATACATATATTTACCTAAGACGATGATGATAAAAGTTTCTATTGTGTTTTTATTTCCTTCTTTCTTAGACCCCCCCGGTGCTCCAGTGGATGGATTAGTATCCTTTTTCATGTAACAAGCTCAGAAGGCGACTGTACGGCCGTTTCAGTAATTGTAATCGCGAATTGACATATTTTCAGTCAGACATATGTCCTTGAAAATACTTCTTTTAAAAATCCAACAATAAATTAAAGATCTTAACATTGTGAATACATTAATTCATATATGTTGAGATTCTCCGGTGAAGCATCGAAGCCGAACGATACTTAGGAGTTACCGGTTAACGGAGAACGTAGAAGTGAGTGAGGTCTGTTTGTGACGGCAGCATACTCGTCGGATAAACTTGTGGTCCCGAGTGTTTTGTTTCACTTGTTTCTTAGTTGAAACCGCACAGCTAACAGCTCACAACTTAACACCGACAAATACTAACAGGATTATTGTTTAATTGTTGGAAAAAATATCATTTATACACAACAAGTACGGACAAAATAACAAAGACTACAACAAACAAGTAATGAAGAAAATTGCAACGGTGGGATAATCAAAGCCAAGTATTACAGGGGAACGTTTACGTGAGGATGAAATACTACGGTGTAAGAAAAAAACGCTGGGCAGTTGACAGACCATGTAATAAATGTCGAGGAGATTACCTAGTTTTATTATAAATATAATACCAAATACAAGTTATTGAAAAAAAATAAATAAATAAAAAAGTGACGTAACAGCAAAAATGTATATGACAAAAATTGTTTATAATAAGAAAATAATTTTTGTTGTATATACTTTTTCGATTGGATGAATATATGGGGACTTTCGGGTAGGGCCGGCTCATGGGTACCTGGTGCCCTGATGTAGCGGACTGCATCTGCAACTGGGGACACCCTGTCTCTTGATTGGCTGACAGGTGACATCCTCTCCCGTGATTGGCTAACGGGTGATACCTTGTCCCGTGATTCACCGGCCATGAAATTAAGATACGTCAAAAAATAAAAACTAATACAAGTACAAACAATTTAAATTTTTATATTATAAATCCGTCATTGTTGACGAGTAATAACCTAGTTATCTAATAAATATACGACGGCTTCGAACCGGAACTGAACCGAAAACCGATACCCGAAAAAAACCGTTATTTTTGTCGGAACGAAAACCGGAACTGAACCGAAAAAAAATATCGGTTTATTTCGGTTCAGATAATGGTTATGTGAGTGAATATAAATTACATTTTATTTAAGATTATTTTTTATGACTGATGAGCAGATAAAAATCGTAATTTTTCTGACAAGTAAAAAAGAAATTGCGATTCTATTATTTCAGGGGAGGGGAGAACCCCCAGAACCCCCCCTGGCAGCAGCCTTGGTATGATTATTACAAAAAGAATAAAATGTTCTTCTAACTTATAGTAGAAAATAAATTTCTAATACAAATAAAAGCATTTAAAAATTTATCAATCGGAACTGAACCGTAAACCGAAAAAAACCGTTATTTTTGCCGGAACGAAAACCGGAACCGAACTGATATATATATATTTTTTGACTGAACCGGAACTGAACATTGAACGAAAACCGAAACGAAAAAAATAACGGTTCGAAGCCCTGTAATAAATTTTAAAAAACATTTTTAAATTTTTATATTTAAAAATGCTGTGCACTGTCGGGGTCCATTTATTGTTTATACATTTATTGTTAAAATACAGAACTACGCAAAAGCAATTTAGTTCCGCGTAAACGTTTAGAATAGCCTATACTGCTAATACTGGTTAACAAAATTATTTTTAAATTTTTATATTTAAATTGCTGTGCACTGTCGTGGACCATTTATTGTTTACGCAATACAGAACTACGCAAAAAAATCCACATTAAAATTCTCATTAGCAAAACTAATTAAGAGGATTAATTTCTTTACTTAATCTTTTATTACATAATTTTGGTCAACGCAATGTCACTAATCTTTCCAAATATTTCTCGTTCACAATCGTTCTAAGTAACACATGTTGAACAGTGCATTTTTTGTATAAAATACCCTTAAATTAATAACAACCTTAAGCGCTAGTAGCCATAAATGCTGTGTGTACACATTTTTACCAGTTTTATAAAAAGTAAAATTTGAAAAAGTGCAATAGTGATGAAACGAGTTGAGTGTCTATTGAAGGGTTAAGAAGGGACATCCTGTACTGAGTCGACATCCCTTGGGAGCTAATAGCCAAAGATGCTGCACACCATTTTCTCTAAATTCAAAAAATTCTGTGGATTTTAAATTTTTTGTAAGTATTGTACAGGTAAATTTTATGTTTTTTCGATTGAATATTTTAATAGCTCTAAGTATGTATGTTCCTTGGTCGCTAATAGCCGAAAATGGTACACACCATTTTCTTAAATTTACAAAAATTCTGTGTATTTTAAATTTTTTGTAAGTATTGTGAATTTTTGGAATGTTTTTACGTCTCAATATTTTTAACAGCTCTAAGTAAGTTTGTATGTTCTTTGGGCGCTAATAGCCTAAACTTCTGTACACCTTTATTTCAAATTTCAAAAAATTCTGTGGATTTTAAGATTTTTGTAAATATTGTGCAGGAAATGGTTTTGAAAATGTTTTTTCGATTCAATATTTTTAATAGCTTTAAGTTTAATGTTCTTTGGGTGCTAATAGCCAAAGATGCTGCACACTATTTTTACAAATTTCAAAAAATTATGTTGATTTTAATTTTTTTGTAAGTATTGTGTAAGTAAATTTTTGGAATGTTTTTACGTTTCAATATTTTCAACAGCTGTAAGTATGTATGTTCCTTGGGCGCTAATAGCCTAAAGTGCTGTACACCATTTTTTCAGATTTCAAAAATTCTGTGAATTTTAAATGTTTTGTAAGTATTGTGAAGGTAAATTTTTGGAATGTTTTTTCCATTCAATATTTTTAATAGCTCTAAGTAAGTTTGTATGTTTGTTGGGAGCTACTAGCCAAAGATGCAGCATACCATTTTTTCAAATTTTTAATAAATCTGGATTTTATATATTGTTCTACACCATTTTTCCAGTTACAAAAAAATTAATGCGATCTTTTTACGCCAAGATTTGTTAGTATATAATAAGTGATTTTTTTTGGCACAATTTTGTCAAGAAATTTCTCAAAAAAATGGATTTTTTGATATATTTTTTAATCTGTACCTCAGATTTTATTATATACTTGATTCAAAAATTTTTAAAAATATTTTTCGAAAATATTTCTACATTTTTTTGGCATATTTTTCGATTTAATATTTTTAACACAATAGTGAATCTATACGTCTTTTGGGCGCTAATAGCCTAAGCTGCTGTACACAATTTTTACCAGTTACTGAAAAATATGTGATTTTTCTACGCCAGGTTTTGTAAGTATATTATTAAGTGATTTTTTTTGGCACATTTTTTGTCAAGAAATTTCTCAAAAAAATGGATTTTTTGATATAAATCTCTTTTATTTCATTGTTACCTTAAAGTAGTAAGATGCATCAGTAAAGAATTATACAGAAGTAATAAAGAATTTAAGTCCTAATAAAAGTGTAAGTGTAAAAGAACCCATTCAAGAATTCAAATTAAAAGTATTTATTTTTATCGCAATATAAAAGGCGGAAATAAAAACGGTCTTTGGATAATGAAATTATTTTGTGTAACAGTAAAATTGTGAAGGACAAAGATAACTATGTTTGTATTTTAATGTAATTTCAAGTGAAGCAATGTTTGTTCAGACAATTGGATGGATTCTGTTTACTATCACTCAGATTTTTGATTTTTCAGAATATTTCAGATTTAATTAAATCACAGAGATAGAGAATTTTATATTTGTACTATTGCGATAATAAGAGCGCTGTCCAGAAACTAAAATATCCAAACTTTTCTAAGGATAATAACTCTTTAATTTATGATATATTAAAATCTGTACAAGATCTAACCTTTAGAGATAAATCGATAAAAATATGCTGGATCAAGGGTCACTCGAACTCCAAATTTAATAATCAAGTAGATATTCTAGCAAAGGAGGCCGTTTTAAAAGGAATGCCGCTACAAATACCACCTAGCAACAATGACAATAATTTAAAATTAAAAGAAATTGTTCTAAATCAATGGCAACATGATTTCCTACAATCACTTAAACATAAAGCATCATATTATGGAGAAATCCAGACAACACTACCAAAAAAAACACTGGTTCTCCTCAGACCAAAACAGGGCTTTCATCTGTACTATAATACGACTAAGATTTAATCATAACCTCTCACCTTCTCATCTGCATAGAATAAACTTGAAATCAACCCCGTACTGTCAATGTGATGACCAGTCTATTGGTGACGTTAACCACTTACTTTTTAAATGTCCATTATATTTCGGTAATCGTACAAAATTTTTAAATAAATTAATTTCAGAAAATATCCCATTTCCAACAAACATTCAAACACTTTTGGCCACAAACTCGATGAAAATTTATAATATAATCTTTGACTACATCAAAGTAGAAAAAATTAACGTGTAATAAAATCGTATTTATACTTAACATTAATACTAATATATTCTGGCTAATAGTCTCTTAAGGACAAAAATTTTGGTAAAAATAAAAATGAAGAAGAATAAATAAATTTATATTTGTATTTTAATGTCTATTCTAATTCGTAATTGTAATTTTATTGTTATTAACTATTATTATGTATTTTATATGTAACTTATATTATTATTGCTATATTATTTTATTGTATACAACACTGGTTAATAGTCAGTGCAACTAACACCAATAAATACTAATTAAAAAAAAAAAAATATTTGTACTACTCACAATTCATTATTAAAAAATTCAAATCCAAATCTATCAAATAATAAGACGAAGAAAAAGAGAAAAAACGGTGACAATGGTGGGATACCCCCCTCAGCTATAAGAACCCCCCCACCAGAAGCTAAAAAATTTTCTTAGGGGCTCAGAAGCTAAAATGTTTTAGGGCTACTTACGTTCAATTACAAGGCAAACGTGTTTCTTAAAAACGCGTTTTTAGGGTTTTGTAGGTATGACCAAAAACCCTTATAACGTCACTCATGTGTCTGTCTGTCTCTACGGTAGAAATTGTAGCCAAACGACTATACATAGAAAGTTGAAATTTGGCATACTTTTAAAACTTTTACCACATATAGGAAAACTATATAGATTCAAAAAAATACAGCGCGGGATGAATATAAACAAATATGTATTTAATAATAAAATAAATATTTTTTTAAATTTTGTGTGGCATACCAAATAAACCTCTTAATTCGTGGATCAACAAACAAATTTTTATTTTTGAAAAATCAATTTTTTTTATTGGATTTTAGCCAAAAATGTGTCAAAAAACTCTTGTCCCCCACGCTGTCTCCCAAAGGGATTGATCTAAACATCTAAAAAAAAATCTCCGTAATGTACATTAATGGGAACCGAAATAGTTCAATTGGATTTTTTTTTTGGAAATACGTCGATTTTTTTGTGCCTTTGGTACAAAAATATATTTTAAAAAAAATCTCCGTAATGTACATTAATGGGAACCGAAATAGTTCAATTGGATTTTTTTTTTTGGAAATACGTCGATTTTCTTGTGCCTTTGATAAAAAAAATATATTAAAAAAAAAATTATTGTGTGGTATCAAAAGAAAGCTCTTAAGACGTAGATTACGAAACGGTAGATAGTTTTTTGAAATTACTTTCTTTTAACACGAATTTAACCAAAAATGTACAAAAGTTCTTGTCCGCACCCTTTTACCAAAAAGGGTTAAACGAAATATCTAAAAAGGCAATGTATATTGATCTGAGCCGGAAACATATGAGAGGAATTTTTGATTGTGTTTTTGAAAAATATGGCAGTTTTTGTGTTTTTGAAAAAATAATTATTTTTTAAATTCATGGTTAAATTATGGCTAGTAATGTTATGGATTTATTGTATTAATAGCTAAGATAGTGCGTGTATTTTTTTGGAATTAAAAATATTAATAAAATAATATATTTATTTAATAGTTGCTAACTGAGTTACTCACACCACACCATACTACACTCTACACCAGGGGTCGGGGAACATTTTTACCCATTACCCAGAAATATATTTCTTTACACCGACGTTACCCCATTGGTTAAAAAAAAAGCATAGATTATTTACATTGAAGAATTTATTGAATTCTTTAGAATTTACATATTAATTAACAATAATATATATAAAATAATGATATAAAATTGTATATTTTTTTCTATCGTATTTAGAAACGCACTTTTTATGATTTTGTATTATATCTCATTACCCCCAAGAATTTCGCAAATTATTTAAATTTTGTTTAAAAAAAATAAATGGAAGCTCTTAGTTCTCAAATAACGAATAAAAGTGATTATCAAAAAAACTGTTGATTTTGATGTGATAAATATACCTAGACATCCAGTATTATGTTGGCTTCTTACATAAGGTAACCATTCGTCCCGCATTTTGATTTGGTGTCCCCAGGGCTGAATTTTGCTCTGTACTTATATTTGGGAGGTGAAGACCTTTTTTTTGCTCTTTACTTATAGACCGGGAGCTCATGACATTTTTGGTCTCCGATTTCATACAGCATGCCTTTTGGAGGAGAGAATATTTACCCTGTGACAACAAAAAAGGGATGGTACTAAACCCCTGCACGCTTTCCGGTCATAGGGAAAATTGCATTTCCACTTGCACAAAATTTTTGTGTTTTTCTCTGATTTAATATTGTTTGCCCTTTTGTCAAAAGAAAGTTATAACAAATTTAAAGTCTTTTAATTATAGGCATGCTGTATGAAAACGCGGAAAATCATATTTTTTTATTACAAGATCACATGACCGTTTGAGCCCTTTGGGACCCTCCGAATCGCATGCATATATTTAAAAGACTTTAAATTTGTTATAACTTTCTTTTGACAAAAGGGCAAGCAATATTAAATCAGAGAAAAGCACAAAAATTTTGTGTTTAAGTGGAAATGCAATTTTCCCTATGACCGGAAAGCATGCAGGGGTTTAGTACCATCCCTTTTTTGTTGTCACAGGGTAAATATTATCTCCTCCAAAAGGCATGCTGTATGAAATTGGAGACCAAAAATGTCATGAGCTCCCGGTCTATTAGTTCTCAAATAACGAATAAAAGTGATTATCAAAAAAACTGTTGATTTTGATGTGATAAATATATCTAGACATCCAGTATTATGTTTGCTTCTTACACCTATTAAATACCTGCAAAACCCTGAATTGTGTGAAAATTCACACTTCACTTCAATATTTTAAAATTTATATTCAAAGGATGATGTCGCATGGTGTATCTAAATATTTTTTTTTTCATAATCTTTGTCTGCGTATTCTGTTGGCGTTCGCAGTTTACAGTACGTCGTGTTATAATTTCATTCTAAACACTCTTAAACAGTAACGGGGGTGGATCCGGCAACCCTTCCGGTTAAGTTGCGGTTTCCACGGTAACGATATTAAGCACGCGTCTCACTCGCGCCCTAACCCAACTTGCATAGGCCGAAAAGTTACTCTTCTAGCACATGTGAAACTACAAGACATGTGAAACGAAAGGAGAACTAGTAAAGGTATAAATATATGGTTATATCATGAGGATGATAAACACATAGATTTTTTTTTTTTTAATCACAATAGGTTCAGAAGCAAATCAGTGAAATTTTTCCTGAAAATGACTTACATAGTTCAAGATCCTCTTCGTTGTTAAAACTTTCAGTTGACAAAGCAATCTTGTACTTAGCCTAGAATATACCGGGTGAATTATTTAAGGAGCAACATACATGTTTCACATATAATGTTAATGAAGTGAGTTATTTCATTTGCAACATAGCAAATTATGAAAGCAAGCTCATATCCATGGCAACAGATATGCAATGGTGATTAGATATAAAAGTTATTTGACATGGGGTGCATTCGAGTTGTACAGAGCAGAGCGAGCGCTGAGCGAACAGTTGATGGTGACGTCATGAATAGAGCACTAACGGAGCGAGCGTTCTTGTGACGTAATGTTTACAAAATCTAACCCTACAATTTTGGGCGGCGTTTTTACTGTCAGATTAGTTCACGTCAGTCATGAATCAAAATTATATACCTCGGTTTTTCCTTGGATTTTTTTTTCAATGATGAAGAACTAAAATTAATAAAAAATTAAATAATAATTAATGAATTAATTTAATGAATTTTTTCCATTTTAATTTTATGCACGGTGTATTTTAATAATTTTTTTGCTGTTTACAGAACATCACAAATACATAAAATGGCCGTACTCTGTAGCCATAGACAAATAATAATATTATTTGTCTATTATTATTTGTCTAAGGCTATTATTTTTATTTAATTTATAATTTAATTTTAAACTTTCATTTCTTTCCCGCCGTTCCCCCACTTTTTTACGTCATACTCCATATGCTCGGTCTTAAAACCCCGAACACATAGAGCGCACTCTGAATGCTCGCTCGATCGCAAAACGAATGCAATTGAGTGTACTCCGAGCGTCAAATCGAACACGTTTGAGTGTACAGAGCGTGCTCGGAACGCTCGGAGCGTCAAATCGAATGTACCCATGATAAAGTTTCTAGACGGCTAAAAAATAGTAAATTAGAAACAATAAATTAATTTTTATTAGTTTGTTTATATTTACATACAAACAAAAATAATATTTTATCTTTTCTATGGAAACGATAAGCATTTGTTTTATGGCTATGTTGCTTTTGAAATAACTCACTTAATTAACATTATATGTGAAACATGTATGTTGCTCCTTAAATAATTCACCCGGAATGAGCGAGTAATATGTCAATACGATGAATTTTGAGTCAGACATCTGTTCTTGAAGAGAATTCTTTTAAAAAATTCAAGTAAGGCTTTAATAAATAATGCATTTCTTTATTTTTCTTGCGAATTGTGCTGACATGAAGACGCGAGGCGTAAAGACATGACCCTGAAGTCGTAAACAGCAAGTGGACGGTACCGAGACCATAAAACAGACGTGGGGTTTCGAAAATCCATATGACTAGACACCAAAAGATCAATAAAATCACTAAAAACTTCACAAAATATTGTTGCTGTTTAAATTGTTTAAAATAACTGGTTACAAGCTTTTTCTTGTTCTCTGGTAGAGTACTATTATTTCCATTAGTGCAATATAAAATCATTGATTATTGTTGAGGTAGCGATTATATTTGCAATACAATTACAAGAGCAATACACTGGAACAGAACTGTTAACATCGTCTCGGGTTAATTCATTTAGAAGCCCTAAGAGCATCTACATTACACGGGCGTAGAAACAGGGGAGCACAAAATACAACCACAATTGTAAAAGATCGGTTTTAATAATTTAATTTAAGTTTTTTGGCTGCACAACGTGTTATTATTAAATTTCTTTGCAATGAAGATATAGAAGTGATTGAGATTAATCAGAGACTTCAAAAATAGTTTGAAGAAGAGTGTTTATCACACAAAACAATTTTTTATTAATGCAAAATCTATCAGCTATGACGTTAGCCCCCATACTCATCCAGCGTCTGCTGTGAATACTGGGAACCTTGACTGCTATATTGAAAAATATAAAACTGTCAAACCAGTCCAGCCAACCGCTACATTCACATACCAAATTCCCTAAACGGAGGAGTTGTTATATAATACAAACGTATTATTTTAAAAGGCACGAAAAAGCAAAATAATAAAAATAATATAAAAAAAACTCGTTACGTATGGCTTTTTGCCACACTTGTTGATTAGAAAACTCGTCGATTCGCACGTTTCCTGACTTTATGTTATGAAACTTATCTTTTAATATAATTTTCTATCACCATATTTCCCAGAAGTAAAATTTCACTCTTTGGTCTTTTTAAAATCCGTTCAGCCCCACGTGTCTTCGGTGGGTTATCAGTATAGTAAAGTGTGAGCCACCGGTGGACACGTGGGGCTCAAATTGTTTTAAAAATCTCCTTAGTAAAGAAAATAGAATTAAAAAAATCGATATAAAATTCGAACGATGTAATTTAGCGAAATAAACTTTACGGCAGTCAACTTACAAATACTAGCTGCATCATATCAAGTTACTATTCGCTCTTTCTTGACTTCCAGTGTATTGCTCACAGTTTTTTTAATTTCACATTCATGATCTTTGCTACTAAGGCAATTAGCCAGAACAATTGTAGTTTTTTGTGTTGAAAATTCCATGCCTGAACAGGATTCGAATTCGAGCCCTTAGCAACGCAGGGCCTGTATGTTACCACTACACTACGCCGGTTAGCTTGCTCACACTTCTTGTATGTGTTATTATACATTATATATAATATATTTTGTGTCAAATCTCTTATTATAATTGTTGGTGGATGTTTCTCATATTATAATTGCTGGATCTGTTAGTTGATCTCTCCACTGGTTGGTGGATGTTTAGTCTTCCTTTTCTGTTCATCTTCACCCTTCTTGTCTTATCTATTGTTTTCCTGTTGTTACTTGTTCGATACGAATTTTGCCAGTCGCAAAAAAGATGCCCCTTTAAAGCGTCGTTGTATGCAACCCGCGGTACTTCCAAGCTAATATAGTTGCATAGCCGTGTCCTCTCACGGTTATTAATTGTCGAAGGCGTTGTTAGGAAGCACCTCGCCTGGAAATGAGTTTATTATAATGATCCAGACGAAATATGGCACTTTAATTTACTTCAGCGGACTTTATTAGTTTTGAAAGTATTCAGATATGAGATTTCAGAACGGTAGTAGAATTTCAACAATTTTAAAATGGAATTGTAAAGATTAAAACTGGAATGTTGGACTATGGAACATGGCAAGGGCATTTCCAAACAAATAAATATGAGAATTAATTAGAAATATTTTAAGATCTATCGTTGCTATGTGGTAAAACGCTTGATTACAGAGCACAGATACTGCTTGAAATCTCAGTCCACTCAGTTCAGGAAAAATGTAGTAAAATAGACCAATACTTGTTCTGTCCTAAACTTTTACTAACTAAACCTAACGGGCCGGTTTCTGAAAGCTTAGTAAACTATAAGCAAATGGTCTACTACAGTTACAATATAACAATCCCATAAGTAACCATAGCAACCGTTTTCTAACTATTTGGTTAGAGTTAACTAAGCTTTCAGAAACCGGCCCTTAGGTGTTAGAAATCGTTTTGGGGGAGTCTTCAATCAAACAGATAAATATGAAAATTAATAAAGTTCTGTACTAAAACCTTGCACGTGGTAACAAAAATGCCTACGGATTACAGGAATTCGGGTTCAAATCCCACTCCATGTTCATCTTATACTGTTAAATAAGCTCAGGAGGATAAAAATAATTCCGTTTAAAGGCTTCTTGACCCTGACTACAAGAACGTACGTCTTCCTCATCATGATGAACTTCATCTAAAAATCCTTTCCTTTTTCCGGACCTTTTTTTTTTAAATCTGAATAAGTTTTTATTTCTGACGCGTTTAATGCCTCCGCTTCTATTTCGGGGAATAAACTTCTTAAACTATTTACGTAATTAAATAAATTGTCAAAAATATTTGCCGCAAACGAGATTGGCATAGTAGGATCTTGTAAGGATTTACTGCTTGCATTTATTCTGGAAAGAATTTTATCCCAAATAACTGTTAATAAAATGAATTCTAAATTATTAATTTTATTTGCTATTTCTCGTATATATATATTTTTTCAATATAAACTTTTATTTATTTTGTGAAATAAAAGGAAATTTTTATTTTATTGTCAAAGTGGACGGTTGGACCGGGCCCCTCAAAAACCGGGCCCTAGACATTTGTCTCATTTGTCTATACCATGATCCGGCCTTGGTTATAGATATCGTTTATGTCTATTTTTTATTTACTTGGAATGTAACCCTATACTATTAATTTAGTTCTGTTTACGCCGGTTCTCCTAAGAATGAAACCGCGGCGTATATCGAGATCTACGTGTAATTTGGAAAATCTACGATCGGAAATGTTTAAATTCTATTATTTGGTCGTTTATTAAGTGGTTGTTGCTGTTGTTGTAGTGTTTAGTATTTCATTCCAACAATGTTAATCCATGTAGTGTCACAATGCATAAGACATTAACCACATTGGCTAGGATGTACACTAGACATGCAAATATCCGGAGACCTGTCCTGTAACATGTAACCAGTGCATTACCCTGTTGGAGGTTAGGGCGCCCTACTGCGCTAGCGGGTGGAAGAGGGTCTGTCAGGGGTGTCCCAAGCACGCAAACACATTCCACCCCTGGTTCGATAGTCCACCTTGAGGTTACCTCAAAGTACTTGTATCTACATATCGTTCAAAACTACATGAAAGGGACCAAACATTCTCAACATTTTAAAATTAAACCAACAAAATAACAACCAATACATTTTTAATTCAAGAATTAGTTAGTTAATTTTTGGCGCACAGCAACAATGGGTATTTGCGCTATTATTCAGGGATTCACAACCTGTATTGGTTTTTATTAATCATTGAATAAAAAGACTAAAGAAAGCAGACATACAGATCAATTCTGTAAAAAGTTACTATAATAGTTACCGTGTAGTAACGTTACTACAATATAACTATAATAGTAACTTTAACATTTTTCATATTCTGTAATATCCAACTGTAGTGATGTCGCTATGAAAGTTATATCTTAGTGACAGTTACTGAAAAAAGAATGAAGTTAGTTACAGAAGTGCAACACGCATGCGTATTGATGGTATACAGATGACAGTTGAGGTTAAAAATGTCAAAATATTGTATTGCTTACATTATTTTGTTGTTATATAATATATATTATGGTATATACATTTATAAAATATAAAAAAAAAAAAAAATGAGTGAAGAAATTAAAAAAAAAAAAAGAAATGCAAAGACAAATTCTCGACAATAGAACCAGTGGCGCAGGCGGTGGGATTTGGAGGTTAAAACCTCCCATAAAGCTGGATTATTTATTACTTCGATGCATTATCCTTGTTTTGTCATTACTTCCATACGTATTTTATAACCCTCTCTGAATAGAACTTTTGTTAATTTTTTTAAAAATAAAAACTATTTTTTTAACAATTTTAAAAAAGACTCGTATTAAAAATGAGGAATTGGAAAAGACTTTGATTTTTAATATATTTCATCTCCAACAATATAAACATTTACCTACACTCATACATATTTTATATATATTTATCAAAAAAATCAAGTCGGTCGGAGGGAGTAATTTTTAAGGTTTTTATTGACTTTATAAATCCTTTGATATCGTGGATCACCTATACGATGTAGTATTTGTATAAGGTCAAAAGTCAATAGCCAAGTATTATGTGTAACAATTTTTTTCAACACCCTAATATAATCTTCAAAGCTATTCTCATCGAAATATCCTTGTGAAATAAATATTTCAATCCCCTTTTTTTGTGTTCTAATATCACCCTCACAATAGGAATATATAAAAGTGATATTTTTTCACTGGCTTGAAATGTTTAACCTTACCTTTACCTGCATTTGTACAGTTGTGCAAAAGGTCTCGACGCCGGGCGTGCGTATTCAATTACAGCAAAGTGCATGAATGTTTGAAGACGCTCTAAACGACAAGGACAGGTAGAGAATTCACGCGATTGCCCACGACGCACAATTAAATATTTAAACAGACAAGAAGAAACAAGACAAGATCTAGAAATTGCATTAATAAACTTAATTGTTTTATTGAGTAATTGGAAAAGTGCAAAATAACAAACTAATAAATAATAACAATAAATTATATCATACAATATCAAAGATTCATCTACAAGCGTGTACAAAAGACATCTTAAATCATCAATAAGTTTATAAAAATAATAAATAATAACTGGACGCATAAGCGGGTCTATTCTGTATCTTTTGTGGTTAAAAAGATTTGGTTAAAAATGATGGTTAAAAAGTAACATTTTAACTAGGCATTAAAATTTTAACCTTGTTTCTTATTCTGTATCTCACGTTATAACACAGGCGTTAAGTTCTAATTTTTTAACCTTATGGTTAAAAGTATGTTGTGAAATTATCTACAAGGGAAGGTATTTTGCTTGTGTAATTGTGGATTTAATGTAAACAAGTGTTATGGTTGAATCGTGAATGAACAACGATCAAATATAATAAATATATATTGCGGAAATGTACAATATTTATACATAAATAATTATGGGTGCAGAAAGTAAATAATATATTATAATATTACCATAATATGCAAATGTATCAATATTTTCTTTCTTTCTTCTATATTAAGATACTTTTATTTTTAGGTTATATTTACCTTATTTTTATTTTACCTTATTTAACAGAGAAATTAAAATTTATAAATGTATCACAGTTTCAAAGTTTTCAATATTTACTTGCAATTTATCGGGAATCGGGAAATCTTTTAATTACTCTCGCATTAAAAAAAAAAACAAATATGTAATACGAAACATTTCGTAAGTTTTAGAAAAATGAAAATATTTCTTCAGGTAAATTAAAAGGGTCTCTCATATCATGCAGTTGCCCTAGTTTAATTCGAACTGATCTCCTAAAAGGCATTTGTATATATTTTTTTATTTACCTATATTAATTTTTCACTTATTAACCTCTTTTTGTTCAATTTGTTTTATTAATAATTGGTTTAAAATAAACAGACTTGCCATAATTAATTCTAAAAATGGATTTTTCCTGGCTATTTGACGTTTAGAGGTTAGAACTACAGGTGGTTAAAAGTTAACACCATGTATTTGGCTGGAGTTAAAATTCCAAATATAACCTACTGAATTAACCACATCGAGGTTTAAATTTTAACGCCATAGAGTTACAGAATAACAAAATATTGTAAAGCGTGGTTAAAATTTTTTAACTTCGACCTTGAGGTTAATTTTTAACTTTTTAAGATACAGAATAGACCTGAAGGTGATTTAAAAACCGCCAGTTAACAGATTGCGCAGCACAATAAAAAAGATGGAGATTCGCACGCTGTGTTGACTAGAACTTTAAGCGTATTGCACTAATTGTCCATTAGAGTCTAGTCCAAAAATTGGTCCACGGATTGGGTCCACAGCTTGGTACTGCAATTGTGCGGTGTATGCAGCGTTTTCTACATTACCATTGGTCAAATACTGTACCTAAAAATTATTATTATAATTATACATAGAAATAATAAGTACAATACATAAAAAATATTCAGTAACTGATATGGCAAACAATATAGACCGGGAGCTCATGACATTTTTGGTCTCCGATTTCATACAGCATGCCTTTTGGAGGAGAGAATATTTACCCTGTGACAACAAAAAAGGAATGGTACTAAACCCCTGCACGCTTTCCGGTCATAGGGAAAATTGCATTTCCACTTGCACAAAATTTTTGTGTTTTTCTCTGATTTAATATTGCTTGCCCTTTTGTCAAAAGAAAGTTATAACAAATTTAAAATCTTTTAATTATATGCTTGCTGTATGAAAACGCGGAAAATCATATTTTTTTATTACAAGATCACATGACCGTTTGAGCCCTTTGGGACCCTCCGAATCGCATGCATATATTTAAAAGACTTTAAATTTGTTATAACTTTCTTTTGACAAAAGGGCAAGCAATATTAAATCAGAGAAAAGCACAAAAATTTTGTGTTTAAGTGGAAATGCAATTTTCCCTATGACCGGAAAGCGTGCAGGGGTTTAGTACCATCCCTTTTTTGTTGTCACAGGGTAAATATTCTCTCCTCCAAAAGGCATGCTGTATGAAATCGGAGACCAAAAACTGTCATGAGCTCCCGGTCTATAAACTTCGAACAATAAACGTTCTAAATTTGGATCAGCTACCTCGTCAAATACGGCAGAAAAGATGGCAAGCAATAATTGATAATAATGGAGATTGGACCAATTATTAGGTAGTAACGTAATAATATTTACAGTAAATTTTTAAATTATTTTTAGTTTTTCCTTTTCTCTCTTATTGTTGAAAATTAACAAGGACGTCTTATTATACAGACTGTAAGTCTGCCACTGAAGAGATTTATAAAATTATCAAATGTTCTTCAAACATACCTTTTGCAGTTGTCCAGTTGGTAATAAAATATAATAAATTCCTTGTTGTTGTGGTTGATCGTTCTGTTCTTTATTATCTGTACTATCCACCTCTACTTCTTCAGCATCTTCCTCTTTACTTTTGATTAGTTTGGCGTTTTGTCTTCGTTGGGTGAATCGCTGAGCTTCAGTCGCTGGCTCTTCTGTTGGTTGTTCTGTTGTGGTCGTTTCTGGAATCTCTTCTGGAGTCTCTTCTGGAGTCTCTTCTGGTGGACCGTATACACTTGGTGGATTTGGTGGAGGTCCATACTGTTGGGGAAGATCTTCGACACGAGAAGGAAGGGTGAATGCTATGGATGGACGGAAACCAGCAGCTGGGTATGGGGCTTGAACTCTTTGAAGGCGCTGGCGGTACCTAGAAAATTTAACGTTTAACCCTTTAATTTAAATCAATAAAATTAATAAATTACTTTCGCAGATATTTTGCTATAGATTAATATTTTTTTAGTTTTTTAGGGTTTTGTAGGTATGACCAAAAAACCCTTATACTGTCATTTGTCGTCTGTTTGTCTGTTTGTCTGTCTCTCTGTCTGTCTGTTCGGTAAAAATTGTAGCCAAACGGCTAAACCTAGAGAGTTGAAATTTGGCATGCTTATACAACTCTTTGACCCACACATAGGAAAAATACTAAAACATCTAAAAAACATATCCCCCTAAAAATATAAACAAATATCTGCTCATTGAAAAAAAAAAAAAAAAATAAATTCTGAGTAGGATATCAAATGAAAGCCCTTAGTACGTGGATTAACGATCAAGATTTTATTTTTGCAAAATAAATTATTTAGAAGCGATTTTTGCCAAAATTGTGCAAAAAAAAATTGTCCCACACCCTGTAGCCCAGATGGTTTAAACTAAAAATCTGAAAAAATTCTAAGTAATGTACATTGGTGTGAACCGGAATAGTACAACAGAAATTTTTGATCAGATTATGTTTTCGGAATATAACGCATTTTTTGTGTTTTTTGCTTAACCACGTAATATATTTAACAGCTTATCTAAGACGGTTAAACAGCATGGTTTGATAGTGTAATGTTTAGCATGCTCGCGTTATAATTTGCAAACTTAAGTTCGCTCCGCTCTCAAGGCAGTTTTATTTTTTCTATTTTTTTTTTTGTATTTTTGTTTTGTTTAAATTATTTTTTCAAAATTCTAGTTATATTTGGGCAAATGTTGCATTTAATTTTTAAAAGCGTAAATTTAATAACCACTGGAAATTGTTGAAATTGAATACACCAAATCAGAGGGACTTAAAACAACCAATGGAAGCCATAGGCGCAATTTTCAAAATCTTAATGAACCTTGCTATATATATATATATATATATATATATATATATATTTGTTTTACCGCTTATGCAAGCCAATTCTATGTACTCAATGGACGGTGTCAAACCAAAATTGACGTTTTCAGACCAGGGGAATGGTCTGAAAACGTTTTTCATGTTTTTTGGAGCTCTTGCAACCTGATTATATAGCAGCGATGACAGAGAAAATTTCACAAATGGTCTGAATACGAGGGTAGATCGTATATTTATATACAAATTTAGTTCACTGATTTGTCGTGAAGAGCGCGCGCCAGTAGTTTTTGTATATAACTTTTTATACAAAAAATGTAAGATTCCGACTTTGTCAGACCAGCACAATTCAGTCGACGTTGTCAAGCCTTAAATCTGGCAACACTGTATAGAATGAGCTAGATAAACATTCCAGTCATGATAATTTTAGTTCATTGTAAGAACTTAAACATTTTCTTTCAATTTGTCTTACAGAAAAACTTTAAACTCAAATTTAGTTTTGGCAGACTCGTAGATACTTGAAAACAAGGCATATAAACGATTTGTATCAAATTTGTTCAAATTAAAATTTTGGTATTTGCGCTATGAAATTCTTCTTTTTTTCTAATTTAGAAATAATTACATTTTTATAGTTTATAGATTTCTTAAAGCGTGCTGAATGTTAGTGCTTCAAATGAGACGTTAAATTTATTTAATATTTTTATTAGAATCCCAAATAAATGTACATTTTAATAAGTTTGAATTTTGTTCATATATTTCACAGAAAATTATTCTAATACGGACATCAATGTCCATAATTTATTCTTAATTCCAAAGAAGAACACAAAAGGTTTCAAATTACAAATAACTCGTTTAAACAATTACTTTTCTTAATTGTAAAAAATAAAAATAATTGTAAAAAACAAAAGTTCCCATTTCATTTTGAGTATTGAACATTTATGTGTACGTTTAAGAGCGTACTGTACCTGGGTTACGCTCAACGGATACGTGCATTTGAAAGGGCCAGAGAATTTGAACCAAATGTTGTCGGATCAATTTGATTTTTTTTTTAATTTGAAGATAAAGATTGGCTCCGTTGGATATAAGAGTTAAAATTTGGTTTTATTTTTAATTTTCAGTTTTACAATGTCCTAAACTTTGTCTAACTTCACATCACTGTTCCTCCGTAAATCAATAACAATTGCAAATTCCATAGCTAGAATCCTATAGATTGTACTTTTATCTTTAAAATGAGCCCTTATTTATGAAAATTAATTAATATTTAGCACCAATTCTTTGGCCCACACCGAAACATTATTTATATGAAATACTGGCATTTACAAGCATCGAGAGATGTATCCATCTGGTAGCGTGGTTTTAAACTAATCTAATCATAGTAGAGGGAGTCTAAAGCTCCGCCTTCGTTTCCTACACATATCTTTGAATTCGGTTGAAATGGGTAACAGAAGATCTTTGGAATAAAATAGTTTGTGACGTCAAATTTACCTGTTTTATTTTAGACTTGCCGTGGTAGAATACAAATTCATATTTACACAAAAAAATGGTCCCAAAAATTAAGTTAAATAATTATGGCCGGCTTCTGAAAGCTTAGTTAACTATAACCAAATGGTCAGAACATGGTTGTTATGGTAACGTATGGGATTGTTATACTGTAATCGAGTTTAACCAAAAGGTTAAATCAACCCCTAAAGGGGTGAATCTATGATTATTAACATAATTTTTTGATGATAAAAAATAAACTATTATTTCTACAAAATTATCTGTAAAATCAGAATTGGTAATAAATATTAATCACTTTTCACATACAACAGCTTATTTTAAAGATAAAATTACAATATAGAGTGGTTAAGTGTTAACATTTGTAATTTTTATTCAATTACTGAGTAACAGTCATGTGAAATTGAAAAAAGTATAGCACTGTAAAATTGAAAATTAAAAATAAATCAAAATACAAATTTAAACTTATTAAAATATTTAATTTATCTACTTTATTTTTTATTAAAATTTATTTACTTATTTACTTATTTACTTATTAAAATTTTGATATTTTCTTTCATATCTTGAAATTAAAAAAAAAATCAAATTGATTCGAATATATTTAATCTATATTTTATGATTCCCAAAAATACAGGTTGATTTATAAATATTAGCACTTTTCCCTCTCCCTGTAAGCTACTTCCACTTTGGTCACTCCCCCAATGACGTAATACGACTTCTCGCCACCGCACCCCGCGTGCAACGATGGACTTTGGAGGTGGCTACATTCGCCTCTTAACTTCAAATTTTAAGATGCCATATCATAGGCTCGAAACCTGGTTTCACTCTGTCATGACATTAAATTACGAGAAAATATATATAGCTCTTGTTTTTTGAATGTCAGGTAAATAAACCCATAGAAAAAAAGCATATCAGACAGACAGAGAGATTTTTTTTTGTGAATTTTGTCTTACATTCACTTGGAACATGTAGAAACGAAAAATGGGTACCAACAAAAAATTATGTGAAGTGTGAATTTTCATACGTTTCAGGGTTTCGCAGGTATTTAGTGAATGATGATTATTTGGGAAGCCAAAACAAATTTTATGTAAAAATATTTTTTTATTAATTTTAATTCGAATGCCTAATACCATTATTTGGGTTTCTAAAAATTTGCAGTATATTTTTTTTTTTATATAGCAAGGTTCATTAATATTTTGAAAAATGCGCCTACGGCTTCCATTGGTTGTTTAAGTCATAAACTCCGCCCCTCTTATTTCGTATACATTCAAACATAGAATTAAATTATAATATCAATACTTCCCACTGGTTATTAAATTTACGCTTTTAAAAATTAAATGCAACATTTTCCAAAATATAACTAGAATTTTGACAAAATAATTTAAACAAAATAAAAATGCAAAAAAAAACAGAAAAAATAAAAATTGACGGGAGTTGAACAGTAGTTTGCAACTTACGAAGCAAGAACGTTACCACTGATCTACGAACGTTCACTCCTTTACTGTGTTAAATAGCGGATTAAATATTTTACATATTTTAGTTAAAAACACAAAAAATGCGTTATTTTCCGAAAACATAATCTGATCAAAAATTCCTGTTTTACTATTCCGGTTCACACCAATGTACAATACTTAGAATTTTTTCAGATTTTTAGTTTAAACCATCTGGGCTACAGGGTGTGGGACAAAATTTTGCACAATTCTCGCAAAAATCGCGTCAAAATAATTTATTTTGCAAAAATAAAATTTTGATCGTTAATTCAGGTTTCAAGGGCTTTCATTTGATACCACACACAGAATTGTAAAAAAAAAATTTTTTTTTCGATGAGCATATATTTGCTTATATTTTTAGGGGAATATGTTTTTTAGATGTTTTAGTATTTTTCCTATGTGCGGGTCAAAGAGTTGTATAAGCATGTCAAATTTCAACTCTCTAGGTTTAGCCGTTTGGCTACAATTTTTACCGAACAGACAGACAGACAGACAGACGACAAAATGACGGTATAAGGGTTTTACAAAACCCTACAAAAGAACAGATTTAACCTCCAATTTTATTTATATATGTAAATTTTCACAAATTTGAGAATTGCCAGAGCCGAAACTGCAATAAAAAAAAAAAAAAAAAACAGTGAGATATAACAAAAAGGTCCAATTAAACAACCTTTTACAAATATTATTTTTTTCTCGTTTATGATCCACCTGACACGCATACTTCTTTTTGGTGTATAAAATTTCGTTTATCGGTGATTCTAAGGATCTTGCTTAATTTTACTTATCACAAGCAAGCCTGTGGCTGCCAGCAATAAATCGTTTGTGCTTGCCGTTGACCGCTCGCAAGTAGATAATAATTAAATTGTTAAAATAATTTGTGTAAAAAATATTTAGACAAATTACGGGCTCTGCTTAGCAACCGGCTATAAGCTGTACGGGCATTTCTGTGTATAAGAAATAGACTTAATCCTGTCTATATTACTCCTACATGTACACAGATTGAAAATGTGGTCACAAAACTTGAAATCAAGAGATCTAGACTCATCTCGCGCTGTCGCGTTAATGATGATGATGACTTCTCTTTATTTTTCATATGAGAAATATAATTGTAAATATTACCTTTTATTATCACGACAGTAATAGTTTACTGAATTTATACAGTAATAAATGTCCTTAATAACAAAATACGTAAATAATACGCCAATATAATTAAAACCAAGATACAATTTGTAAAAATATATTTTAATGCGCAGTACAACCTAGTGGCTGTGCTTTTCGGGTCAGGTATGCGACAGTATTGACTAATATTTCTTCATTTTATTGAGTAACAAAATTATTTAATTTGAAGTGTAATCATTTTCAAAAACGCGTGAAAAAAACAGCACAGGAGGATCCCCCGAATATATTTTATGTATAAAATAATAATCGGCATATATTAAATGTAATTACTAACTTATGATCAAAAAGTCTTTCAGTCTCAGATGGCTTATGTATTATAAATCGCAGATCTTCTTTTGTTAATTGAGTATTCATAATGCACGTGTCATTTGTCGAAAAAAAAGGAGATTTTCTTATATAAAACATAGTCGCTCGAAGAACGGACATTTTGATCCACATGTTACATTGCAAATACGTATATGAATTATCAACAAGTGTTTTTTCACATATAATATTATTATTATTTATTTAAAATGCACTCTTGAGTGTAAACATACTCCTGAACAGTAGGACTGAATGAGTCGGTTTGAATGTTTTCAACTTTACAAATCATATTATACACTATGATAAAATTGGCAACGTCGCAAGGCCTGACAATGTCGATTGAACAACACTATTTTATACAGGTGATACTGAAAAAGCGGTTCCATATACTGGGTCTAATAATGTTTATTAAACATAGCGAATTTTTTTTTTGAGATTTTCTTACCCCTCTCAGTGTGCCCTGAGAGTTATAACTGGTAGATTCTATATCTGGCATATATACACGCGAAATCCTTTAAATAACGGTAGGTCTTAGGTCGCCTGTTGGATATCATTGGTCTGACCACGTCGGTTGTATCAATATATATATATATATATATATATATATATATATATATATATATATATATATAAAATACTGCACATATTTAGAAACCTAAATAATGGTATTAGGCATTCGAATTAAATTAACAAAAAAAAAAAAAAAAATAACATAAAATTAGTTTTGGCATCCCAAATAATCATCATTCACTTACTAAATACCTGCGAAACCCTGAAATGTGTGAAAATTCACATCAATTTTTAAGTTTTATAAATTTCTTTTTATTAATCCTTTAATTTAAATCAATCAAATTAATAAATTATTTCGCAGATATTCTGCTACAGGTTAATATTTATTTAATTTTTTTATAGTGTCATTTTCTTACCTGGGTGGTTCCGCTGTTACCACAACAACCGCCACAAAAATAACTAGATATTTCATTTTGACTTGTTGCCGGCTTGTAACTGACTGATTGATTATGAACTCTGCTATTTATATATGTGATGTATTTTGGTTTTTTTCGATTTCGTTGACATTGACCTAATGTTGGTAACAGTGTCTATTGACACGTAGAAGGTCTGAACGTGAGGAAAATTTAAGAAAACTTTGTTGAGATGTTGGCAATCGTGTCACGTACAAAACACTACGATCTGATTATTTAATTTGGATTTTTGATTTGCGATCAGGGGTTTTGATAAAAGTAATTGGTAGTATTTCAAAATTGAATTAATGATATATAACATGTTATACATTTTAATAAACGTACATTTTATGTTTAACAAAGAATATAGAATGACAAGTACGTAGGTGTAAAATATTTTATTATTATACGCGTTTTATAAGACGATGTATTACACAGCCCAACAGACATTTTGGTGCCTGCAAGTTTTTAACTGTCTCTAGGTAATTTTTGGGCACAGATTGCAAAATAGCCGTCAGATTTGGTCTATCAGATTTAATTTTTGGAGATACGTTATATTGGCCTCTTTAACAATAAAATGTCTTATTTCTTAACTTGTGTATTTCTCACGTTATTACTGTTACTATTTGCTCCTACTGCCAGTTACAAACACAAAAGAAACAAAGTAAGATATTTATTTCACAAAGTAGATAAATATACATTCATCACTTATCACTTAAAAATGTTCTTTTGTACGACTTTCTAGCATAGAGTTTACCAGAACAGTCTTTCTGAAGACTCCAACAATAGTCGGTCATTATGTGGCTATCTTATCTTCCTTGATATCTATCTTCCATAGTTTTATGTCCTGATGGAATCTTTCCCCCGGTTCTTCACTAAAATCATCTAGGTTTTCTGTTAAGTGATCATAATACAACCGAGAATATTAAAGTTGGAAAGTATATTTTCCACTAATTCTCTGCCTTTGATTTCCAAAAAAATGTTGTACTACTTGAATCAATGAACACCAAGAATTAGATTCAATCTCGTTCATTGATGCGGTTGGATTGGATTGTGGATCTTCAGTAGGTTGCCTTATCTGAGGACCATCAAATATTCTGGCTTTCAGTTTTTCAGAGTTAATCCCAGGAAATTTACGTGTTAAGTAGCCTACACAAAGTCCATCTCGATTTATTGTCTTCAAAAATTGCTACATAAACCCAAACTTGATATGCAAGGGTGGAAATATAATTTTCTCTCTCGCAACCAAAGGTTTGTTGACAAAGTATTGTTTTTCTTGAATTATGACATTGCTTAATGAAAATCACCCAATTTCTGTTCACCCAGTGCTGATCCTTAGCTCTGTTGTCCCAAAGACAAAAAAACAAGGATATTTTGTATATCCACTTTGCTGTCCAAGGAGGAAGTTTACCGTTTTTAGATAAAAAACTAAAATCAATTAGTCTGTATCTCAAAAACTAGAGCTGCTACGAAAAAGAGTCAGGTATTTTTGGAATCAGCACATCAAAAATATCCAAAATCAGTTCTTACTTTTGGGGCACCAATATAAAAAAAAATATTTTGTTGGGCAGTGTTATCACACGAGTTATTTGGAGTTCGACGAGCGCAGCGAGAAGTGCTAAAATTTTTAATGCTTTATTATTTTTTTATTTCTACGATTAACATTTTAAATTATCTAACGTTTTAAATTTACCTATACCTCTAAAAAAAAACACCCGTTATATGGGGGTTATATGGGATCATCTTGATCTTTCCAAATAGCATGTTCTTTGGTCTTTTTGTTCAATGGTTGTGAAGCACTGCTCTAAAATATGATGGACACTTTTCATTTATTAGCAATTTGAAAAATATAAAAAATTTATAATTTTTGCATGATGAATGTATTTATATGATACTTGTTTGTATAGGTATATATTTGGTTAATGTCCAAGTGTCATAAACAGATATTTTATGGTATTATTCAGAGATTATTTTGAATTAAATGTGATTGTTTTAATGGATTTCACAATATATTTATTGTTAATAAAATATACCTCATAAAATACCGATCAAATAAATCCTAACCATTTGTTTTAATATCGCAAACAATGAGGCAAAAATTCAATAAAAATATTCTGTCTTTTTAATTTATCTAAAAATCCAATTATATTATAAAATAACTAGTGCACCCGTTGCCAATTGTGTTGGCAAACACATCATTACCTTAATGTGGAACTTGCTCGACACCTCAGACTTCTTTCTCTAGCCGTAAGCCTTACTTCATCCAATTCAAATTGAATCAAATCTTCGCCCATTATTCAAAACTGTACAAATAATGAGTATTATTCCGAATTATTTATTCATTAACTTTTTAAGATGGGAAAACGATTCATTTTCACTCAGTGCGTTACCTTTATAATGTTAAAACTAAAAATGATTTGAGACGTTAAATTTTATATATTTATTAAAATAAATTTTCCAATTTCTTTATAATATAAAAATACGCACATGGAAAAAATGCACACGGATTAATACCTACGCACACGGAAAAAAGTGCACATGAAAAAATACACACACGGAATAAAGCGCACACGGAAAAATACACACACGGAAAAAATGCACACGGATTAATACGCACACGGAAAAAAGTGCACATGAAAAATACACACACGGAATAAAGCGCACACGGAGAAATACACACACGGAAAAAAGCG
The DNA here is from genome assembly GCA_963971575.1 of Liopterus haemorrhoidalis. Lineage (NCBI taxonomy): Eukaryota > Metazoa > Arthropoda > Insecta > Coleoptera > Dytiscidae > Liopterus > Liopterus haemorrhoidalis. Next base: position 59,221,243 of record OZ020616.1, on the reverse strand, counting down.
TACTTACACTTTATCTCAAATCAGTTTGAAATAAATCGTGAGAAACTATTACACAGTAAAATTTAATTGTTTGCCCGCTTTAATATATTGCACATTTGTAATGTCAAACCAGATTTGGTTATTTTGGTTACTTTTATACTGTAGTACTGACTTTAAAATGTAAATTTGTCATTTCAAAATATTCCTTACGCTGTAAAACCTACTTCTGATTTGTTGGTTATGATCATTATAACTAAGATATCATTTATCTTTATGACATATGTCAAATGGAATGACATTTTAAGAAAGTGATTTTTTTTACCATGTTTTAATACCAACATGACGTACAATTTCAAAAGTGCAAACTATTGAATGTATTAATTTGTAATTTTTATCAAAATATTTTAAATATTTCGAACCAATTTTAAATTTACTCAAATAAGGTGTCACCTAGTGGCAACAAATGTGTCTCAAAGTGGTAAAAATTATTCATTTTTACCAAAGCGTGTTTTATTCACTGCATTATATTTACATTTTTGAAAATTTAAAACGTTAGATAATTTAATACGTTAATCATAGAAATAAAAAAATAGTAAACCATTGAAAAAATAATAATAAAGAAAATAAAGTAATTTTTTTTTACATACTTTCATCAAAACCAAATATTTTTAAAATAATTATTTTTCTGCTACTAATAATTTTAATTTATATTATTTTTGTGTAAACATATCAATTAACAACTATTATTATCACGCGTTATATGTGAATATACACTTCGGTGAGCTTCGGAATATTTCGTTACATTTCGGAATTTCGCTTCAAATTAGTTTTTGACGTCATAGCACGCACCCACGCAGGGACACACGTTGACGTATTATATTATAGATACTTGTTCGTCTTTACAGCATTTATTCCGGTTTACAGTAATTAAGTTTATTTTTACCTACAACTAATTGTGTACTGTCAGTAGCTTTTTACATATTAAATCATGATTTGTTATTTAGTTGAATATTCTATTTTCTGTGTTAAATTCTTGATGATTAATTGTTAGTATTTCAGAGGCTAATATTGAACTAATATAATTATCTTCATTATAAAGTTTATCCCCTTAGTACAACACTGCGTGTAACTGAAAGAAACTCTTAATGTCTTAAGTTTGTTTCCTGTTTCACTCCGCCCCCCCCCCTTGAACCCTCCCTGCTCTATACAACTCGTGTTCAACTTAATCTGCATAAAAAATACCACGTTCTAATCTAAAGTTGGAAACTGCGATTGTTTACTTTGTTATTAATTTTTATTTGAAGAATTTTTTCATCAGTTAAAGGGTTAATTTGCATACGTAAAAAACATGCTGTAGGAAAATAAATAGAATTTAATTAACGCTTAAGGTGAAAATGGTGGATTAATATTGACCCTAGCAAGGTTGCGACCTTGGTCTTAATGTTAAGGACCTAATGACAGACAGACTGTTGCAGTGGATTGTAATGAGGATGAGGCACCTGTCTTACCTTTACTGGCGACAGAACTAGAAAAATGGGCTACAGAACTGAAAAAACAAGCGCTCTGTTTTTGCTCATCCCTTGAATTTTTAATGGTGCTTCATTTTTGCCGACCGCCAACATATATAAGGAAGGTATTGTGATCATACCGATTTTGACATTTTGAGATTTCAATGGATCTCCACGAATTGAGGTCCCTACATAACTTTTTGACTATTTTTAGCATGATGTCTGTCGGTCTGTCTGTCCGTCTATCCGTCTGTCTGTCTGTCTGTCTGTCCGTCTGTCTGTCTGTCTGTCCGTCTGTCTGTCTGTCTGTCTGTCTGTCTGTCTGTCTGTCCGTCTATCCGTCTGTCTGTCTCTGTACACGTGCAGAGCAAATTCGGCTTAAAGGATTTTTATGAAACTTCATATTTAAGCTTTTGACATCAATGGCACGAGTTGATCAACTTTTGGTAAAAATCGGTTGACTAGAAATGATGGCTTCGAACAGGAACTGAACCGAAAACCGAAAACCGAAAAAAACCGTTATTTTTGTCTGAACGAAAACCGGAACTGAACCGAAAAAAAATATCGGTTTATTTCGGTTCAGATAACGTTTATGTGAGTGAATATAAAACATATTTAATTTAAGATTATTTTTTTAAACTGATGAGAAGAAAAAAATCGTAATTCGTAATTTTTTAACCGATAATTTAAAAAATGCGCTTCTATTATTTCGGGGGAGGGGGGTTGAACGCCCAGAACTCTCTCCTGGTAGTGACCTTGGTAATATTATCACAGAATAAGGAATAAAATGTTCTTCTAAATTATAGTAGAAAATAAATTTCTAATATATATAAAAGCATTTAAAAATTGTTTCCAAACACCTACACCTAGAGAGTTGCAATTTGGCATGCTTATACAACTTTTTGACCCGCATATAGGAAAAATACTAAAACATCTAAAAAACATATCCCCCTAAAAATATCAGGGCTTCGAACCGGAACTGAACCGAAAACCGAAAACCGAAAAAAAACGTTATTTTTGCCGGAACGAAAACCGGAACCGAACCGATATATATTTTTTTAATTGAACCGGAACGAAAACCGAAACGAAAAAAATAACGGTTCGAAGCCCTGGCAGATATATTTCGAAAAAAATTATTTAACAAAAGTTGCTATAAAAGTAAGAACTAACAACTTTTATTTAAGACATCTTTTGATAAAACGAAAAAATTTTGAAAAATGTTTCGTTTTCTTTCTAATTATCTATTTTTTCATACTAATACGTTTCCATGGTCATGATAAATAATATCTCTGTTAGAAAATATTAGGCCAAGTTATTTCTACTCTGCTGCTAGAATGTATTTTATACAAGTATTTTGTGAGGACGGTTGGTCCTATGGTGGCCACAGCTAATTTCTTTTTAAATATTCTTTGATAAATCTTGTAGGAATATAAACAAATATGAATTTATTTCTTATTATTTGATTTGAAGTTTCACAAGATTGTACGTTGAGTAGTGCATATATATTTTTTGATAAAACTAACTTTTTTTCATTCCGTTCTTTTCCCCTTTGTAATCTTTCCCTCTATGCTTCGTGTTCCCGGGTAGATATTCCGATGTTGTGCGATAATGCTACATTTGTTACGTTCATGGGCTGAGTTGAGACGAGACGAGGCAGACAGACAGCACAGCACTCCTATCATATCTTAGACAACTTTCAGGTGCAACCAACCAAATATTTTATACCCCACAGAATTCCAAACCACCAAACAGTTTTATAATATTAAACTGAACGGTATTTAAAAACGAACTCTTTTAATTATACGAGGGTTACCTTTTATGTTTTTACAAACGACCACTAGATGGCAATGTTGAAATGTGTCATTACTATATTCGTTTGACATGTGTTATTGTGAAATCAGTGGCAGCTTATAAATTGGCCCAGTAGTTTGTTGACAGTGGACGTAAAAAAAAATGTAAAAAAATTGATATTACTCGTGAAGGTTTTCGTTGGATGATTTTTTACGATTTTAGTAAAGGCCTAACTCAACAACTATGCATAGATTCGTTTCGTTCAACTTTTGGTAATGAAGCACCATCAGAAAAGACTGTTTCCAATTGGTTTGCAGAATTTTGTCGTGGTCGTTCGTCTGTCAGTGATGAATCTAATGAAGGTCCACCAAAATCGGTAGTGATTAAAAAAAAAAATCTATGCTGTTCGCAAAATGATTGAAGAAGATCGGCATGTGACTTACCGTGAGATAGAAGCATCCTTTGGCATATCGCAGACTGCAATACATTCGATTTTGCATGAACATTTAGCTGTGAAAAAGATCTGTTCCCGATGAATTCCGCATAATTTGACCGAAGCTCAAAAAAAAGTGTTGATTGGTGTAAGGGAATGATAAAAAAATTTCAACCTAGGCACTGCAAAATCCATTTACAACATCGTTACAGGTGACGAAACTTGGATTTATTCATATGAATCGGAAACTAAGCAACAATCCACTGTGTCTTCCAAGATGAACCGAAACCCACAAAAGTTGTTCGTTCACTTTAAAAAAAATGATAACTTTATTTTTCGGTTGTACTGGACATGTAGCAACCATTCAGAGGATGGGAGAACAGTTAAAGCTGAATGGTTTACAAAACTTGTTTGCCAGAAGTCATCGATAATATCAGGAAAAACAACCAAAAACGTCGCATCATTCTTATCATGACAATATATGCTCCACACAGCACGTCAAACAATTGATTATTTGAAGGAGAAAAACACCGAATTAATGTCTCATTGCCCGTATTCACCTGATGTATCCCCGAACGACTTTTTTTGTTCTCCAATGTCAAACAAAAAATGTGTGGACAGTGATTTTCATCATCTCAAGAACAGTTGATGCCTTTTTTTTTTTTTTTTTTTAATATTATGGCCTTTGCTGCTGTGGCAATTAGCCAGGACAATTTTTGTTTGAGAAAATTTCCATGCCTGAACGGGATTCGAACCCGAGACCTTCGCAACGCAGAGCATATGTGTTACCACTACGCTACGCCGGTCGGCGTTGATGCCTTTGAAAAACGTGTTTTTGAGATACCAACTTTAGAGTGGAAATTTTTTTTTTCGAGAATTGGTTTGAACGCATGCAAAAGTGTATAAATCTTAAAGGCGAATATTTTGAAAAGCAATAAAACAGTTTGTTCCAAAAAAATTCTTTCTTAATTTTTGTAAAAACTTATAAGGTAACCCTCGTATGAATCCACGATCTGCTAGGCCTGTAGGTTTACCACTAAGCCACGATATCTTCAGCGTATAACCTTCTTTAAAATATCGTTTTGAAACGTCTCTAGATCCGTTATTAAGATTCAAAGGGCAGTGACAGGTTCTATAAAGGTTCATTAGCATCTCTAAGGCCCCTGGACAGTTGAACTGAACAGGCCTTTACTTCCGGTCTCCAGCTCACACTTCCGGTCCAGTTAAATGACTTAGGCAAATCGCAAATTGCCTCACCGCAACTGAATTGCTAACATTCAAACTCTAAGTGATCGGAAAATGGCCGCAAGTCTCACGAATGAACTCGAGGGTATTTTGTTAAAAATTGTTTCGCATTTGTGTGTTTATTTCCGTGATGAAATATCCAAATATATAAGTATTTTAATCAAGAAATTTAATTTACTCTAATGTAATACACTTAGGCTGTGTTACCGTAATAACACTTAGCCATATTACATCAACAAATGGTAATTTGATTCCCCTCGCACATATACGTAAAAGGAAGGACGATGAACCTGCAGGACGAAATATTAAAAAACATAGACACGTTTCTGAAATTACGCTCTTTATACACATCCATCAAATTTTATTTTCACGCTCTAGGAAAAAGTCCTTAGCTGATGAAATCTTGGAAAAAATTATTTTTATCTACCAGCAGTTCATTCACTACTAAACAAAGGCCTCTCTATTACCTCCCCAAACTTTCCCAAAAACTTATGGATTTAGAACGCAGATAATTTTTTACACTACAAGTTTTTATTTAATAAGTTAGTTAGGCCATCTTTATAGCGTATTATTTATAAGTTAAAATAAATAAAACAATTAATAATAGTATTTTAAATATTGTTGTGCAATACAATCAGCTGATCCATCTTGATGACGTAGGTTCTGAAGTTAAACAACTGACTTTCAGAATTTCTGTATTTTTAAATTAAATTAACTATTTTTACCGACCGACAACATATATAAGGGAGGTATAGTGATCATACCGATTTTGACATTTCGAGATTTCGATGGATTTCCACGAATTGCAGTCCATGTCTGTCGGTCTGTCTGTCCGTCTGTTTGTCTGTCCGTCAGTCTGTCTGTGTACACGTACAGAGCAAATTCGGCTAAAAGGATTTTTATGAAACTTCATATTTAAGCTTTTGAAATAAATGGCAGGAGTTGATCGACTTTTGGTAAAAATCGGTTGACTAGAAATAGGAGTTTACTCGTGTCGATTTTAAGATTTTTGCGAATATTTAACAGAAAAAAATTATTTAAGGCTGCGTATAACCCCTAGAAGTTACCAATTTTTTATACAATACTAACAATCTGAAATAAAATTAGTATCAATCTATACATCAAATGTTGCACCGAATTTTTATCTATCTAATAAGATATTTTTAATTGCAGAAACATTTATTGTAAAAATATTATCGCTCAATAACTTAATAATAGACATCAGCAACATTGTTCTGTAATTTTTTAAATCTATTTATGGGTTTCAAATAACTTTTATATTAATATAGTTTTGTGTAGAAATGTTGAAATAATACGTCAACATTTTTTTCGACTTGATTACTTATAGTTTAGAACCCTCGTCGAAAAATATGATACTTGATAATAACGGAATGCCAATTGGTACACGTATTCTTCACAAAAATTAAATCGTTTTTACCCATAACACCTATTTTAAGAACCGTGGCAGATTCAAGATGGCGGCAAATATAGACTACCAAGTACAATAACTTTAAGTAATTTTCACAATAGAACAAAATAGCTATAACTTATTTGTAGTATAAAGCTTTAGCTACAATTTGCCGCATCGTACGTAAATATGAGTCCTTTGGTTTACAAGATGGCGTCTATAATGCAATTTGCTTATTTACAATTACATAACAGTTTTTTCTACAATTTAAAATATCCTATTAGATAGATAAAAATTCGCTGCAAATTTTGATGTATAGATTGTTATTAATTTTATTTCCGATTATTAGTTTTGTATTAGAAACTATTGAGAACTACAGGGTTGTGCGCCGCCTTAACAAAAGTTGTTATAAAAGCAATAACTAACAATTTTTATTTGAGACATTTTTTGATAAAACGAAAAAATAGAAAACATAACGGTATTAGGCATTCGATTTAAAATTAACAAAAAAAAAAAAAACTAAATTTGTTTTGGCATCCCAAATAATCATTATTCACTTACTAAATACCTGCGAAACCCTGAAATATGTGAAAATTCGCACTTCACATCAATTTTTTTTATATTTATCGGTATTTTTTTTAAACCATGATAATACCGTATTTTGTTTACGGGCATATTTCAATTAGTCATAAGCTGTTGTGGGGTAGAGGCTGACGTGTTCGTGTGAGCACTGCGTCGTGGAAATATGTGTATGGTCCCGCTGGGTCCTGGTGGTAATGACCTGGGGCCATCATTCACGTTGACACCCGCAACGAGGCGCGCCGACTCCCAGGGGTACCACCAACGTCTAACATCTTCAAGGAGCAAAAACACAGTGCCACCTTAACTGTTCAAAAAAACACCCAACAAAAAATAAAGCTTGTTAAAGCAAAGTTAAAATTAACTAGCAGAAATCAAATTTAACAATTTATAAACAAATATAAAACCCATATGACTTAGGGATAGGGTCCAGATTTGCGAGCCAATCTTGTAATGTACCGCGTAACGTAATGCTCGTTTAAAATGTACGAGAAATGTAAAATATAACTCCGAGAGTGGATCATGCTACGAATATAACAAAAAATTACAGTTAGAGTGTTTTCTAAACAGTTAGAATTACATTGTAACTCATTTTATGTAAAGTTTCGTAGAAGAAATTATTGCATTACTGGGTTTAGATGTGTTAGGTTAGGTACACTTTACTTATTAAATTCTTGTTAAAACTTCACATATATAATATATACAACACACAATAGTATATGATAATACGAGTTTTATAAGACGATGTATTGTCGAGTTGTTTGGGGTACGACGAACGCAGAGAGGAGTGCTCCAAAGAAACAAGTGTGAGAATACGTCATTTAAAACGACCATAATATACTATTTTTACCGACCGCCAACATATATAAGAGCGGTATTATGATCATACCAATTTTGACATTTCGAGATTTCGATGGATCTCCACGAATTGAGGTCCCTACATAACGTTTTCACTATTATTATCATGATGTCTGTCCGTATGTCTGTCTGTCCGTCCGTCTGTCCATCCGTCCGTCTGTCCGTCCGTCCGTCTGTCCGTCTGTCCGTCTGTCCGTCCGTCTGTCTGTCTGTGTACACGTGCATAGCAAATTCGGCTAAAAGGATTTTTACGAAACATCATATTTAAACTTTTGGCATCAATGGCACGAGTTTATCAACTTTTGGTAAAAATCGGTTGACTAGAAATAGGAGTTTACTCATATCGATTTTAAGATTTTTGCGAATATTTAACATCAGAAAAATATTTCGAAAAAATGTATTTAATAAAAGTAATAACTAACAACTTTTATTTGAGACATTTTTTGATAAAACGAAAAAATTTTGAAAAAGTTTTCGAATTTTTTTCTAAGTATCTAAATATCTATAAAATATAAGTTGTTTGCTACAAACTAAATTAAAATAAATAAATAAAAAATCAAGAAAATATCAAAACAGTTACTGCAAGTTCGTAAATATTATTTCAAAGATTTTTATTTACTTATTATGCATGTTGTATGCGTTATAAGTACTGACAAGCGTTGTAGGTGTTCGGGTGCATTTGAAAGTAATATGTTTTATTCTCGCTGGTCGACGCATGTTAACTAGAGCCTATGAGAAGCGGGAACTCATCTCTGAATTCAGTTTTTACACTTTTCTGAGTTTACTTTTTAAAAAGCAAACATTTTTACTGTTATATGACGCATTATTTAATGCTTCTTTGTCCTTAAACATCTGTTTGAGTCCTTTTAGTAGCCTCGATATCCAGTCTTAAGTTTGCAAGCTCCAATAACATTTTTATAGTAAAGATAATCATTTGTGGTTCTTTGTTCTCCATGAGCTTCTGTTGCAATTCCGTTTTTGTTAGACATTTTGTATCCACTGGTAGGTGTTAGGTGTGTTCCGGGAGTAACGTTTGTTCCGGGGTGTTTGCCGGAAGCGAGGGTTGTTTTACGACACTCCCCATGTAATTCATGACCGGCTCCAGTGCACAATGTGTCAATAACAGTTCTATACTACCTACCGATACACCTAGGATATATATATTGGTGGAAGATATTGCCTTCAGGACCTGATGAGATTTGGCTTTAATTATTTTATTTAATCCTCCACCTTCATAAATTCTAAGATGGATTCTATTAATCCCAAAACGCACAACTTGTGGAAACATAAAATTGGTTGAAATTTTAGTAGAACGACATTTTCAGATAACGAGAAAATAATAATCAAAAATTATTAATTTGAGAGACAAGATACAATAATAAGGTCTCTCCCATCTCGTGTCATTTCTTTCTTTTCTGTTCAGTTCTTGTCCACAATTGACCTGCAATGATTTTTCTCATTATTCCACCGTTTTTCGGGCGTTCCATTTGTCTTTTTCTTATTCTGGTGGTCCATACAGTCCAGCGAATTTCACTTCAAATGTTCCATGGTGTTTAATCTTTTTGTGGGTGTCGGATATTCGATTTTTAGGATTCCAAACAAACTTCTTTTCTTTGCTCGTTGACAGATTTTGATTTTCTTTTTTTTGGTTTCATGCCAAGGACTATGTTTGACAACCATATGTAAGACATGGAGTAATTCAGCTGTCAAAAATTCTTCTTTTTATTATAATTGGTATTTTTTCTTTCAAACATCTTTTAGTGCCCAATATTTTTTTTTTCAAGCCAGAGCTATATCTTTGGATTTTTTTCCATGGATATTCATTATCCAAGATGTATTACTTCTTTCACATATTGCAAATTGACTTATAAATGTTCTGTTTTTTTTTTTATTATTAAAACGCGAGGAGTGTGATATCATCTGCGAAACGTCTATATACCTTTTCCTGTTTACAAATATACCTTTTTTGTTCTGTGGAGTTCTTGAAAGATCATTTGCAATACGCAGATAAATAGTAGTGGTGAAATTGTCTCCTTGTCTTACCCCTTTATTTGAAAGTAAGATATGTTTATTCTCCTCAATCAGCGTTGACTAGTCAGTGCCTATAGCCGCAAAAATAAGCTTTCTACGAGTTCAGTGGTATACACAGAAAAATATTCACGTGGAGGGGGGATTTTTTACATCATCAGAATTTGTACGTTTTGAAAAGGCGAGCAATCTTGAAATGTGGTGATTATGATTTTAATTCTATTCGAATTTTCGGGGAGATTTATCCCCCTAATATCCCCTTACGTACGCCACTGTACGTGGTTTTACCTTTATTGTACTCTTAAGTGGAGCACATGGAACTGACTTACTAATTTGGACCCAGGTAGTGCATCTTATATTGTCGCTTGATTCTTTCCAGATATTTCTCGCAGTCACTAGTGGTCTCTAGAAGTTTCCAAGGTCTTTGCCTCATTCCCAACGGTTGGCACTGTATCTTATAAACCCATATTCATAACAATGTAAGAGATGCAACTGATTTTTTTTAAATAAAAAATTAAATTAATATACAAAAATAGATCTTATGACTTGATTAGTGTCTTTAAAATAATTGTTGTGTGCTTGCCACAAAACCAACTATTTTGGGGGACTTGTTCTCTTAATATGGAATGGTAATTTTTAAAATTAATACTCAGTAGTGTCACAAGCATTTGTCAAAAATAAAAAACAGTAAATTCGTGCTTTAGTTACTGCGTCCCTTTATTTGCGGTTGGCAAACACAGGTCCCCGCGTCTCTGTGTGTTTTTTTTTGTAAATGTGAACATATTATCTAGTTCTGCTTGGATTACCAACGTTCTAAAATGAAAAACACTGCTCGCTATGAAGCAACTACCTTTTGCATTAATTCATAACCGTATATAGTATCACAGGTTAGGTAAAATAAAAAACTAAATAGCCTCGGGAAATAGTGGAAAACCCCTGGAAAATCGACATAGCAATTGCCTTTATATACAAGTTTATAAAACCAAGTTACAAATGTTTTATACAGTATGAGAAATGAAAAAAAAAAAAACAAAACAAAAAACACATTCATGACTTATTTAATAGTGACTTTTATTCTTCTATTCTACTACAACAGCTTCAAGTATGAATCACAAGCAGATCGAATAAAAATCTTATAATAACCCTTACCTTAAGGGGGTGGGGGTAGGGTCTGATAACCACATTTTAAGCATATTTTTGTGATTTTTTTTCAAATCTATGGTTAAATTTATTAATTTTCAAACTAAGTACATATATAAAGTATGTTTTGAAGAAGATACAAAAAAAATTTGAAGGCAAAATATGGCGAAATGAGCCAGCTGTGGCAAATCTTCTCAGACTCCGGGAAAAAAAATTAGATTTTGCGGTGACCAGCATAACTCGTCACTGGATCATCTGAAATCAAAAATCCAAAAAGATTTTGTTAGTTTATGAGTTTGCCGAGGTAATGACGTTGAGTTTTTATTTTTAAAATGATTTTTCAGTTTTTAGCGTTACTTAGAAGACAAAAAAAATTAACTCCCCCTAAAAAAAACCTAAAAATGAGTATATTTGTGATTGTTAAATAAAAAAAAAACCATGAAAAAAAATATCTCAACGTCGTTACCTCGGCAAAATCATAAACTAACAAAATCTTTTTGGATTTTTGATTTCAGATGATCCAGTGACGAGTTATGCTGGTCACCGCAAAATCTAATTTTTTCCCTGAGTCTGAGAAGATTTGCCACAGCTGGCTCATTTCGCCATATTTTGCCTTCAAAGATATTAACTTACCTTAATGAAAGAAACAAAATTAAGCAAACACATTTACTGTAATTCATTTACTGTCAATTTCTACCGTACAGACAGACAGACACTGTTACTTTATAAGGGTTTTTTTGGTGGTCATACCTACAAAACCCTAAAAATGTAACTTTTAAATTGCCTTTTCGTTTAAGTAGATTCTGATCAAGAATTCAGACATTTTATTGAATTGGTGATTTTATTTTAAAAAAATTTAAGAACTCAGTAAGGATGTTATAATCCTTGATGTGCCTTGGAAGTGGGTGTTCGGATATAGAATTACGTAAATCGAGTCTCGTAAGTAATTCAATATTTTCTAAAAAACCAACGATATAATTTTAGATATTCTGGTGAAACTGTGGTGAAATCATTAATAACCATTAGATTCACACATTTTCAATAATTCAGCCACCCCATGTCTCCTGTAATTTATCAGTTCTGTCCCTCATTTCTGCCAATTTCTCTCGTTCGCTTCACATCAATTTAAAAGGGAAACTTATATTTTAACCATTTTTTTTTACATCGACATTTTCGTTATGATTGACATTCGGAAATTGGCTCGCGAAATGAATGTCTGTTCGTAATCAGATAACGCGACACTAAAGCCACCAAGTCCCCTTGTTTGGGAACCACTGACATATCTTATTTCACAAATTGATGTATCCATCGCATATTTAAATTCACTCAAAAAAAAAAAATTATGAGATAAAAAAAATTATAAAAGTGATTCGCAGACAAGCAGACTTTAGAAGTGAAATTAGTTCAGTTTTGGTTGATTTTACCAGTACGTTATAGTCCAGAAAATTCCGTGTGTTGGTCCCAACGTAAATGAGGATCTACGTGGATTCCAAGAAACTTGACATAATGAGGGTTTTCAAAATTATGTTTCCTAGTAGTAACCAGCAGGGTCTGGGATTTGTCCGTGTTTAAGAATAATTTATTGGTGTTAAACCAAGAATTTGCTTCAGTTGTCAAGGATCTATTCTCGGAAAGGAGAGCACTTAGATTGGAATTTCTAGTTAATAATGTTGTGTCGTATGCGTAGAGAACTGTTTTTGAAGTCATAAAAAGGGGTAGGTCATTAACATATATTAAAAAGAGTAACGGACCAAGTATAGAACTTTGTGGAACACCAAATTGTAACGGAAGAGTTTTAGATCTATTGTTGTCAAGCCGAGTAAATCAAGCTGAGTAAAATAAAGTAATGTGCACCTATAAACTAGATAATAAGGATAGGTTTAGTTAGCAAAAATTTAGGACAGAAAAAGCTGAAACTTGATAGACGTATATAAACGAGTACCCGATATTTTTCGGACTCTTTATGAAGTTGATGTTTTTCAAAATATGTATACTATAAATCTCTTTGAAAACAGGTAAAAATTCTTTATTTATTTATTTATATTTTTGAAACTCTTGATATTTAACAGAGCATGATAGTGGTGTGTGTATGAAAACAGATGTTTGAAATAACAAGAGAGATAATTGTATCGAGCGGTTCCAATGACACGAACTCAATCTAAAAACAGCATTCTATATCTAGAGTTATAATTTATTAAAAGCTCTCCTGCACCAATGAACTAGAGAGATAAATAATTAATAGAGAAATGGATTGCACTCGACGCTAGTATAAATACATTTAAACGATACATTTATTTGAAATACATTGAGAGATTCAAATCGATCTACTCTATATCTGACCATCTGACGAATGAAGACTGCTCAGCAACGGCTATTTTTCTAAACCTATCAATAATTTACCCTTTAACGAAATACACAACCCAGTATCTATTGGCTGGGCATACCTACGATGTCTGTTCAGAAAATAACCGAACTTTATTATTTTAAACTTTATTATTAATTTTACAGATTATTGGTCCTTGTTTCCTTCAAAGTACTCCCCTCCCCTATTCACACACTTTTCCCAGTGGTGTTTCCATTTCGCGAACCAGTCCTGGATAGCTTCATTTGAAATGACCTTTAAGGTCTGTGACGAATTTGCTTTGATGACATCAATAGTTTGAAAACGGCGTCCTTTCAGCACTGATTTTAATTTCGGAAATAAGAAAACAATGCAAGGTGCCAGGTCTGGTGAGTAATGAGACTGAAGCAGGACAGACATCTGATTTTCTTTCTGTTTTTCGGTCATCAAACGAGGAACAAATTTTGCTGCTCTCAATGCATGTTCAATATTTCAGTCAAAATTTCATGGTATGATACAGTTGAGATGCTAACTCTTCTGCAATTTCTATGACAGTCATTTGGCGATTTGCACGCACCAGATTGTTGATTTTCTTCGTGAAATAGTTTTTTCTAGCGCGTTCTAAAATGAGTGACATTTATTTCGAGCAACGGTGTGCTATCAGGTTTTGCTTCAAACTTGGGCACAGTGCAACGGAAACTTTTACAAAACTTCAGCAGTCCTACGGAGACAGTGTTTTGTCAAGGACCCAGGTTTTTTGGTGGTTTAAGGCATTTCCAGAAAGAAGAGAGTTGATTGAAGATGAATCACGCAGTGGAAGGCTTTCATCTTCAAGAACCGATGAAAATGTCGACAGAATCAGTGCGTTCAGATCGTCGGTTGACAGTCAGAATAATCGGGGAAGAGTTGAATTTGAGTCACACTACTGTTCATCCGATTTTGACCAATGAATTGGGTATGAGATAAATCTGCCTTATCCCACAGCAATTTCAATAAACGCGTTTTTGGCCAGTAAAAACATTCCTGTGGCTCCTCGGCCTCCTTATTCGCCTGACTTGAGTCCTTGTGACTTTTTTCTCTTCCCAAGCTTGAAAAATCACCTCAAGGGAGGTCATTTTGGGACACTCGAAAACATTCAAACGTCCATAATAGACCAGCTGAAAGCTATTCCAGTATCCGACTTCCAGCACTGCTATGAGGATCGGACTTTGAGTGTCGTCTATTTAAGTTAATCCTGGACAATAGTTCAACACTACCAACACTATTGGATTTAAATTTTTTAATACTCCTCTCTCAGAACTAAATTATTTTATTATTTTACTATTATTAAAAAACTAATTTATGAGGCGTTTCAGAAGTTAATAAAATTTTAAACTATTTCTCAGTTAATAAAGTTTTTTATAAATGAAAGTTTTGTGAAAATATGCATTAAGTAATGTATTATAGAAGTTTTAATATGCGGGTTTGAAAGGATTACCATGTTCTGCGTAAGGATGAGGATCAAATCCATCGTCCTGTTGCCTGGATGTAGCGCAACATGCGCCATAGGCTCTTTAACAACTTTAATTCATAACAAAACTCGGCAAACTTGCACCATCGATTACAAAACAATTTTAATATTGATCAAATCAACTATTACTAATGCTAAACTTTACAACTTTAGCAGTTTTATTCCCAATTTAATTTACCACTAGCTGGAGTACCCGTGCTTCGTACGGTTTTTGTAATGTATATTTTTACCGTAACGTAAAAAATAAGTAAAATACAAGGTGTCTCAAAAGAAATCTTTATCTTTATATTTAGTGGATCGATTAAAAAAAAGTAAGCCGTATATAGAAAAAATGTTTATTAATTATTAAAATACACTTTTTGGGGATTTATTTCTTAAAAATAATATCGTCTAAATGTAGACCCTCGCGTTCTCGGCACTCATTTAATCGAACAGTAAAATTACTTATGACGTCTCGGCAGGTGGACTCAGGGATGGCTGCCATTTCGTGACGGATATTTTCTTTCAAATGCGCCAGTGAAGTCGGTTTATTGGCGTAAACTTTAGATTTAAGATAACCCCATAGGAAAAAGTCCATAGGGGTTAAATCTGGACTGCGTGGAGGCCAATTTATGTCACCTCTCCGGGAGATCAATTTGCTTGAGAAATTTGCCTCTGACTGGCATCTTGGGGCTTTAATTCTTGCACCAATTGAATTTTGTACGGGTGCAGCTTTAGGTCTTTGTGCATAATGCGATGTAATGATGATCTATGCACATTTAAAGCACTTGCGCGCTTCCGAATTGATAGGTTCGGGTCGTCACGAACAGACTGATTAACATTCTCCACGTTTTCTACCGTTCTTGATGACCTAGGTCGCCCGGATTTTGATTTATCCAGCGTTGTACCAGTCTCTTCAAACTTTTTAACCCAATGTCGAATGAGAGGAATGCTTGGCGCATCATTTAAGTGGCGAAAACCTCGAATACTGCAGAATTTTCTACGCGCTACAGTCGCCGAATCACCGTTTTTGTAAAACTCTCGCACGCATAACGCGCGGTCTGCTCCCGAGAAACGCTCCATAGCGAGTAAATTCCCAAGAGCCAGGCTACCGATTGACATAACCCCCGCGCCCCTCGGATACGTTGCGTTCACGCAGTAAGCTAAATAAATATAAAATTTCTTTTTACACCTTGTATTTCAGTTTCAAGTAGAACACAATATAATCGTAAAATAATTGTTAGTTAATTTAATGTAAATTATGCCATTAAAAAAATGCCGTAATCTCAAAACGCGTTGAACGATTAAAGCCCTAAATTATGTCTAGACTAAATAAACTATTAGGTATCCAGGTATCCAAAAATTTTAACCCCAAGTCGTTTTCTCTAACCGTTTTTAAGTTGTGATTTTTTTAAATTCGCAATTTTCACAAATGATGTAAATTTGCTTTTAAAAAAATTGTCATCTCAAAACGTATTAAACGCGGAACGCAAGTTGAAACCTCTGGTAGAACCGAATATGTATTGAATTTACTTGATTTTTTATAGAAGCAGTTATTTGAAATCATTTTCAAAGGTTGGAAAACTTTGTTAGAAAATTGTATCTTTTGGAAGTTATAAATTGTGCTTAACCTCGGAGTAAATCAGTCTAAATCCTCATGTATAGGTGAAGTTAAATAAGTACAGCTACTGCTGGGGTCCTTGTGCCTTGTATTAGTTTCTCGACCCTTCGAGTAAAGGGTCCGACATCGTAAAAGTGGCAATTTACCAGCCAGACAAAATAGATCGACACCTACAAGAAAAACCAAACATACGATCAAAATTTAACTTCCAGGATACAAAATATATCGTAGCGTGTACTAATTAGTTGGCGTAAGGAAGCCTTTAAACGGGCCCCTTTATTATCCTTATTTAGATGTTAATCTTCCTAATTTCATTATAATTTTATCCTTTGTCACACATGACTTTATATAATATTTACAAAGTTCTTCCCTTCGGATTGAGCCTTCGTAAGTAATTGTTATGATAGTGTTATCACGTGTACTTTGGAGTGTTGACATGAAGGATTCATGTTCTGATGAGAATAGGGGGCCACGAACAATGTTACAACTAAACAACAGGGCGACGAGATCATTGCGAGACACCCATATCTACATACAAAACATACTCGTACTACAAATAATTTGATTCCAGAAATGTTGATATAAATTAAGAAGTAAAATGTTTAATTGCAAAAACATTTTATCCTAAAGCATCATCATCATTGGCGCGACAACCTGAGGTAAGCCTACACCTCCTGTTACAAGTTCCATGACCATATTTTTAAACTGTGTACATTCAGGATATGGTTAGTACAGACAATATTGATAAATAAACTTTATCAATATGGGATCATGGGCACCGTTCTTCAGCTGATTGAGAGCTATTTAACCGATCGTGAACAATCTGTTTATCACAAGAATTCACACTCTCCTGTAGCCAAAATCAACATAGGAGTTGAGCAGGGATCGATACTGGGCCCCTTACTTTTCATATTGTTCATCAATGATCTTCCCTCACATGCACTGTCTAACACAGTTATGTTTGCGGATGATACAACATTTATCAATACAGGGCCTGATTTTGAACATGCCAAAACTAATATGGAAAATAATACCAAGTTGGTTCAGAATTGGTTTTCAGCTAACGAATTATATCTTAACGGTGACAAAACAAAAAATATGCTATTTACATTTAACAGGCGCGTTAATGAATGTTACGAGGGTTTCAGCAACCAAGCCAAATTTCTTGGCTTTATCCTGGATAACAAACTTAACTGGAAGCTACAAATAAATAACATTGCCATAAATATTAATAAATACAACTTTTTGTTTTATAAGCTATCCAAGATAACAACATATTTAACAATGAAAATAGCATATTTTTCCTACATTCAATCAACTCTGTCTTATGGTATTATTTTGTGGGGAAACTCTGTTGACACCTTGAGATTATTCAGGCTGCAGAAGAGATGTATTAGAATTTTAAGCGGTGTCAAATGGAGCACACCTTGTAAAGAACTGTTCATACAGCATGGTATTTTAACTTTGCCAGAACTTTACATATACCATATACTAATTTACATTAAAAAAAATTCTTCATCTTTAAAAACGAATAGTTCTTTTCATGGTTACTCCACTCGCAATAGAACTGATTTTAGAATACCCTTTTCAAGATATGACGTAAGAAACCAGCCCAATATAATGGGAACTAAGTTTTGTAACAAACTTCCAGGTAATATCAGAAACCTAGAAATTAAACAATTTAAAAATAAAATGAAAAAAATTCTCATAACGAAGGCCTACTACAGTATAAAGGAATTTGAAGATGATGAATTAATTCCACAGCAATTTAACCAATAGATTTTCACACTCACACTCTTACTTTATTTATATATTTTATTGATGTAAAATTGTAATATATCACTATATAAGACGTATGATATTTTAATTTCTTATTTTTGTACTTGTTTATTGATATGTTTAACGACTCCAAAAATGTACATTACATTCACTGGAATAAAGATTATTATTATTATTATTAATATATTTAATCTATATGAATAAAATTTTAGGTTATAAAGTGTGTGTTTTTTTTTAGAGGTTTATTTTTCTAATTGGCATCACTGTTTCCAGCGACGGCCATTTTGATAGCTGACAGCTGATTTGTGCTCAGTTTGCCATTTCACAATGAATAGACTTACCAGAACAACTCTTGCAAATTGTGCAAATTTATTTCGAAAATCGTGGTTGTTTCGCGAAACTTACCGTGCGCTACGTCCATTTTACGGTCGACATAATCGTCCATCCGAGCAAATAATTCGAATAACCATGGATCGTTTTCGCACCACACATACTCTAATTGATAATACGCATCCGCAGAGACGTCGTACAGTGCGCATCGAAAAAACTGTTGCTGCTGTAGAGCGTAGTATTAAGGAGGACCCGAATGAGTCAATGAACCATCGGGCACAATTGGAGCTGAATCAACTCTGTGAAAGATTTTGGTTTACGAGCTTACAAGATCCATCTCGTGCAAGAGTTGAAGCCGCATAACCATCGTGTGCGTTGTACGTTCGGTTAATGGGCCGAAAACAAGATTGCTCTTGATTCTCATTTTCACCACAAAATTTTATTCAGTGATGAGGCTCATTTTTGGTTGAATGGTTACGTCAACAAACAAAATTTCCGCATTTGGAGTGGAGAAAATCCACAAGCCATTATTGAGACGCCGTTACATCCACAAAAAGTCACTGTTTGGTGTGCTTTATAGGCTGTTGGAATCATTGGTCCTTATTCCTTCAAAAATGACGCCAGCCAGAACTTTACAGTCAATGGAAACTGCTATAGAGCCATGATTACTGACTTTTTCGTTCCCCAATTGAATGGTATTAATGTGGAAAAGCTGTGGTTTCAACAAGACGGCGCAACATGCCACAAATCGATTTATTGAAGGAAATATTCGATGAGCGCATAATTTCGCGTAATGAACCTGTGAATTGGCTCCAATATCGTGCGATTTAACACCTTTGGATTATTTTCTGTGGGGATATGTGAAGTCGCTAATCTACGCCGATAAACCAGAGACGATGGACGACTTAAAAGCCAACATTTGCCGCGTTAATGTCGATATACGGCTCTTGCTGCTCCAAAAAGTGGCCGAAAATTAGACTTCCAGATTTCGCTTTATTCGAGCCAGCCGAAAATCATATTTTAACACTAATGGCATAAAATTATCTTTCCAATAAAGCCAATACAATGCCATTAATACGATTTTTATATGTTTTATTTCCTTTTAAAGTTCTATACTTGTAAAAAAACCTGAAATATCTCACTTATCATTAACGTTACAGCAAAAATAGCATTACAAAAACCGGAAGTACAGGTTTTCTAGCTAGTTCTGAATAAAATATAGAGTTGAATTATTGTTTAGGTACTGCTGTCAGCCTATCCTAGTCTCTAAACATTATTAAATGCTGATATTATTTGTTTTCGGAACGATATTTACCAAGCGTTATGCGATATAACCTATATTTGATGGGGTTGGGCACACTGCATCAATGTTGACTGGAAATTAAGTTAATTTGAGCGTATTAACAGAGGTACAAGTGGAGGAACAACAACCACTTGTATCTCAGAAATAAGAATAGTTTTTAACAGTTTGTTTAATGTGTTAGATAAACGCGCTTGCCGTGCCGTTTACCGTTGGTCCGACATGTTGGTACACACATGAACACCGGAGTTCGTTGTAATTTCCAGTAAATGGTCTCCGGGTTTATAGTGTCGCTTGTTCAAGCTCTAATTTAATTAATATGAGGGGGTTATTGCGTTGTTTGTTCAAGAGTAAACTTTCATTTTATCGTGTGTATATATTTTACACACGCTATAAATTTATAATATTTTACACAGGTTATTAAAATAGAAACGCTAAATCTTTGTAAATAAAATATACTTTGATAATCAAAAAATAAATTATGGCCACAGCTTGTTACCTGACAGAAACAGTCGTCTCTACGAAGTACTTAAACAATAACTTTTTACCGACCGCCAACATATATAAGGGAGGTATTGTGATCATACCGATTTTGACATTTCGAAATTTCGATGGATTTTTAGCATGATGTCTGTGTGTCTGTCTGTCTGGCTGTCCGTCCGTCTGTCTGTCTGAAAATTGATAAAAATGTATTCAACGTATTTCCATCTAGAGCAGTGTTTCCCAATCTTTTTACTCTCGTGGCACATTTTCCAAAGAACAAAAATTTCACACCTACGTAGTCATAGAAGAAGAAATTTATAACGCTAGTTTTTTAACGACCGCCAACATACGAGGGATGTTTCTGGGAATCTAGCTATAATTTTTATTATTTTGTTAATTTTCGTCAATATTACAATATAGTTTTTCAACATAATCTCTATTTAACTGAATACATTTATCCCAACGATAAACTAATAACGGGCTAACAGCTCTTGAAGTTGATGACAAGTATCAGACCTATTGAGTTTCTGTTCTGGTCCCAACAGCCTTGGCACCCAGCGCGGCGAAACCTTGCTAACGCCCAAACAATCATGCTTGTCGTGTACCTATCCCTAGGCGCACACTAATTTGACGAATAGTCATTCACCTGTCCTCTTTCAGTAGGTCTTCGACGGCAGTAATGTTTCTTTCATTTACCGACGTGCTTGGGCGCCCACTGCGTGGATCGTCTTCTAGTGATGTTTTACCGGTTTTAAAACGATCGATCCACCGATAAACAATACTTTTGGATTCTGCAGACTCACCAAAAACTCCTTGCAGACGCTGAATAATTTCTGATGTTTTCACACCTTCTTTCCACAAAAAGAAAATTATTGTTTTTTGAGAATTTGCTGCGTCTTCCATGGTTACAAAAACAGTGCTGTGAAAACGCGTCTATATCAGTCGAACACCTAAATCAGACTGAACAATATTGCACTAGATAGTTGCATAAACATGTCAAGACTTGGCACCAATAACATTGCCTATAAGTTCTGCGTAATTTAATTATAGCACAATTCCCAGAATTTAGGAAACATCCCTCGTATATAAGGAAGGTATTGTGATCATACCGATTTTCACATTTAGATGGATCTCCACGAATTGAGGTTCCTACATAACGTTTTGACTATTTTCAGCATGATGCCTGTCGGTCTGTCTGTCTGTCTAACGGTCCGTGTACACGTGCAGAGCATATTCGGCTAAAAGGATTTTTATGAAACTTCATATTTAAGCTTTTGACATCAATGACACGAGTTGATCAACTTTTGGGTCTGTCGGTCTGTCTGTCCGTCTGTCCGTCTGTCCGTCTGTCCGATGAAAAATTATTCTTTTTCGGTTAAACAAATTTGGACGTTTTCTCTGACTTTAATGACTTTAATTTCTGATTTAGTTTCAACAATTACAGAATAAATCAAAAATTAAAGGAAAACGTATTAATTTAGTAATTTGGAAACAGCTTTAGAAGTACTGAATATGACGATGAATTTGTAAACTGATTGGCTCTTTTGTTGTAGTTGTTATACTCAAAAAGAATTAAGTTGGTGTTAAACTTGTACCCTTAGACGTGAAAGTGAATGTACATTTGTAGTAGTGGCACCCCTCTCGTGGTGTATCGATTAACAATTTCACCCCCAGGTAGCTCCCTCTAACAACCCCCGAGGGTAACTACCTTTGCGTGTGTGCTTTTCTCCTCCTGTTCCGCCGATTGAACTTCACCAAATCAAATAGAATACTATAAAAATGATAAGAAGATATTTTTGAAATATATAAAAGTATTCTGGAAAAGGAATTTTTTAAAATTTAATAGTTTTATGATTAAATTTGATCCCTAGTGAAATCATTGCAGCAGTATGGAACAAAAAGTTTTAAGTACCAGTAATGGATTTAATTTTCTGACAATCTTTTTGAAATATGAAAAGCTCTTGGAGATTTCAAGCTCTTTACCTCCTAATAAAATTATGTGCATAAAAACTACAATGAAATTAATTTAAACCCTTTGGGATGACAAGAGTTAAACATAATTACAGCAGGTATAAGAATCACCTACATCTTTTCCAATTGTATTTCAGAAACGATCAGATGTTTTTCAGAAAGCGTCAATTGTAATTCATATTAGTAAAATTTAATTCAGAAAGCGTCACTTTTTTTTTAAATTAGTATTTATTGGTCTTAGTTGCATTGACTATTAACCAGTGATGTATACAACAAAATAATATAGCAATACAATAATATAAGTTACAATAAAATTACAATTTCGAGTTAGAATAAACATTAAAATACAAATATAAAATTTATTTACTCTACTTCATTTTTATTTTTACCAAAATTTTTGTCCTTCGTTGCAAAAACTATTAGCTAGAATATATTAGTATTAATGTATAAATACGATTTTATTACACTTTTATTCTTTCTACTTTGATGTAGTCAAAGATTATATTATAAATTTTAATCGAGTTTGTGGCCAAAATTGTTTGAATGTTTGTTGGAACTGGGATATTTTCTGAAATTAATTTATTTAAAATTTTTGTACGATTACTGAAATGTAATGGACATTTAAAAAGTAAGTGGTTAACGTCACCAATAGACTGGCCATCACATTGACAGTACGGGGTTGATTTCAAGTTTATTCTATGCAGATGAGAAGGTGAGAGGTTATGATTAAATCTTAGTCGTATTATAGTACAGATGAAAGCCCTGTTTTGCTCTGAGGAGAACCAGTGTTTTTTTGGTAGTGTTGTCTGGATTTCTCCATAATATGATACTTTATGTTTAAGTGATTGTAGGAAATCATGTTGCCATTGATTTAGAACAATTTCTTTCAATTTTAAATTAATTTCATTGTTGCTAGGTGGTATTTGTAGCGGCATTCTTTTTAAGAAAGTGTCACTTGTAATTTAGATTAGTAAATTTTAATTCACAGAATGTCATTTGTTGTGTATGGATTAATATCTATACGTATTAGATCTGTTGTTAGCTTATTTCTTGAATTTATCATAAAAAAATACCTTTTTGTTGTTTTCGTTTTTATCCCATAATTTTCTTCCACTTATCTCTCCAGGCCATTAATTTTTATTTCCCATAATGGATATTTTCCGTCCAATATTTCCATATTTATGTATTTTTAATTTGATCTTTCATAAAGATAATTGAAAATATATAAAAAAATCATCGTTAAATTTTAATATGTTTTTCCTTCCGAAAGGCAATCTCTGCAATCGCCTTCTTTATATTCACGGCCAGACGCGATAGATCACGTCAACGGTGCAGGACAAATATACAATCATAGGAGGTATATCTAGGATTAGACAGCCATGGCACGTCCTGGGCGCTGTGTTTAGAGGGGCGCGTGACAGAGAAGGAGGCTCCAAGGTTTTTTTTGTCATTAATTTGTTAAATTTTTCAAATCAGTTCATTAATTTGCTTTTGTGGCACACCAGAAGGTCGTACCTCATCGGTGGAGGAACACTGGATATAGACAATAACACTCAGGAAGATCTAAGCTATACAACACTGAAATAATTTTTCAAATTGGTTCCATAATTTGCTTTTCCAGCACATCAGGAATTCGCCTCTTCCCTGTCGAGGAACACTCATATAACACTCTGATCTAGACCAGCGGTTTCCAACCTGGGGTACGCGGAGAACCAGTTGGGAGTATGCGAAAATAATATAGATAATAGCGAAAAACATGAGAGTTTTACTGAGACTTACGTTAAAATTGAAAAAGAAAAAATGATTGAACTGATTCTTCTTTTGAATATGATTTCAAAAAATTGATGTGAAGTGTGAATTTTCACACATTTCAGGGTTTCGCAGGTATTTAGTGAATAATGATTATTTGGGATGCCAAAACAAATGTTATGTTAATTTTTTTTTTTTTTTTTTGTTAATTTTAATTCGAATGCTTAATACCATTATGAAGGTTTCTAAATACGTGCAGTATTTTTTTTTTATATAGCAAGGTTCAATAAGATTGTGAAAATTGCGCTTATGGCTTCCATTGGTAGTTTTAGTCATAAGCTCCGCCCTTCTGATTTCGTGTATGTATAGGAATATAAATAGCAGTATAGCAGTAATATATTTTGGCACTAATATGATACAGACATATAACATATATTTTATATATTTTATTTTTTTACTTGTATCCATGGTATTATATATAAATTACTTGGTTGTAAGTCCAAGAGTATTCAATTTCAACAATTTCTAGTCGTTATTAAATTTACGCTTTTAAAAATTAAATGCAATATTTGCCCAAATATAACTATAATTTTGAAAAAATAATTTAAACGAAATAAAAATGCTAAAAAAAAAACAGAAAAAATGAAGTTGCCTCGAGGCCGGATTGAACTGGAGTTTGCAAATCAGAACGTTAGTATTCTAAGCATTACACCATCGAGGCGCTCTGTTTACTGTACTATATAATATCATTAAATAGTTTACATGGCCAAGCAAAAAACAAAAAAAAAAAATGCGTTATTTTCCGAAAACATAATCTGATCAAAAATTCCTGTTGTACTATTCCGGTTCACACAAATGTACATTACTTAGAATTTTTTCAGATTTTTAGTTTAAACCATCTGGGCTACAGCGTGTGGGACAAATATATTTTTACACAATTTTGTCAAAAATCGCGTCAAAATAATATATTTTGCAAAAATAAAATTTTGATCGTTGATCTACGTACTAAGGGCTTTCATTTGATACCCTACTCAGAATTTTAAAAAAATATATTTTTTTTCGGTGAGCACATATTTGTTTATATTTTTAGGGGGTTATGTTTTTTAGATGTTTTGGTATTTTTCCTATGTGCGGGTCAACGAGTTGTATAAGCATGCTAAATTTCAACTCTCTAGGTTTAGCCGTTTGGCTACAATTTTTACCGAACAGACAGACAGACAAACACACAGACAGACAAACACACAGACAGACAAACACACAGATAGACAGACAACAAAATGACGGTATAAGGGTTTTTTGGTCATTCCTACAAAACCCTAAAAAGAAATCTCACTGACTTCTGGACAGTAGTGAAAGAAAAGAAACAAGAACTTAGTGACAAAGCAATAAAATATTTATTACCTTTCAGGAACATAGAGCTAGTGGAAAGAGCATTCTCGTGTGTAAATTAAGTAACCGGACTAAGTTTATTTATTTTTTTATTCGAATAGATATACAAATAATATTGTCTCCCTCAAAATAAATTTCTTGGGAAGCCACACAGCGCTGGAAACGGTTCTTCCAATCCTCATAGCAGTTCATTTTCGGTTGAGAAACGCTGCTCTATACTGTGTGATACACGCATTGTTATTGGCATCTGACACTACCGATAGAGGCGCTACTGCATTCACATCATGGCTGACTTTGGTAGGATATTTTTGACAGGTTCAATGGTATCTTCATGTGATATTTATTGAAACACACGGGAACACACTCTAAAATGGTCTTTAACTGTCTTTACACTTCTAAGAACATATTCCCATGCTTGTCACAAACTCGACTATCCTACAACCGTCAGTTTCTCAAAATCTCACTAGAGGCGCTTCAGTTTTTGTCAGTTGACAATACAGGTGTATGCAGATATATGTTGACCTACAAACATTTTTTAAATTAACAATCCTTTTTTTCGTGGAACAATTAACTTGTAGATAAAATCGCGAACATGTTTATTTTCCTTAATCAAATGTTTTTATGTTTTAAATTGTCGGTTGTTAGGTGTGTGGGGGGTGGGGTGAAACGCGGTGGGGGATGAAGGAGGTTGTATAGAGGAGTAAGGAGCAAAACAAAAGCAACTTAATTCATTCCAGTGTAGATAATGGAAACGGTCGCAGTTTTTAGACAAGTTCTAAAACTCTGCAGACATGAGAACTTGGTGTATAATTATTTCACAAGTTTTAATTTTTAAGACAAATAAAAAAAGTATGTTTGTATAAATTATGGAAATTGTTAGATAAGAAAAGGTCGAGCACAATTTCAACATGAAGGGGTTTTGCTACAAAAAATACTTAATATTAATTTATTATAATAATCAAGAAGAAATATACAATAAGGCAGTGACGTACTGTAGATCTTGTAATAAGGTGTGCCGCAAAATAGTATATTAGTTTACGACTTTTATAAAACGATGTATTGTCACACGAGTTGTTTGAAGTACGACGAACGCAGCGATGAAAGCTCTAAAGAAACAATAAAATTAACAACAGTGAAACAGTGAATAAAAAAAAAAAGAATTCAAAAATGGTCAGAGACAGCGACTTCTGGTTATAATTTTTGGATTCTCCGTAGTGTATTTAGTCTACAAATAATTTAGGGTTTTAATCGTTTAACGCGTTTTGATATTACGGCATTTTTTTTAATGGCATAATTTACATTACTTATAAAAATTGTGATTTAAAAAAGTACATAACTCAAAAACGGTTAGAGATAGCGACCTGTGGTTGAAATTTTTGGATTCTCCGTAGTTTATTTAGTCTAGAAAAAAATTGGGGCTTTAATTACTTGACGCTATTTGAGATTATGACAGTAATTTTTGTCTCCGATTTTATTGAAAATTGGTACAAATATGTATTTTTGATGATAGATCAACAAAATTTGGTCCATTTTGAAGTTTGGGCAAAACTTTTGGAGTTATAGGCAAAAAATAGACTCTAACTTAAAAACTAATAAAGCATGAATTTTTTAATATTTTTTTCATAATCCTCACCCCAAAATTAGCTAAAAATTGTATTTTGGCTAAAATCGGAGTCAAAAAAATTTTGAACAAAATTAAATATTTACGAGATTTTTTTTAAAAATTTGTTGGACTATCTCATCATTTACGTTACAGCAAAATTACAAACACTGTACGAGGAACGGGTATTCCAGCTAGTCAAATTTGTATTGTTTTATGGATATTGTTTGGAAATGAACCCCCCCAGACCAATTTTCAGTGTGCGCGCCGGTCACCAATATAAATCCACTGCAAATTTGGTATACTTTTCTTTTTGTATTCCACCACACTTGTTAAATCGATTGGTAGTTTCTGAATTCGCGATCCAATATTTTCAATCGGCTAATAATTTAAAGAATGAGATCAAGTGCATAACATTAAGTTCTAAAAGTTAATTAAAAACCATAAAACACTCTATTCTTCTAAAGTCTCTCGAATATTCAAACATATCGCCATTAAGGTATGAGCGATAAATTCCTGATAATCCCGCAGGAGTCCGGAGTCCCGGGCTGGTAATCCAGGAAGACCCTCAGTTAAATGGCATTAATGACGAGCAATGTATGGCTTCATGAATCGACCGGAGAACTATACCCCACCATTCCCTTCACCCTTTCAAACCATCAGCCATAACAACTCTACGCGAAGATTCATTTCAAATATCAAATCTCAATTATCTTTTTAATTGAAGGTAATTCAGAAATAAAATGAGAAATATTATATAAGGCTGCCTGTACACCAGCATTAAGCCTGCACGTAACATCATCCACCGCATTATTTAAAGACATCGTCAACTTAGAGCACGAGACAAAAATTTATGTACATACAGTTGGATTTTTATCGACCGCCAACATATATAAGGGAGGTATTGTGATCATACCGACTTTGGCATTTCGAAATTTCAATGGATCTCCACGAATTGAGGTTCCTACATAACGTTTTTAGCATGATGTCTGTCTGTCTGTCTGTCGGTCCGTGTACACGTGCAGAGCAAATTCGGCTAAAAGGATTTTTATGAAACTTCATATTTAAGCTTTTGCCATCAATGGCACGAGTTGATCAACTTTTGGTAAAAATCGGTTGACTAGAAATGGGAGTTTACTTGTGTCTATTTTAAGATTTTTTTTAATGTGTGAAAATTCACACTTCACATCATGACAAGTCATTACTACATCAGTACGTTAAATTTGTAATTTTTGGAGTTAAAAATTAAAAATTTAAATTACTCCCTTATTATTGACTTAACAGCAAAAGTTTATATAACAAATATTGTTAAGAATAAGAAGAAAAATCTTTTATTTAAATGCATTTTTTTGATTGGATAAATATTTGGAGAGTTATGGTGGAAAACCCCAAAAATTAAAAACTTTAAAAATTGGTATCTGTTTTATTATAAAACTTTTAATAAGGTGTTTTAAGATTTTTCGTCTTCTTTCTGCCTAAACTTCTATAATTGGTACATGTCATAATATTTAAATGATGCCAGTCAATAAAAGTTAAATTAACGACCTGAGATAACAATGTCTGATTCATGATTGTTCGTTTCCCGTTGGTTTAATTTTCTCAAAAAAGAAAGTAATTATAAAATTATATCTCAATATCGCGTATTTGACTGTCGGATCGTTAATTAATAAGTCAAAGGAGTTGTAATGAAATAACCACAGGATCGTGGTGTCAGAGCGTCGGCGTCCGTAGAGCGTCTCTGTGCGTCCCGACGCTACCAGAGATATCTGATGGCTTGTCTACCACCACGATGGATTACCGATATCTCATAACCGCGGTATTTAACCACATATCAGATGCAGGGAATGTAATAATAATATAGGAGGTACCAGTATCACGATCAAGGGACTGAGGAGACAGGGGAAAAGAAAACTCAAGGAATTCATATGAATAAAAATATAATGACTTAAACAAAAAAATTTCAGGAATATTTTTTTATGTCTTTTTTTCCATAAATTTTATTTAATGACGCTTCAACTACTAGGTTTTTAGTGTCAGTTTGAAATTACATTATTTACATCTCACTAATATATACATACATACATCCGTGTGTTACAATAATTTTAATATTATATACAATAGTGTGGTTTGGTTGTTATATTTGACCGATTAGTTGGGCATCCTTAAGGAAGTTTATGTTGTTTGTGCTGGCAGTTGTGGTGTTTTGTAGTGTGTGTTGGATTGGTTGTTGAATGTCTGGCCCTGATGTCTGCATATGTTTTGCATTCCGTCAAAAGGTGGTCCACTGTTAGGATTACGCTGCAGTCGTTGCAGATCTTGGCGTTCTCTTTTTGGAGCAGATGCTCGTGGGTTAGCTTTGTGTGGCCTATACAAAGCCTGGTGAAGGTTGTTTGTGTCTTCCTGTCGGTGTTCAAGTCCCAAACTTTTGTGTCTTCTTTGACGGTCCTCAGTTTGTTGTTGGTTATTGCCGACCAGTTTTCTTGTTGTTTTGAATGTGATTGTTGTATGATAATGTCTTGAATTGGTGTGTGTAGGTTAAGAGATTGTGTAGGTATTGTGTTGTGTATAAAGTTGTGTATGTTTTGGTTGCCCAGTATGCCTTTGTGGCTTGGTATCCAGAGGAGTGTTATGTTGTGTTTGTTGTTTATTATTGTGTTCTGTGTTAGATGCTGGATTTGTTGGATGTTTGTTCGTTTAGTGTTGGTGTTTGTTATTTCCTTAATCGCGCATAAAGAATCGGTGCATAT
This sequence comes from Liopterus haemorrhoidalis, assembly GCA_963971575.1. Classification (NCBI taxonomy): domain Eukaryota; kingdom Metazoa; phylum Arthropoda; class Insecta; order Coleoptera; family Dytiscidae; genus Liopterus; species Liopterus haemorrhoidalis. Next base: position 59,191,475 of record OZ020616.1, on the reverse strand, counting down.
TAAATAGTGTCCTCCTTCTTCGCGTCCGGGGATGTCCTTGATAGCTTGATGGATACTCTCGATCTCTGCGGTTGTTATTGAGGTTGATGCGGGTAGATGGTAGCTTCTTTTTTGGTCATTGCTTTCATATCCTATTGTCACATTGTTTACTTTCTTAGAGGCGTCAGTAAATATGTTTTTTTATGTTAATAGTCTGCTTTTTAGGGTTTTGTAGGTATGACCACCAAAAAACCCTTATAACGTCATTCATGTGTTTGTCTGTCTGTACGGTAGAAATTGTGGCTAAATGGCTGAACATAGAAAGTTGAAATTTGGCATACTTGTACAACTTTTTGACCCACATATAAGAAAACTATGAGAGTTAAAAAAAATACAGCACGGGATAAATATAAACAAATATGTATTTAATGGGAACATAAATATTTTTTTTTATTTTGTTTTATTTTAATACGATTTTTTCCAAAAAAGTACTAAAAAATCAGTGTGTCGCACCTTTTAACACTAAGGGGTTAAATTAAAAATCTGAAAAAATTCTAAGCAATGTATATTGCTACCGGAAACGTACGAGAGGAATTTTCGATCCGATTTCGTTTTTTTTTAAATATTTTGTATTATATAATTTTTTCTGTTAAGATAGTTCTGTTTATAAAGGAAATATTTTAAGTTCTTTAGTACCAGTTTTAACCCAGAAACACCCCCTAAGAAAGAAAATAGATAGGAGATACTTTACCTATATTTGATCCTGGTTCTACTCCATTGTACCAAATTTCGTTAAAATACGTCCAGCCGTTTTTGATAACAGATATAACCTCCAATTTTATTAACTATATTATTATAGCAATTTGTTTTACTATTTTTATTTAAATGTACCTAAAATTATATTTGTATTCGATTTTATTGTTATTTATTAACTATAATACAAATACCCATCACCTTAACTTTTATATAAATCAGTATAAAATTTCTTTAGGTTTTTATTTATAATTTATTCAGTAGAACAGTCTTGAAATAAATATCTATTATGAAAATAGTCAATAAAAATATTTAAAAACGTGCAACATCTATATTAATTCTGTATGCTAGTTTGAACTACGCATACGTGTGACGTATTCCCTCTCACGCTCTAATTGGTCAGAAGTTAGAGACAACCTTTACTTTAATAATCTTGGGTACTGCGTTCCTCAAACGAGCATAGCTTGTTCCATGACCTTGAAGGTTACTTTAAGCTTTTTAGCAGAAGCTTTTTAGCAAAAGCTTTAATCAGTGTTAGGGTTTCCACTCCGTAGGTTAAGACGCTCATAACACATAGTTCTGTTTCGTTTTAATGCACATTGGCTGATCAATTTTAAAAATGTTTTGTATTTTACCGTTTCCCATTCTTGTGATATTCTGAATATTTCGCACGTTTGATTGTGTCTGTTATAATACTAGCCCCCTATTGTGCAATTAAACTAAAAATCTACCACTTAGAAAATCACCCCTTTTCTTAATTATATAATAATCAAACTAATAGCTTCAAAAAAATTTTAACATCGTAAAGACATTGAGGGGGTGCAAAACATCCAATTAGCGAGTAGGAATGAAATTATACAGGCTCTACTCGCTAGCGAAGGACGTAAGGGGTGGAGGAGGAGGAGCAGGATAGAGTCACCCCTGCTACACAGAAATAATGGTTGCAGCCTTCACAAATATTTGAAACGAAGGACAAAAACAGCTCTTTTCCGAGGATTATCATACTCACTCAACCAGCTCACGGACAGTTTAAAGACTCACAGACGAAGTAAAATACAGAGAAAGTTTTTTTGTTATAAAGGAAGATTTAGTACTATTTACTAGAAAAACAACAATTATAAACTTGTATATACAGGACTGAACATACGTTAGCTAGAGGAAAGACATCGCAAAGGATAACATCAAAGATCAGGTCGAAAAAATAGAGAGATCAACAGAAACATTACTATAGTCTAAGAAGAGAAAGATGTAACTTCAAGGTTATTTATAAATTGTGTTAATCAATCTCATTGTTTATGACTAGGGTGGCCATTTTCTTAAGAAGGCAATGCGGGACGGAGCAAAAAAAGTCCTCATCTCCCAAATCCAAGTGAAGAGCAAAAAAAAAGGTCCTCACCTCTCAAATCCAAGTGAAGAGCAAAAAAAAGGTCTTTACCTCCCAAATCCAAGTGAAGAGCAATAAAAAAATGTCCTCACATCCCAAATCCAAAATGCGGGAAAATGCGGGACAAAATGTTAAAATGCAGGACTTTTGCGGGACGCATCTTAATGCGGGACAAAATGTTAAAATGCGGAACGAATGGTCACCTTATTTATGACCCTAGCTGTTTTTCGGTCTTTGCTGAGATTCAAACCTTCTTTTTAGAGTACGGGTCTACATTTTTTGGCGTTTCTTTGACGTTTACGTCAAATCGGTGGTCCAGAATCCAGAATGGAAAATTTTTTTTTTCTTTTTTTAAGGGATATGTTATGCAACGTGCAAAAAATGACTATTCCATGCAAATTTCATACTATGCTCTTCACACGACTATTACTTTATTACTTAATTTTTATTCAGTTTACTGTAAAAACCAACAATAATTTGACAGTTGCTTTCAATTTATTACATTGCCTAGCAACGGTCATGTACGTGTTATACGGAATGTAAATTCAGTTAAAATAACAATACTTGCGTCAGCTATCAAAAAATATATTTGCAAAATTCGACAACTTTAATTATTTAATTTTAATCCAGTTTGCTTAACAAACTAACACAAATTTGACATACGCTTTCAACCTATTTATTACGTTGCCTAGCAATGGTTGGCCATTGTTGCTTGAACCTGTTATGTAATGCGCACAATTTGTTACGTAATGAGTTCATTACGTAAAAAGTTTTAAAAAGTTTTTCATGAATTTGTAAAATTGACCAACTTTACAGCGCCCTAGCGGCGAAAAAATTAATCTTACAAAAAAAATTATCAGAGTTAAATTATAGAGAATTTATTCCTCTTTAATTCAATATAAGTACATTTTTTTCGAATTTTGCAATGGACCGGAGATTTTTCCAAAAAAACGTTTTTCGAGGTTTTTCGAAGTTCCGGCAAAAATTTTTAGTCGCAAAATGTGATCTCGAAAGTGGCAGGTCAAGACCTATGCACCCCATCAATTTCCAAAATTCCCTCAAAACTATTTTGGACACAAATTTCTTGAACTAAAAGAATTTGAACCTAGTTCCATAGAGAACTTCCTTCTTATTACCCTACTGTAGTTTTCTTAGTCGATTGTTCTATTATTAAGGTCGTTGTCTAATATAATTTCATGTTATAAATTATGTGGATCTTGTTAATTTTTTGCCACCGGTTTAATTCATCACTGAGGATAATAAATTTGGAGATTGGATCGAGTGAGGGGTGTAGAAGTGTGTGGGGGGTGGAGAAACGGGTTAGTGTGCGAAGAGAAACATACATTAATCCATCATACGAGTGTCGCTACGATTTAATCCATTTACACATGATCCGGCTCCGGAGATAGCTACCCCGGATCACCGGAACTATGCTAAACATATTCCAACAGCGCACATATTCCCACAATTCAAATTCAAAGTTAGAATGTTTTAAATATTCGATAGATATTCACAGAAAAATTACGTACTCACTCGTAAAGACTGAGAAAAGGCATTATGGGGAGATAAAAGGTTGGGAATGGTTGGACTTGAAGTAATCCATAGTGATATTGAAGAGGAGTGGTCTTAAAAAGACACCCAAGCGGTAGGCCATCTAATACCCCCTATCCTATACCTACTGGTTTCTGAAATTACTGATTTATTCGAGGTGTGTAAACTAAGTTCGGGACTGGCAACATAGCGTCTGTTCTGGCAACATAGCGTTTGTTCTGGCAACATAGCGTTTGTTCTGGCAACATTTGGAACGCGGGACTTGGAGGGGAGGCAGGTGAAGATGTGATACGCCCAGTGATGGGATTCAATTTGCTCAACAACCGGTTCGCAGGGGTATTTGTTTAAAAACACAAAATTAAACATTAAGATATGTAATTATTTTAAATATTGCCAAAGAGCCCTGTGGTTTTCAGTCACTTCTACTTCCGTTTTTGTTTTTACACGAGGATCATCCGAACTGTGGTTGCTTTTTAACCAATTTAGCACTATCGGTACTGGATCCCAATCTATTAAAGTCAAACCATTCAAATTAATAACCATTATATTACTTATATTTGAAACGATCAGTCTGTTTCATTTTTCTGTGCATATATTATTCATAAGGCTAAAGCCTCTTTCAGCTTCTGCTGAACTGACGGCTATGGTCATTCCCTGTATCTAAAGTATTTTAACAAGTGGTTCGCCGAACTTAAAATTTCTTAACAAACGATTCGAGCGAACTGGTACGAACCGGGTGAATCCCATCACTGGAACTCTCTAGAGTAATTTGGTTGTCCGTAGCGATTTTTTTCGTGAAACAGTTTTTTCTAGTGCTTTCTAAAATGAATGATATTCATTTCGAGCAACGGTGTGCTATCAGGTTTTGATTCAGACTTGGGCACAGTGCAACGGAAACTTTTTCAAAACTTCAGCAGGTCTACGGAGACCGTGTTTTGTCAAGGACCCAGGTTTTTTGGTGGTTTAAGGCATTTTCAGAAGGAAGAGAATTGATTGAAGATGAAACACGCAGCGGAAGGCCTTCATCTTCAAGAACCGATGAAAATGACAGAATCCGGGATTTTGTGCGTTCAGATCGTCGGTTGATAGTCAGAATGATCGGGGAAGAGTTGAATTTGACCAATAAATTGGATGAGAAAAATGCGCCTTGTCACACTATTTCAATAAACGAGTTTTAGGCCAGTAAAAACATTCCTGTGGCTCCTCAGCCTCCTTATTCGCTTGACTTGAGTCCATGTTACTGATTCCTGTTTGCATGATTGAAAAATCACCTCAAGGGACGTCATTTTTGACACTCGAAAACATTCGTAACGACCATCTGAAAGCTATTCCAGTATCCGAGTTCCAGCACTGCTATGAGGATTGGAAGAACCGTCTCCAGTGCTGTGTGGCTTCCCAAGGAAGTTATTTTGAGGGAGATAATATTGAATTTTAATTCTATCGAATAAAAAAAATAAAATAAAATAAAATAAAAATCAGTCTGGTTACTTAATTTAAACACCTCGTAATTTTACCATATTTCTGTATGGTCCTTTTTTGTTGAGTTTTATAAATTCACTGTGTCTGTTATCCTTTTTTATATTTCTTTTTATATTTATTGAAATGATCCTGTATATTTTGTAACGTTCTTGTTATTGATAGTATTAATGGAGAGTATTCATGTCAAAAATCCTGGATATCCATTGAGTGGAGCTCATTAGAGGACATTTCGCTCTTAGGATAAGAAGTACTCGATCCCAGAAAAAAATATGTAATTTATCATCGCATTTACAGACACACAAAAACCACAGAAAATATGCAGCCCTCGATATTTATCCTTACAAAGATGCAGATTGAGGAGATTTTTTGCAGATTTTTTTAACCCTACATATCAGGGCTTCTCAACCAGTTTATCAAAACAAAATGTTTGGATATACTTGCTTTATATCATACCGTTTTCAAATAGGAACTTAAAATTCTTTTAATATCTACAGCTGAACTATATATCTGATGGCTTGGAATCTAGCGAATTCTGCCTAACCATTTTTCTTGATTTATTTAATCAAGTGAACATAATAATGTTCACATTATTTTACTAGTAAAATAAAGTATCATTTCTACCGAATGTATTGAACAATGTAATGTTAGCATTATAATCCGCTTGAAAAAAAATATATATTTTTTAAAATTTATTGTTATCAAAAAGAAATGATTGTTAATATCAAAAGAAAGCCCCTAACACGTAGATTAAAATAGATTTGAAATTAATTGAAGTTTCCAAAAACTATATGTTTCATTCCATTAAATATCAGTTTGACTTTATACTAAAATTTTTGTAAAATAAAAAATAAATATAAAAAAAATATGAACGAGCTCTGATTACAGCGTATATTTTAAAGATTAAAAACTAAAAATGAAAAAAAAAGAGTTAATGTATTTTTTTTGTTACAGTGTGGAGTGTTGATGCCAGTGCCGTTCGTTCCGTATGGGGACGCGATGCAGTGACGGTGGAAGAGGGTTAAACTGGGGCCATGTTCGTGGGCCATGAGCCCAGGGGCCGAGGCCATGGGACACCTCTGCTGCCGTTGGGTGCTCAATACATGCACCCAACGAACACTACAGTTATTACTCATACTACAACTTGTCTCCTACGTCACTCTAGGTTAGTAATTAAAAAAAAATCTAAATTTTAAAGCTTTCGTTCAAACTTTTAAAACTTCCTTCTGAAATAAAAAGCGACAGAAAAACACCTTCTGCCTTTGTTTAACTGCTAAGAGACAGATAAAAGTTTGGTTATAATAACCAATTTATAACTATCGTTGAATTATGATAGTTTATATTTAATTAAAGTAATCACTAGCCAGTCTAGTTTTTATTTATAAGTCCAAATCTGAATCAGGATTATTAAAAATGTCAGAAAAAGTAATACAGTACAGCATAAAAATAACAAAAGCCAACTTAACAATATGTAGTGACAGATAAAAGTTTGGTTATAATAACCAATTTATAACTATCGTTGAATTATGATAGTTTATATTTAATTATAGTAATCACTAGCCAGTCTAGTTTTTATTTACAAGTCCAAATCTTAATCAGGATTATTAAAAATGTCAGAAAAAGTAAAACGGTACAGCATAAAAATAAACATAAAGTTGGTATGTCTGAACATTGCCGTAATAAAATAAAATACAGGCTTTATTGAATTTATATTTGTATATATTATTTTGCTTCTAAATGTTACATTTATATTTTGAAAGACACTACAAAGAGAGTGTTGTGTTTTTGTTAGTCTTCTTATGAGTTATATTTTATTATTTTAAAGGTAAGTTTTTTTGTCATATTAATAATTAATTAAAATGAAAAGATTTTTTTAAAAATTTTAATCATAATTCCTTTAGAAGAGTAGTAAAATATATTTTTTTCGGACCATAAGAATCATCTTTTTGCGCAAAATCGATTTAAAATTCGAGTATTATGGTCCGAAGGAATAGTACGTTGTTTTAAAAGTGTGAGATGTTAGTGTGGAATCAATTCGGAGCGCATAAAACAGAATCAACCAAGAAAATATGATAGAAATGAATTCAGAATTAGCTGTCTTTTGGAGGCCTTACAAGTCAACAACCCTTGGATGTGTCGATTAACCCCTTAACGCTTTGTTTTTTTAGAAAAGAAGTATTTTTTTTTTTTCATTAAATATTTAAACTAATTTATTATTTATATATAATTAAGTTGTTATATATGAAATTTATTGATAAAAATATAAATTTGTCTAAAAATCCAATTCAGTGTGGTATATTTTGAAGCATGGTACCACAATCCAACATTGCAGACTGAGCAATAACTTCGGGTTTCCTTTCTCTTCTTTTTGCCTCTATCATCTCTTTGATTACAGCAAACTGCACACAATCTTGTGGAATTATCTTTTTTTTTCGGTGGGGGGAATATATTCGGGGAAATGTCTTTCTGAAAGTTTCAAAGGTCTTGGTTTTTTTGGGAAACCCGGCCGGGGTTTCCTAACATTTGAAGAATGGGATTCCTCAATAAATTTCTCAATTAGACCTAATCTAAATTCTAAATGATCTAATTTTCCATGATTTTTATTACATAGGACAAAACACAAATATCCAACAGATGGAAAAATATTTTCTTATAATATATTTTTTTCCTCGTTTTCTTGTGTCCAGATAATCGTGGAGGTGCTGGTCTAATCTATCAACACCCCCTATCGTATTATTGTAATCAATAATTATTTTCGGCTTTTTGATTGTTCTTCCATCCTTATTCTTTTTATTAATTACGACTTTATTTATTATAAATAACTAATCAAAATTTAACTTATAATAAATCAAGTTGATATAAATAATACTTTTTTCTTAAATTTTAAATTATTATACATGTCCGAGTTCAATTCGGGTACGTAATGTTTTTGCGTACGAAAATTCACGTTGCCCGAACTGGACTCGGGTCTGGTGATTTTTGCAAGTATAGTATGCCCGAACTGAGCTCGGACGGAACGGAAACGGACAATTTCAGAAGTACCTGGGTAAAAAATTCATGGGAAGTTGTAAAAGACGATTATAAAGCCTTTTAAGAAATGCGGTATAAGCAACGCATTGGATAGTATCGAAGATGACTTGGTTTTTGAAGAGACTATAGCTCAGACGAAAATACGTACAGTGCCATTAACGAGACGAGTGATAGTACAGAGAGTTAAGATGAACAGAATTTTGCTGATACAAGTTATCGTAATAATAAATATTTTTTCTAAAAATTCTCTTATAAATTTGGGTTGCGTCTTATCGTCCTATAGTCTTATGGTGCAAATCTATAATCTGCAGACGATCGTATCGAAGGAGTTATTTTAAGTGTTGTTATGGATAGTTTCTTATGGATTTTGTGTGTAAGCTTACAGATTTGCCACAGAATTGCACCAGTATGGTCCGAAAAATACGGTAATTCTTTCGAAATGCGTTATTGTACTTTTCAATTTTTTAATTTTTTATAAGCGTGGCAAAAAAAGTTTCACGCAGTCGCTGTAATCCACAGAATGGTATTGCCAAGTGTCATTTAATTTTTCTAATCGATTATGTTTTATTGTGTAAAATAAATCTTTTATTCAATTATCCTAATCGACTTTCAAGATAACAATCGCAAGAAGAGACGATAAATAAAAGTACGCGACAAACACACAATAAAGATTTATATTATTTATCTCTATTTTATCGCTTATGCCTTCTTGTGTCCATTTATCATTTGGTTTCTTATTATTTTCAGTTGATTTGTCTCTGTTTATCGTTCTCTAGATTTTATTTCTCTTGAACGATCGTACAGATAAAAACAAAGATTTGATGGGATATTAAAAGTTTACTGAGTTATTTATTGAGAAAGTCAAGTGCCCTTAAATTGGGAGTATTAAATAAATCCTATTATCTGACGTATATATTTTTGATATTCTTCGTAAAACAAAAGATGTTTTAAAAGAGTACCTGGACAACTGATCTCCTGACACAAGAGGACTTTAGAAGAAACTGGCTGACGTGGTAGAACATCACCAAATTTTTATTACATACGAGGTATGTAAATTAAGTAACCGGAATGAAAAATTATTCGAATAGAATTACAATTCAATATTGTTCTCCTCAAAATAACTTCCTTGGGAAGCCACACAGCGCTGAAGATGGTTCTTCCAATCCTCATAGCAGTGCTGGATCTCGGATACTTGAATAGCTTTCAACTGGTCGATTACGGACGTTTGAATATTTTCGAGTGTCCCAAAATGATGTCCCTTGAGGTGATTTTTAAATCTTGGGAAGAGAAAAAAAGGACTCAAGTCAGGCGAATAAGGAGGCTGAGGAGCTACAAGAATGTTTTTACTGGCCAAAAACTCGTATATTGAAATTGCTGTGTGACCCCATCCCCAATTCATTGGTAAAAATCTGATGAACGGTAGTGTGAGTTAAATTCAACTCTTCTCCGATCTGACCGACGATCTAAACGCACAAAACCCCGGATTCTGTCATTTTCATCGGTTCTTGAAGGTAAAGGGCCTTCCGCTGCGTGATTCATCTTCAATCAACTCTCTACCTTCTGAAAATACCTTAAACCACCAAAAAACCTAGGTCCTTGACAAACTGTCTCCGTAGACCTACGAAGTTTTGCAAAAGTTTCCGTTGCACTGTGCCCAAGTCTGAAGCCAAACCTGATAGTACACCGTTGCTCGAAATGAATGTCACTCATTTTTAGAACGCACTAGAAAAAAACTGTTTCACAAAAAAAATCGCTATGGACAACAAAATTACTCTAGTGAGTTCAAACTTGTACTGAAAGCGTATCACATGTTCACCTACTGCCCCTCCAAGTACCGCGTTCCAAATGTTGTCAGGTCGGTTACTTAATTTACCTCGTAGATATTATTATTATTATTATTATTATTTATTTAGTAAAGCAGGCGGCAAAGCCGATAATGCCTTACTTTTACAAGTATAGTAATTTATATATTACAGCTAACACATTTATATAATTACTCTTGATGATATCAAAGAGTTAAACAATTTTTTGTTTCGACCTGTGGTTTTTAAAATAGGATGTGCAACTTTCTTATTTTAAATGGAAACACAATTGTTTTTCGCTTTTGTGAAGGAGAATTTTATTCTGAATTCAACGATATTGTCACGTGTGTGGTTTGATTGAGACACAACTCATGGTTTCAACATAACAAATTTATCAAATAATGTTTGAATTGGTCCATGGAGTTGGGAAGTCTTCGGTCCACCCCGTGTTTGCCAGGATCGGCTTGGACCTATCGAGGCGGGGGCTACCTATCCGGGAGTCGAGGAGCCTGGAGAAGTCTTCTTCCACTCACATGGTGACTGCTTGCTTGGCTTCACCCTCGTTACAAGAATCTGGTGTCAGTGGACCTTGTGGACTAATACGTGCAGCGGAGTTGGCTATGTTCCACTGCTCCCATATTCTGTTTCATCCAGCTTTTTTGTAACGAAATTTTAACCCAGTTCCAATATTCATTCATGACAAATATTTCCTCATTACGAAAATGCAGTGTCTGCATTTCGTAATCAGACGAATAGTTTTTAATCAGACAACTGACCGTCACAATGTCTAGATGACGTAATCCTGACCTAGGATTACCTATGTGATAAAATAAACAAAGCATTGTCTTATAGAACAAAATAATTGAGAAAAATGCAATTTAAATTTATATGAAGCAGTCTTCATCAACAGCAAGTGTACTGACGTGCTACTGATAAAAGCTGCTTAGCATTCTAAATGTGCATGTATTGTACAAGGTGTCTCAAAATAAATTTTATATTTATTTAGCTTACTGCGTGAACGCAACGTATCCGAGGGGCGCGGGGGTTATGTCAATCAGTAGCCTGGTTCTTGGGAATTCAGTCGCTATGGAGCGTTTCTCGGGAGCAGACCGCGCGTTATGCGTGCGAGAGTTTTACAAAAACGGTGATTCGGCGACTGTAGCGCGTAGAAAACTCTGCAGTATTCGAGGTTTTCGCCACGTAAATGATGCGCCAAGCATTCCTCTCATTCGACATTGGGTTAAAAAGTTTGAAGAGACTGGTACAACGCTGGATAAATCAAAATCCGGGCGACCTAGGTCATCAAGAACGGTAGAAAACGTGGAGAATGTTAATCAGTCTGTTCGTGACGACCCGAACCTTTCAATTCGGAAGCGCGCAAGTGCTTTAAATGTGCATAGATCATCATTACATCGCATTATGCACAAAGACCTAAAGATGCACCCCTACAAAATTCAATTGGTGCAAGAATTAAAGCCCCAAGATGCCAGTCAGAGGCTTAATTTCGTAAATCAGGTGATTGAGCGATTTTCAACGTTTACCAACATTTTGTTTTCGGATGAAGCTCATTTTCATCTTAATGGCCACGTAAATAAGCAGAACTGCTGCTACTGGAGTGCAACGAATCCGAAACGCAAACATCAGAAACCCCTACATTCGCCTAAAGTGACCGTATGGGCTGCGATGTCGGCGCGAGGAATTATCGGCCCTTACTTTTTTGAAGACGAAAGGGGGCGTGCAGTTACAGTGAATTCAGAGCGTTATGTGGAGATGTTAGACAACTTCTTGGTACCTGAACTGCAAAACTTTCCTGGCTATAACCAAAGAACATGGTTCCAACAGGACGGAGCAACTTCACACACGTCCAATATGTCTCTGCCACGTGTTCGTGAAATTTTCTCAGGCAAATTGATCTCCCGGAGAGGTGACATAAATTGGCCTCCACGCAGTCCAGATTTAACCCCTATGGACTTTTTCCTATGGGGTTATCTTAAATCTAAAGTTTACGCCAATAAACCGACTTTACTGGCGCATTTGAAAGAAAATATCCGTCACGAAATGGCAGCCATCCCTGAGTCCACCTGCCGAGACGTCATAAGTAATTTTACTGTTCGATTAAATGAGTGCCGAGAACGCGAGGGTCTACATTTAGACGATATTATTTTTAAGAAATAAATCCCCAAAAAGTGTATTTTAATAATTAATAAACATTTTTTCTATATACGGCTTACTTTTTTTTTAATCGATCCACTAAATATAAAATTTCTTTTGAGACACCTTGTATAATATTGAAGGAAACTTTTAGTGTTATCATTTAATATTTCTTCTATTAGTTCTATGATTTTCAAACATGAATCCTAGGTTTAAGTATTATATTTGTTATCTGGTGTAGCACCATACAGATGATATGCATAATTAAGAGAACCGACTTTATTTTAATTCATTTAAATTAGTTTTAATTAGTGTTTAAATTCATAAGAGCGACTGCTAAAATACTGCAGTTGATAATCGGATTTGGTTTATAAATATTTAAACTACCCCAGGAAAATTCACGTCTGGAAATGCTCCAAGATGTTTTTTTATCAGGTAATACTTTAATTCATTTACCCTAAATTTAATGCTAAGCTAAGGGACAGATAAGTGTAAATTTTTAAAAGTGTGAGAGTGATTCAAAAAAATTGATGTGAAATCCGAATTTTCACACATTTAAGGATTTTGTAGGTATCTAGCAAGTCACAACAAATTATATAAATTCGATTAGTTAAATATTGATGAAAAGATGGACACAAAAAATTGGGGGTGGAGGAGGTGAGGGCCCCTAGTGCACTAAGGAAAAGGGCGCCGATGAGCTTGACTAAGGGGCGCCACATTGCGAAAGTGAGCACCATTTTTTGTTTTTTTTTTGTCTTCACTTGGATTTTGGGAGGTGAGGACCTTGTTTTTTGCCCTTCACTTGGGTTTTGGGAGGTGAGGACCTTTTTTATTTTTTGTTTTGCTCTTCACTTGGATTTTGGGAGGTGAGGACTTTTTTTTTTTGCTCTTCACTTGGGTTTTGGGAGGTGAGTACCTTTTTTCTTTTTTGGTTTGCTCTTCACTTGGATTTTAGAAGGTGAGGATCTTTTTTTTGCTTTTCACTTGGATTTTGGGAGGTGAGGAGCTTTTTTTTGCTCTTCACTTGGATTTTGGGAGGTGAGGACCTTTTTTTTTTGCTCTTCACTTGGGTTTTGGGAGGTGAGGACCTTTTTCTTGCTCTTCACTTGGATTTTGGGAGGTGATGACCTTTTTTTTGCTCTTCACTTGGGTTTTTGGAAGTGAGGACCTTTTTCTTGCTCTTCACTTGGATTTTGGGAGGTGATGACCTTTTTTTTTGCTCTTCACTTGGGTTTTTGGAGGTGAGGACCTTTTTATTGCTCTTCACTTGGATTTTGGGAGGTGATGACCTTTTTTTTGCTCTTCACTTGGATTTTTGGAGGTGAAGACCTTTTTTTTGCTCTTCACTTGGATTTTGGGAGGTGAGGACCTTTTTTTTTGCTCTTCACTTGGGTTTTGGGAGGTGAGGACCTTTTTCTTGCTCTTCACTTGGATTTTGGGAGGTGAGGACTTTTTTTTTGCTCATCATCTAGATTTTGGGAGGTGAGAAAAACAAGATTTTGCTTATCACTTACATTTATTTGTCAAGGGCGCCAATACGCTTTGCCCCTAGCGCAAGTTTTCCTTACAGCGGCTCTGTCATCACTGTTTAGTTTTCTCAAGGGTGACGAAACGGAATCAAGTAAGTCAAGTACCTTGAATCGGTACTACTTAAAAGCGTACTTAATTATGAGATACGTGCGCATCTAGACAGTTGATCAGTTCTTTAATTAGTCATATATTGCTAGCAGGGTGCAAAAAAGAGTACTAGTTTTCTAAAAATTAATTAAAAAATAAATTAATTAATTAGATCAAAAATTTCTGTAGTATTCTGGTTAAAAAAAATCAGTTTTTTTTTATTTCACTTTTTATGGCCTTTGCTACTAAGGCAATTAGCCAGGAAATTTGCTATGCCTGAATAGGATTCGAACCCGAGACATTAGAAACGCAGCATCTGTGTAACCATTACGCAATGCCGGTTGGCATTACTATTGTTTTTTTTTATTTTGTTTTTAATGGCTTGTGCTATTAAGGCAATTAACCTGGATAATTATATTTTTTTGTAAATTCCATGCCAAAACGAATTTACCTCGATATTTTTGTTCGAGTTTCAAATTGTTTGAATTTTGAAGGTCCACTCTATTTTTAAACCCACAAATTGTTAATTTGTGGAAACTGAAAAACAATATATTGTATTTTTGAAATAATTTAAATATGTATGTTAATTAACATTAAATAATAATTACAGTAATTGTATCAATGTTAAAATATTATTATAATTTAGATTAACAACCAATTTATTAGTTGTTTATTTCAAATTACAATTGTATTTAATTATTGTTTTGCATTTGCAGTTTTATCTGTTACATTGAAAAATACGTGGAAAATGTACTCAGGCTTATAACAGCTTAATAAGGGAGGCTATTTATTCTGAGAAATTTAACAAAGAGTATTTTATCCGTATGACAAAACTGGAGCAGTAGGTACGGTACGGTCATGTGGAGAGGTATAATTCAACAATAATGCACTTGCTTCTGACAACTGGATATGTACAAGATTTAATAACTAAACTCATGTTAATATTTCTTTCTTATGTGAAGTTTTTATTAATAAAAAACCAGCTGTGGCCACCACAGGACCGACCGCCATCATAAAGTACTTGTATAAAATACATTCTAACAGCAGAGTAAAAATAACTTGGCCTAATATTTTCTAACAGGGATATTATTTATCATGACCATGGAAAAGTTACATATAAGTATAAAAAATTTCGAAAAATTTTACAAAAATTATTCTAAATTTTTCGTTTTATCAAAAAACGTTTCAAATAAAAGTTATTAATTATTGCTTTTATAGCAACTTTTATAGCAACGGACGGACAGACAGACCGACAGACATCATGCTAAAAATAGTCAAAACGTTATGTAGGGACCTCAATTCGTGGAGATCCATCGAAATCTCGAAATGTCAAAATCGGTATGATCACAATACCTCCCTTATATATGTTGGCGGTCGGTAAAAAATTGAGACATTTTATCAAAAAACGTCTCAAATAAAAGTTATTAATTATTGCTTTTATAGCAACTTTTGTTCAATAAATTTTTTCGAAATATTTTTCTGTTGTGCAATATTCACAAAAATCTTAAAATCGGCACGAGTAAACTCCCACCAAAAGTTGATCAACTCGTGCCATTGATGGCAAAAGCTTAAATATGAAGTTTCATAAAAATCCTTTGAGCCGAATTTGCTCTGCACGTGTACACAGACAGACAGACGGACGGACGGATAGACGGACAGACGGACAGACAGACCGACAGACATCATGCTAAAAATAGTCAAAACGTTATGTAGGGACCTCAATACGTGGAGATCCATCGAAATCTCGAAATGTCAAAATCGGTATGATCACAATACCTCCTTTATATATGTTGGCGGTCGGTAAAAAGCGTTATAAATTTCCTCTTCTATGACTATGTAGGCGTGCCGCGAAATTTTTCTTCATTGGAAAATGTGCCACGAGAGTAAAAAGAAGGACACACTGCTCTAGATGGAAATACGTTGAATACATATTTATCAATTTTCTTTCAAATTGTAATCAAAATCTTCAAAAGTGAAGCTCCACTTTTTCATCAATATCTAAATCTAAAATAAATTACGACAAAATGACATACAAAAAAAGTAACTGTAGGATTAATTTCATTCTTCTTTTAATTATTTAGACACAGTATTATTAGCGTTTTTCATATTGATATTTTGTTTTTCAATTTTTTACAACTTGGCAACCGCGGAAGCAGCCCTAAAAAAGCTGCTTACGTACTCCAGAACTGGCCCTACTAAGTCTTTAGACGGCAATACGACGAGTGTATTTTTATCAAGTTTCTTTCAAATCGTAATCAAAGTCTTCGAAAGTGAGGCTCCATCTTTTCATCAATATTTTACTCATCGAATTTTATATAATTTGTTGTGACTTGCTAGATACTTACAAAATCTTTTACTTTAATATTTTTCTTTTAGTTTTCCGGACAACGGTTAGAAAAGCACCGACATGATTAATAGGAATTTGTCGTGCGTATAGTGTTATTAAGGACATGTATAACATATGTGTTTTAAGAAGTGTATTATCGACCCTAAAGACAAAAGGTTCATTTACCCTAGTACACAATTGAACAGAATTGTTATGTGGGGTGTTCTAGTATCGCTTATCATGAGGCCCTGAATGTCTCCCAACTGAACAATAGTGATTATACATACTACAGTTGGCAGAGCTGGCAAGCGATTCCTAACCTCCACCAATCATACCAACTGCAGACAGATAAACCCTCTGTTTTTGTTCGATTCGTGCTGAACAAATCGCGCGTTTTTCCTTTGTTCTTTTCCTAGTGGTTTTTTTTTTGTGTTTCGCGAAGCCTACTGCGATCTCTGAAGTGTCTTTGTGGGTCTACAAAAGGTGACTGCAACCACCATTGTTCAACGAATGACAGATTCAGAAAAAAAAGAGATATTGTTGAAAATTCGAATAATATGACGTAATTAGAAGTTTTGGGAGAAATGTGACATTCAAAATAATAGAATCAAAAGTTTAAAATGACAAAGTTTACTATAGTATTATTAATTCAATTGTTTTTACTTGAATTGTTTCATTTATTTAGGCCCGGTATTTTCAACCATAGATAAAATTGACTATCTGTGGGATAAGTTGTTATCAAGGGAATAAACGATTTTTTGCGTATTTCCAATTATTTATCTATATAGTAACTAGTTTATCCATAGGATAAGTTATTCCCACCGTGTAGGTACTGATAAATATTATCCATTGGATAAAAATTACAGATTTTGACAGATAGGTGCTAAAAAACATTTTATTGATAAATATATGTACATAATATAAGAATATATACGTAAAATATATAATATAACAGGTATTATGTACAAATTAGACATACCGAATCTACTTTAATTTATACTGAAATAAAAAAATATTGTCGATTATTTTTAGATAATTTAAATTTATTTTTAAAGAAGGAAATCGTGGATTCTGATTTAGAAGATTTGCTAGCAGACGACGATGAAGAAATTGTAGAGTATTTAGAACGTCCATACATAGTTTATAGTTCCTATTAGACCAAATCATGTGAACCAGTGGGATGAGAAAGAATTTATTGAACGATTTCGCTTAGCGAAAAATGCATTTAATATCCTGTTCCACCGAATATTCCACAAAATAATACACCAATTAAACAAATAAAAATAAACCGTCGTATTTAATTTTCAGTGTTTTTGCATTTATATTCTGTCTGCAGGATGCATTGAACATTTTTCCCAGGCCTCTTGATAATCTTTTTGATTTACAGCGTCAGTAGCTTTATTTTCTATGACATTTTTACATTTTAACACAAGATATCCAAGTTGCCTTGTTTCGGAAATATTGAAATTTGCTTGTTGGGCGTTTATCGCACATTTATCTGTACAAAATTTTGACAGTTGTCATTTATTTTGACAGTTGTACCTACCTCTCTTAGCCAAGATTCAATATATTAAAATATTGTCTATTTAGTGGTTTTGGTTTGTCAATTTGGAACTTCTTTCTTCCAGTTCAACAAAATTTTGATCAAAATTCGCAATTTTGTTAGAATAGCTGTTATAGGAGCGCGTTAAAAAAACTCTGCGCTTGCTAGTGAATATTATGCCTCTTTATTGGATCGATTACATGCTGAATTGATGAAAAAGTCCTATTTGGCAAAACTCTGTTCCACCATGACAATGCATCAGCTCACTATTCTGCAATTGCAAGGGACAAATTGGTCCTCAGAAAGTTTTACGAAACCTTCCCTCAATTCACCCCAAAACAACACAACAAAATACCACCTTGGCTTCTCCAACAACCGAACATCAACCTATCTCTAACCCAATACAATAAGAAAGAAAACCATCCCATGATCATCCTACAATCCTACAATAAAATAATCACAAAATTCATAAATAACATTGCCATCTTCATTGACGGGGCCAACATTCAAGGTAGTATTGGTGCCGCGCTAGTTACAGAAAACGAAATTAAAAAATTCCACCTACCAGATCAAACAAGCGTTTTCACTGCTGAAGCATTTGCTATTCTGCAGGCGACAAAATACGTAAGACTCCACCCAGGCCAAAAGTTCATAATACAGACAGACTCTCTAAGTACCATCACCAGCATACAGCAAACATTCAACAGAAACACCGTAATCCAAAAAATCCAGGACAATTTACACGACTCCATATCAGAAGGGAAAGAAGTCACAATCTTATGGGTTCCGTCGCACCAAAACATCCCAGGAAATGAGAGAGCAGACATAGCGGCAAAAGAAGCAATACACGGAGAAATATACCCCTATCCACCTCAAACATACGACACAAAAAGCCACTATAAAAATAAAACAAAAGAAACATGGTACAATACTCGCATCCACACACACCGAAGTAAACCCCAAAACAACATTACTAGAAGAGAACAGATAGTATTAAACAGAATAAGAATCGGGCACACTCTATTAACCCACCAACACCTATTCCAAAGAGAAGACCCCCCAAACTGCCAGGTCTGCAACACCAGACTGACAGTAAGGCATATTATAATAGAACGCCCTCAATATCACATGGAAAGAAGCTCCAACCAACTACCAACAGATCCAGATGAAATTATGTCAAACCAGAATGAAAGCAAGATCATCAAATTCCTAAAAGAAGCCAATTTATTTGATAAAATCTAACATATATACCATCTCCATAAAATATAACCACAAATATATCACAAATTATTGTAATATATATAAATGTAACTAAACAAATAAGCACAATATCAAATGTAAAATAATGTAAACCAATGTCCCGAGGTACTAATAACCAAGCTGTTGGAACACCACTAAATAAACCTAATTATAAAAAAAAAAGTTTTAAAACGTACTGGCGTTATGTCTGCCAATGTTTGGTGATTACGATTCTTACCAGGCAGTGGACCTAGTTATCAATTAATCAAAATGCGTGGGAGTGAAGAGGCGCAATCGGTAGGTCATTACCGAATAGAGTGACTCTGAATAAATCATAGTTATGCAATGTCTGAGACACGATGGTATGCGATTTTTAAAATAGAAACTTTATTGGTCTTTAATGTAAAGTGTTGTCAACGTAAATTTTAAAATATCCGATATTTCCAATTAAGTTTTAATAAAGGAGCATCCTTAGTTGTGAGCCTTTGCCGCTATGAGTGGAGCCACCGTAGCTCTTTAATAAAATATAGAAATAACATCGACAAAAACTAAAGCTGTAATTGACGTAGCGGACTGTTTTTTAATTTTATTTCAGAATCAGAGAGTTGCGTAGCTCTTGCCTTTGCTACAGTCCCCACACCGGCTACCGGCTACCGGCTACCCATTCAACGGATCGAAAATAAGATTATTTTAATTAAGAGCTCCCTAAGAACTCCTTTAAAAGACGAAAAATTTAAACCAATTCACGATGAAAGGGGAATTATATATAAATATTCAAGACGAATACTGCTCGTTCAACTGGACAACCATCACACGTCTCAATAGCACTCGAGTATAACAGATTTAACACCTATAAACATAAATTCCCTAGATAAAATAGTATAGCATAGTGGGTGAGGGTCTGAAGGGTTACAAACATAACTAGTTTCCAGTGATAAAAACTAGATAAAATAAAACTAAATATGACACATGCCCGCAAATCCGAGGGTTGCCTTTTATATTTCAGGATTTGAGATCAAAAACAATTATTTAACAAAAGTGGCTTTATTGTTTTTCAAAATATTTTCCATGAAGTTCAATATACTTTTGCATGTGTTTGAACCAATTTTCGAAGCACTTTTTCCACTCCGATTGAGGCTTTTTCCACTGCTGTCAAATTATGTGGGATCCAAAGCGAACAAATCTTTTTGATGGCCAAATGTTCATGCAATAGTGAATGTATGCTGGTCTCACTAATGCCCAAGGATACCTCAATCTCATGATAAGTTACATGACGATCTTGCAGTATCAGTTCACGCACAGCATCAATGTTTTCCGGAACAACAACCGATTTTGGACGACCTTCACGAAATTCGTCCTTAAGCGAACTACGGCCACGATTGAAGTCGGCAAACCATCGATAAACAATAGTCCTTGATGGTACTTCATCGCCAAAAGTCGAATTAAATTCATCGATGCACTGTTGTTGGGTTAATTCAAGTCGGAAAAAAAAAAACGCGCATGATGTATGTGCTGCTTGTATGGGTCAACGGGCGACGTGTATTGACTGTCTTTGGGGATCAACCGTCTGCTTCTGAACTGGTTGTCTCCACTGATGAACTCTGTGACGAGTTGCTGCCTTTCTGGATGAACTTGGATTGCCTGTGTACTAGTTATATCTTTAGATGAACTGCTTGACGTTTGTTGACTATCTACCTGGTTGATGGTAACGTGTATTGGTTGTCTATTGGCATAAACCATGTGACGTATATTGACTGCCTTTCTGGATGAACTGTGACTTTTATTGTCTGTCTCTCTGGATGAGCTGTGATGTGCACTGGTTGTTTCTCCGACTTATGACACTTGTACTGGTTGTCTTTTGGGATGAACTACAAGACGTGTGTGGACTGTCTATCTGGATTAACGTGGATTAACCTGGTATTACGTGTATTGGTTGTCTATCTGGATAAACCATGTGACATGAACCTTTTTGGATGAACTGCGACTTTTATTGGGAGTCTTTCTAGTTGTCTTTTTTCTTTCTGGATTCACTTTTAGATGTGTATTGGCTGGCTCTCTGGATGAGCTATGTGACGTGTATCGGTTGTCTTTCTGGATGAACTGTGACGTGTACTGACTGTCTCCATGGATGAACTGCGACGTGTACTGGCAGTCTGTATGGATGAACTATGACGTGTACTTGCTGTCTACATGGATGAACATGTATATTGACTGTCTGGTTAATGTTCCGTAGAAGTCCACCGCGTCAAATTAGAACTAGGCTGTATGTTTAAAATAGAATATGTGTAAGAGTGGGGAACCAATAGTAATAATTCTTGCATATGTGCTCGGTGTAATCAGACACAACTTTTGTGCAATTTAGAATCAATGGAGGACGGTGTCTACACAGGTGTTATTTACATAGTTAGTTCCTGAAACTTGGAAAATGGCTGATAATTATTTCAATTTTTTAAGTAATATGGAGAGTAAGGATATGAAAGAGGTGTTAAGGTGGTGTATGAATGAGGGTCTGATTGGGTCTGAATGTAAATGTCCCAAAAAGTTCCCAGACCCCTGATTTATATAATTGCAATGTGATCTAAATGCTATCCATTTTTTCCCAAATTTAAACCCAAAATGTGATAGCTAAATTTTATCGCGTACAACTTCAAAGAGTTATAAAAAGGATGGATAATTTTATATAAAAAGGTATTCTGTGGCGATTTTCACGGCTCTGGATTTGCCTACTAGTTTTATCATTGTTTGTTTGCATATAGTGAAGATATATAAATGCTTTATACATTTTTAATACATTTACATAATTTGGTATGTATGAATGCGATCAAAAACGGAATGTCCTATTTTAGACATAAAATTGGTAGGTCGGAATATATTGATAATTTGAGGATTCTCTCTTTTAATAAAGTTAGTGTTTTTCAACATATGTATACTATAAATCTCATTCAAACTATTTAAATACTTTAAGCGTATTGGAATTTCGTTATTCAAGTTTTTCTTTAAAAACCTTAATACGAGCTAAATGTTAACAAACACTTATTAAATAATTGCTTGGATTTCAAAACGTATAACTATCAAGTACTTATTTAGATTTCAGAATCGTAAATGTTTTATTTTGAAAGAAAGGGGCGGCGCTTCGTCAAGACCAAGTTAGCTCTTTGGATGAACCGAGTGACGTGTACTGGTTGTCTCCCTGGATGAACTGCGTGACGTGTATTGTCTGTCTACATGGATGAACAGTATAACGTGCAATGGTTGCCCACCTGTATTAACAGTGAACTATTTAAATTTTCTTTAATGGCCCTTTTCAAACGATACAAAGCAGATATGAAAGAGTCGTTTTTTAAATTATTTTCCATGTGTGGGATCGTTCTCTTTGCTAATGTTTTCCATTTTAATTACAGTTGTTTTTAGTCGTTCGTTGCTGAAAGAGAGAGAGGGGAGGTTTAAATGTTCGCGTAAACAGGATTCATAATTCCACTAATGTTTTCATCACAGCGAGGTTAACTAATTTTTATTTATTACGTCTTTGCTTTTGACGGGAACAAATGTATTTATATTTAATAACAATGTGTTTTTGTGTCAAATGCTATCAACGGTTGTTTGAATTATTTTTAAATTTATGTAAAATGATGGTATTTTTCGAACTGGTAGTGAATGTTTGAAGTGTGTCAAGTATCACTTGCAGATGAAAAATATGATGATGTACTTTATGATCGTTTATTTGTAGTTGCATTGTAGTTTTAACGGTTCTAAAATGCAAAACTAATGGGGTTGATTTGATAAATTGCCAAAACAAATATAAACAAAACGTAATATAAAATACAAACTAACCTCAAAATTAACTAGTATTCACAAATCTAAAATGCAATTAACGACCTATATAAATAATTCAAAAATAAAGCGAAACAACCAAAATGTTCGAGCAGACAAAACCAGACCAGCTCGTCAACAAAACATCGTCATCTGTGTGCGTGTATATACATGTGGAGTAATGGATGTATCTGTGTTTGTGTTTGTATTTGTGTGTTTTTGAGTCCGGTACTCAAACATACAACACATATATACAAGCCAGGTCGGAATTTACACACGAGTTTTCTTCCTTTGGAATCCAATTGAATATTGAAGATGCTGTAGATCAGTGTTTTGTCGGTCCACGCGATTTTTTTGCCGGTCCGCGAGATTTTTTGCCGGTCCGCGAGATTTTTTGCCGGTCCGCGAGATTTTTTGCCTGTCCGCGAGATTTTTTGCCGGTCCGCGAGATTTTTTGCCGGTCCGCGAGAATTTTTGCAGGTCCGCGAGATTTTATGCCGGTCCGCGAGATTTTTTGCCGGTCCGCGAGATTTTTTGCCGGTCCGCGAGATTTTTTGCAGGTCCGCGAGATTTTTTGCCGGTCCGCGAGATTTTTTGCAGGTCCGCGAGATTTTTTGCCGGTCCGCGAGATTTTTTGCAGGTCCGCGAGATTTTTTGCCGGTCCGTGAGATTTTATGCCGGTCCGCGAGATTTTTTGCAGGTCCGCGAGATTTTTTGCCGGTCCGTGAGATTTTATGCCGGTCCGCGAGATTTTTTGCCGGTCCGCGAGATTGTTTACCGGTTCGCAGAATTATTTTTATGTGCTGTTAAAAACTCTGCCTTTAAACCGCATTCAGAGCTCTTAAATCAATAGCTTGTGCACTGTAGCTTATGGACTGTTCACTGTCATCAGCAAGTTTCTCATATGATAAGACGTGAAACCGTTCAGACCTCCAAATTTAATACGCTGTTTGTTGTGGATTGTGCATAATTTTATAAACTTATAGCTAGTGAGATGTTTTAATGAGACAGACATATAAACACATCGGCTATCGCATTCTATGTTCAGAATTTTTGTTCAGATGTTGTGTTTTTAACTGAAATATGTTAAATATTTAATTTGCTATGTAACACAGTAGATGAGTAAGCACTAGTAGCGTAGTGCGTTGTGTCGTTGCTTCGTAATTTGCAAACTAGAGTTCGATTCCTGTCAATTTTAATTTTTCTGTTTTTTTTTTGCATTTTTATTTTGTTTAAATTATTTTGTCAAAATTCTAGTTATATTTTGGTAAATGTTGCATTTAATTTTTAAAAGCGGAAATTAAATAACCAGCGGGAAGTGTTGAAATTATAATTTAATTCTATGTTTGAATGTATACGAAAACAGAGGGCGGGGCTTATGATTTAAGCAACCAATGAAAGCCATAGGCGCAATTTTCACAATCTTAATGAATCTTGCTATATAAAAAAAATATTGCACATATTTAGAAACTTAAATAATGGTATTAGGCATTCGAATTAAAATTCATAAAATACTATTTTGACATAAAATTTGTTTTGGCATCCCAAATAATCATCATTCAGTTACTAAATACCCCGAAAAATGTGTGAAAATTCACACTTCACATCAATTTTTTGTTTACTAGTGTAATTTATGGAGTAGATTCATTACATTGTTTAAATTAGTTGTTATTGAATGTTTCAACTCTAGTAAAATTTATGTAGCATCCTATATACACTCATTATGCATACAGACAACAGTTAAATTGCAGCGAAACTCTCTCGTCACATTTATTGTCACTAAAAGGCCTTTGACAAAAACACTTTGTTTATATCCCCGCGTTTGAAACGCCCATCAACAGTTATCCCATATTTATTTCCCCGAAATTAAAACACAGGGGCTAACTGTGAAACGCAATCTAACGAAAAATTTAATAATATAACAGATTTAAATAAAACTACAATGAAATTATAATAAAATCATTAATAAAGCATCTGTGCCTGAGATATTAGTGTCTGAGAGTGCGAGTATACCGCATATACGACACAAGAAAGGTATTAGAGTGCGGATTGTTCACCACTTAAGAGACTGGCTCACATCCTGAACGAGTTAAAGTGAGAGGATTTCCAGTAGATTAGTTCAGGATGTTACAACTACGTGCGCTACTGTATGGATACATTTACACGGGGAGGATTGTAATTGTTTGTCTCTCACAATTAGAATATCTGGGCATAGTTTTGTTAAAGGATTCCAATCGTAAAACAGATATTTTCACCAAACTGTTTTGTAGAATTGTGTCATCACCATCATCAAATCTTGTCTATCATCTAGTAATTTTTGACTGCCTCTTAAAAGAGCATAGACCACCGTTGGTGAACCTTTTTCCCCAGACGGGTCAAAATTAAATTTGAAATGTTTTAGATTATAATGTGTGGCGTTGGTCGTGTCCGTAATAGAGTAAAAGTGGAAAGGTTGTACGGGTATCGGACATAAAATAAAGCATAACTATCTACAGCTGACCAGTTTCGAAATAATTTATTCTTTCATCAGAGCTTATAGAGCTAGTAGATTATAATCGCAGGTCAAATATATAATACGTAAATAAAAATCTGCTGCTTTAGGGTGTAAATATGTGTGTGGAATCCCTTGATAATCTCGTTAACTCTACCTGAGCTAGAGGCCTTGTGTTTGACGTGCATAATACAGATATATAACAGGTAATAGATAAATTCCATCTCAATGCGCTCGCTTGGACCCAAACTTAATTATTTTAGAATCTCTCATCTTTAGAACTACAAAAATCTGTACGGGCCATTTGAAATCGTCATATGGATCACTGTGTGACCCGCGGATCATACGTTCGCCATCACTGGCAGTCTGTTAATAAAATGTTTCCATATAATTCGTCTATCTACCATTGGCTTCAAGTTAGACTCTTATTCAGACCAATTCTGTAACTCAGTTATTATGAAAATAAGAACTAAATTTGTCACTATGAGCAAGGTCAGTTACTACCATGAATGAAAGTCATTGTATTTTTTATAATATTTTATCTCGTAGTAACGTTCCTACACAGTAATTTTTTACAGAATTGATCTGATTGTCTAGTCTTTTGTTTTGATTTTGATAGCTCTATGTGTTTATTTCTAGTGTTAATGACTCCCAGATGTTTTTGGGTCGTCTTTTTCTATTGTCCGGTGGGTCGTTACATTTCCCTATGAGATCGTCGAAGAGTGTGCCCTAACGAACCATATTTTCTTCTTTTATTTGCAAGTTTATATCTATTTAGCCAGAGTATTTCCCTAATCTGCGATTGTTTTTCGACGTGGCCAATAAATGCGAACTTTTCTTCAAAGACATCGAATTATAAATAAGCGCACTTGTACAATCAGAGCCGCAGTAAGGAAAACTTGCGCTAGGGGCAAAACTGCGTTTCGGCGCCCTTGGCAAATAAATGTAAGTGATAAGCAAAAACAAGATTTTCACCGGCCACAATGTAGTAGATGATGAGCAAAAAAAAGGTCCTCACCTCCCAAAATCCAAGTGAAGAGCAAAAAAAAAGGTCCTCGCTTTCGCAATGTGGCGCCCCTTAGTCAAGCTCATCGGCGCCCTTTTCCTTAGTGCGCTAGGGGCCGTCGCCCCCTCTGCCCCCCCTTACTGCGGCTCTGTGTACAAGTACTGGAAATTTATACGCTCCATTTGATGGTTACCGAGCAAGAGGGGTCTATCGGTTTTTGAGAGTTGGATTATACGTTCTCAAAATTAATTTCTCGACACTTTGGTAAAAAGGCAAGACATAGTATTCTAGAACAACTGTTTTTAAACTTATTTTATCGTGAAACGATTTGCCCGTTTGCATCATCCTAATACCTAATTTTATTTACAACTGTTGAAACATTCAATAAAACTAGATACAAGTTGATGAAAACAAATTCATTCTAGTTATACCTAAATCGAGTTTTATCTCGTCTTCGAGTTTTAAATCGCATTTAACAGGCATAAAATTATAATGGACACTTAGTGATACAGAACATGTTCAATAAAGTAATTGTTCAAAATAAATTCTTTGCGGGTTATGAAATATTTTGAGTGGATCATAATTTGTTGATAAATTATAGGACATAACTAAAGAGCCATTACGGTGTACACCTTAACTACCCCTTAAACTATTCTGGGTGAATAAACAGTGAGAACATTATCTTAAGTACCGAACAACATAAAGTATACTCACCCACTATGTATGTAGTAGGGGCTCGGTACTGCAGGGCAACCGGCTACACGTAGCTGTTATGTTGGTTGCGGAATACGGCTCTCTCAGGAGCAGATGGTCATCACACACATCCAAGATGGGGATAACAGCACAGTAACTGCAGTTTCACACAGTAGTTTCGTGCAACTCAAGTCTTTTTTGATTTTACACAAAAATGGTAAAACGTAGTGAATAATTTTTGAAATCTAAGACACAAAACACATCTAAGTATAAACAAAATTTGAGTCAAATCCAATACATTTTTGTTGTTGTTCATTTTGCGTGACCATATCTCAAAAACTAAAAGATATAGGGACCTGCGGTTAGAATATTTGAAATCTTGATGTCCTAAATGACCGTAGACAACATTTTTAAGTAAATCCTATATAAAGAAAAATTTTTGGAAAAGAATTTGGGTCTTTCCTTTAATTCACCCTCCAACTTGATTTGCTAAGTTTTGTTTTAATGGCCTTTGCTGCATTTTTTTAATTCTCATGTCCTAAATGGGCTTACATCATATTTTGAAATAAATCTCGAACAAAAATATTTTTTGGAAATTTAAAAAAAATCTATTTCAAAAACGGTAAAAGGTAGATACCTGCAATTTGAATTTTTAAAATACTTGTATATGTTATAGTCTAGAAAAAAAATTGAGGCCGTATTTGTGAGGCTCTTTTTTGTTTTGAAGCTTCTGGAAAATTTATCAATATACGACTTTTTTAAAAACTTGCGTGACCATATCTCAAAAACTAAAAGAGATATGGACCTGCGGTGGGAATTTTTGAAATCCTGAGGTCCTAAATGGCCTTGTACCACATTTTGAAGAAAAACCTAAACAAAATAATTTTTTGGAAAAATTTGAAATTTTTGAAAATTTTATCAAATTTTCAAAAAATTCTAGCTCAGAAACGGTAAAAGATAGTGAAATACGGTTTAAATTTTTGAAATCTTCGTATATTGTTTAGTCTAGAAAAAAAATGGGGCCTTAATAATCCAACTTTTACAATAAATACGAGTCGTCAAACAAAACCTTTGAAAATGGCCAAAAATCGAAAAAGTCGTAAGGGGTACCCCTTACGATTTTTTTGATTTTAGGCCATTTTCAAGTATTTTGTTTAAAATTCATATTTATTGGAATAGTTGGGCTATTAAGGCCCCATTTTTTTTCTAGACTAAAAAGCATACGAGGATTTCAAAAATTTAAACCGCATTTCACTCTCTCTTACCGTTTATGAGATATTTTTTTTTGAAACATCGAAAATTTAAAAAATTTTCAAAAAAATTTTCTGTTTCGGATTTCCTTCAAAATGTGGTCCAAGGCCATTTAGGACCTCAGGATTTCAAAAATTCCAACCGCAGATCCGTATCTTTTTTAGTTTTTGAGATATGATCACGCAAATTTTTAAAAATGTCATATTTTGATAAATTTTTCAGATGCTCCAAAACAAAAATGGGCCTTACAAATACGGTCCTAAATTTTTCTAGATTATAACATATATAAGGATTTTAAAAATTCAAATTGCAGGTATCTACCTTTTACCATTTTTGAAATAGAATTTTTTTAATTTTCGAAATTTTCAAAAAATATTTTTTTTTCCAGATTTGTTTCAAAGTATGACTTAAGACCATTTAGGACCTCAGGATTTCAAAAATTCTAACCGCATGTCCCTATCTCTTTTAGTTTTTGAGATATGGTCACGAATACTTTCAAAAATTTCGTATTTTGCTAAATTTTTCAGAAGCTCCAAAACAAAAATGGGCGTAGCGTAGTGGTAAGACATGTGATCTGCGTTGCTAAGGTCTCGGGTTCGAATACCGTTCAGGCATGGCATTTTCAAAAAATAATAATTGTCCTGGCTAATTGCCGAAGCAGCAAAGGCCATTAAAATAAAATTTAACAAATCAAGTTGGAGGGGATTAATGCTTGGTTTATATACGGAACAAGAATAAGGAATAGGAAATAAGAATAGTGCACAAGATGTTAAAACATGGCTGCGCCGTATATCGGTTTATGTAGGAATGAAATTTAACTTAAACATAAGAATAGTTGGTAACATTCAACATTTTTATTCTTATTTCAAGAATAAGACACGATAAGCCTGCGCACAGCAATCAAAATGTCTGCCATAATAAAGTTTGTTCAACAGATGTTTTTCAGTTGTGATCAGAGGGTTGTAAACAACAATAAAATGTTTTTAACGGTAATAAACGAAATTTTTTAAAAGGTTTTATGAATCAGAACCTGTCAAGTGACAAACGTTAAACACAGGCCAACGCAAGTACGCAGGCGCAGCGACGAAATGTTATGTCCTATATAAACGGTTTAATATTTTTTATTCTTGTGTACTATTCTTATTTCCTATTCCTTATTCTTGTTCCGTATATAAACCAACCATAAGACAAAAAGCCCAGAATGACCGCAACAAATTTTGTATCTATTGTCCTAAAACAAAAATTAAATTTGCTACAAGTTCAACAATTTTTTGAATATTTTTTAATATCCCTCTGGTGATAATTCATATTTACTTCCGGTTCATACTTTTTAACACCTTTAATCTAAATAATAAATGATGGGCTGCCATTTTTTTAAGCTTCCTCGACTTAATAATCCGTAAAAGGTTATGGAGGTAAATTTATCTTGTAAAATATTAACACACTTTTCATCTCGAGCTGTTCCATCTGGTGCTTTAGTCTTTAGTTCATGTCTCGACTGAAGCGGTCGACATCATTTTTTAAATAATTCCTCGACGGTCATGATTTATCCGACCATGTAGACAGAGGAGGTAACTCGTAAAAGATAAGAGGTAGCACATAGCTCATTCCTGACTTATGGAATATTGCGAGAAATAACACGGTTTACGAAAATTATTGCATAAAATTTATCATTTTAAACATTATGCAATTCTTATAAATTGTAAACCTTTCTCCGCAAAATTTGTAACTCTGCTTCTATATTTTTAAGCATACCCATCGAATTGAAGAAGGCACCATCCACACGTATCCAGTTTAAGTATTTTTTCGAATTCATTATTTATAATTTCTAGAAATTCTGCGTTGATTTCTTCATTTTTATTAAATCTTTTGGTTGGCTAATTGTTACAGCAGCAAAGGCCATTAAATTAAATAAGAAATCATTTTTAGGGTTTTGTAGGTATGACCAAAAAACCCTTATACCGTCATTTTGTCGTCTGTCTGTCTGTCTGTCTGTCTGTTCGGTAAAAATTGTAGCCAAACGGCTAAACCTAGAGAGTTGAAATTTGGCATGCTTATAAAACTCTTTGACCCGCACATAGAAAAATACTAAAACATCTAAAAAACATACCCCCCTAAAAATATAAACAAATATGTGCTCATCGAAAACAAAAATATTTTTTTTAAATTCTGAGTAGGGTATCAAATGAAAGCCCTTAGTACGTGGATTAACGATCAAATTTTTATTTTTGCAAAATAAATTATTTTGATGTGATTTTTGCCAAAAATGTGCAAAAAAATTTTTGTCCCTCACCCTGTAGCCCAGATGGTTTAAACTAAAAATCTGAAAAAATTCTCAGTAATGTACATTGGTGTGAACCGGAATAGTACAACAGGAATTTTTTATCAGATTATGTTTTCGGAAAATAACGCATTTTTTGTGTTTTTAAGGAAAATATGTAATATATTTAATCCGCTATTTAACATAGTAAACGAGTTATCCTGTATAGCACAGTGGTAACGTTGACGCTTAGTGATTTGAAACTGCTGTAAGAAACTGTCTTCGAATCCCGTCAATTTTTATTTTTTCAGTTTTTTTTTTTGCATTTTTATTTTGTTTAAATTATTTTGTCAAAATTCTAGTTATATTTTGGTATTTGGCATTTAATTTTTAAAAGCGTAAATTTAATAACCAGTGGGAAGTGTTAAAATTATAATTTAATTCTATATTTGAAGGTATCAGAGGGCGAGGCTTATGATTTAAGCAACCAATGGAAGCCATAGGCGCAATTTTCAAAATCTTAATGAACCTTGATATATAAAAAAAATACTGCACATATTTAGAAACTTAAATAATGGTATTAGGCTTTCGAATTAAAATTCATAAAAAATATTTTGACATAAAATTTGTTTTGGCATCCCAAATAATCATAACACAGTTAATAAATACCTGCGAAACCCTGAAATGTGTGAAAATTCACACTTCACATCAATTTTTATTAAATCTTTCGGTTGGCTAATTGCTACAGCAGCAAAGGCCATTAAATTAAAAAAGAAATCATTTTTTATGTTATCCTTACTATAAATTTTGCTTTTGTAAGCTATTAGCTCACCAGTGCCTTTTGCGAGGTCGTACGCACGGACTAAGTGGTTTTCATTCTTTCATCCAAAATCTTCTTTACATTATTTTTTTTCTAGTTATCTGTGCTATACACTATATTCATCTGCCTTGTTTTTATGGTGCTGCAATCATGTGTATGCAACGCATCTTCCATAAAACAAGTTGTTATATTAGTCGTGTACAATTTGTGGAAGTGTGAAAAATGTTTTCTGTTTGAGATTAATATTTTTTAATCCGTGAAATTAGCCGTTGGCAATGTTTCTCGGTTGGTAAAAATAAATGAAAGATTTTGTAAGTGTGTGCCACTTTAGATGGAGTTTATTGTCGGCCATGAATGGGGAATATATTGATGTCACAGCTCACAATGGAGTCGAGACTCTGCCAGTTGAATCCGCACTACTCCACATACTTCATACAAACTTTGAACAGTTATTATCTTCGAGAAGAGACTGGAAATTCGTTACAATGTACGTCTAGATATACTGATTCTATATTAACCTCCGGCACTATATTGTTACAGGGGTGTTTTGCTGTAAATGCTAATTCTTATTTCCTCTAATCCATTAATTTTTATATATTTACGGTACATACTATTAGTCAAATAAAATTTAAGTTAAAAGCAGTGTCCCTGATTTTTGTTGAAACCTGTAAATGAACGATCTGGTACAGAACTGTGGACAAACCCGGCCTAATTCAATTAAAACATTAATATTCATTATAAAATACACATTACGCGTAAAAAGTTTTCAAAACATGTTTTAACAAATTAACCGAATTATCGCAAAGCATATTCAGGGTTGTAACTCACAGATGAGTTTGGGAATTGCAATTCAGATAGACAAATATTACTGATATACCCCACGTGGTTTGAAACAAAGCGACTTGGAACAATGCCCTTATCAAACTGAATTTTAACATCAACAATCCACCAGAGGTAGAACAGAGGCTCCTCACTTCGGGTACTAAAGCTCCTCGGTTCCAAATAATTCTAGAAAAATAGATATACGAGACAGTTTCGAAATTTTATTTTATTTTCATGATTTAAATAGTTGGGAGTACAGCTTTCTAAGCTCGGACAAGAGATCCATATACTTGGACCTCTTTTCCTCCTGCTTGATAGAGTTATTCTTTTCATCAGGTCTTGAAATTTCGATCACTGCTACGAGGCTTGTAGTTGTAGATAAACAACTTCCTTATTCACCAACTTTCAATTATGCAGAAGTCTGATTGCAGCTCAACTCTATTGACAGTGTTTTTAACTTTCAAAAACAACTTCATGTCGTCAACGAATATCAGATATGAAGCATATGCCACCTTGTAGCCGATATCGTTAACAAAAAGTAAGAATAAGATCGGCCCAAGGTCAGAACCTTGTGGAACACCTGAAGTATCAGATATTGTTTCAAAATTTTGACTCGAGCCATTGATATAGATTACCGCTGATACCGTAAGATTTTAACAAACGATCATCATCATTTCGTATCCGCAATACCACGTCATATACACTTCTCCCAAAATCTAGTTACCAAGAGCGCTTCGTCATTGGCATCATTGAGGTCGTCAGGTGGGCAGATACCTCCTGTGTTTGTACAAACCAGTAGATGTTGGTAATTCTGGTATTTTCCGCAGTCGCATTCTGCACTTCCAGCAATGTATCCCCACTTCTTTAAGTTGTCTTTACACCTAGTAACACCAGTACGGAGTCTGTTCAGCGCTCTCCACGTTGTATATTGTAACTGATGACTAAAACTCAGTTGTTCTTTAGGTGCAATCCAGGTGGCCAACGCTTGCTCCCTCCAGAATTCTATCCTCCGGTTCATGGGAGTGAGCGATGTGGCAGTTGTAGAACGTAAAAACTTTTTCGGAAATTAAGCCTGCTTGTTTCAGCTTCGTGATCAAACAGTGGGTGTCTGTGGTCTGTATCCGCCTTAAATTTTTCTGCTTCTGTGGCGACCTGTCTTCTGATATCTGTAGGTGCTTTTCCAATGATGGGATATAGTTTATTAACAGGTGTTGGTTTTAAACATCCTGTTACTATTCGGACAGTGTCGTTTATCGCCGTATCTACACGTTTAGCATGCACCGAGTTATTCCAAACTGGTGCCGCATATTCGACAGCAGAAAAATTCAAAGCTAGAGCCGATGTTAAAAGCGTAAAACCTCCGGTTGTGGGAACCCTATTAATTTCCGAAGTATGTTATTTCTAGTGCAGACTTTAAGCTTGGTGTCACAACAATGCTGTTTAAAAGATAACGACCGCAATACCAACAAACAATGATTTATTATAACGTATATATAATGTTAATTCACAATTTGTATGGACCAGAAAAAAATTAACTTCAGGTCAAATTAAACTGTGTAATCATATGAAAAATTATAATTTTTATGTGTAGGTGTGTAAGACGTTTGTTAGAGCAGCTCTTGCGCGAGTTAATGCCTGTTATGTAGTTAGTTAATTAGGGTGTCTAGTGTGGTATTTGATTTGCACATACCTTAGTGCAATGCCGTCTTGTTCATGTGATCTTGCCACCGTACTGAACATTCGCAACTGGCTGTTTCTCTCTGTACACATGATAATTAACAACGTACATATTGACTGATACGATCAAATGAGATCAAAACTGAACATCTGCAAAGGACCTTACATAAAGGCGATTAGGTCTCCAATACTTCTTAAAGTGTCTTACTCGGTTCCGAAAGTTTGGTTAATTTTCCCACATACACATGTGTTGTGTGTGTTGTGTTAAGAACACTTATGGAACCTACAGCATTAACTTAAGTTCCGAACTACTTATTTTTATTTGGGGTTTATCAGATCTTGACAAGTGGCCACTAATCGCAAACTTCAGTAACCTTTTGTGCCACGTCATGTTAGAGACTAGTTGAACTAAATACTCACAGTTGCATGTCAGGCGATATGTAGACGCGGAAATTACCGGGTCCAGTGTCAATACGAAGTGACTCGAGCAACACTGCTTTCTACATCCTGCAGATCATAGAGGTGGCAGATGATCTGACTCGATTTCTCTTCGTTAGGAGGCTATTAAACCACCCAAAACAATTAACAGTACTATAAGCTTAACTTTGTACCCTGGACACAGCTTTTTAAGCAAGAGGACAAGAGATCTAGGTACTTAGTTCTCTTCTCGTCCTTTTTAAGAGCGACGTTCTTCACAGCTGGACAGGATAATTCGATGACCAAAATGTTTTTTGTCTCAAAATCTAGCAGGACGATGTTTATTGGCTGATTTATTCTGATTTAGGTGTTCGACTGATATAGACGCGTTTTCATAGCACTGTTTTTGTAACCATGGAAGACGCAGCAAAATCTCAAAGAGCAATAATTTTCTTTTTGTGGAAAGAAGGTGTGAAAACATCAGAAATTATTCAGCGTCTGCAAGGAGTATTTGGTGAGCCTGCAGAATCCAAAACTGTACTGTTTATCGGTGGATCGATCGTTTTAAAACCGGTAGAACATCACTAGAAGACGATCCACGCAGTGGGCGCCCAAGCACGTCGGTAAATGAAAGAAACATTACTGCCGTCGAAGACCTACTGAAAGAGGACAGGCGAATGACTATTCGTCAAATTAGTGTGCGCCTAGGGATAGGTACACAAGTTCATAACATCTTGCATGATTGTTTGGGCGTTAGCAAGGTTTCGCCGCGCTGGGTGCCAAGGCTGTTAGGACCAGAACAGAAACTCAATAGGAAAGTTCTTTGAGGACGGCAAAAAAAATTACTTTATCGTTGGGATAAATGTATTCAGTTAAATGGAGATTATGTTGAAAAACTACATTGTAATATTGACGAAAATTAACAAAATAATAAAAATTATAGCTAAATTCCCAGAACTTTGGAAACATCCCTTGTATTATTATGGAACTCTAGGGTTCTGAGATTGAGAAAATCCGGTTTAGTGACGCTGATCTATACTCGTGAGTGTGTTTTTTTTAAATATTTTTTATTTAAACAATTTAAGACATATCCACTACAAAAGTGTCCCTGTACATTATAATTACATTAAATAATACATATTGATTAAACTAGTAAGTATATACATATATTTTGATGTTTTATTTGTTTTATATGTGTGGGGCGAAGTCACTTTCTTCTGTGAACTGTAGTATCCGTTCCGTTATTTCCATGTTGTTGGAGAGGGCTTCCTTCAATGTTGGTGGTATTTTATTTTTCTGTCTTTCTCTTGAGTACTTTGGGCATGCGATCAGGAGATATTCAACGGTTAGTTGGGTGTTACATAAGTTGCATTTGGTTGGCTCGGATTTATCCAGTATGTATTTATGGGTTGCTAAAAAGTATGGCCAATGCGAAATCTGGTAACGGTTATTTGTTGTTTCCTTTTATTGAATGTGTGCCATTTTTTTGTGTCCTCTTTTATTCCTCGTAGTTTGTTGTTATTTATTTCTTTTCATGCTTTGTCATGCTTTCCATGAGTGTTTCTTTATACTTTAAATTAACATAAATAGTTTAAATTTCACGTGCTAAAGTTATAATTTTGATTCTTGTATCAAATATCTATTATTAAATCGTAAAGTTTCCTTCGATATTAGTTGGGAAGTTAGCTGACAAATTTCTGTGAATTATCAACAGAATATCCGTCTCCCCAGATTCCCTTGGTTGGAAAGTTGTTTGGGATATCTCGGCCGTGGCTTGCGGGAAGGCCTACGTATCCCGGGCCCGCTATGTAATTCTGTGTAAATGTCCTGTAACTGCTGTAACGCCGTGTTACTCTCGCGCGCTGTCTTAATTAAGCCCGTTAAACACTAATAGAATCGTAATTCAGTCGAACGGACTGGTATTTCAGACATGTACATCTATGATTTGCTGCCTATTGGAATTTCAATTATGATAATAAACCAATTCAAACACACAACTATTCAATACAACAATTTAATTTTAATATTATGTTGGAATCTACCGACCATCCAATTTTTACCGACCATCATATATACAGAGGGAGATCAATAACAGACAAAAGAGTGAGGTTATAAGGGTTTTTTAGTCATATCTACAAAACTCTAAATAAATACAAGAATTATTTTAATACGTCGTGAAGTAAAGGGATGGCTTAAAATGGTGAATATATTGGGTTGTGTAATAAATTCCCGCGTTTTTTTGTTTATAAGATTTATTGAAGAAAACAATAATTATAGTAACAAATTAATCAATAATATATTCTCCATCATTATTTACAACCTGTTTCCACCTATCGACCAACTTGTTGATGCCGTCTCGCCAAAAATCTTTTGATTTTGTGTTGAAGTTTGTGAGCCAGGTTTTGAGATCTTCATCGTTAGCGACGGGTACTTCCCTCATTTGGTTCGACATGGAGCGGTAAAGGTGATAATCCGTTGGCGCAAGGTCCGAAGTGTATGGCGGATGCGATGGAACCTCCCATTTGAGATCATTGAGATCTTGTGGCCATCGCTCAAGTTATGTGGCACCCAATTCCCAAGTTTTTGAGTAAAGCCTATGGAGTAAAGATGGTTAGCGATGGTCGTAAAGGAGCATTCCATCTTTTCGGCCAACTCTCGTGTTGTTTAACGGCCATCTTCCTTCAAAAACATCTTGAGATGATCATCGATGTCGGCAGGTCGGCCGGAGTGAGGTGCATCACCAAGGTCAAAATTGCCATTTTCAAACTTGGAAGACCAATCTTGCGCGGTTCTCGGAGCTATAGCATCTACTCCATATACGTCACAAATGTCGCGAGCTGCTTCCGTAGATTTTTGACCACGACGAAAGGCAAAATAGTGCAGATGTCGAAAATGACTTTTTTTTACCTCCTGGAGCTTCCATTTCAAAAGCCTCAAATTCAATTAAAATTAATTAATTCCGAAAATTAAAGCAGATAAGTTTGTAGAAAACGAAAAACACTTAATAATGCATACATAAACTTAACCTAACAAAACACAAAATTGCGGGAAAAAGATAAAATACAAACTGTCTACTGTCTTTAATAAAGTTTATAAGCGGCCTTGAACCGGTACATTTTATTTGTTAGAGTATATGATGATAAAATTACAGGCGTTTTCTTATCCCTCAACATTTTGTTAGAATGTTTGGGCCATATGGGGCTTATTTATAGTTTGGCAGTTTCTCGATTTTCCTACTTTTTATTTAGTTTTAGCTTCTTATACTTTATCTCTTTTTTATGTTTTTTCTTGGAAACTTTTGACGTTCCCTGGACGTGTGTCAGGGATACTGAGGGCAATGAAGTGGACAGTTAATATGAGATGTGATTCGATACGTCCGCCTCTCCCGCACCCGTCTCTCGGCAACCGTCGGCTCGATCGTGGACATCTCAAGTGGTTTCCCCACTTCACCAAAGGAGACAACAGGCTAAATTTGATAAAACAATTGATTTGTTATTTGACACATGCGGTCAGATTGATGAAGGAAATAGGACCACACTAAATTGAACAACAATCAGATCAGTTCGGTAAAAAAATATCTAATAGTTACTGTCTAGTAACGTTATCACAAGATATTTGTAGTGACTTTCATAATAACTTAATGGCGGTATTCTGAAGTTAGATGTTAAGTTGCACATCGACGGAATCGCCCGAAATTGAACGATGTTAGAAAAACGGTATTCTGAAACGTCGCTATGTTAACGTTCGTCGATGTGAATTAACATTTTAGTTGTTAGATTAACCGCTAGCAAAGAGCTCGACGGAATTGAGATTAGAGTGGTGTTAAATTTTATTTTGAACAAATTTTCAACTAAAATCACTTCGCTTTCGTGATTGTCTATATAGAAAAGAAAATTTATTTTATAAGCTTAAAAAATAACGGCTCAAATTCCACTCAATACCGAAGTACAGAATGGAATTTTTACCAAAATAACATTAAGTTTCTTTTAACATGTAAAATACGTACTGTTCGAACGATACATTTTGAAGCGATTCACTCATTTTTTTTAAATTCTAGAACTTTGCAATATATACCGTTTTCAAGTAACTCAACGGTGTGACTGATCTATTTTTACAAACTATCCTATTTATGTAAGAGATCTTTGGTAGGAATTACCGGGGTTAAACAACCCCTCAATCCCTGTGATTACATATGTTACAGATTAGAAAATTTTTCTGAGAAAGTACTCTCATTAAAAAGGGTCGAAATTACCTGTGTTAAAATTACCTGAATTGTAAAAACCCATGTTGATTTACAATTCAAAACAAAAGAAATAGGTTTTGTAGTAATATGAACGACATCAAACACTGGAATTCCATTAATAATTATAACCCGTACCTAATCCTGCAGTAACATTTGGTTTAGCCTTCAAATTAGATTTTTCTGCAATAGTAGTTACATTTTTAATGTCTTCTGTTTTTATTTCTAATTTATAAATAATTATTTAACCGTTTTAAAAACGTTAACCCAACAAAACAATTCTTACACGGCTGTCAAAACAAACGTGAAGTTAGCCCCAGTGTTAATTCTACACCGGAAACAAATTGTAACATTGGATTTTACATCGGGTTGTTCAGAATACTGATTTTTTCAGCGATGTTAAATCTGTTTTAATAGAGCAGTGTTATTTTCATTGGTGTTAAGTTTACGGGTGTTACGATGGAAACTTCAGAATACCGCCATTAACCCCAGCATTTAGTAGTTGCTATGGTAGAAATTTTTATAGTGACAAGTTACTAAATATTGTAGTAATTTTTGCCTTTCGGATTACGAAACGCTCCAAAATTACTATGATAGCATCTAGTGGCGGCTCCTTATGAAGAGGCAAGAAGCCATGGCTCTACCATTTCAAAATTATGGCAACACCATCACAAATTAATCATTGAAAAGCTTTTAATTTCTTTAAAAATACCAATAAATACAAATAAACATATACGCGTTTAAGTACGGAATGCTATTGTCTTGCATTTGATGCGATGAAGCACGTTTTGTATTTATTTAGGCAGGCGAGCCAAAGCGAAACTGGCTCTGTTTTCAGACAGTTTGTAGGCATCCGCAGAGGGTTAGTGGGCGGAGCGGGTGGTTAGTTCATGCGATAGAATTACATTAAAGCGAACCAGCTAGATTTTGTCACGTCAGTTCTAGTTAGGCGTCGCGTATTATTCGCGACTGAAATTAACGTTGGCGGCGCTGCGTACAACAGCTGATGGCGCACGAGAAGCGTATATGTCAGAAGTTTTTTCTTAATATTTATCTGTTCAAACAATATTTCGACAAAAAAGCACTGTATTTAAGTCACTATATTTTAAAATACTTCTTAATTCACATAAACTGCAGCACAACACGCTACAAATATTATCCAAATATAGGCTTCTGTTTAATTTAGCTAGTCACCACCAGACGTCTCACTGTTACTTGCAGTCGCGAATAGTATGTTTTTTTACCACTCAATATTCTCACGAGCCGCCACTAATATCTAACTTATAGTGACAGATTTAGTTACTGTGATCATAGTACGAGGATCGTCTGAAAAGTTACACTTTTTTTTTTAAATCCGTGTGGTTGGCGGGAAACGTCTGGGAGTCTCAGGGAATTTTCGTCTGGGTGTAGTGGCAGCACTGTAAAATTTTTATGCGCGTGCGTCGATCGATCCGGTAGTCAGGCTCCAGTCACTATGCAGACTCCACTTGCTCCTATCGCCGATTGCAAAGTTCGTGGTGCTTTTTGACGGCAAAAAATAAAAATGCTACTGAAATTCATCGCGAATTGTGTAGTTTTTATGGTGAAGACGTTATGTCAAGGCCAATGATTTCTCGTTGGTGCCAATCATTCATTGATGGGAGAACAACATTACACGATGAACAAAGAAGAGATCGCCCCTCGGTTGTTTTCGGACATCCGCCTTACTCCCCTGACCTAGCACCAAGTGACTTCCACCTGTTTCCGCAGCTGAAGCAACATCTTGGGGGAAGACGCTTCACAAACGAGGATAATTTGAAACAAGAAGTTGAAAGATGGCTAACCACGGCAGAATGGTATGACACTGGATTGAAAAAACTTTTACCACAGTACCAAAAATTGAAAAACAAGGGGATTATGTAGAAAAATAAGTTTAATATGTACTTTTCAAAATATTCTTTTTTAATTTTTATTTATTTTTTTTAAAATAGTGTAATTTACTTTTGAGATGACCCTAGTAACTGAATTGATTTTAATAATTGTTACAGAATTGGTGTGAATAAGTCAAGTTATAAAATAACTTTAGTTGTAGTGTTTCATCTCACCCTTTCATTTGTGTAGATGTCTTTTTTCCATGAGAGATTAAGTTTTTGTGTAGTAAATAAAGTGGAGAGAACATAACATAGATGTTAATGCATGTTTGCTGAAGGACGTCAATCGTGTCTGCAGTGTGATGACACAGTTCTTTTGGCGGACTCTCCGGGGTTCAAGTGTTCTTTACACAATACCACCCTGCCTGCAAATGTACATGCTTTCCACTTCACTCTCTAACATCACCACGGGCGTACCTTCAATCACAAACAACAAGAAACATTTTAAAAAAGAAATAAGACCGCACGATAAAAGTGAAACATATGTTATGAATTATTTTGTTACATTAAAAATGATTTAAGGTAAATTTACCTAGAAATTAACACAAAACTTAAGAGGATGAGCTACCCTGTATAAAGTTATGCCAAATAGGTTATTTTATGCGTTTTTTGAGCCCACATTTTTCAATTCTGTAAAACAATTTGTGTTAAGGAAGAACGAAAATGCAACTTATTAGAAGCATACATTTTATTTGCTAATTATTTTGTCAATTACAACTAGTTAACAATACCATTTTCGTAAAACAACAATAACGCACTACTGAAATAAAAATCTGCAAATGTATTGCCAGGAAGATATAATTTTAAAGTTGAGTTTAAAATACTTAGGCCCGGTCTTTCCACCTTCAGATAAAGTTCCAGGTAACTATCTGACAGATAAGGTTATTTGTAACTTCATCTGCTGAGTAAATGTCAATACCAATCAGTGAATCCAATACGTCAGTCCCACTATCCGTTAGATAACTATCCGATAGATACATTTGGATAGAAAGAAGGGATGACATTTATTCAGCAGATGAAGTTATAAATAACCTTATCTGTCAGATAGTTACCTGGAACTTTATCTGAAGCTGGAAAGACCGGGCCTTAAAGAATCACTTTCATAATGAATTTGTATTTTTTTTTCTGATTGTAAAATTGCCGTCCAAAAATTGATTTGCCCTGGATTTTAGAAAAATAATTAGTCACTAATTTATGATATTATTAAAGGTCTAAACGATCTCACGATCAGCGGTAGAATTATAAAAATATGCTGGTTTAAAGGTCAGATTTTGATTTCAACATCTAAGTCGATCTTCTAGCCAAAGAAGCAGCTGTAAATGGTTCCCTCTTAAATATTCCTCTAAACAGTAATGACATTATGTCAATCTTCAAATCTTCCATATAAAACCAATGGCAACAAGAATACATAGATTCTCTATAGTTCAAATATCATACTATGGTAAAATTCAACCTCTTCTTCCTAGAAAGCCTTGGTTTTCTTCTCACCAAAGCAGATCTTTTATATCCACTCTTATCCGGCTTAGATTTAATCACAACTTCTCTCCATATCACCTGCATAGAATTAACATGGTTTCGTCTCCTTTCTGTCCGTGTGATAATTTGTCTGTCAGTGATTCGAACCATTTATTGTTTGAATGCCCAATTCATTTTCGTATCGTAACTTATTCATACAAAATTTAGTTGTCAAAAATATCCTTACCTACCAATATTCAAACGCTTCTTGCTACTAATTCTCTAGACATTTATGAAATTATTTATAACTATATTAAAGCAGAAAATATCTAATTATAAATGTAATTTTTAAAATATTGTAATCTCTGTATACATGGCTAATCGCCAAAGCAGCTAAAGTCAACAAATAAAAGAAAAAAAATCTTCTTTAGTGTTTCAAATTTGGTTGCCTTATGATTTTCAATATCACCATTCGATTCTTTGGGTAAAATTTGGTTAACATTTTTTTTCCAAACTTGTTCATATATCGCGTTTTCGAGAAAAATTGTGTTTCTATTTTGATACATCGTGTATATTAAAGTTATTCAAACAATGACAAGCGTTAACCTTTCTTTATGATATTAATTTTTAAGAAAACTATAGCATTTTATATGACTCTAAACGTCTTGATAAGCAGAATTTATTTACGTAATTCACATGCTCCATTCGTAATTGTCCAATCTACTTGAGATTTTTTTAAAGTATACCAAGCAAAGAAATCTAGGATGAGGTAAATCTATTCTTTTACTTTATTCGAACTACTACGTTCCAGAGTTCACCACGATCGGAATATTTAACCCGAACTCTCCCATTTTTCAATATAATTAATTGCCAAATCTCTATCTCCTCTTTTTTTTGTGCTAGTTTTTTCTGTCTCCACCACTGGTTTTAGAGTGATTGCCGCTCCCGCTTACCCTCTCGAGATGGGGGCGGTGCATAATGCTGACATCTCTCTCTCTGGAAAACTAACATCTATATGAAGAGAAACTAAATGTATGCAACTTGAAAGACGGGAAAAGTTAAGAAAAATCTTAGCAATAGAAGGAAAATTTACTATCTATTCCATATAAAATATTACTGCAAAGTTTATATATTTCAAAATCAAATTGTAAAATTACTTTCTAGAAAAATTTGGTTATTCACTAAACATGATGTGCGCAGTAACATTAAAATATTTGACTAATCTGTGATTTTGTTATAATAAAATATCCTTAATAATAAAATATATAATTGTCCTTGATATCACGTACTTCCGGTTTCCTCCAAAAAATGTCTATACTACCATTTGATTCTTTGGATAAACTTTGGTCACCAAAATTATGTCCATAAGTCATGGAAATTAAGTCATTCCAACGACCACAATGGATGCTATTTCATTGTTTTCGTATTAAAAAGTGATTAACATTTATTTTGATAATTTAAAGTATATTCATAATTTATAAATCATAAATAAAAGATAGGGCTAAAATATTTTTAGTTATTTTATAATTTAATAGAAAAATACGCATTTAACCTGAAATTTGGTGTATTGTCAAAATGGTTAACTATACTGTATACTGTATACTAAGTAATAATTTAATAATAATTTAATAGAAATAATATTTAATAATACATTTTTTTCTCTTGTTTATTTTCTCTTGTTTATATTCTAAAATATGTGCATGACCTAAATATCCCAATTAAATCTACTTCTTAATTAACAAAAATATAAATAACTAAATAACTAACAAGAAATCTTATAACTATGAAAATAAACTATAAAAAATGGCTAAGCAGTTGTTTATTTCCTCTGGAACGTCTTTCTTTGCATTTTCTAGAGTTCGGCTTCTTTTGACTCTCGTCATCCATTCTATACTGCTTCCTGCCTCCTCTAAGATTTTTTCCAACCGTGCTGGCTCTTCCCCTATTTCTGGACAGCATCTTAAGTGGTTCATGGTTTCTGGTTCTTCTCTACATGTCCAGCACTTCTTCTGTTTTGCATCCCTCCAAAATTGATTGGTTGCCGCCTCGTTCCTGAATCTGGCAATCGTCTTCTGGTGTCTGTTATTGTCTCTCAAGTATCTTGGTAATGTTTCGCATTTTATCTCCTGGTAGTCTTCATTGTTGTTTTGTCTATTAAGTTCTGTCTTTCTTGGTCCTGTACTTCCTTGTCTCTGTCCACCATCCTTTGCAGGTAATTCTCGCCTT
The DNA here is from genome assembly GCA_963971575.1 of Liopterus haemorrhoidalis. Taxonomy (NCBI): domain Eukaryota; kingdom Metazoa; phylum Arthropoda; class Insecta; order Coleoptera; family Dytiscidae; genus Liopterus; species Liopterus haemorrhoidalis. Next base: position 59,147,546 of record OZ020616.1, on the reverse strand, counting down.
CTTCCTGCATTCTCCTTACTTCCTCCAGGCCATATCCATTTCTTTCATAGTACTTTCTTCTCTCTGTTCCCCAACTTGTTTGCGTGTTCTTTTCCTTTTTTTTCCTACATTCTCTCAGATTTTCGTTGCAGCTTAGTCTGATCTTATGGTCGAATTTTGCTGCTCTGGCCCCGGTGTTGACTCTGATTTTGTCCCGTTTTGTTTCTGCTAGCACTATATAGCCGGGAGTCTGTCTGTCTAGCTGTAGCGTCCATTTGATGTAAGTCTATTGTGTTTTTTCTATGTCTTCGTATTAAATTCGTAAATAAATAAATATCAAGATTGGTATTTTTTTGGACCGATAAAAATTATTATACCTACGCCACTGTACAACCCGAAACTATTGTCCGCTATTTTGAAAGACCATCTTGGTCTTCTCAAATAGCATATAATACTCATCTCTTTAGTTTTTTTATTCATTGCTTGCAACTAAGCCCAATCTCATGGTTATTATTCATGTAATCGAGTAGTAGTAGGTATGTATATGAATTTTGAATGAAATAAAACATCGACCCCCCTGAGTAATGTTATGAATTGTATATTGTGATACAGCTTATAGAGGGGGCAATCATGTTAAAATTATAATCCTTAATCAGTGGAAGCGAAATACATAGGGACTGTGTGCTGTGTGCTGGCTGTGTCCCGAATGTCTACGAATTTACATATAACCGGAGTCGGATATCCGGATCCCACGGCTCCAATACAAAACCCGGAGCAACACTATCCCACCGACAGATCATCACCGCAAGGTTAATTCACCTGCCTACGATCTACGGTTAAATAAAGCCCCGTCTACACCTCCACGATACAACCAAGTTGTACATTGTACTTACTTCTTCAATACAAAATAATACCGAATCCTTGCTGCCAACAAAATTAATAATAAATGGGAAAGCGGCAAGGATGATGATGATACCACAGCATTGTATTGGGTTGAAGCAATATTAGCGACGTTTTTTTACATAAGTTTATTCAACGTGTTCGAAGCAGAAGCGGTAGCAATTCTGAAATCACTCGTAATGACATCAGATACCACCTACTGAAACATAGCCGTCTGCGCTGACTCTCTGAGTGTACTACAAGCCGTCAACAACACCTACTCAAAAGAAACAGTCAGACAACAAATTCAAGACCAAGTAAATTAGATGACAGCGGAGCCAACGAAAACAGTTCACCACATTGGCATAGAAGGCAACGAACGTGCAAACTCAGCCACCGAAGATTCCACTTGTCATGAAGACACACTCTACCAACCCTCCAACAAAACCTACATAAGACAGATCATCAAGACGAAGCTCCACACGAGCAGACTGACTAATTGGCGCGAAACTACCAACAACAAACTACGAACAGTAAAGGACGACATACATAACTGGAACTCAGGCACCAACAGACGAGAACAAGTAATAATGACAAGAATCGGACACACCAGACACACACACGAACACCTAATGGCAAGACTAGATAGCAAACTATGTAAGGCATGTAACGAACAACTCACCGTTAACCACATACCAATTAACTACCAACTCTACACTAACTTACATGCAAACTACAATTTACAACAAGACCTTAAAGACAACTTAAGACTAGACTCAACAATGACTAATAACGTACTCAACTTCTTACGCAACGAATAATCGTCATCTAATATAAGTTTAAAAATTAATGTATCAATATACTAAGATGTATCAATCATGTAACCGCAGTAATTTGAGACACTAATAGCCAAGCAGCTGAAGTGTTAAAATAAAAAAATTAAAATAAATAAATAAAAGTTTATTCAACAAAAAAATTGCTGTATGGAGTCGATATAGCTGAGCCAGATAGACGTCGCTGTTGATGTTAAATTGCCATTTGCCGTTTTTGTCCGGAATCCGCTACTGTTGACGCTCATTATCTTCATTCCACCAAAAGCAAATGCCGTTTGCAATGATCTCCCAATGGATGATTCCACTATCCCACCACATTCCCTTTTTACTGTAGGCACTTTTTGCTATTCCTTTCGGAGTTTCATCCGCAGATACACAAACTTTCTTTCTTTTGAAGTTTTTGAAGAGCAACCAGTGACAAGATTCTTCAAAAATGACGATTGCTCGTTTCTCTGCAGCAATTGGGTGAAAATTTGGAAACTATCGGCTCTGTTGTTGTTGGAGTGTTTGCGAGGTACCCATCCAACCAATTTCCACACCTTTCCAAGGTTTTTTAGGCGACGGACAATCGTGTATTGATCGACATTGCAGTCTTCGGCCAGTAGCTGGGTTGTAATGCTATCGTCCTCTTCCACTGCTGACAAGTGCCTGGTTCAAATCCGATGGCCGTCCTCTTTCTTCATCATCCGTAAGACTTGTGTCACCCGATTTGAATTTGTGGAACCATCTTTCAACTTATTTTTGACTGGTTGTTCCTTTGCCGAAAAGCTCGTTGAGATCGCGAAATGACTTCTCATCCTTTCTCGAAGTGGTAGAATATTATATGACGAACATGAATATGATTTTCGATACGAACCCTACCGGATACCCGTCGAATTAAAGTTATGAGTAAAACAACGAAAGATAAACAGAAGAGATGAGAAAAAACCTTTGTCTAAACAAACTTATGTTCCATCACACACCTTGAAAGTACTAAAGTGTTGTTGTAGAGTGTCACAGGAGCATGTTTCTCCGGTATAGACACGACATTAGGTGTATGCAAGGCTTAATTCGAACTGGAACTCTCATTAGTGAGTTTAGAGTATAAATTTTTGCAACAGACATTGAAGTTATGATAGTGTGACGCCAGTGGGACGTATCTGTTACTCATAGCTCATAGCCTGTCGTTTTTGATAAGAACAATGCATAGTATAGTAGCTCTCACTGTAACACACGACCAATTCATCATGGAGATTATGAACTATTGTTCTCCCGCTCTCTGAATATAGATAGAAATTATAGAAAAAAAGAAGAGCTCAACAGCATTAACACCTAGTTGCACGATCAATTTAAAATGAGTAATTTTTCATGATATATACATTTCAGAAATTAAATTTATAACAATAAATAACCTCGTCATTAATATGGATAAAGTAAGAAAAGAAATAATTGTCAATGTAAGTTTTAAAGTTAGTTTTTTGGCACCCAATATATACAGGATATAACAAGATAGCAGGAACAAGAAATTTCCCTAATTTCACACAATTTTTGCTGACTTACATCTAAGACTTCTTACTAATTTGGATTTAAATTAATGACAGGGGACTTCTAATTACGTACATTGAGAAAATACTGTCATTTGACACTGTCATAAAGTTTGTCTTTGACAACAATTTGAATATAGGCCCAACCATAATCGGGTTTAATTTTTTGCTAATCATCAATGGCATATAATGTGTATACTCCAAGATGGATTACACTGGTCAACACAATTTTTGCTGACTTACATCTAAGACTTGTTTCTTACTAATTTGGTGCTGCTGAACTCAAATATCACATCAGTTTTTGCGTATCACATCAGATTTTTGCTCTATAACAAATACATATTTTCGGCCAAATAATGCTTCTATCGTTTAATTTTAGACGTCGATACTGTAATTCGTACAAATTTGGCGAACAATAAGGACTAAATAATTAGAAAATATTCTTAAAATTTTATTTATAATGAAAGAAAGAAAATGAGAACAATTTTAATTACATTTAATAAACTATTATTATTATTATTATTTTAATGCATTGGAGTGTTAAAATAAAAATTAAAATAATTTAAGGATTAAATGGTCGTTGGTAAGATCTTTTGGAGTGCACTATTCCAGATAAGTCTCTTTTAATACTCCAACAGTAGTCAGCCATCATGTGAGTATCCCACTTTCCTTGACAACGTCTCTCTATCTCTTTTAAATCCTGATGGAAACGTTCACCCTGTTCATCACTAACATCTCCAAGATTGACAGAAAATTTGTCAAGATGACTGTTTAAAAAATGAAGTTTCACGCTCATGTTGCACCCCAGATGATGATCATTTTCAATCAAATTTTCAACGACATAGTTTTCGGCTTTTTTATTCCCAAGAAAATTTTTGATGAGCGCCACGAAAGACTGCCATGCATTCCTCTTCATATCATCCATATGTACAGTGAAATGTGGATCATTCACTAATTTTCTAATTTGTGGTCCGTCAAAAATGCCAGCTTTTAGCTTCTCATTACTGAGACTTTGAAATGTTTCAGATATATATTTGAAACAGTCACCATCTTTGTTCAACTGCTTCATTAGACCCAGTTTAATATGAAGAGGGGGGAATATACCCTTGACCTTGCAACCCCCGCCGTTGTAAAAAGGTCATTTGTATGCTAAAGTGGCTACCTGTTATTGGGTGCTTGCACCTGTTGGCAGTCCAATGGGTTATTAAATAAATAAATAAAATAAATAAATAAATAAATAACAAGTACCTGCATGTAATCCTACGAAATATATTGGACAACAAGAACGAAGTTGAAATTAAAGTAGAGGTATATCAGAACGTGAAAAGGTGAAAAAAGTCTAAATACGATAGAACCAAACATTTGACGTGATAGGCAGAAACTGTTAACATTTTTGAAAACAGAACCCCAAAATTAGTTAAAAACAAGTATCAGATCTAAGTCAGCGAAAAAAAAAGTTTAAATTTGTTGACCATTGTAATCAAAAATCTTTTTCATATTGGTCAATATTCATATAACCTACTAAAAACTATGAATATTTCATTTGAACTATTTTTTGTATCTCTTAACACATTAGTGAAAAACCTTATTCCCTCTATTTTGTCACACCCTGTATATAATTTTTCATGATTATAATTTATGATATGATTAGACCTTGACTGATCACGAATTCTATTAAAATTCTGATTGAATTCTCATGAAATATCATCCAATATGCCTTCTCTTCCTTATTTTCCTTATCTCTTTATTCTCGTCCTATAATCTGGAGTTCATCGTAGTATTTCACACCCCCTTATCCTTGTTGGGGATTAGCCACCGTTTGAGGAACACTGAAGTGGTAGGATAATAAAAAACGGATGAGTTTTGAAGAGAAAGTGGACTTGAGATATAAAAAAAGAAAGGGTCAAGATAACCCCGAGTTCAAACCCGTGTACATGATGTCATGTTTTCCCGATACGAAAGAGATCCAGATGGAAAAAAAATGGAACAGTTAGTTCGAGATTAAAAATAAAAGTCAATGTTGACAGGGAAATCCATTTATAGAAAATTTCAAATATGTTAGAGAAAATATCAATGAATTTAAAATGTTATTGCAGTGCTTAGAAATATACCACGAGACCATATATCACGAGGATAAAGTTTATCAACAAGCTATAGGTAGGGGTTGTAATCATCCGAGTGTAATATAGCTTTTCTCCACGACCACTATAGAATTTACCAATTCTAAAACCAATTTTGAGTACAGAAAGTTAATATTCTAACACAAGATGTTGGAATTCTAAAGAACTTATCTTATGTATTTTGCGTGTATTTCATTCCATCACTTGTTATGAAATAACTATTCCATGCTTATGGTCATTTGTTTTTGTAGGGTTACATTAAAATATATGCAATGTTTACATTAAACAAATGCAACATAATTTCCTAAATTCCTATGGTCTATTTCAAAGTAGAAAAATGTGTGTAAGAAGATAGGAGCTGTTTGTCCTTGCTTTGGATTGGTTTAGATCGTCATCCCTATTACACTGTTAAAATATTGTTTTAAGTCCAAGTTGACAGATGTTCAGTGTCGTACATTGAAAATATATATTATTTATATTATTTAATTTTTTTCATATATTTTGTTATAATTTACATATTTAGACTTTTATTTATATTCTTGGCGTAGATTTTATGGAGGAGATTCTCCATGTAATTTGTTTTTGCGCAGTTATATATTTTTTGACACTTGACAATTAACAGATCAAGATAGAGGACTAATGTGAGACCAAAAGACAACCCAGCTGATTGTGCCCAAAGAAGAAGTTATTGATATAATTTTTAGACCTTCATATTTACATATATTTTTAATTTTTATTTACAATAATTATTTAAATAAGAAACTTTAACTCTGAAGATATATTGTTTGTTTTATTGCTTTATTTAAACTCTTTTAGCCAAATCTCTCTTTTTATATATAGTACATAATTTTTAAAATGAATTTTTTTTAACTTTCAAATTCCCCGTTAAACTGAATTTATGTCGTATAAATAACGTAAGTGTATTATCTGCCTTGTTTATTTCAATATCTTATTAACCTTTTTTAAATTAAAAAAAAAAAAATACTTGCTAACCCAGTTACTACGCCCATGCCCTAGTTGTAACTTATTTTAAATTTTCCGCTATACTGTATTTATCCAGTGTAAATCGTACTCGGTTCGCAGCGCTATTTTTTTTTTTTTTAATTTGAAATAGACCATATTTACAGAATATACTATTATATGATGTCAAATACAATATTTTATCTACAACTTGTAATAGAACAAAGCACTTTTTTTTATTTTTCTTCAAATTCAAATTTTATAAGTCAAAAGTGGTAAAAGATAGGGCCCTGTGGTTTAAATTTTTAGAATATTCAGGTCCTCTTTACTCTAAAATTAATTTGTAAAAAAAAAATATTTAGGCCTTTCTTACTATAAAACTTATCGTAAAATTGCAAAAAAATCTTGCCTGATATTTAATTTAAAAACACATAATTTCTGAGGGTCAATTGTAAAATTTCAGAACTGACGTCATCAAGATGGCTTACCATCAGATTATAACCTACAACAATGTTTAAAATACTTTTATTTATTCTTACTCATAAATAATATTCTAATTATAGAGATGGTCTGTGTGAGGTGCATATAATTTAATCAATTATTATTATTATTATTTTTTCTAGGTATGGACTCCAAGCCCCATCTTCAGATACCTCCCTCCCATACTGCATTGTCTGGCGATCTCCATGTGCAGTTGACATTGCCAACAGAGGGTCCCGATTATCAGATACGTCTGTACCGTGTGGACGGCGGCGTCTCTCACCTCCTGTACGGTGCGGCGGTGCGTCGCGACGCACGCTCCAAGAATCTCACCGTAGTAAGAATGCCATGCGGTCTATTCAGCCGCGGAGGAGATTACTATGTTGATCTTGTAGATACAGAGAGAAATGAGACAGATGCTGAGGATAGTAAGGTGTCTAAAGGTGAGTTAATTAAGAGAGACAAACATACTACACTTTTGAGAGAGAGAGAGATCGAGAGAGTGTTTCAAAATTCTGTTTGTCCGTTGGACCATGTAAGGAAACTGTTACTATTACAGTTTTTTTTGTTTAGGTTTGGATGTACGGTGGCCTATGCCTCGTCTTTCTTTAACTCCGGAGCACGTGCAGACCTACCCGGAGTCTCCAGTGACAGCCATCCTGGAGTTTCCGGAAGTTGTTTGTCCTCCGGTTAGAGATAGTGCTCCTACCGCCATCCCAGAGTTCTGGCTGGAGCTTCACTACTGTGGACATAGTCTTCTAACATGTGACAACCACAACACGTCAAATGTTCAGGTATTTATTATACACCATGTCGTTCTAGCGATTGAAAGCCGATCAGTTTTCACAATGACCACTTATGGCCAGAGCCGTAGCAATGTTTTTGGCGCCTTTGGAAAATAATTTAATTTAACCTAAAATAGCGCCCTTTATACCTTAGTTTATTTTATTTAAGGAGGGTATCATTTGGACAGGTGAAAAAAAAGTGATGACCAAAAAAAAATGTCTTCACTTCTAAAATACAAGTGTGGTGACAAAAAAAGATCCTCATTTCTAAAATACAAGTGGACCTAAAATATATATATATATATATATATATATATATCTTCACTTCTAAAAGGGAGTCAGCCCCCATCAGGCCTCGCGCTCTTGGCACTTGCCCCGATTCCAGGACATTGCTACGGCTCTGCTCCTGGCCCTTACACGTAATAGTACTACTATAGTCGGATTGATGATAGGTGACTGTTAGTTGCTACAAGTATCGATATACAATACTATATGCTTTCTCTGTCTATATCATTATAATTATTTGCATACCCATAGTAACGTATAGTGACCCAATTTGACAACTAACCTTCAAAATTATTTGAATAAAAAACAATACATTAGAAAGAAACGGCATGATTCGTAGATATCTTTACTAATTAGAGCGCGAAAATAAATTCACAGCAGTACTCAAACCAACAAATTTATTAATTTTAAGGTAATAATTATAAATAAGGAAAAACTTATACTCATACGTAAATTTTGGATTATAATTTGTTGTTTAATTAAATTAAATTTTTATGTTTCAAGTACAAAGTAATAAAATATTAAGTAAAAATATATTTATTCATATAATATATTGCTACAAGTTGTATTTAAATGTTTATTTTTATTTTTTTTAAATTAGTCACTGTAATGCATGATATCGTCGTCATCTGAACTATCGCTGTCATTTCTTGTATTTATTATTATTGGATTAATATCATCAACAATCCTTTCCCTTTCCCACTATTCATTTATTAAATTTTCGATTTTTTTTAACAGATTTTGCCCAAGTTTCACAATTAATTTGATCACAGGCTACTTGTCACATTTTCAAAACTTCGTTATCACTATATCCGTTTTGACTAATATGTCTATCATAATAATTTTTTGTTATACCCCATATTAGTTCAATGGGGTTAAACTTGCAGTGATAAGGAGGTAATCTTAGTACTTCATAACCATACGTTTGTGCCAATGTATCAATAAAATAAACTGGTTCAGATTTTAATTTCCTTCGTTTTCTCGTGATTTTGTTAGTGAGAAGTTTAGATTTATTACATTTTATAATTCTACGAATTGTTGATTCCGAAATCTTTAAGGCAGCAGCTACTCTTTGACGGACACAAGATAGAGAAATAAGTGGCCCATTGTTCTCTTTTTCGGAATTAAAATATTCCAGCAGATTTAAAATTAAAGTTTGTGAATTTAATAAATGGCCGCAAGATCTATTAATTAATATTATTAACAGACACTGACAGCTAAGACAATTAACAAAAAACATTTTTAAAATCGCTGAAAAATGGTAACTACAGAGTGATTATTTAATGGCGAGACGACGTCAACGAATTTTACGTGCCTTCTAGCAGAATACTATGACTATAATAACCTTGAAGAAAATTTGATTATGAAGAAAAAAAGATTTTGAGCATGCGCGCATAATCGCCTGCTACGATGTGTATGAAACGGCAAATTATTAAAACTTCCAGTGACGTCGTCTCGCCATTAAATAATCACTCCGTAGATTATTATATGAATGCACTATTTGATACATACATGTAACAGTCACCTATCAGCAATCCGACTATAGTACTAATAAGTAAGCATTACTAACTTAATATATTATGAACATATATTCTTAGTAACGCTTAGTGTACTTGTATTAGTAGTGCTACTAACATTTAGTAAAAGATTATGAACATGGCCCTAAGATTGTAATTGTCATGTTTAAAACAAAATAACTTATTTGTTTCGGCGGCACGGTTCTCCCATATATATGTTGTGTGCGGCGTATGGCAGTGTGAGTGAATTATAAATGTGGTAGAAAATAGGGCAATTGTGTTAGACGTGAGAGACAAATTGTGTCTCGGTGTGTGTGTAACCTATTTTGTATTTTGTCATGAAGATAAACATTGTTTCTTTCGGAAGCTGGATCTGGTTTTGTCACACGTATATTTCCCTATCACCAACGTCATGCCTGATAAAAAATCACCTACTTACTTTTCGTACAGAGGCGGAATCCCATTTTCACAACAACTGGAACAATGCCTTAAATAAGATTACAAGGAAACCAGGCCATAGATTTTATTACAGTTCCATCGAACTAAAATTATTATGTACAAGAAAGTAGTGTACAATGGGTGGACTTAAAAGTTTCAAAGACTACTACATTCCAGTGAATAAAACACTGATGATAAAATTAAACTAAATATGACACATGACCGCAAATATTAAATTTAAAAATAGATTGCATCAAAAAATAGGTAAGAGGGTCATCTTAAAAGTAAGTTACACTATTTTTTACCGACCGCTAACATATATAAGGGAGGTATTGTGATCATACCGATTTGGACATTTCGAGATTTCGATGGACCTCCACGAATTGAGGTCCCTACATAACATTTTGACTATTTTTAGCATGATGTCTGTCGGTCTGTCTGTCTGTCCGTCCGTCTGTCCGTCCGTCCGTTCGTCCGTTCGTCCGTTCGTCCGTTCGTCCGTTCGTCTGTCTCTCTATGTACACGTGCAGAGCAAATTCGGCTAAAAGGATTTTTATGAAACTGCATATTTAAGCTTTTGACATCAATGGCACGAGTTGATCAACTTTTGGTAAAAATCGGTTGACTAGAAATGGGAGTTTACTCGTGTCGATTTCACAACAGATATTATATTTCGAAAAAAAATATTTAACCAAAGTTGCTATAAAAGCAATAACTAACAAGTTTTATTTGGGACATTTTTTGATAAAACGAAAAAATTTTGAAAAAATTTTCGTATTTTTTTCGAAGTATCTATTTTTTCATACTTATATGTTAACGTTTCCATGGTCATGATAAATAATATTTCTATTAGAAAATATTGGGCCAAGTTATTTAACGAAAACGAAAATGAAAAAATGAATTCATGCTGAAAATACCCTAGGAAAACATTAAAAATTCCCTAATAATTTCAAAAAAATCTCCAAATTACTCTGCTGCTAGAATGTATTTTATACAAGTATTTTGTGATGGCGGTTGGTCCTGTGGTGGCCACAGCTGATTTTTTTATAATCATTTTTATTCGTTATTTGAGTACCAAGAACTTTGATTTATTTTTTTAAAACTAAATTTAAACAATTTGCAAAAATGTCGTCACAATAAAATTTAAATTAAATACCCCATATTATTAGCCATTAACTTTTACTTGAGACGTTTTTTGATAAAACAAAAAAAATTTTGTAAAATTTTTGAAATCCCTACGTCTGCTAAGTTAAGACTTAACAGTGATCAAAATTAAAAAATGTAATTCTTATACAATTATTTCTTAATCTTATTTATTATTCTTCTATAATTATTTCTTCGGTGAAATATCGGGGAAAAATAACAAAATAACGTAATTCTACTGCATAATAGTTCTAAGGCATCAGTTGCAAGACTAATTAATTAAAAAAAAAAAAAAGTGTGGCCTGAGGGATCTTTTTAAAATAATAACCGCGGCAGTCAACGTGTTCAAAATTTAAACAAAATATTTTTTTTTTCTATGAGCACATATTTGTTTATATTTTTAGAGGGATATTTTTTAGATGTTTTAGTATTTTTCCTATGTGCGGGTCAAAGAGTTGTATAAGCATGCCAAATTTCAACTCTCTAGGTTAAATAGCGGATTAAATATTTTACATATTTTAGTTAAAAACACAAAAAATGCGTTATTTTCCGAAAACATAATCTGATCAAAAATTCCTGTTGTACTATTCCGGTTCAGACCAATGTACATTACTTAGAATTTTTTCAGATTTTTAGTTTAAACCATCTGGGCTACAAGGTGTGGGACAAAAATTTTTTTGCACAATTTTAGCAAAAATCGCATCAAAATAATTTATTTTTCAAAAATAAAATTTTGATCGTTAATCCACGTACCAAGGGCTTTCATATGACACACTACTCAGAATTAAAAAAAAAAAAAAAAATTTAAATGAGCACATATTTGTTTATATTTTTAGAGGGATATTTTTTTAGATGTTTTACTATTTTTCCTATGTGCGGGTCAAAGAGTTGTATAAGCATGCCAAATTTCAACTCTCTAGGTTTAGCTGTTTGACTGCAATTTTTAACAGACAGACAGACGACAAAATGACGGTATAAGGGTTTTTTGGTCATACCTACAAAACCCTAAAAAATGGCTTTATAAACATTTGTATATACTTACTTGTTGCTAAAATAGTAAAACAGGTTCACAAAATATTGTAAAATATATTAATTCCTATAATTTCAGACAGTGATGAACAGTCAGCTAGAGTAGACGTGTTTTAAAACGCTGCAGTAATTAGCAAAGATCGTGTAATTTTTGGTTAAGAAATTTTTAAAAAAGAAAAAAAACTTTACGATGTATAATTCCAATAAAAAAATTAGTACAAGATCCAAAAGTGGTGCTAGTAGTGAGGATGCCGTACCAGTGGGTTTTATCTCTAAAGAAGTGTTAAGTGACATGGTCAAATATGTCTTGTGTTCTCCAGAAATATTAAATAAAATTGTTATTACTATAAGTGATAACTTAACTAAAAAATTTGAAGAGAAGTATAAGGAAATGGAGAAAAAAATCAGTTAATGGAATTACTTTCACAGCTATGTAACAATAACATTAAGTACCCTCTACCTACGTCTCAAATTTGACTACCGCGACGCTACGATCTTAAATTTATTTCCCTGTATAGAATTGTAATGTTTTTTTTATAATATTCCTTGAAGCCCTTCTATCTTTTTCGAACGACCTTGGTTCTATTTTGCAGCAAAAAAAATCTGTTTGTTTAAGTTTGATACGTGTGCGTATCTCCATCAAAATATCGAGTATTTTCTTTAAATTTTCCGTAGTACGTGTCTGTGTGTTTTATAAAAACAGCTATCTCGATAAGAAAGAAGACATTTGGCTTCCTCTTTCAACGTATTTCTTTTAAAAACAGAAACATTTGTCTGAACCCGTCTCGTACTCAATACATATACACTCAGACTCGAGACAGAGCGAGGCAGTTCATACGTCATCCAACCACAAAAAACTAAAACACCAATGAAATATTGCGCCCGCATATATTTTATTGTTGTAAAAAACTTTTGATTGAATTTTTTTAGATCAGTGAATTGTATTTTGAGCCAAATTGGATTGTTTTTAAATGTTTTCTAAGATGATAAAGACACTAGAAAAATGAAATATTTATGTGATGGGAATTTTTACACATTTCATGGTTTCGTAGGTATTTGTAAAAGTTTAGGTATGTACGAGGGATGTTTCCAAAGTTCTGGGAATTTAGCTATAATTTTTATTATTTTGGTAATTTTCGTCAATATTACAATGTACCTACCCAGCAAACATTTTTATACGGGCCAGTACTGGTAAAGCACATACTCCCCGGCATTGAAAGTAATGGGCCAGTACCCCGGTGTCCCCGGGGCCGTTACTGGCCCATTGATGTATCAGTTGCTGGCCCAGCAACGGTAAAGTGCAAAATAATCGCATTAGTTGCAAGATTTATTTCTGATGGTTTTAAGTAAAAAGTATGAGTGAAGAAGAGTGCTTATAAAATGCTGGTAAAGTACTTCGTATAGGCGGAATGCGAAATACAAATGTGAAGTACATTATTAATACTGGCGTTGCACTTACTTTTGGTGCCAGTAATTTACCAGCATAAAAGCAGTTTGCCAGCATCCGGCCGTTAGTTGAATGTTTGCTGGGTAGCTTTTTAACATAATTTCCATTTAACTGAATACATTTATCCCAACGATAAACAAATTTTTTTAAACCGTCCTCAAAGAACTTTCCTATTGAGTTTCTGTTCTGGTCCCAACAGCCTTGGCACCCAGCGCGGCGAAACCTTCTTAACGCCCAAACAATCATGCAAGATGTCATGAACTTGTGTACCTATCCCTAGGCGCACACTAATTTAACGAATAGTCATTCGCCTGTCCTCTTTCAGTAGGTCTTCGACGGCAGTAATGTTTCTTTCATTTACCGACGTGCTTGGGCGCCCACTGCGTGGATCGTCTTCTAGTGATGTTCTACCGGTTTTAAAACGATCGATCCACCGATAAACAGTACTTTTGGATTCTGCAGACTCACCAAATACTCCTTGCAGACGCTGAATAATTTCTGATGTTTTCACAGCTTTTCACAAAAAGAAAATTATTGCTCTTTGAGATTTTGGTGCGTCTTCCATGGTTACAAAAACAGTGCTATGAAAACGCGTCTATATCAGTCGAACATCTAAATCAGACTGAACAATATTGCACTAGATAGTTGCATAAACATGTCAAGACTTGTCTGGCACCAATAACATTGCCTATAAGTTCTGCGTAATTTAATTATAGCACAATTCCCAGAATTTAGGAAACATCCCTCGTAAATATTGATTGCAGGTATTGATACTTTGTATCGATATTGGTATCGTTTCGTAGTATCTATACTGGTATTGGTATCTAGGAGCGCACACAGAAAATTGGTATGATGGCGGTATATTTGGAAAAAGTTTCCGTAAAATAATAAAAATGTATTCTTGATTTTTTATATAAACCAACCTCTTCAGCATTAACTGTTCTGCGATCCTCTAAAGCAGGGGTTCTTAAACTTATGTAGTCCGAGGACCCCCTCTTGAATAACATTTTTTTTTGCGGACCCCATCCCAACCCTAGGCATTTTACGTCGTTCTTGAGACTTAATTTCTGGCTCAATAATCTCATAGACTACGTTGTAATAAATATTGGTAAAAATGTATCGCTGGTTATTTTAATAAATGGTCTTGTGCAATTATAGATGAACATTTTAATTAGCATATAGAATAAAAACCATAAAATTAATAAAAATAAGTAGTAAAAAGAATAAGAAAAGTTACAAAATACAATACGTTAAACTCATACAAACATTTCTTGGTCAAATATTGGTCAAAATAGATCTTATTATAATATGTTTTCTGTAAATAATTTGCAGTTGAATAAAAATAATTACATTTTTACTAATTATTGTTTAGTTATGTCAATAACTAGTTAGAATACAACAAATACAAAAAGTCTTGACCATGTAGCATTTTTATTAAATGAGTTATTTGAATAAAAGCGAAAAGTTGTGGGGGATGTAAAGTTTATGTCAAAATTGTTTCGCGGAACCTGCCTCCCCCCCCCCCTTTAGGAGGTGTTAGAACAGCGGGCGTCACTTTAATTTGTCTAAAATACGCGTTTTTTTTTAAAATTACATATGCAAAACTATTTGTGTACTATTTATTTATTAGTCCGAGTAAAAAAAAATATATATTATTAGCAATATAATTTCATACACATAAAAAAAATATATGTATAACAACACAATATGTTTTAAACAATTTATTCACAACCAAAAACTCACAAGCGGCACTTGATCTGAAGGCCGTGAAGTCTTGTCCATCAGTGTGGGCTCAGACAACCGTCGGCCAGTAGCGACTTGCTTAGTTACAAAATACAACTCATTAGTATCATTATCTTATCAAATTATCAAGAATTGATAATCCTAATTTAATTAGCAGAACATTCTAATTAAAGTAAATGTATTCTAACATTGATTTAATATTAATAATTAAATTTCTTATGTAATAATATTCCTAAAATAATGATTTTCGTTTCTTCTCTCTTCTCCTTTTTTGTTAACTTCTAACAATATATATTTTCACTGTCCGCGAAAAAAATGTCTTTTTACCGGTCCTTGGTAATATTTGGGTTGAGAATTACTGTACTATACTGTCTGTATTTAATTTATAATCCAATGAAAATTGTTGCTAAAGACATTTTATTTATTTATTTTTTTTTGTAAAATTCTTCTTTTAGTTTTTTTAGAAACTAAAACCATTAAGAACTGCGAAGCATAATGAAAAATCTGACTTTTTCCTCTACGCTTTATTATTTTTGTAGAATAAAAATTTTAATAGTGTTATACTCCTAACGAGGTTACAGTATGGCAGGGGTGTCCAGTGATTTTAACGTCCTTTTATAACAGTGATTCTCAAAGCGCGGCCTGCGACAGCTGAAATCTTTTGGCCCATAAGATCTGATTATCTAGGTAATTTATATAGATAAATTACCACTGTTCTAATTCACATCAGTGTGTTATGACACACCAGTTGAGAAACACTGATCTTGGTTCAACTATTTGGTTACAATTAATACCGTACAGACAGAAAATACCGGAAAAATACTGAAATGTAGTAGCAGAGATAGTCTTTTAAGCAAGCAACCAAATATACAGACGTGTTTCACGGTATTGCCTACCCATTAAGGGGTAACCATTTTATGCAGAGAGTATTCTGTTTGCTACAATTGGTGACCACTAAGCAAAAGAATATCCTTGTAGCAACTTCCACATTCAGGAAAATGTCTTCTAATTTATCTGATTTTATTAGAGTATGTAAGGCTGAGATACTCAAGTCCGCCGATTCATTTGCATGGTTTTTAGGGTTTTGTAGGTATGACCAAAAAACCCTTATACCGTCATTTTGTCGTCTGTCTGTCTGTCTATTCGGTAAAAATTGTAGCCAAACGGCTAAACCTAGAGAGTTGAAATTTGGCATGTTTATACAACTCTTTGACCCGCACATAGGAAAAATACTAAAACATCTAAAAAACGTATCCCCCTAAAAATATAAACAAATATGTGCTCATCGAAAACAAAATATTTTTTTAAATTCTGAGTAGGGTATCATATGAAAACCCTTGGTAAGTGGATTAACAATCAAAATTTTATTTTTGCAAAATAAATTATATTGACGCGATTTTTGCCAAAATTGTGCAAAAAAAAAATTTGTCTCACACCCTGTAACCCAGATGGTTTAAACTAAAAATCTGAAAAAATTCTAAGTAATGTACATTGGTCTGAACCGGAATAGTACAACAGGAATTTTTGATCAGATTATGTTTTCGGAAAATTACGCATTTTTTGTGTTTTTAACTAAAATATGTAAAATATTTAATCCGCTATTTAAGGAAACGAGTGAACGTCCGTAGTCCAGTGGTAACGTTCTCGCTTCGTAAGTTGCAAACTGTTCGATTCCCGTCAATTTTTATTTTTTTTGTTTTTTTTTGCATTTTTATTTTGTTTAAATTATTTTGTCAAAATTTTAGTTATGTTTTGGCAAATGTTGCATTTAATTTTTAAAAGCGTAAATTTAATAACCACTGGGAAGTGTTGAAATTATAATTTAATTCTATGTTTGAATGTATACGAAATCAGAGGGTCGGATTTATGACTTAAACAACCAATGGAAGCCGTAGGAGCAATTTCCAAAATACTAATAAACCTTGCTATATAAAAAAAATATTGCAAATATTTAGAAACCCAAATAATGGTATTAGGCATCCGAATTAAAATTAATAAAAAAATATTTTAACATAAATTTGTTTTGGCATTCCAAATAATCATCATTCAGTTACTAAATACCCCGAAAAATGTGTGAAAATTCACACTTCACATCAATTTTTAACTGCTGCAGGTCACGTGATTAAAATAATATCGGAATGTTAGTTTTTCATAATGGTCGTAGAAAAAAAAACTGCTCCTCACCCTATTTTAGGGGTTAAAAATCTGAAAAATTTCAATATAATATACATTTATGAAGGAATTTTTGATCAGATTTTTTTTACCTATTAATTTTTTTTGTAATACTGTCTCTTTTACTTATAATTGCTACTTTATTTCAAAAGTTCTAAAACTGTTTTTCATACGTGTAATATTTGAGAAGCACTGTACTGTGATGAAAATAAAAAATGTTTTATAGTAATTAAAATCGGTTTTTGTGATAGATGAGAATTCGTGTCGTCGGATGAAGCGGGTGGATTTTGAATTAATGACGACCCTAGAGACAACATATGCAGGACGCCGACATCGCGACGCTCAAATAAAACAACAACCGACGCGCAAAAACTATAATTTATAAAGAATTGTTATAAGATTACACCTAAAACCAGGAACACTCAACTTTAATCCTTGAAGCTTTTAATAAATTAAAACCGGGTTTAACAAATTAGTCTACTGGATTTGAAAAGTGCATTTAAATTTTTAATTTATTTTTTTAATTTACATGTAAATTTTTTTGTGTAATTTGTAATTTTTGTTGCAGGTTTTATATTCTGAACAAATTCGTGGTTTCCCTGGGAAAAGGATGATTACCCTGCGATGTGAATTATTTGGCTTGGCAGGACATTATGCTCTTGTTCTTAGACCTACGACGCCAATGCCTTCACTTTCCAATACAGCGGCTTACGTTAAGGTAAATATGGGGGAGGGGGATTTAGGGGTAATAAATATTCTTAAGGTGAAATTTCAAAATAATGGTCTTTCGTCTGCAGTTTCGTAGTTTTGAAAATGGTACTACACAGTGGCTAGCTCTTAAAATCTGGGGGGGGGCAGGAAATTTTTGAGGAAAATTTGGGGTGCCAGGAAATATTTGAAATTATTTTTTTATCGTTTACCCAAGAAAATACAAGTGATGAACTAAAAAAAAGATCCTCACTTCTAAAATACATTTTTCTACAAAAAATTCTGGGGGGCTAACTGGACGCCAGAGCAATTTTAGAGGGGGCCCGGACCCCTCGCTAGCGCCGGCACTGGTACTGCAGTAGCGGCAGGTGGGTAAAATATCTGGGGGGATCCTTTTTAACGACCACTAACATATATTATAAGGGAGGTATTGTGATCATACCGATTTTGACATTTCGAGAATTCGATGGATCTCCACGAATTGAGGTTGCTACATAACGTTTTGACTATTTTTAGCATGATGTCTGTCGGTCTGTCTGTCTGTCTGTCCGTCGGTCTGTGTACACCTGCAAAGCAAATTCGGCTAAAAGGATTTTTATGAAATTACATATTTAAGCTTCTTCCATCAATGGCACGAGTTGATCAACTTTTAGACCTAATATTTTCTAACAGAGATATTATTTATCATGACCATGGAAACGTTACATATAAGTATGAAAAAATTGGGACTTTTTTGAAATTTTAAAGAAATTATTCGAAATTTTTCGTTTTATCAAAAAACGTCTCAAATAAAAGTTATTAATTATTGCTTTTATAGCAACTTTATTCAATAAATTTTTTCGAAATATTTTTCTGTTGTGAAATATTCACAAAAATCTTAAAATCGAAACGAGTAACTCCCATTTTTAGTCAACCGATTTTTACCAAAAGTTGATCAACTCGTGCCATTGATGGCAGAAGCTTAAATATGAAGTTTAATAAAAATCCTTTCAGCCGAATTTTCTCTGCACGTGTACACAGACAGACGGACAGACAGACGGACAGACAGACGGACAGATAGACGGACAGATAGACGGACAGACAGACGGACAGACAGACCGACAGACATCATGCTAAAAATAGTCAAAACGTTATGTAGGAACCTCAATTCGTGGAGATCCATCGAAATCTCGAAATGTCAAAATCGGTATGATCACAATACCTCCCTTATATATGTTGGCGGTCGGTAAAAATGTATTTAACAAAAGTTGCTTGCTATAAATGCAATAAATAATAACTTTTATTTGAGACATTTTTAGATAAAACGAAAAAAAATTTAAATTTTTTTCGATTTATCAAAGATTTTTGCGAATATTTCACAACAGTGAAATATTTCAAAAAAATTTTAATTTTTATAAAAATTTAGGCCCGGTCTTTCCACCTTCAGTTAAAGTTCCAGGTAACTATCTGACAGATAAGGTTATTTGTAACTTCATCTGCTGAATAAATGTCAATACCAGTCAGTGAATCCAATACGTCAGTCTCATTATCGGTTAGATAACTATCCGATAGATACATTTGTATAGAAAGAAGGGATGACATTTACTCAGCAGATGAAGTTACAAATAACCTTATCTGTCAGATAGTTACCTGGAACTTTATCTGAGGGTGGAAAAACCGGGCCTTAATGTCTCAGCCATTGCTGTAGTCAACATGTTGATAGTATTTTTTGGTAGCTTCAACGAGTTTTCACGTAATTTTTGTTATCTTCCAGGGTAAAATAAAGTAATAAAAATAATAATCTCAGAGAATAAAATGCATCGTTAATTTAAATAATTAGAAAATAAAAATAATGTCCGTCGAGTAATTATCACCGGTCTGAGGAAAAGTTTTAACATCAACTGAAGATAAGGGAAAGCGTTACAAGTTTTAATTGGAATTTTTACAAGTTAGAAGATAACGCGACGCGCTGAGGGGTGAAGGAGGGTTGTTTACTTTTTCACATTAATTAAACACGTTAAATACATGTTTAAACACGTTAGAAAATATTGGAAAATACGGCAGAAGTTCAAAAACTAAAGAAGGTTTGAGTATAGTTCAACTCTTAACGATATTTCGTGTCTAGTCGACTTCAGTGCGGCCTTTTCTGGCACAAAGCGAGTTAAACTGAGCGCTCGGTAGTGCGAAAAATTTTCTGCAAATTTTGGTGTATGGATTGTTACTAATTATATTTCAGATTGTCAATTTTGTATAAGAGACTTAAATAAAAATTCAATTAAAACATTAGGTAGGTTTTACCAATAGGTATATTTATTTTATCGATACGTATTTCGGCTATTACGCCATTTTCAAGAGTTTATAAAATAGCAGTTATTTTGTCCATCCAATCTAAAGAAACTTAACCCTTTACCGCTTGTGTGCCATATATAGCACATTTTTTATTTTAATTTTAAAACTGAATCAGAACGTTACTTCATGAAAGTGCATATATGCCACATACACAGCAATGTGTATCTCAAGTAATGGGCTGCAATAGATTTGAGGATATCAAGCGGAATTTGCACTTCAACGATAACTCTGAATTTATTGAGAAAGGACAACTAGAAGATACGACCTTTTCTTTCAAAAATTCGAGGGCGACTGCTTTTAATCCCTAATGAAGAACATCGAGCAATTGACGAGCAAATAATACGGAATAATTTTCTTTTGTAACATAATGTAGAATCATAATGTTCCATGTAGGGCACAAACCCTATTTTCATAAAAATAATAATTAATATTTTAAATATATTTTTTTAATTAATTTTTCTATCAATAAGAACTAATTCCTAATGCACATTATTAATGCGAATTATTTCAGCCAAGAATAAAAATTCATGCAGTAAATGGTTAAATAATTTTTTTCGAAATATTTTTCTGTTATGAAATATTCGCACAAATCTTAAAATCGACACGAGTGAACTTCCATTTCTACTCAAACCAACAGTTGATCAACTCGTGCCATTGATGTCAAAAGCTTAAATATGAAGTTTCATAAAAATCCATTTAGCCGAATTTGCTCTGCACGTGTACACAGACAGACGGACGGACAGACAGACAGACAGACAGACAGACAGACGGACAGACTGACATCATGTTATAAAATAGTCAAATTTTTTTAATAATTTTTCTATCGATAAGAACCAATTCCTAATGCTCATGAATTATTTCAGCCAAAAATAAAAATTCATGCAGTAAAGGGTTAAATAAAAATTCAATTAAAAACACTAGGTAGGTTTCACCAATAGGTATATTTATTTTATCGATAAGTATTTCGGCTATTACGCCATTTTCAAGAGTTTATAAAATAACAGTTATTTTGTCCATCCAATCTAAAGAAACTTAAGAACCAGGTTCGCACTGGGTTTTTAAGGGACACATTTTTATTTTAATTGAATGTGAGCCTCTTAAAAAAGCTGGCTTTTGAGTTCCCTTAAAAAAAAATGGCTTCTGAGTCCTCCGCCAAGATAAATTCTGGGTGCTAGCCTACTAAGAACTATATAAGAATGAATATTCTGTACTTACTGTATGTGTCTCTTACCATGTTGAAACAATCTGCAATAGACCTTTTAGACCTATGATCTGTTAGATCTTAAGCCTGTAATACATGATGCGATTTCTCGTTTTGAATCTCGTACGATTTATCGTACAAGAATTATTGTATCGTGTACTACAGGATTTTCGTACGAGATCTTGTACGATATTGAAAACTATCCAATATTTATGCTCCAGACCTAAAATATTGTATAAAAATGAACAGATATCGACGCAGTAGATTATTGCGCATAGTCACGTGACCGATACCGTTAGGAATAATTATCGTACGATAACTCGTACGAGATTCAAAACGAGAAATCGCATCATGTATTACAGGCTTTACAGATAAATCTTCTTCTTTTTGTTTTCTTCTTCTTTATCTTCGTGTAATGCCGGACTGGCAACATAACGTTTGATCTGGCAACATTTGGGACGCGGGACTTGGAGGTGCGGCAGGTAAACATGTGATACTCCTTCAATACGAGTTTGAACTTGCTAGAGTAAATTTGTTGTCCGTAACGATTTTTTTTTCGTGAAACAGTTTTTTCTAGTGCGTTCTAAAAATGAGTGACATTCATTTCGAGCAACGGTGTACTATCAGGTCTTGCTTCAGACTTGGGGAAACTTTTGCAAAACTTCAGCAGGTCTACGGAGACAGTGCTTTGTCCAGGACCCAGGTTTTTGGTGATTTAAGGCATTTTCAGAAGGAAGAGAGTTGATTGAAGATGAATCACGCAGCGGAAGACCTTCATCTTCAAGAACCGATGAAAATGTCGACAGAATCCGGGATCTTGTGCATTCAGATCGTCGGTTGACAGTCAGAATAATCGGGGAAAAGTTGAATTTGACTCACACTACCGTTCATCAGATTTTGACCAATGAATTGGCGATGACAATGCGCCTTGTCACACAGCAATTTCAATAAACGAGTTTTTGGCCAGTAAAAACATTCCTGTGCTCCTCAGCCTCCTTTTTCGCCTGACTTGAGTTCTTGTGGTTTATTCCTCTTCCCAAGATTGAAAAATCACCTCAAGGTACGTCATTTTGGGACACTCCAAAACATTCAAACGTCCGTAACCAACCAGCTGAAAGCTGATCCAGTATCCGAGTTCCAGCACTGCTATGAGGATTGGAAGAACCGTCTCCAGCGCTGTGTGGCTTCCCAAGGAAGTTATTTTGAGGGAGACAATGTTGAATTGTAATTCTATTCGAATACATTTTTTTTAAACCAGTACGGTTACTTAATTTAAACGTATGCTGACATGTAATATTAAAGAATTAAGTTACTATCTTGGTCCGCACACAGCTAAGAAAGGGATACTAGTAGCTTTAATTATGCTGGTAATTTCCTGCTGTATCTGCGTCACTTGATTTATCATAATGCCCAGGTATTTGAAAGTAGAAACTCTATTAAAAGTGTTGCTGTTAATTTTTAAGTTGGTCGTGTTCTCATGACTGCGTCTACTTGCAATAAATAACAATGTAATTCATTTTATTCCGAGAACTAACTGTAAAATATGAATAGCTACAATATAAAACATATCCTTTAACCTGTCCTTATCACGGTCCTGTAATTCGTGTATTCCCTTCGTCACGTGTTGTTGTAGATCGTCACGTCTTTTCCTGAAACATTATTCAAAAACACCTCGTAACATCTGTTCCGGGAATGTTCAAACAACATTGCAAACGACTGGTTGGAATCATCTGTGAGCTGCGGTCGTTAGGTAAACAGAGAACAGAGTTGCCGGTCTCCGAGCAGACGAACACCGTACTTTTATACCCAGGACCTAAATGACTCTAATGGACTTTTTTAAAGAGTTTTATATGAAAAATTCGGGCATGAAGGGTTGCTTTGTTATCAACGCACAGATTACTATATTAAGAGGGTTGTTGGATGTCCATAAAAAAAGTTTAGACATGAGTTTTTAATGTCACAAAAAATGTTTAGTGTATTTAAATTAATGACAGGGGGTTTCTTATTACGTACATTGAGAAAATACTGTCGTTTGACACTGTCATAAAGTTTGTCTTTGACAACTATTTGAATATAGGCCCAACCATAATCGAGTTTAATTTTTTGCTAATCATCAATGGCATATAATGTGTATACTCCAAGTTGGATTACACTGGTCAACACAATTTTTGCTGACTTACATCTAAGACTAATTTGGTGCTATTGAACTCAAATATCACATCAGTTTTTGCGTATCACATCAGATTTTTGCTCTACAACAAATACATATTTTCGGCCAAATAATGCTTCTATCGTTTAATTTTAGACGTCGATACTGTAATTGGTACAAATTTGGTGAACAATAAGAACTAAATAATTAGAAAATATTCTTAAAATTTTATTTATAGTGAAAGAAAGAAAATGAGAATAGTTTTAATTACATTTTAATGCATTGGAGTGTTAAAATAAAGATACAAAATAATTAAATTTAAGGATTAAATGGCCGTTTGTAAGATCTTCTGGAGTGTACCATTCCCAATAATTCTCTTTTAATACTCCAACAGTAGTCAGCCATCATGTGAGTATCCCACCTTCCTTGATAACGTCTCTCCATCTCTTTTAAATCCTGATGGAAACGTTCACGCTAACATCTTCAAGATTGACAGGAACTTTGTCAAGATGACTGTTTAAAAAATGAAGTTTCACGCTCATGTTGCACCCTAGATGATGATAATTTTCAATCAAATTTTCAACGACCGCCACATAGTTTTCGGCTTTTTTATTCCCAAGAAAATTTTTCAACAGTCACCATCTTTGTTCAACGCTTTTACAAATTGCTTCATTAGACCCAGTTTAATATGAAGAGGGGGGAAAATGATTTTTGTTCGCTCCACCAAAGGTTCGTGTATTATGTTTGGGTCTCCAACATTTAAATCTATTTTCACTGGCCAATTTTTTCACAAGAGTCCAATGCTTATCTCTCCCTATGCTGTCTCAAAATACGATAGAACAAAAATTTGACGTGATAGGCTGAAACTGTTAACATTTTTCAAATCAGCACCCCAAAATTAGTTAAAAACAAGTATCAGATCTAAGTCAGCAAAAAAAAAAAGTATAGATTTGTTGACCAGTGTTATTGTTTATTTTTTAATAAATAAATCTTTTTTTTCTAGGCGGACTGGTCCGAACAATTCGTTTTTAACGTCCACGCCCGCAGTATAATGCCGTGTGATCCCCACAGCGAAGGAGTAACCGTACTATTCCAGTATCCTTCATGTATCTTGTCCTCTGGAGATCGCGTGCGTCTCTACGCTCGTCTTCGTGCTGACGTGGCATCTCTTTCACCACCCACCTCCATGACTTATGTGAGCGAACAGAAAGTGACCAGGGGTCAGCACGCATTACACTTCCACTGTGACCTCTTCTCCGAGAGGTATGTCGAGTATTGTTTCGTCTACGTCAGCCAGGCGATAACAGGAGCGGTGGCAGATGTGAGGATGGATTGTGTACCAACATTACCAGTTTCAGGTAAGATAAAAATATTATAAATGCTATTTATAGGTAATTTAAATTTACAAAAAAAAAAAAAAAAATGAAAAAACTATACGTACGACCAAAGGACGCACGTAGCCGGTTCCAGTGTGACACCAGCCTAATTGCAGATCGCTCGAAAAAACGCGATTATGTGTTTTCTTGAACGCTCTGGAGTTAAACAGAGTGATTCGGAGCACTCCGAGCTTTCTTGCCGAACCCAGCTACAATATGCTCTGTGGATTACTAGTAATTAGTAAAAAAAACTAATTTGGAAACTATATTAATGTTATAAATTCTAGCAATTATATATTATATTTATTTATTATGTTCAAAAAATGTTTAACATTTGTACACTCGTCAATATTACAATATGAAATTTAAATAAATATATATAGACTTTTAAAACTTAAAGGCGTCAAACAAGAGACTAATTAGGGTACCGAATCTCATTCAAATCACTAAAGTCATTTGCAAGATATTCATCAGTGAAATAAAATGGTTTGGCAGTTAAATAAGTCTTGGTTATTTTTTTTTTTTTTTTTTTAATTAGTATTTATTGGTGTTAGTTGCACTGACTATTAACCAGTGATGTATACAATAAAATAATATAGCAATCATAATATAAGTTACATATAAAATACATAATAATAGTTAATAACAATAAAATTACAATTACGAATTAGAATAGACATTAAAATACAAATATAAAATTTATTTATTCTTATTCATTTTTATTTTTACCAAAATTTTTGTCCTTAAGAGACTATTAGCCAGAATATATTAGTATTAATGTTAAGTATAAATACGATTTTATTACACTTTAATTTTTTCTACTTTGATGTAGTCAAAGATTATATTATAAATTTTCATCGAGTTTGTGGCCAAAAGTGTTTGAATGTTTGTTGGAAATGGGATATTTTCTGAAATTAATTTATTTAAAAATTTTGTACGATTACCGAAATGTAATGGACATTTAAAAAGTAAGTGGTTAACGTCACCAATAGACTGGCCATCACATTGACAGTACGGGGTTGATTTCAAGTTTATTCTATGCAGATGAGAAGGTTAGAGGTTATGATTAAATCTTAGTCGTATTATAGTACAGATGAAAGCCCTGTTTTGGTCTGACGAGAACCAGTGTTTTTTTGGTAGTGTTGTCTGGATTTCTCCATAATATGATGCTTTATGTTTAAGTGATTGTAGGAAATCATGTTGCCATTGATTTAGAACAATTTCTTTTAATTTTAAATTAATTTCATTGTTGCTAGCTGGTATTTGTAGCGGCATTCCTTTTAAAACGGCCTCCTTTGCTAGAATATGTACTTGATTATTAAATTTGGAGTTCGAGTGGCCCTTGATCCAGCATATTTTTATCGATTTATCTCTAAAGGTTAGATCTTGTACAGATTTTAATATATCATAAATTAAAGAGTTATTATCCTTAAAAAAGTTTGGATATTTTAGTTTCTGGACAGCGCTCTTATTATCACAAAGTATTACGAATTCATTATGAATATGGTTTCTTAAATAGTCTAAACTTAGTTTTATAGCGATCAATTCGGCATTGTATGTAAACGTTTGGTCAGGGAGTTTGACTTGATGATTATGGTTGCACTGTGGATCTAAATAAGCGCAACTTACACCATCTTTCGATTTAGATGGTTACTTTTTTAAAATTAGATTTTCTTAAACTACTGATGTGTGTTGGAAGAACATTAAAAAATTTAATTGTAAAGTAATTAGCACTATTTCTAGACCTATCCAGTCTCTAGTATAGGTAGAACGAATTTCGTTCTTATTTCTCGTGTCGTGCCTATGGACCGAGGAATGAGGTAAGAACTCACTAAGATTTTCACGGACGTACAGGATACAATGAAGGATGTATAGGGAAGGTAGGGTTAAGATTTTTAATTCAACAAAACTACGTTTACAGTCCGATCTATATCTTAAATTGGCTAAAATACGAATTGCTCTACGTTGAAGCGATAATAGACGCCCTGTATGAGGAGAGTGACCCCAGATCAAAAGGGCATATGTTAACTGAGATTGGATGGAAGCGAAGTAGTATGTTTTCATCACTGCCAGAGATGCACACCATTTAAGTTTAAATAAACAATAGATATTCGTACATAGTTTCTTGGTATCTTAAATTGGCTAAAATACGAATTGCTCTACGTTGAAACGATACTAGTATTACAATAAATAATACATTATTATGTAATTTGGATTTTTTATCTGTCACTTTATTGAGGGAATAAAGTTCAAAAAAAATGTCCTAGGGAATAAAGTGACACTTTATATGTCAAAAACTAGGTGCATAAAGACGCTTTTACATCCGGTCGTGAGAAAAGATCTGTATAACAATATAAAATATAACTGAAGCAACTTATTTGTTATTTATTAAATTTAATGAGTATTTTAAAAGGAGATATTGTGTAGGTATTTTCTGGCATATCTTGTATTTCGCTGCGAGGAAGGTTATTGAATTGGTTTATCGAGTCTTAGAAAATGATCCTTTATTAAGTGTTGTTTGGATTTCTTTAGAGTCGGAGTTTGGAGAGTAAATAATGTTTTGAAAGGC
The DNA here is from genome assembly GCA_963971575.1 of Liopterus haemorrhoidalis. Taxonomy (NCBI): domain Eukaryota; kingdom Metazoa; phylum Arthropoda; class Insecta; order Coleoptera; family Dytiscidae; genus Liopterus; species Liopterus haemorrhoidalis. Next base: position 59,119,882 of record OZ020616.1, on the reverse strand, counting down.
GAATGTAAGTGACGTGGATTTCCTCTCGGGGGATATTATCAGCAAACTTGTTCTATATTGCTATCGCCATTCACAATTCACCATTCAACATTCACCATTCACGACTAATTCCTAATCTATATCAACTCCGTGCAAAAAAAAACTAATTATTACGTAATAATTAGAAAAAGATTCAGATATAAAATAAAGAATAGTATTTTTAAATTACGTCAAATCGTCAGTGAAACAATTCCAAATCGGCGGTGAAATAAAGTTTTTAGGGTTTTGTAGGTATGATCAAAAAACCCTTATACCGTCATTTTGTTGTCTGTCTGTCTGTTCGGTAAAAATTACAGTCAAATGGTTAACCCTTAACGTACTAAATTTAATTAACGTAGTACTCGCTGCCGGCCGGAATTAAAATTGAACGCGTGCGATAAAATGCAAGCATTTGATTAAGGGAGGTTCAACTGAAGGGCCTGGTTCGTTATTACTTGCATAAAATTGATGGGCGTATCTATTGATAGATATATATATATATATATATATATATTTTTTTTATTATTAAATATTATATACTACATTTTATCTTACAACAATTAACTTATACTTAATAATAATTGTAATTTTCGCCTTTCGGCTTAAAATCTACTCTCCTTCTCCTCTAGTTAATATCTTCGTTGACTCCTTTCCTTAATTTCCTCCCTTCTGTTTTTCACTTCTTTCATCCATTCATACCCCTTTCCTGTTTCATCCAAAATTTCCTTTCTCGTTTCCGTTCTGTGTCGTATTTCTTCACATTCTTCCAACAAATGTTCCATTGTCTCCTTACCTTCCCTGCACATTCTACATGTTCTTTCTTCCTCTTTCATCCAAAAATTATTGTCCCTCTCCTCATTTCCACATCTAAATCTCGCTATCACTTTTTTCTTCTCTCTACTGCCTTTTTCTGTCAAATACTGTGGTTTTCTCACCGTCCAGGTCTTTTCATATTTGTTATTATACCTTGACTCTCTTATTTTTGTATCTTGCTCCGTTTTTTGTATGTCGGTCATTCGCTCTGTTACTTCGTGCCCCAATTCTTCTCCATTCATTCTTTTTAGTCTTACTGCTGTTGTTGAGTAGCCACAATTGATGGGCATATCTATTGGTTTCTCGTAATAATATGGAGAAAACTTCTTCGAAAAACAGTGAAAAAACGGTAAAGGGCGACGAATCGGCAGTTATATTAGGGGCCGCTGTTTGGTTTATTCCAATACGTGGTGGTGTAAAATCTAAAATATTGCCAGAATCTCCCGGTCTTCTAGGCCGAAACTGGATCTCCACTTCTTCTTGTTCAGTTTCTTCTTCACTTTCCTCTTGTGGAATCGATAATATGGAACCAATTTCTTCATCCAACTCTTCGTCTGAATCGTCTTCTGCTATCACGTCTTCAAATTCATTTTCTCGGATTAGATATAGATGGACAACTGTAGCAATTAAATTTTAACTACTCCATAAAATCTCAGCCGCCGCAATTATATATTTATTTAGAAACTATAACAAGATGTCCCGTCAAGTGACAATATAAAACTGCCCAATCTTTTATATATAAAAGAGAATATTTGTGGCTATGTCCGGAAATTCTAACCCACTTCCAGATATGCTACCGAGTTGAATTTTTGCATACAGGTAGGAAATGATTTAACCATAACTAGAAAAATCGAAAATCTCAAAAAAGTCCCATCAGAAATGAGAAATTAATAATTTTGTTTTTAATTATATTGGACCATCGAAGTATGTATGATGCGTTCAGTGAGATCGCGGGAATTTCGTTTCAATGGTTGTTTGGACAACTATAGTAAGTTCCTGGAACATCGGCCAATATCGTTCGGCACGATTCATCATTGTTCTGTCATAGGTGATTTTATTCAGTTATTTAGTAAAATGTATGTTCAGTGTATGCAGAGCGAGACTTGAGTCGAGCATCTGTTTTCTGGTTTTTTATTTTTGCGCATTTTTATTTATTTATTTATTTTTTATCTATTATTTTATATAAATATTTAAATATAATAGTAAAATCTTTTACATATATAAAACAGAAAATCTGTTGCAATTATTATTAAATTATTAAAGCAATACGAAGAAAAAATCTTCCTTGGGTGGCAAGAATATTTACTAACGAAAAAAAAGTGTCCGACCTATATAGCTACGATTTATAAATCAGGAATTATCACGGAGTAATTATAATAAATATCATAAAAATAATAATAAATAATTTCGTAAGGTGCAAGATAAAATGTCTCACGTGATCGGCGCTGCATGTGGCGATGTGGCATTTTCCTGGGTTAGCACAACGGGACACTTATACGTGTTGTTACTAAATGTCTGTACTACCAATGTTTACAAAGAAGTTCGTACTTAAATTATTTGTATAAGAAGCACATATTAATACAATGGTAGATTAAAATAAATAAATATATTTGAATATAAAACGATTCGTAGCAACCAGTCTTGAACAGATTTCGAAATGGGCCCGATCTAAGTGGGCTTCGACTATTTTTTTCGGCAGCGAAGCAGCGGGTATACTGCTAGTTAGAAGATAAAATTCTACTTTTAATATCTACGCCTATGGCTCAAGGTTAAACCTTATTTTCTAAAATGAAATATCCGTTCTCTACTAATGACGCTAGCGCTTAGAAAGAATAAACAAAAACAGTGGTTCATATATAAACCGCTCGGCCAGTAGAGTATACAAACCGCGGTTCATATATAAACCGATAGTCCTATAAGGGTTAAACCTAGAGAGTTGAAATTTGGCATGCTTGTACAACTCTTTGACTAGCACATAGGAAAAATACTAAAACATCTAAAAAACATATCCCCCTAAAAATATAACAAAACTAAAAACAAAAATACAACTCATGAATACACCCCCAGATCATCCCCTCTTGTGTTTTAGCCATTATATTGACGTCATATTTGTTAACAAGTAACTTGTTACAAACTGAAGGTTCTTCCCTCGAGAAATGATGTTTGATTATTAATATAAGTCGTCTTGATCAGTTTATGATTTAACATAAATGTAAATTGATGTTAGAATGGGATAAATGCATCGTGTAAATCTCCGTCCATTGAGCAAACAAAGATTTATACGTCCTCATAGACTAGCAGTAATGTTACTATAACAGAATGTAAATTTTCATCAGGACGATATTTGTTTATCTCCGGGTGTACAGGGCGTTCCAGCACGGACACTAACAGCCCTTATCTACGTTAAACAGACCCGCCGCACGTTGCTAGGATACCGCCTGTTTTCACTTTACTATGTACCGATTACTGTACCGTAGAAAATTTCACTATTTATTAATATCGTGTAATGAGACTGTCGTCGCTCCGCGGTAGACTCCGGAAGAGTTCAAGAACATGACTCAGGCTGGGCATAATTCAAGCAGCAGCTCCGCCAGCTGAGCGGCTTCTGTTTCGTTCACGATATTTGAAGGAATCTCCGAATTTATCACCAATTTTATTGCTAATTCAATGTTAACATATTATTTAAAATCATCTTGACAGCAGAAATTTTCTTCAATAAGATAAATATATACTTTATTCTTACCTTTTGGCTTTGAATGGAGTACAGATATTACATTATTTTCCAGACTTAACTATATAAATAATAATAATAATATATATTATAATCTAATAATTACTATATTTTAGTATTCTAATAATTAATATTATTTAACAATCCAATAATTAATATACTAATATAAAAAATTGATGTGAAGTGTGAATTTTCACACATTTCAGGGTTTCGCAGGTATTTATTAACTGTGTGATGATTATTTGGGATGCCAAAACAAATTTTATGTCAAACTATTTTTTTATGAATTTTAATTCGAATGCCTAATACCATTATTTAAGTTTATAAATATGTGCAGTATTTTTTTTTATATAGCAAAGTTCATTAAGATTTTGAAAATTGCGCCTATGGCTTCCATTGGTTGCTTAAATCATAAGCCTCGCCCTCTGATACCTTCAAATATAGAATTAAATTATAATTTCAACACTTCCCACTGGTTATTAAATTTACGATTTTAAAAATTAAATGCAACATTTACCAAAATATAACTAGAATTTTGACAAAATAATTTAAACAAAATAAAAATGCAAAAAAAAACTGAAAAAATAAAAATTCGAACACAGTTTCTTACAGTAGATTCAACTCACTAAGCGAGAACGCTACCACTGTGCTATACAGGATCACTCGTTTACTATGTTAAATAGCGGATTAAATATATTACATATTTTACTTAAAAACACAAAAAATGCGTTATTTTCCGAAAACATAATCTCATCAAAAATTCCTGTTGTACTATTCCGGTTCACACCAATGTACATTACTGAGAATTTTTTCAGATTTTTAGTTTAAACCATCTGGGCTACAGGGTGTGGGACAAAATTTTTTTTGCACAATTTTGGGAAAAATCGCCTCAAAATAATTTATTTTGCAAAAATAAAATTTTGATCGTTAATCCACGTACCAAGGGCTTTCATTTGATACCCTACACAGAATTGTAAAAAAATATATTTTTTTTCGATGAGCTTATATTTGTTTATATTTTTAGGGGGATATGTTTTTTAGATGTTTTAGTATTTTTCCTATGTGCGAGTCAAAGAGTTGTATAAGCCTGCCAAATTTCAACTCTTTAGGTTTAGCCGTTTGGCTACAATTTTTACCGAACAGACAGACGGACGACAAAATGACGGTATAAGGGTTTTTGGGTCATACCTACAAAACCCTAAAAAACAAAAAAACAAAAAAAAAACAAAGTTCATATAAGTTTCAGAAAAAAGTAGTTATGTTTCTTTTTCCAGTTCCTGTTTCTTCTTTTCTGGAACACCTTTTTCATCCATGTCGCCCCGGCACCCGACTCGTCCAGCAATTCTTGTATTGTCCTTGTCTCTCTTTCTATCTCTGTACAGTTTTTTAGATGGTCTATTGTTTCTTGCTTTCACCGCATGGTCTGCACAATCTCCCGTTTTTTTCCTTCCAGTACTTACTGGCCCCTGTCTCGTTTCCGCACCTGAATCTTGCTATAGCTTTTTGGTGCTTGTTGTTTTCTTGCAGAATTCTTGCAAAATACCTGGCCTGGTCGATCTTATTCTGCTGGTTCTGTAGCTGTATCTCTCTATCTCTTTCTATAGTTATATTTTCAACTGCGGCTCCTTCTTCCTGCCTTCTTCTTATTTCGTCCTTGCTGTAGCCATTTCTCTCGTAGTATTTCCTTTGTTCCGTTTTCCAATTAGTTTCTGTATTGTTTTCTCTTTCTTTCCATCATTCCTTCAGGTTTTCGTTGTTGCAAAATTGTATTTTCCGTTCGTATCTTACAGCTCGCAACCCGGTTTTTAGCCTCATTTTGAATTTTCTTCAATAAATAGAAGCAAAATTTTAGAAGAAACTTATAATATCTTATTGCTTGGTTAGCCGGGTTCCATGGAATAATAGTTGTTAATAATTTTATCTGGCAGGTTACTAGTTTTTCTTAGCGTGAACATTTTTATTTCGCATTTACTTGTATTTAGTTTAATGCACGATTTTTTAAAATAATCAGTAGTGATGGCAAGGTTTTTTTGTAGATCACTGTGTGTTCTGTTTTGAACCACGTTTTTTGTAACAATTGCCGTATCATCTGCAAACATGGCGATTGTTGCATCTGCTGGAATGGACATGCACAAACACGTTAAATAGAACAGGGCCTAAGACTGATCCCTGTGGGACTCCTGCTCGTATGTTTTTAATTACTGATAAGGTGTTATTGATATTTACTTGGAAGCTTCTATTTTACAAAAAAGATGTTAACATTTTCAAGAGGTATGTTGGAGTTTTAACTTTCAATAATTTATAAATAAGATCCTGGATCCACACTCTGTCGAATGCTTGCGCAATATCTAAGAATCCTGCAGGTACGAACTGTTTTCAAAGCCTTTTTCAATAGGGGATACGCATAAAATTTATATTTCCTTAAAACTACATTTTTTTGATATTTTAATGTTAGTTATGTCACCTAACACAACAAAAATCACATTTTGATTAATATTATAGCCAAATTTTTTTAATTAAAATATTGTAAATTTGAAATATGCCGACCACGCCGCGAAGGTTGCCGAGTAGATACGACTGAGACTGTAAGGGTTTGACGTCACAGATACAGACAAAACATAATGTTTACGTGTTTATATTGTATTGTTTGAGAGTTTTGTATTTGTTTTTAAACAATTTTTCACGCATTTATTATTAAAATAATTTATAAAATATATGTACTGACATTAAAATGGTCTTCACAAACATAAAGTTTACTTTTTTCTGAAATATCGGTTTTATTTCGCCTCATAGCTTTTCTGTTGTTTTTCGTCATCAGGTAATGATATAAATTATTTTTTTGGATTTCTAATTGAACTATTTGTGCACATTGGTACTTAACAATATTTTCGACTATGTTTCGAAGTACTGGGGCCTGGATCTTCCATATTTTATATATTTTAATATAAAATTTAATTCGGTAAACATGTATAAATTATTTTTATAGAATTAAACTTTATTTTAATTAAAATCACTCTAACTTTACATAACCTATAAAAGTTATACAAACAAATAAGTTCACAACAGACTATGTACGGGTGTCAGGACAGAATTACACTGGACAAAATTACACGGGACAAAATTACACAGAAGAAAATTTTCGTATGTGTAAATTAAAGTAAATTAAATGTGTAATTTTGTCTTAGTGTAATTTTCGTATGTGTAATTTCGTCCTTGTGTAATTTCTTCCCTGTGTAATTCTGTCTATGTGTAATTTCTTCTGTGTAATTTTGTCCCGTGTAATTTTGTCCAGTGAAATTTCGTAATGTAACCCTATGTACGCTGGGTAGACTAGTAGTGTCATGTGTCAGTTAGAAGGGTATAACGTCACACGTCGTTTTCGCGCGCTACATACATTTATGATTTTTTTAAGCCTTCAAATTAAAAAAAAAACTGTTTTTTATGTTTATATGCAAAAAGAGGAATATAATAAAAAAAATTAAAAAAATCATGCCTATCCCCTATTGTTTCGGTAATGCGAAGTAGTTGGTTTACTCATTGTCACTCATTGAGGTACAATCTTTGTATTTCAACGTATCAGGAAAAAATTTAGCGAGTCACAGAAGTGGTACCTCATGGCAGTTAACGGGTTAAACTACCTTTAAGCATCTTGTGGAAATTCACTAAAAACTTTGTAATAGTATTTATGGCAAAACGTAGTATTTTATTGTGAAATCTTTGTTTGGAAGGTTTAAAAAGTGTAGCTCATTATATTTGAAATATTGTGTATTCAATTGAAGCGGTATAATTGAAGATATTCTGTATAAAGGTAGTATTTATGATGGCTGGTTATCGCGTTTCATACACACATAAACTCATGAAAAATGCACGGCTGCTTATCAGCGGCAGTAAACTAGTAGGGAATGGCAATAAACAGCCAGCCACATTACATTTCATACCGGGGGAATGATGTCTGTCTGTCTGTTTGTAATACAGACAGCACTCACCACCTAATATGGACGAGATCAAAAGATGCAATTGTAATAAATGCTAGACAATGAGAACCAGAGTCCACTAGACTGGAAATTTAACATTTCGGAGCATGGAATATATTCTCTCGAAACATTGAGGTATGTCTACCGATATACTTTTAACAAAATTCATATAATTTAATACACAACTATTACCACAAACAGACTGCTAGACAGATGTTTAGAATCTTATTACCTAATGCACAATTTTTTAGGGTTTTGTAGCAGAGCCTGACAAAGGTATTTCTGCGCCCGAGGCAAAGTACCGGTCTTGCGCCTCTATCCTTGGTCATAACGAAATAAAAAATTGATGTGAAGTGTGAATTTTCACACATTTCAGGGTTTTGCAGGTATATAATAAGTGAAGGCGGTATGCTGAGTGTGTAGTACAAATTTTGCTGTGTAGTAATCACTGCAAAATGAACGATATTTTTAAAATAATTTATCGTTTGTTAATCTAGGAGATTTAAAAACAAATTTTATGTTTAAATATTTTTTTGTTAATTTTAATTCGAATACCTAATACCATTATTTAGGTATTTTTTTATATAGCAAGGTTCATTAATATTTTGAAAATTGCGCCTATAGCTTCCATTGGTTGTCCGCCCCTTTGGTTTCGTATACATGACACATAGAATTAAAATATAATTACAACATTCCAACAGGTTATTAAATTTACGCTCTTAAAAAATAAATGCAACATTTGCCAAAATATAACTAGATAAAAATAATTTAAAGAAAATAAAAATGAAAAAAAAATAATAATAATATTGTCTCTTCTGACCGGGAGCGAACCTAGAATTCTGGGTAGCTAGAGAGTATGCTAACCATTGCACCATGATACGTCTGCTAGTCTAGTGTGTTACATAACTATAACTTTTGTAAATCGTTAACCAAAAAAACATAAATGCGTTATTTTCCGAAAACATAATCTGATCAAAAATTCCTTAGGTACTACTCTGATTCACACCAATATACATTACTAAGAATTTTTTCAGTTTTTACTTGCCCGACCTTAATATATAAGGGGCAGGTATTGTAATCGCGAAAATTTTCGATGTCGAGATTTTGACTGATGACCACATTTCATGGTCCAGAGAATCCAAAAAGCCTATTTTCGGAGTGCCGTCCGTATGTGTGTGTGTCTGTGTGTATGTGTGTCTGTGTGTGTGTCTATGTGTGTGTCTGTGTGTATACACGATAACTCAAAAACGGTTTAACTTAAACAGTTCGTTCTGGTGCTAAAAAATTCTCCTAATAATTGGGAGGAACCCTATTGTTTTTTATTAAAATTCGAAACCGGAAATGGAAGTTATTAAACATTGAAATTTAAGAAAAACTAGTAAACCAAGCCTTGGACAAAAAATTGTATTGGACATAATTTGATGTATTTTTGAAGATTTACCCAAATCTTTTTTTAAATTAAAAAAAAATATATGTATTTTTTTTATTATTATTTTTTTTATGGGAGGGCAAGTCTAGCGGAGGTCTTCCTTCGCCACTGGTTTAGTTTAAACCATCTGGGCTACAGGCAAGAAACATTTTTTTGCACAATTTTGGCAAAAATCGCATCAAATTAATCACTTTCATTTGATACCCTAATCAGAATTTAAACATATATTGTTTTTTCGATGAGCACATATTTGTTTATATTTTTAGGGGGATATTTTTAGGGCGACAGTTGAAATTTGGCATGCGTATATACTTTTTGGCCCACATATAGGAAAAATATTGAGGTCCGATTTCTGAGAACTTTACCATTTGGTTTAGCCGAATTTAACCATTTGGTTTAGTGTTAATGAAAAAATAATTATCTTTTAAAAATTAATTTCTTTAGATTATTTGAACAAGTTGATTTCATGAACATCCTTGGTTTGTATAAGTTCACATTACCGAACGCCTCGTGGTAGTTGTATAAACCTATTATTTTTCGTTAAGAAGAGAAGCTGCTTTGCTACTCTTTTCTTCTGAAGCTTGCTCTGTCTGTGTTCGTTTCCCGGTTATTTATTAAAAGAACGATCGTTAAAAACGTGGATTATTAATCTTATTTAAGAAATGTTATTAGAGGTAGACATGCCATTTAGAATCACTCAATGTCAGTTATTTGTTTACTTTTGCTCCGGTACAATATCGATTCACAGGTGTGACACTAACTAAAAATTTAATAAAGAAATATCTACTCTTCAAAATAAAATTAAAATACCGGAAAATATGAAACCTCTCAAATCAAATATTATATATTATTCTGGTAGAATCCGATGCTTCTACCTCACACTTTTGCCATTTAAGCAGCCGATGATATAAAATCCTGGCGGACGAGAGTCAATGAATTCCTGGAAGGCCAGTTTTACAGCATTGTCGGAATTGAACTGTTTTCCTATTAAAAAGTTATCCAAATTGCGGAAGAAGTGGTAGTCAGTGGGGGCTAGGTCTGGTGAGTATGGAGGATAATGAAGAAGTTCCAACTCCAATGTAGTTTTACCACATTTGCGTAGTGTGTGGTCTAGTGTTATCACGCAATAAGATAGGAGTCGATCTATTGACATCAATTCGTTATTTGCATCATTTCGTCCAGTTGGTTGCAGTATATTTCTGCTGTGATCGATGAGCCAGGTTTTTTTTCAGTTTTTAAGTTACCTATACGAAACTTGGCGAACCAATTTGATATTGTTTGCTGCGTAGTAACACTAGAGCCAAATACACTATTAATATTTCGCGTGGTCTGCGATGCTGTAGTTCCACGTAAGAACTCATACTTTATAATAGTGCGAATTTCCGACGGTTCCATTTTCAACAAAATTAATTTTTTAAAAAAGTTTTTGATATGTTTTAGAGCATACAATGATTTCTTTAAACAGGTGAGATGTGTAACTTTCCAACAAAAAAAAAAAACAGAACGGTAAAATATTAAGCCATTGTCAAATAATAAACTGTTAAAGTTTGCAATATTATTAACTATAAATTTCATTCTTGATGACCTGATATAAGTTTGGAAAACTGTCTACAGTCATTAAGGCATAGTCTATTAAATTTAGAGTTGTGAACGGTCGCTTGTGTTACTATATGACGAACTTCTAGTGACAGTCTACAGTGCACAAGTCATAGCGTATAGTTTACTAATTTTAGAGCTGTAAACGCAGCTTTACTCTTTAAAATGATGGAGAAATTTATTTTGAAACTTACAACAATAGCAACATGGAAATTATATTAAAACGATCTCTTTTTGAAGAATTTATTTTTAAGTTGGAATTCAGTTAACTGTTGAATGTATTTGTTTAATTTGGAATGAAGTATTGAGTGTAGTGAGTCGAGAGGAAAAGGCAGACATTTCCAGAGGAGCGGTACATTCTATACAATATCTCTATTTTGTTTACCTCCCCCAGTTCACGGACTCTTTCATATGCGTGAACCTAACTCATTGTTTGATCGTTAAATTTAATAAAAATAAATTAAATTCTCACAAAAGACTTCTATATTTATTATCAAGAATACAATTAAATTAAAACAATATTATCAAATTTATAACAAAATATTATATATTACACATTCTCAAGTTTAACGCTACGTACAACCCCCAGAGAATATTAGTTTCTTATACAAAACTAACAATCTGAAATAAAATTAGTAACAATCTATACATCAAATTTTGCACAGAATTTTTATCTATCTAATAAGATATTTTTGATTGTAGAAAAAATTATTGTAAAAATGTTATTGCTAAATAACTTAATAATAGGTATTACACAACAATGTTCTGTAATTTTTTAAATATATTTGTGGGTTTCAAATAATTTTTATATTTATATAGTTTTGTGTAGAAATGTTCAAATAATACGTTAACATTTTTTTTCGACATGATTGTTTATAGTTTAGAGCCTTCGTCGAAAAATATTATACTTGATGATAATGAAATGCCACTTGGTACAAGTATTCTTTACATAAAATGGAACATTTTTATCCACCGCACCTATATTGAGAACTGCTGCAGAGCCGAGGTGGCGGCAAAAGTAGATTACCAAGTACAATAACTATAAGTAATTTTCACAATAGAACAAATTATCTCCAAACATATTTTTAGAGTGAAGCTTTAGCTACAATTTGCCGCATGGTACACAAATATGCGTCGAATGATTTACAAGATGGCGTCTATAACGCAAGTTGTTTATTTACAATTACATGACAGTTCTTTTGCCAATTAAAAATATCCTATTAGGTAGATAAAAATTCGCTGAAAATTTTGATGTATAGATTGTTACTAATTTTATTTCAGGTTGTTAGTCTTGTATAGGAAACTGAACGGTTGTGCGCACCCTTAATCGAAAATTTCACGGGTAAATGGAATAAAATTGGTAATGTTTCACAAACCAACATGATTATTGTAGTTGTCATTGGTGAATACCATTATTTAGGTTTCTAAATATGTGCAGTATTTTTTTTTATATAGCAAAGTTCATTAAGATTTTGAAAATTGCGCCTATGGCTTCCATTGCTTGTTTTAAGTCATAACTCCGCCCCTCTGATTTCCTGTATTCAATTTCAACAATTTCCACTGGTTATTAAATTTACGCTTTTAAAAATTAAATGCATCATTTGCGCAAATATAATTAGAATTTTGAAAAAATAATTTAAACAAAATAAAAATGCAAAAAAGAAAACAGAAAAAGTACAGGCTCGAAACCAGATCGAACCTTAGTTTGGAAATTATAACGCGAGCATACTAACCATTACACTATCAAAGCATACTGGTTTACTGCGTTACATAAGTTATTAAACATTTTACATGGTCAAGCCAGAAACACAAAAAATACGTTATTTTCCGAAAACATAATCTGATCAAAAATTTATTATTACTATTCCGGTTCACACAAATATTACTTAGAATTTTTTCAGATATTTAGTTAAAACCATATGAGCTACAGGGTGTGGGACAAACAAAAATTTGCACACTTTTGGCAAAAATCGCCTCAAAATAATTTATTTTGCAAAAATAAAATCCTGATCGTTAATCCACGTAATAAGGACTTTCATTTGATACCCTACTCAGAATTTAAAAAAAAAAATATTTTTTTTCGATGAGCAGATATTTGTTTATATTTTTAGGGGGATATGTTTTTTAGATGTTTTAGTATTTTTTCTATGTGTGGGTCAAGGAGTTGTATAAGCATGCCAAATTTCAACTCTCTAGGTTTAGCCGTTTGGCTACAAGAACAGACAGACAGACGACAAAATGACGGTATAAGGGTTTTTTTGGTCATACCTACAAAACCCTAAAAAAACATAATCCATTTATCAATATATTTCTAATTAATTTAATGGAGACTTAGATGCGAAGCAAATACAGAAAAATGTCTCTGGGATTTTTCATTAAAATTTTGTGACGAAGGTTTTTAAATTATTTTAAAAAATTCAGAAATTATTTAAATGTAGTTTTAAAAAATTAAATGAAAGATTTTAGTACTCAAATAACGAATAAAAATGATTATCCTAGACATCCAGCATTATGTTGGCTTCTTACACTTATTATTAAATATCTACAAAATCCTTCAATGTGTGAAATTCACACTTGATATGATTATTATAGTGTAAATAAGACTTTAATTTACTCCTCCTAGTTTACAAATAGACTATTGAGAAGTGACATTACCGTTGGCGGCGCTGTAATTCATGGCAAAATGGCTGAATTGTCTAGTATTCAGCTGTCAATATGCTAACAGGGAACAGGTTAATTTAAGCACAGTACATTTTTATTTTATGAAAATGTATCTATGAACGTTCTAACAAAAGTCAACACCAGAACATATGTAATAATTTCAAACAGTACTACAGTCGCGTAGTACAATATTTCACCACCAGACTGCGTATCCGAGCGTGTCAGTTCTCAATAGTTCTTACGCAATGAGCTCAGTAATTTTTGATGAGACTTCTTATAAGTTATAGTAAACTTAATTTTAAGAGCCAGAAGACTTACTTTGTCTTTGTCCCTTTATAAGTGTGTTAAATGTTTAATTACTAAGCTTTGGATGTTAATGTTCGACAAACGTTTTACTTGAATCTTTTATAAAAATGCACACGGCCATTTAACAGCTCTAAACTCTAAATCACATAATTGAAATGCTAATGTTATTTCACATGAGTCTGGTAAGTTACTAACTGCCTCTAACAATACCGACCGAACGTCTTCATTCCAACTTTGTTAACTGTTCCACACTCCCGATCTCCATCTAGATCTTCTCTTCAACTAAATTAGGTGAAAAGTGACTGGATTAAAAGTTATCACCCATCTTTTCACATTCTCCTTCGCATATTCTATTCACTAAACTTTCAGGACAAATTGAAATTTTTATTCATTGGTTTCTAGAGTTTTTTTTAGAAGTTTAGTAAATTTATCGTCTGTAAGTTTTGGGGGAAAAGGTCTTAAATATTACTATAGGTATTGTTGGGTTTCTGAATTTACTCACAAATCTTTCATGTTAGTCGATAGGTGTCAAATCATTCCAGGTTTCTTGTGTTGGCTGCTGAAACAATACAGCTTTACTTGGGTTCGTGTTTTTTATTTGTGGTAAAATAATAGAATCAGGAGCGCATCCAGCTCAGAGGTTTGACTCCCCAAACAAGACGCACACTTAGGGGGGCTTACAGGCTTGAGGACCCCCCCCCCAAGAGCTAAAAAAACACGCGGTTTTTGTAAAATACAAGTGAGGACCTTTTCTTAAGGAATCGAACTATATTTGCAAATTTGGAAGCGAGGACGGTACGTACTACGCTACAGGCGCTTACTTATTTACTGTGTTAGATAGCGAATTAAATAATTAACATATTTTAGTTAAAAATACAAAAAATGCGTTATTTTCCGAAAACATAATCTGATCAAAAATTCCTATTGTACAATTCCGGTTCACACCAATGTACATTACTTAGATTTTTTTTCAGATTTTTAGTTTAAACCATTGTCCCACACCCTGGGACAATTTTTTTTTTTACAATTTTGGCAAAAATCGCATTAAATTTATTTTGAAAAAATAAAATTTTGATCGTTAATCCACTAAGGGCTTTTATTTGATACCCTACGCAGAATTTTAAAAAAATATTTTTTTTTTCTTTGAGTACATATTTGTTTATATTTTTAGGGGGATATGTTTTTTAGATGTTTTAGTATTTTTCCTATGTGCGGGTCAAAGAGTTGTATAAGCATGCCAAATTTCAACGCTCTAGGTTTAGCCGTTTGGCTACAATTTTTACCGAACAGACAGACAGACGACAAAATGATGGTATAAGGGTTTTTTGGTCATACCTAGAAAACCCTAAAAATTCGTTTAATTTCTTTTAAATATTCGGGGTAAAATGTTTCTTTTCTCATTGTATGATACGTTGTTTCCACATTTACTTGCTGTTAGAATATTCTGTTGTTTTTGTTGGATTAAGCAATTCCTTTCGGTAATTAAATCAGAAGCTGTGAATGAGAGACAAAGAAGGGAAAGGACAGGTGTGTATAAAGACGGGGAGAGTGATAAAAACACAGGCACACGCCGTAAGTAGATTAGAGGAAGGCTCGCATAAGATGAATCGAGTCAAATGACATGAACAAAATCTAATTTCGCCAACGTGTATAACATTTTTTTCTAGAATCTGGTACGCGCTTCTGAATTAATAAAATAAGGACACACTTCTAAAATCATTAAACTGAACCACAGTTTAACAAAATATAATATTAAACGTTTATATTTTTACATTTCATTGCACCAGTCATAAATTGAGAGCTGTTCCCTGTTACTCAGTTTGGACACCCTTTACGAGGGTTGAAAATATAATCATAGTTTTCAAGGGTGTCTATCGTCTGCCACTCGAATAGATAAAGAAAAATAGCATCTGAAAATGACTTTGATACAGTGGAAAACAAACTGTTAAGAAAAAAAACTAAGTCTGAAGTGGAAAACTTCAGTTCCACTGTTATATTAAAAAACTGATTCTAAAAGTATTAAGCTCCGTTCAGAGCTCTTAAATTAGTCGACTATAGGCTATGATTTGTGCACTGTTGATTGTTACTAACAAGTTTGTCATGCGGTAAGGCGAGCAATCGTTCACAGCTCTAAATTTAATGCGTTATACGTTGTCGATTGTAGACAGTTTTCCAAACTTTATAGTTAGTGAGTTGTTTTAATGAGACAGATATGTAAACACATTGACTATCTCAGTCTATATCGTAGAGAACCTTTATATTGTATGCCTTTACATAACCTAACAAAATGTCATCGCGCTGATTACAACAAATCTGGCCCAAAATTATAAGACGCAAATGTAAAATTTTAGACCGTAACTCATAGTGATCGTATATTTGTCATGTAAGGCTAAAAATGTAGAGTATATTATCTGTCTCATTTTGTAATACGTAACTAACAGGTAAAGTTCATTTTTTATGTTGTATATTGACAATACATTTATAATATTATCATAGTATTGGTTCACACGGATACGCCAAAGTCTGTTTACACTACAACAGTCACCAAAGTAACCAGATCTAGTTTCGTATTACAAACTGAGACGGATAATACCAATTTTCCAACAAATACAATTACTTTTTTTGCCACAAATGTCAAAATTTTTGACTGTCGCTCAAAAGTGACCATATATTTGTCATGTAAGGCTAAAAATGTAGAGTATACCAATTTTCCAACAAATACAATTACTTTTTTTGCCGCAAATGTCAAAATTTTTGACCGTAACTCAAAAGTGAACATATATTTGTCATGTAAGGCTAAAAATGTAGAGTATACCAATTTTCCAACAAATACAATTACTTTTTTTGCCGCAAATGTCAAAATTTTTGACCGTAACTCAAAAGTGAACATATATTTGTGATCTAAGGCTAAAAATGTGTAAGTATACTAATTTTTCAAAAAAAATCACTTTTTTTCTCCTAAAATTTTGATCAAAAATTTTTTGACTCAGATTTTAATCAAAATTTAGTTTTAAGCTAATGTTGGGGTGAGGATTATGAAAAAAATATTTAAAAAATTCATGCATTTCTGGTTTTTGAGTTAGAGCCGGTTTGGATCAGTTTTTTGCCTATAATTCCAAAACTTTTGCCCAAACTTCAAAATAGACCAAATTTTCTTGATCTATGACCAAAAATACATATCTATACCAATTTTCAATAAAATCAGAGACAAATTTTTTTTTTTCTTGAAAATTAAGATTTTCGTAAGGGGTACCCCTTACGATTTTTTCGATTTTTGGCCTTTTTCAAGGGTTTTGGATTTCTTCCCATACAAAACTTAATAACTGGTTTATTAAAGCCGATTTTTTTTTTAGACTAAACAATGTATTAGTATTTTAAAAATTCAAACCAGAGATTTCTATCCCTAACCATTTTTTAGTTACAATTTATCAAAATTTTAAAATACGCAAAAAGAATAAGGCCTCATATTTTTTCTAGATTAAATAAACTACAAAAAATCCAAAAATTCTAACCGCATGTCGCTATCACTAACAGTTTTTGAGTTATGCTTTTTTTTAATTCACAATTTTCACTAATAATGTAAATTATGTCATTCAAAAAAATTGTCATAATCTCAAAAAGATTTAAACGATTAAAGCCCGAAATTTTTCCTAGACTAAATAAACTACGGAGAATCAAAAAATTCCAACCGTAGGTCGCTATCTCTAACCGTTTTTGAGTTATGCTTTTTTTAATTCACAATTTTCACAAATAATGTAAAATTATACCACTCAAAAAAACTGTCATAATCTCAAAACACGTTACACGATTAAAGCCCCAATTTTTTTCTAGTCTAAATAAACTACGGAAAATCCAAAAATTCTAACCGCAAGTCGTTGTCCCTAACCGTTTTTGAGTTATGCTTTTTTTAATTCACAATTTTCACAAATAATGTAAATTATACCATTAAAAAAAAATTGTCATTATCTCAAAACACGTTAAACGATTAAATCCCCAATTTTTTTTAGCCTAAATAAACTACATACAATCCAAAATTTTCAACCGTAGATCGCTATCTCTAACCGTTTTTGAGTTGTGTTTTTTTTTTATTTCACAATTTTCAAAAATAATGTAAATTAATCTTAAATTGCTTTAAACGATTAAAGCCCTAATTTTTTTATATACTAAATAAACTCCAGAGAATCCAAAAATTCCAACCGTAGGTCGCTATCTCTTAACAGTTTTTGAGTTGTGTTTTTTTTAATTCACAATTTTCTCAAATAATGTTATTAAAAAAAAGTATTTCATACTTGCAGTCTCAAAGTTGAAGTTGTTTTACAAAACTCATTGTAACGAAAAAATATATACAGAGAAAAATACAGAACAAGTCTTCTCAAAATGAGTTTGCATCTTTTCACATCCTGTTAAAATTCATAGTTTTCATTATAATCCTTTCTATTGTTCCTCTAGGACTCTTTTTTAGAAAGCCAAGGATCTAGTATCCCCCACGCTAATTTTCATACAAATTATATTTTAAAAATAATGATTTCATTTCGTGTTTAGAATAACAAAAGTATTTTTTTGAAATCTACGGAGCATTTCAAATAATCTGCGAATTCCACCAGATCATAAACAAGACTATAATCTCTTAATACCACCGAGATCTCGGGAGGGAAAAATGGGTATTCAAATTAGGAGTGATAAGAATGGAAATAGACACATCTTAATACTTGATTTTTTTCCAGAGAGTGAAAGTGGAGGTTGGGGTTTATGGAGTCCATGGACAGCGTGCTCTACAACTTGCTCTGGGGGCACGAAAAATAGATATCGATTTTGTGATTCACCACCTCCAAGATATGGAGCAAAATTTTGCGAGGTAAGTAATAATAATAACAATAATAATACATCTTTATTTATGAAATTTAGTACATTTATCATAGCGTCACATAAATTAATTTAATCCTAAGATAAATGAAACAAAGATATCAGGTCTGGGAAAAAGTTCGTGGCGTTTTTGCCGATAGACGGCGCCAATTGCAAATAACTCAACACAGATCGCAGCGACACCACTAAGCGCTCATTGGAAAGGTGACAGTTCAAGCGTTACTTTGGGTGTCTAAACAAAATTTGTGCAGTGGTTGGAAAGTTGTTTGCGTTTAAAATGGAGAAAAGTAATGAAAAATTGCGCTATATTTTGCAATATTATTACGACAAAGGGAAGAACGCTGCGCAGGCTTGTGAAGAAATTTGTGCTGTGTACGGTGAAGGTACTTTATCAAAATCTGCTGCGCGGAAATGGTTCGCTCGCTTTCGTTCTGGTAATTTTAATGTGAAAGATGACTCACGCTCTGGTCGTCTAATCAGTGAAAAAGCTGATGAAATTCTTGAAAAAGTCCAGCAAGATAGGCATATCAGCAGTATCGATATTGGTACGGAGCTAGGCATTGACCACAAAACTGTTTTGAACCATTTACGGAAAGCTGGCTACAAAAAGAAGCTCGATATATGGGTTCCTCATGAGTTGAGCGCGAAAAACATGATCGAATTAACATCTGCGATGCGCTGCTGAAACGCAATGAAATCGAACCATTTCTGAAATGTGTCATAACCGGTGATGAAAAATGGATCTCGTACGACAATCGGAAGCGTAAAAAATCATGGACAAGGGATGGTGAGCCGTCACAAGCATTCGCGAAGCGAGGATTCACGCCGAACAAGGTGATGCTGTGTGTGGTAGGTGGGACTGGAAGTGAATCGTCCACCATGAGCTACTTCCAGTTGGACGATTGATTCCCTTACTGTGGACAACTAGAGAGATTACGCCAGGCAATTGAAATAGAACGGCCCGAATTGAATAATAGGAAAGGTGTTGTCTTTTATCATGACAACGCAAGACCATACACTTCTTTGATGACCCATCAAAAATTGCGAGAGCTTGGTTGGGAAATTTTGTTGGATCCGTATAGTCCAGACATAGCACCCTCTGACTATCACCTATTCCGATCTCTGCAGAATTCTCTCAATGGAATTAAGCCGGTTTAAAAGAAGCCTGTGAAAACCACTTGGTTCAGTTTTACAACCAGAAACCACAGAACTACTTCACCGATGGTATCATGGTTCTACCCGAAAAATTGCAAAACGTTGTCGAAAATAATGGAGCATATTTGGTTTAAATAAATTCATTTTCAAACTATAACAAAACCAGTTGAATTTTACTAAAAAAACACCACGAACTTTTTACCAGACCTGATATTAACACAGAACATATTTTCCCTATTTGGGAACTGGACGAAAAATCTCTTGAATATACTTTTAATTTTCCATTTTGGGCAATTACAGTGGCGCACCCAGGAATTTTTGATGGAGGGGGCCCGGAAGAAAAAATTATTTAAATTATGAAAATATAAAGTGATGACAAAAAAAAAGTCCTCACTTCTAAATTACAAGTGACGACCTAAAAAAACAAAGGTCCTCATCTCTATTTTAAAAATTTTCTAGCGTATTTGTGTTTTTATTTTTATTTCCTTCCTTCTTAGGGGGGCCTGGACCCCGGGCCCCCTCCCTGGGTGCGCCACTGGGCTATTATATACATATATTTATTAATATTGATGGATGTAGCTGTTACCTCTTACATATATTTATATTTAAATTCTTCTCAAACTCTTCAATGTTATCGTATACCTTTTTATTAGGATATTTATACTCGGGACCCCCCAACTATAGTGCGTTCGAAGGTGAGTTTGCAGTATAGCTCTTATGGCAAATGTGAGCGGTGTTGCCAAATGTTGTAAAAGTGTCAAATGTGTCAATTATAATAATATGAAAAACTCGTATTATTTACAAAAATCAACTCTTATAAAACTCAAAATAACACTCAACAAAAACAAACGGCCATTTGTAGAATACTGCGTCTTCACAGATCAGCGTGTTTTAGAGCTGGCAACGTCGACTAGCAAGAAAAGGATAGCGTCATTCTGTAAACCCATTAGAGAGTATGAAAAAGAACTACTCCATATGCCTTGTACTGCATACTCACCTTCGAACGCACTATAGTCTAAAATATTTTCTGGATCACCCAAGAAATTTTTTGAAATAATATTTTAAATGTTCTTAATAATTTATTGCTTAATAATTAAGTTTTATTGTAATTTTAAAAGCAAAAACTGGTAAAAATTATTTTTTTCTTTTAATTTCGGGACCCCCTAAAGTCTTTTCGGGACCCCCCGGTTAAGAACAACTGGTCTAGTCTATTGTCAGGAATTGTCACCTGTCAATTTTTATGAAATGGCTAGAATAGAATATTTGTTATAGTAATAGAATATATGTAATAGAATAATTGTAGAATATTTATTATAGTGGTGAAATACAGCAACTTTCAGAGCGCGCACACATGAGGGGGGGGGGGATGTAAGAGCTCCCAAGCACCCAAAAAACGTTTTTAAAGAGCAAATTTCTCGTGAAATGAACGTGAGCAAAACTTGCCAGAATATGACGGATATCCCATTGGACAATCAAAAATATTGACTCCGTATGTTACCACTGTGATAAATAAAGATACTGTAAAATAAAGCCACTGTAATGGGGCCCAGATTTACCTGATTTAATATTACAAATATTGACAATAAATGTCAGTTTTGACGTATCTTTTTGAAGTTTATTAATAATTTAAATATTTGCGACAAAAAGAAACAAATAAACTTTTATGAGGTAACCTTCATTAAATAAAAAAAATCCATAATAATCTCATAAAAGTCTTTATGGTTTTGACAGTAAGCTTCCGTCTCAAACGCCAACAATCAATATGTTCACCATGGTAACTCTTGTTTACTCAGTTCTATAAAACTACATTTACAACTCCGTGTGTGTTCTTAAAAAAACCTCTTTATAAACTAAAATTTGGTGGATATAATTGTGAAAAAAAATGGCAAAGGGTAAAAAGGGTAAGAAGAAGAAGAAGGCAGACGTCGTAGTGGACCCAAATGCACTAGCAGAAGTAGATAAAACATTTTATGAACTTCAAATAACCGACTTAAACCGAAAATTAGCGAGGCTACGCGAACTATCAACGACCCTCGAAGAGAAAAACTTAGAATTGGAAACAAAAATCACTCAATTAGATGAAGATAGGGGAGATGTAATCATTTATCTCAAAAGACAAGTTGCTGAGAAGCGTAATGAATCAAAAGAAGTACAAGAAAGACTTGTGGCACTTCAAGCAGAAAAAGAAACTGAAGAAATTGAATTTGAACAAAAAGTAAAAGACATGTCCGAAGAATATCGTATAATGAAAGAACAATTAACATCAGAAATAAAACTAATAACTGGTAAACTAAACGCTCTCGAAGAATTCAGAGCACACCGTGATGAACTAATGAAAAAATTCATGGACCAAGAAAAACAAATTGAAGAACAAGAAATAAGGCACAAACGTACATTATATGAAGCAGAAAAACAGTTCATAATGAGTAAAGACACCATAAAAAGAGAAATGGAAAAAAGAATTCTAAAATTAGCATCAGATTTTCAAGAGGTCAATGATTTAAGAATGGCAGCAACTACTCAAAGATTGATTAGAGAAAACATAGTACTTAACAACGAAATGGATAAACTCAAAACAGCAATAACAAAACGTGCCAATGAGAACGAAGAACTAATCAGAAAGAATAGGGACTTAAGACACAATGCAGAACTCTATCAAGATGAAAGAAATCTAGCTCTAGGTAATTCAAATGTACAGAAAGGTGTAATAGGTCAATTGAAAAGCAATTTTAAAAAACAATCTTCAGATATTGCAAATTACCAGTTAGAAATAAATGAACTAAGATCTCAAAGAGATGAACTAAATGATAAGAAGAGAGAAATTGTTAATTTGAACTACAAGATAAGAGTATTAGAGCAGAATCTTCATGCAACAAAATGCAATGAGTATGCTGCTAAGCATCTGTTAAATGTTTCCGAATCAAAGACGAAGCAATTAAAAGGAGTTCTTTTCGAAGCTATTGATGCTATAGAAGACGCCATAACCATAAGACCAAATGTGGAGGAGGCTCAAAAATACGCTAAACGTGAAACCCTTCTTCATCAACTACTGAAATTATTACGCGAAGGTAAAATTGAAATCATACGTTGCGATTCTGAAGACACTATTGAATCTATTGCTGCAACTTACATCAGAGGTGACCTTGGATTCGTGCCTAAACCTTTACCACCTAGAAAACAACCTATCATGAAATTCAATATGGAATCTCAGGTAGGACAAAGTTTAACCGCGTTACAAAGAAGACGATCCTCTGCTGATGAGAAAAGTCCTTCTGAAACTCATTTGTCACAAGATTCACAGTTTATTTACCGTGCTATTGCTGAGAGTGAATCTGTTTCTTCTGAAACAGAAGAAGAGGAAGAGTCTGAGGAGAAGAAAGTTAAAGCAGAAGCTTCTTCTGGTGAAGTTAGTCTTGGGATGAAAGTTTCTAAAACTGTTGCGCCGTCTAGTGAATTGCTTCATGAACAAAGTGAGATTGATTATTATTCTACATTTGTCGGTGAAGAAGGGGATGAAGAAGCTGAATTAGTAGAACCAGAAGAGGAAGAAGAAAACACGGAGAAAACTCTTTCGGAATAAGTTTTAGGCATTAATTAAAATTTGTTTATGTCAGTAATCAAATATCTCGTGGTTTGTGTATTGAAAATAAATGTATTCTATATCAACGTTGTTTTTTTCTCAAATTCCTAATCAATCTTCTTTCGGAATATCTTCAAAATAATCATGAATTGCAACAAAAAAACTCTTCCTTAGATGAAAAATTTTTATCCACTGTTTTTTTATAGTTTAATTCCATATTTAACTCACAAAGATAACTTCTAAAAATTCCCCCACCCCAAAGGGATTGACCTAAAAATAAATTAAAGCTCTTAGTTCTTAACGAATAAAAGTGGTTATCAAAAAAATTGTTTATTTTGATGTGATAAATATACCTAGACATCCAGTATTATGTTGGCTTCTTACACCTATTAAATACCTGCACAACCCTGAAATGTGTGAAAATTCACACTTCGCGTCAATTTTTTTGATTTGTGATATTTTTAAATTGTTTTGTTATCAGGGTCCATCGGTGCAAACTGAAAAATGTGGCAACGAAAACGCTGGAAGTGATTGGGAATGTCTTTATGGTGGAGGGGTATCTTCCACAGGGGAACTTCCAGCAGATCGTCCTGAAATCAAAGCAGAAGTTGGTCCTGGATGTCGATGTGGTTGCGTTGTCCATCTCGGACAAGCGAAACCCAGAAGACTCCTAGCAACTAGTAGTCAAAGTTGTCCTGGAAGAACATTTTGGCTTATACAGGTAACTCTAAATCTTAATCCGAAACCCTTTAAGTAATCCGTTGTTTAATTATGAATTTATATTTAGGCTGATCCGGATTACTCTGTGAGATTTAAAGTGGACCATTTTCGTCTTCCTTGTGGTTCTCAGTGGTTGAAGGTTCGAGATGGTAGTTCTCTCTCAGCGAGACTGTTGGCTAACCTGGAGGGATCTAGTATGGAGACTGTTACCAAAGGAAGATCAGTGACTTCTTCAGGACAATACCTTCTCTTGGAGTTCTTCAGCGATGAACTTTTAGCTGGAGGAGAAAATTGTGGAGGAGGATTTTTGGCACATGCCTCACAAATAAGTAAGAAAATCATTTTATTCATTTTATACAGAAAATATATTTTTTTTAATTACAATTTTTTGGGTGCTTCAGCATCTAGGCTTTTAACACCCGGTGCAGTG
Source organism: Liopterus haemorrhoidalis (assembly GCA_963971575.1). Classification (NCBI taxonomy): domain Eukaryota; kingdom Metazoa; phylum Arthropoda; class Insecta; order Coleoptera; family Dytiscidae; genus Liopterus; species Liopterus haemorrhoidalis. The sequence continues at coordinate 59,095,606 of OZ020616.1, read as the reverse complement.
TTCTTTTTACAAATTATTGTACATATTTATGGCCTTAAGATAATTTATAATGTTATATTCTATTGTAGATGAAGTAAGTGCTTGTGCAATATCTTTTGGTATGTTGTACGGAGTGATTATTTAATGGCGAGACGACGTCACTGGAAGTTTTAATAATTTTCCGTTTCATACACATCGTTGCAGGCGATTATACGCGCATGCGCATAATCTTTTTTTTTTCATAATCAAATTTTCTTCAAGGTTATTATAGTCATAGTATTCTGCTAGGAGGCACGTAAAATTCGTTGACGTCGTCTCGCCATTAAATAATCACTCTGTACAATTGCCTGTGCTGGTTGTATTTTGTACAGTCGGTTATGATGTGCTTTACTGTTAGTGATGTGTTACAAGTGTCGTATTTTACTTCTGGTGTTTTTTGAAGTGTTTGTGTGTTACGTTGGAGTGTCCGTTGTCTTGTGAGCACTACTTGTTTTCTTCTGTCTTCTCTTGCTGGCCATTTTTCAATATTTTCTTTTATTTTTCTTAGTTTGCCAATAGTGTTTCTCCAATAGTCGTTCCATTCTTCTCGTATCTGCTACTTAATTTGGTGTAATCATATTTTGGAATTGGTATATTTATTGGGGTGCTGATAGCTTCTTTCGCTGCTTTATCTGCTTTTTTGTTTCCTCGTAGTCCTATATCAGACGGTATCCATAGAAGAATGATTTGGTAGCTATTGTTTCTTAACGATTGCATTTTGTCTTGTATTTTCTTTACTGTTTGGTACTTTGCGTGTGGGTTGCAAATTGATTGTATTGAGCTTAAGAAATCAGTGCAGATTATGTGTATCTTTTGTTCTGTGTACTTTTCTTCTATTTTCTCTGTAGCTTTGAGAATACCATGAATTTCTGCAGTGAAGATAGATACGGAGGAATAAAGGTGATATTTTTATCTTCTTCCCATATAACTGCCGAACCTGTCTCATTATTCAGAAAATAATTTATTGTGAATTTGTTAGTGGATCTCTGTAAAATATTATAAATTCTGAAATCATACAACTTGTCCCAATTTACATTTTTCGTTGTTGCATAAATTTTAACAATTCAAAATACTTTTTATTTGAGTTTGAAAGTTTTACAAAATGCAGGAGGACGTGTAAGATGTACCATATGCCTCGTCCACTTTTATTCGTTGGTTTTTATTAAATTTAAAGAGGAACATTTAGAACGACTGACCGTATGACCTACTACAAAAACACGCAGGACCGTAACCGTTAAATTCCACACCCTAAAAATAAAAATTAACACGTATTGCGCTATTTGAAACACAACTGTTAACACCTACCAAAACCCAGTGCGATTAGGGATGTTAAAATCGAGAGCCGAGATCCCGAATACTGGTATTTTGATCATTTTCATCAGGATGTATCAAGATAGAGGGATATGTGGGGGCATTTCTAGAATCGGTCGAAACGTCAAGGTTGACTAAATGAATTTAAATAATTTCATTGTATTTTATGGTAGTTACTTTAAAAGGCCCTCCACATAGTGGATTCCAAGACTTGCGAGCGGTATCAAGTCTGAAAACCTAAAGGATCCGCCGGTTGGTTGCTTAGATTCTTTATGAGAGGAATAAGGGTGTTTGAATTAAAGTCTGCATTTTACTTAATCTACGTTTAATGTTTAGTTAGAATCGAAGGTTATTAATTACATTAGAACTTACAATTTAATGCTGGCTGTAAAAATCCCATGAGAGACACTCAATCACAAAAACCTCACAATCACCGTTATCACCTCGCAAGCCGCTAAACACCTCACAACACTCGCAGTGTTTAACCCGTTAACAAGGTTCGTTTATTTCATTATACTGTTCTCAGACTTCCAGATCACTTCTGGTTTACCCACTACACGCTACCGGGTTTCTCTACTAAAAATGCTTGGGAGGTTCGTCCGTACACGGTGACGGTTTATATGACGGACAATATGGGTACATACTTTGATGAATAAAATAATTCCTTATATTTGTAAGTTATAAACTAACTTTGCCTTTTTTTAGGGTTTTGTAGGTATGACCAAAAAACCCTTATACCGTCATTTTGTCATCTGTCTGTCTGTCTGTCTGTCTGTCTGTCTGTCTGTCTGTCTGTCTGTCTGTCTATCTGTCTGTCTGTCTGTCTGTCTGTCTGTCTGTTCGGTTAAAATTGTAGCCAAACGGCTGAACCTAGAGAGTTGAAATTTGGCATGCTTATACAACTCTTTGACCCGCACATAGGAAAAATACTAAAACATCTAAAAAACATACCCCCCTAAAAATATAAACAAATATGTGCTCATCGAAAACAAAAATATTTTTTTTTAGTTCTGAGTAGGGTATCAAATGAAAGCCCTTAGTACGTGGATTAACGATCAAATTTTTATTTTTGCAAAATAAAATATTTTGATGCGATTTTTGCCAAAATTGTGTAAAAAAATTTTTGTTCCACACCCTGTAGCCCAGATGGTTTAAACTAAAAATCTAAAAAAATTCTAAGTAATGTATATTGGTGTGAACCGAAATAGTACAACAGGAATTTTTGATTAGATTATGTTTTCGGAAAATAACGCATTTTTTGTGGTTTTTGGTTCACAAAGTACAAAAGTTATACCAATGTAAGACACTCACATGCAAGGCGTGCGATGGCGTAACGGGTTAGAGCGCTGGTGTCGGAAGCTAAAATTCTCTGGAAAACGAAGGGTTTCGAGTTCGAGTACGGAGTGAATTTTATTTTTTGTTTTTTTTTTTTGCATTTTTATTATGTTGAAATTATTTTGTCAAAATTCTAGTTATATTTTGACAAATGTTGTATTTAATTTTTAAGAGCGTAAATTTAATAACCAGTCTTATTATATGATTAACAGACGATAAATTATTTTAAAAATTTCGTTCATTTTGCCGTGATTACTACAAAGTAAAATTTGTCCTACACACTCAGCATAACGCCTTCACTTATTATATACCTGCGAAACCCTGAAATGTGTGAATATTCACACTTCACATCAATTTTTTCTACAAATTTCATCCTTGACGACCTAATATATTACACTCGAACTCTTTCATTTTACAGACCTACCATTCTGTTAATTTTGTTGCTGTAGGAGTAGTGTATGTTTTTGTTGTTTTCTCATTTCGTGGGAAAAGTGCAGATAATTCGTTGGTTTTAGTTAAACCTTCCTTGTTGTTATTAATTGAAATGGCTTCATAAATAACTGGTAATAGGCGGATGGAGTTGCAAGAGGGACTTGTTAAAATGCCAACATGAAAATTGCAAAGGAAACTTACTTAATGACATTTTAAAACTTCCCCCTCGACCGCTCCGTCCTTCATTCCCTCTGCAACTCCTCCAGCTAATGCCCTCATCCACTTAGAGTTTGATTAATAAACCTCGAGCATTTAGAAAAAAACATTCACTGTCCTCGAATCTTACAATTTATAAAATTTTATCTCGGCAATTAAAAATAAAAGTTTTAAGTGCATGGAATTACTTCCACAAACATTTGTTTCAATATTTTATTAGTCACTTTTTAACTTCCCTCTTTTTAGAGTTTTGTAGGTATGACAAAAAAAAACCCTTATAACGTCACTCGTATGTCTGTATGTACGGTATAAATTGTAGCCAAGCAGCTGAATCTAACTATAAAGAGTTAAAAAATAAAAAATAATATTTTTTTTATAATTTATTGAGTGGTATCCAAAAAAAAAAAAACTCTTAAGACGTAGATTTAGGAACGAAAAATTGTTTGTTTTTTAATTCTTTTTTTTTAAAGGATTTGGGCAAAAATATCTTTAAATCTGAAAAAAATTCTGAGTAATGCACATCAATGTGAATCGGAATAGTTGAACAGAAATTTTTGTTCAGATTAGTTTTTGGAAGCTGTTAAAGTTTTTGGGTCGACAAAAAAAAAATATATATATATATATATATATATATATATATATATACAGTATTGGCCATAAAGATAGCAACTTTTGATAATCCTATTTTATTTTTATTCTATTCAATATTTTTAAAATTAAAAAAATGTAATTCTTACCTTTAACAATCCTCTACATATATTATAGTAAAAAATTAAATTTTAATAGTAAATTCTTTTTTTTTTATAGTATTTATTATTTTTACCTGACATAAAGATAGCAACTACTCTTAAAAAAATCTTTTTTTTTTATTAATTAAGAAAATAAATTATTATTAACAGATCATTTTTAATATTTTGTATAGTAACCACCAGTATTTATAACTTCCCGACATCTTTTCGGCATTGATTCTAATAATTTCGTGATCATTTCATTATCAATATTAGACCAGGCACCCTGCAAAGCTTTAAACAATTCTTCAATATTTGAATGTGTTTTGTTTCTAATCTTTCTGTTGACAATCTCCCAAAGGTTTTTTATTGGATTTAAATCGGGTGACTGTGACAGCCAAGTCATTAAGTTAATTTTTGAATCCTCGAACCATTTTTTTACCAACTTCTAAGAATGTTTTGTGTCATTATCATGCTGAAAAATATGTTTTAAAGGCATGAACTCATCAGAATAAGGTACCATAACATTTTGAAGGATGTCTATATATTTAAATCGATCCATTATTCCTTCAATGTGGTATAGAGGACCCATACCATATCCCGAGAAACAGCCCCATACCATCACACCGCCTCCGCCATGTTTAACTGTTGGCAAGGTGTATTTTTGAACAAATCTTTTATTAGCAGGCCTCCTAACGTAACTTACACCATCACTTTTAAACAAATTGAACTTAGATTCATCACTAAAAATAACTTTTTTCCATTGATCCACAGTCCAGTCAATATGATTTTTAGCAAATTTTAATCGGGCCTTCACATTCTTTTTGGATAGAAGTTGATTTTTAGCAGGAAAGCGACTAAAAAGATCCTCACTAACTAATCTTTTGCGAATAGTTCTTGTTGAGATGTTTTCTTGATCCATTTGTGGCAAAAGGCCCAAAATTTTCTCCGATTACAGAAAGGGGTTATTGGTAGATAAATAAATAATTTTTTTATCAGTTCGTTTTGTAGTTTTTCGTGGCCGTCCTGGAATTTTTGAAACTTCAAACGTACCTTCTTCTCAAAATCGTTTTATAATTCGCGACACAGTAGATTTATGAACATTTAAATTTTGTGAAATCACATTTTACAGCAGCCCGTCTTTAAAACCAGAAATTATGAAGTTTCTAATTTCACTTGAAACAGTTTTATGGTGACGTAACAGGGCTTCGTGGAAGGCTAGATGCTAACATATATATATTGTGTGGTATTTAACAGTAATAAAAGTTTGAGTTTCATTTTCATCATATATCTACTGTTATTTCGACGTCTCATCTAAGTTTTTTAAAATTTATTTTAATAACTATGATATTTAAAAAGTATTGTGGTATCGTTGGTTTTGATATTCATGACTTGAGCTATTGTGCTCTGACATTTAAATCCAGGAATAGTTTATGCTGTTATTGAATTCAAAATATCGCGAAACTTTGACAGCCGCTAAACTTCGTGGGAGCTGTCCGAATGGTGACTTCTCAACACCCACAATATTAAAGTACGATAGGCACATTATTAAATCAATTATATGCATAATAATACTTTAGTGCATTCAAACTCAATTGAAAAGATATTGGAGACTGGTAAACATACAAAAATCAGGTAACATGATTGCACTTTTGAAATTGTTGATCATGTTGGTATTTAAAAATTTGCTTTCTTAATAATGATCATAACCAACAAATCTAAAGTCAGTTTTACAGCGTAAACAATTCTTTTAATTGACATTTAAAGTAAGGAATACACTATAAAAGTAACCAAAATAATCAGATCTGGTTTGTCCTTACAAAAATGGACTGCATATACTCATTTACATTAAATATTAAATTTTTTATGTTTATTTATTCTACTGAAATCAACAACTTATTAAAAATAGTAGACCATGATGCCATTGCTAACTCCCAAGTATTTTTCGATCTAACAAAGGCATTTGATTATGTGCCACATGATCTACTAATTAAAAAATTATCTTGCTATCAGCAGAGCCAGTTGTAAACTGCTTGAATCTTTTCTGGTAGACCGAAAGCAATACGTGTGGCAAACAACTCTCAGTCAAAGGAACAAACCATTCTTTTTGGAGTTCCACAAGGCTCAATTTTGGGTCCATTGTTATGAACATCTTAGTAACGACAAGCCACCTATTATGTATATAAATCTAACATACATAATGATTTCTATTTCTTATTTTTTGAATTTTTTTAAAATAGGTGTCCGTAGAAAAAATAGTATGTGTGACTCGCGCACAAAGTACATTTGCTGATTTTGAAAGATTGCCGCGCGAGCGCAGCGAGAGCAGGAAATTTCTTTTACAATCGTGAAATATCTTTCTCGATCGGCAAATGTATACTTTCTGCGCTTGTTACACAATATACTATTTTGCATGTTAAATCCCTATATGTACCTGGTCAATTCAACATCTGTATACGTAAGAAACTATGAAAAAGTTATAAATTAACATCTTTTCTACAAAATATAATTTTTTAAATTTATTTTTAGAGTCCAATTCTATGAATACGAGTATAATTCCTCCAGTGGCGCAGGGAGTGGGGTTGGTTACGACTCTACCAGCAGCTGCACTACGTTTGACTGCGGTCCATATTGCTGCTCTACTCTTGGTGTCCTTCGTGTTGGTGGCCACAGCCCTTTTAGGAGCTCAATACCTTCTGAGATATCGCAAATACCACATAGCTGAAGACATGGATTCCCTGCAAGATGTTTCAGGTAATTTTAAAAACAATAAGGCCCGGGTTTTGCACCTTGAGGTACACCTCTAGGTAACTATGTGATAGATAAGGTTATGTGATACTTAATGTGCTGAATAAATGCCATCCCGTCTTTCAATACAAATGTATCTATCGGATAGTTATCTAACGGATAATGAGACTGACATATTGAATTCACTGATTGGTATTAACACTTATTCAGCAGATGAAGTTCCAGATAACCTTATCTGTCAGATAGTTACCTAGAGGGGTACCTCAAGGTGGAAAGACCGGGCCTAAATCTATTACTTATTATACCACGAGACCGTAATTCGTACGGTTTTTGTAATATTTATTTTGCTGTAACTTATGGTTTTTATGAACTGTATTTTCCTTTACTTTTTTGCCGCAAATGTCAAAATTTTAAACCGTAACTCAAAAGTGACCATATATTTGTGATCTAAGGCTCAAAATGTATAAGTATACCAATTTTCCAAACAAAATTTAAAAAAAAATGTTTCCTAAAATTTTGCAATTTTGGTCAAAATTTTTTTGGCTTCGATTTTAGCCAAAATATAGTTTTAAGCTAATTTTTAGGTGAGGACTATGAAAAAAATATTTAAAAAATTCATACTTTCCTAGATTTTGAGTTAGAGCCAATTTGTGTCAGTTTTTTGCCTATAATTCCAAAATTTTTGCCCAAATTTCAAAATGGACCAAATTTTGTTGATCTATGACCAAAAATACATATTTGTACCAATTTTCAATAAATTCGGAGACAAAATTTTTTTTCGTGAAAATTAAGATTTTCGTAAGGGGTACCCCTTACGATTTTTTCGATTTTTGGCCATTTTCTGGGGTTTAAGATTACTGCCTATACAAAACTTAATAATTGGTTTATTAAGGTCCATTTTTTTTTTATACTAAACAATGTAGTAGAATTTTAAAAATTCAAACCGCATATTTATATCACTAACCATTTTTTAGTTAAGATTTATCAAAATTTTCAAAAAAAAAAAATTTAATAAATTAAAAATTTTCAAAAAAATTTTTTGTTTCAAAATTTGGCTACTTGTCAATTCGGACCTCAAGATTTCAAAAATTTCAACCGCAGGTCTTTATCGTATTTCGTTTTTGAGATACGTCCATGCGAAAATGAAAATTTCTATAAATCACGCCCTATTAAAATTTGTTATAATTTTAAAATACGCTAAACGAATAAGACTTTATATTTTTTCTAAACTAAATAAACTACGAGGAATCCAACAATTTTAACCGCAGGTCCCTATCTCAACAGTTTTTGAGTTATGCTTTTTTTAAAATTTACACTTTTCACTAATAATGTAAATTATGCCATTCAAAAAAATTGTCGTAATCTCAAAACGCTTTAAATAATTAAAGCCCTAAAATTTCTCTAGCCTAAATAAACTACGGAAAATTCAAAAATTCTAACCGCAGGTCGCTATCTCTAACCGTTTTTGAGTTAAGTTTTTTTTTAAATTCTGAATTTTCACAAATAATGTAAATTGTACCATTAAAAAAAAATTTCATAATCTCAAAACGCGTTAAACAATTAAAACCCCAATTTTTTTCTAGTCTAAATGAACTACGAAAAATCCAAAAATTTTAACCGCAGGTTGCTATCTTTAACCATTTTTGAGTTATGCTTTTTTTTAATTCACAATATTCACAAATAATGTAAATTATGCAAAAAAAAATGTAATATCAAAATGCGTTAAACAATTAAAACCCCAAATTTTTTTAGCTTAATTACACTACGGAGAATCCAAAAATTTCAACCATAGGTCGCTATCTCTAACCGTTTTTGAGTTGAGCTTTTTTTAATTCAAAATTTCATAAATAATGTAAATTATTCCTTTAAAAAAATTATGGTCGCAATCTCAAAACGCATTAAACGCAGTTTATTCTTCTATTCGCAACTCGAACTAACGTTGGCGGCGCTGCGTACTACAGTTGATGGCCGACGAGAAGTGTATATGTCAGAAGTTTTTTCTTAATATTTATCCGTTCAACCAATATTTCGGAAAAAAAGCACTGTATTTAAATCACTATATTTAAAAATACGTCAATTCACATAAACTGCAGCACAACATACTACAAATATTATACAAATATACGCATCTGTTTAATTTACCACTCATGGACAGACTGATACTCTTTCTGAGAGAATCGAACTTATTGTTTTATGTGTAAAGTCTTGCACCTTATTTTAATGTGTTTCTAATTATTGACTGTGATATTCGATGGTAATTGGCCCCTTTACAGCCTCTTACCATCACCCTGAGTCTGTTCAAATTTTCGAACAGACTATTTATCTTATTTATTTGTGTTTGTCATTGCAAGATATCTTTCATTGAGTATGGGTATTTTTAATGATTTTATTTATTTATTTATTGTCTAATTTATTGTTTTTAATACATAGTCTAGTCATTTAGATGGACTGCGTTAGGCGCAAATAGCCTTTGTTGCTGTGCGCCAAAAATTTTAACTAACTAACTAACTAACTTTAAATTACCAAGCCGCCATCAGATGTCTCACTGTTATTTGGAGTCGCGAATAGCTGCCAAATACATTATTTATTTATTTATTTATTTATTTATTTTTTTAGAGTCTGGTGGTGTTGCATTGAGAGCTAGGACGTCAAGTTCGGCCACTCTACTCTCGGAGGTGATTTCTTTGACGAGGCTGCGTCCTCCAGGTCGCAGTGGCCGTCACACGAGGCTGCGCGAGTCCATAGACTGTGATAACGACCACAGGCTCAATACGGAGACCTGCACATCTGAAACCGGAATGGTACAAGCGTAAGTTTATAAGGAATGCAGGATCATTCTTTTTATTTTTGTTTTCATTTTTGAATGCTTTTTTCATTACCTACTCCACAAAATACGTAAACGATTCCAATTTAACCTGGATTTTTTTTTTTCTGATTGATAAAAAATGCTCCGTCCAAAAATATGGTATACATCAGTGTTTCTCAACCGGTGGTCCTCAGCAAAATTTCAGTGGTCCGCGAAAGGCTTATACATGATTATTTTTGAGACTTTTATTAATTTTTTTAAGATCTTTTGTCCATTTTTAGTGATTTTTGTTCATTTTTCAGTGTTTTTTTATTACGGAGATATTATATAGGTGTAGAGTGTACATACACAATAAATTTGTTTAATAGTACATTTATTTTTTGTGGTCCGCGGTAAAAAATTAAATATTTTACTGGTCCATGGTATGATTTCTCTTGAGAAACACTGGTATACCAAAAAAGGTTTCAAATAAAAGTTGTTAGTTATTGCTTTTATAGCAACTTTTATTAAATAAATTTTTTCGAAATATTTTTCTGTTGCTAAATATTCGCAAAAATCTTAAAATCGACACGAGTAAACTCCCATTTCTACTCAACCGATTTTTACCAAAAGTTGAATAACTCGTGCCAAATGTCATGTCAAAAGCTTAAATATGCAGTTTTATAAAAATTCTTTTAGCCAAATTTGCTCTGCACGTGTACACAGACAGACGGACGGGCAGACAGACAGACAGACAGACAGTAAAATGTATACCATATTTTCGGACGGAGGAAACATTTTTCTAAATATCCCCCCCCCCCCATTTAAAAAAAAAATAGACTTGTAATGTTAAATTAATTAAATTAAATGTTTACACCTCAAAGAATCATCATCAGAAAATATTATGAAAAAAAATATATCTAAATCCTTAAGTTATTAATTATTAAATATTAAACAGTTTCAAATGTCCCCCTTTAGTGACGTAACTGGCCATAGGGAGTTGTAACGTTTGTGATACCCGTTAGATTTTTTCCAATCCTTTTGAAAAGTGAGAAAGTAAACACCACATCAATTTTTTTAGATATAGTTTTGTTTTGTAATGTATTAATGTAAAGCGAATGCAACTGCTGAGAATCAGCACTTAACCTGTTTACATGGTGATTACGGACAACTGTTCGCAAAATGGACCGCAAGTGAAATACTGCGATCTGTAAACCAACAACTCAACAGTTTCATCCGCTAAACACACTTATGACATTTAAAAAAAAAATTATTTAATTTTTATAATTGTTTTTGTTTTAGTGAGGCAGAAAGTACGTTTAGTTCAACAATAACCCTAACCCCACCTATGGTAACGGCAAATGAACTGACCCCGGATAATTCTGAGAAGGATGCCGTTGAAATATCGACGGCGACGCCATCTCCTCAACAGAGGGAGGACGCCGACGTTGTTGTTGAAAGTTCACCAGACGCCGACGCCAAAGAGACGCCATTAGAACAGAGACGCCGTGTGTTGAGTAGCTCAACTTTAACCAAAGTGAGACCACAGATCAATAAAGTGAAGTATTTTCAAATTTGGATATTTTTTTCACAAGTTTGGGAATGGGACACCGCTTTCATTTTGGTTTTGTAAGTTTGTTTATTTATTTTTTATATTTTTTTGCATGTTATTAATTCACATTTTTTTCAAAATATTACACAACACCTTTTTGAAATCCATGCTCGTTAGTTAAGTAATATTTTTAACACATTTGTGCGGGAAACAAGAATTACCGTTTTTGATATCTTGAACATTATATGCGGAGAACGAAACTTATCGATTTTCAGCCAGAGAACCATCATTAGCGGGAAAGAAATATTACTGTTTTACGTAAGATGCAGTGGCGTAATATTTTGCCCCCCTCCGGCAGAAATTTCTTTCGGCCTCTTAGGACCGATTTCTGAAAGCCTAGTTAACTATAACCAAATAGTTAGTTAGGGTTTTGTAGGTATGACCAAAAAATCCTTATACCGTCATTTTGTCGTCTGTCTGTCTCTCTGTCTGTCCGCCCGTCTGTCCGTCCGTTTGTCCGTCCGTCAGTCCGTCCATCTGTCTGCCTGTCTGTCTTTCTGTCTGTATGTCTGTCTGTGTGTCTGTTCGGTAAAAATTGAAGCCAAACGGCTAAACCTAGAGAGTTGAAATTTGGCATGCTTATACAACTCTTTGACCCGCACTTAGGAAAGATACTAAAATATCTAAAAAACATATACCCCTAAAAATATAAACAAATATGGGCTCAGCGAAAAAATATACTACTATATATTTTTTAAATTCTGAGTAGGGTATCAAATGAAAGCACTTAGTACGTGGATTAACGATAAAATAAATTATTTTGACGCGATTTTTGCCAAAAATGTGCAAAAAAAATGTACCACCCGCTGTAAGCCAGAGGGGGTAATCTAAAAATCTGAAAAAAATCTAAGTAGGTAATGAACATTGGTGTGAACCGGAATAGTATAACAGGAATTTTTGATCAGATTATGTTTTCGGAAAATAATGTATTTTTTGGTTGACGATGTAAAATATTTAATACGTTATGTAACACAGTAAACCAGTAAGCGTTCATAGTCTAATGGTTAGCCTTCTCGCTTCAGTGTTCCGGTTCTTATATGCGGCGAATGAAAATTACTGTTTTAATGATGCGAATATTGGAAGGGAACGAAAATATGTGAAAAACTAAAATTAACAACTTCAGTGTTCTGGTTCCTATAAGCGGCGAATGAAAATTACTGTTTTAGTGAGACGAATATTAAATGTAGGGAACGAAAATTACTAATTCCGGTGAAACAAATATTATATTCGGAAAACAAAAATTACCGATTTCAGTGTTCCGGTTTTTATATGCGGCGAATGAAAATTACCATTCTGGTGGAACGATCATAATATGCGGAGAACGAAAATTGAGATAATAATTAATATGAGAAACGAGAATTACTATTTTCCATTCTACACAACGTCCTCATGTATTTAACTGCTAAAAAATTTAGGAATCAAGAATTACAATTTTCGGGGAGCCAACTAGTATATGGGAGCTGAATTTACGCATAGGCAAACCTATGCAGTTGCCTAGGGCGCCAACCAAAATGGGGCACCAAAATAGACCGTCCACCAAAATAGGACGCTTGAAATTCTATAACTCATAAAAATTATCCAAGCTGTAGGGCATAATAATAGTTCTTGCCTAGGGGCGCAAATAAATCAAATCCGGCTCTTAGTATATGGAACGAAAACCACCGTTTTTTTGTTAATCTCAAAACTACTCCACAAAAAAATACACACGGCACATAATTTTTATTTTTTTTAATTATTTTTTATATATTTTTTTCAACACTTTACCACACATTTGTAAAATACTTCACAATCACTATTTTTTTTTTTTTCCAAAAATGTCCACCTTTAAATGTACCTCCCCTTTCCAGGGTTGTTACTCCCCAGCAACTAGTATTATAAGTACCGCCACAATCCGTAGCACAAACCCTAAGGAAAATAAAGAAAAACGTAATAGAGAACGTCTACTTCAGGGACCAGGTTCAGAATTTTCTCTCGCCAACACTGACATAGACATGGAGTTAGATTATTATGACTACAACGTAGTAAACGCTGGAGCAGCACCAGGTTCATATCTAGGCATGGACCCTGCCTATTGCATTTGGATACCACCAATCGACGACCTAGAATTCGAAGACATCAAACCAAAACAATTTATAGACCCAGGGAGTAATCAAGAAAGTCCAGAAGATGAGATATTGCTACCGAAATTAAGAAGGAAGAGTATAAGTGAGATTACGACGATAGAAAAGAATTTGATGGATGATAAAAAATCACCAGAACGAAGAAAAAGTGTTGAAGCAATTTATTGCAAAGACATATCAAAAAATGAAAAACTAAACATACCTAAAAAGGAAAACAAAATACTGAATAAAAAAGACAAATCTAAAGAAATTTTAGATTTTACCCTACAAAAACCTTCTAAAGAAATTTACAAACCAAAAGAACTACAAACTCCTCTATTATCTAGAAAGGTTTATGATGCTAAGGTCAAAAAATCATTTCCTCGTCTTGATGAGATTGGGGAATTTGATAAACTAGGTATAAATTCTCCGGCCAGGGTACATAGGGTCAGTGAGAAAGAGACAGATTTTGAAAAAAGTCCTAGTTTTGATTTGGATGATATCAAATTTGCTGATGACGAAAGTGAAGAAATTGAGTGCAATAAATCATATCAAGATTCTAATATTATAAATGATAGTTAACAAGAGACTTGAGATGTTTAATTTTTATTTTAAGGGGGTCGTCTGCGATGATTTAAAAACATTATCTTTCTAATGTGTGTAAATTAAGTAATCAGATTGATTTTTATTTATTTTTTTTTATTCGTAAAAGACTATATTAGTGTTTCGTCACATACATGTGCTGCCATCTGAGAGCTGAGTCCTTTGGAAGTTTTTGACTGATTTAAAATACATGTGACATTACTTTTGTTACCTTAATTTTATGAATATCTTCAATTTTGTAGCAAAAAATATGTTTTTTTGATAAATAGACGAGGGATGTTTCCAAAGTTCTGGGAATTTAGCTATAATTTTTATTATTTTGTTAATTTTCCTCAATATTACAATGTAGTTTTTCAACATAATCTCCATTTAACTGAATACATTTATCCCAACGATAAACTAATTTTTTTAAGCCGTCCTCAAAGAACTTTCCTATTGAGTTTCTGTTCTGGTCCCAACAGCCTTGGCACCCACCGCGGCGAAACCTTGCTAACGCCCAAACAATCATGCAAGATGTCATGAGCTTGTCGTGTACCTATCCCTAGGCGCACACTAATTTGACGAAAATTCGCCTGTCCTCTTTCAGTAGGTCTTCGACGGCAGTAATGTTTCTTTCATTTACCGACGTGCTTGGGCGCCCACTGCGTGGATCGTCTTCTAATGATGTTCTACCGGTTTTAAAACTATCGATCCACCGATAAACAGTACTTTTGGATTCTGCAGACTCACCAAATACTCCTTGCAGACGCTGAATAATTTCTGATGTTTTCACACCTTCTTTCCACAAAAATTATTGCTCTTTGAGATTTTGCTGCGTCTTCCATGGTTACAAAAACAGTGCTACGAAACGCGTCTATATCAGTCGAACACCTAAATCAGACTGAACAATATTGCACTAGATACTTGCATAAACATGTCAAGACTTGTCTGGCACCAATTACATTGCCTATAAGTTCTGCGTAATTTAATTATAGCACAATTCGCAGAATTTAGGAAACATCCCTCGTATACTAATATATACAGTCCAGATACTTTATATTATAGAATAATGATTTTATAAATATATAAATAAGGATTCGAAGATATATTTATAGGTTACGTTTTTAAATAATATGAAAGTTTTACAATTTTACATATTACGTTTTTAAAAAATATAACTAAGTAATCATTAATATTTTGTTTTAGAATGCATAATGGTGTATTGTTTTGCTCCAAATTTTAACCATTACAGCTACATTCTTAATTGCAAATTATTTCGTTTGTTGACAGATGAAAATGAAGAATAATAATGGATAAAATAAAAACGACATATTGTTCCTTCAAACCATTTAGATATGACATACACACTTATTGCCTCCCCTCCGAGTCCCGCATCTCAAATGTTGCCAGATCAAACGCTATGTTGCCAAGCCGGTTACTTAATTTGCACACCTCGTATTTTTTACCAGAATTTTCATGGGCAGTGTTTAAAAAGAGAACAAAAATTTTTATCTCAGGCAAACAAAAATAAAAAAGATATAATTGATTATTTTGTCAAATTTATAAATAAAAATGAATGTCAAAATGACGACCCCCTTAATAATAGCGGGGATACTACATTTGTCTAGTGGTATTTGTTGGACCATATTTTAATAAAAATTAAACAATTTAAACATAATCAAAACAAATCTAGACTGAAGGTTGAGATCAAAATAAGCGACTCAGGATCAAATTTCCAAAAGAGACTGAAAAATATTCTAGTCAAAGTGTGTTTTTATTCTTTGTAGTTTATAGTGGATTAAGTAGAAAATAAATGGCGATCTTAGGGCAACTTGCGAGGACGTTAGAGTGACAATAACCATTAATATTTATGTTTATTAATTTACAAATATAAAAGTTTTAATAAAATCTTCTGGTATTTTTTAAAAAAGTTTTAAATTTTGTGTGTTGGGCAAGATCTTAGTTCAAAGTCACGCCATTCGGTATATTTTCAAATATATATTTTTTTTAAATTATACTAATATTACATAATATGATATGATGGAATATATGACGAGTAACTTCGTCTTTTTCTGGCGAATATGATTGTAATATTTGTTTTTGAAATCTCTATTTGTATCTATATCTAATTTATTGTTACCGTTTTTGGGCAACTCTTTCGTCGCAAGTCTCCGATATCGTCAGCTTAAATGTGTTGCACTTACATTGTTATCATAAAAATGTAACATAAGATGTCTGTATAATACATGTATTTGTTAAAGATACAATCAGTTTAATTTAGAGTGTAGAAAGTTTATTTAAAAACAATATCCTTACCCTAAATATCCCAATTTTATTACGAATTTGCACTTATAATAAATTAATAAATATATAAATAAATGAGTAATAGAAGTAGGTCTTTTTTTGAGAACTGTCAAAGTCTTATGGCTAGGGTGACCATCCGTCCCGGTTTTAGGTCAATTGTCCCGGTGTTCCGAAAAATGTTCTCGGGACGGTCGATTGTCCCGGTTTTTGAGGTGAGGCTTTTTTTGCTCTTCACTTTGAATTTGGGAGATGAGGACCTTTTTTTTTTGCTCTTCACTTGGATCTGGGAGGAAAAAAAGACCTTTTTTTTTCCCTGTGTCCCGGTTTCCCTTCACTGAAATCTGGTCACCCTACTTATGGCCAATCTATAAAAAACGAGCAGAGAATTAAAAGCGATGTTCATTTTGAAAATTGATTGGTGTTTTTGGTTTAAAAAGTATGCATTATGTACTAAAAGAAAATTAAAATATCTTTAGTCATCTTGTGGATTTTTATTGAAAACTATGTGACAGGATTTATGGTAAGACTCAGTGGCGGCTCGTGACTTTTTGGGACTCAGAGCTGCAAATTATAATACAAGGATAGGTTTAGGTATTTAACCACGACGTTTCATCATATGAGACTCTGTTGAATTGCCTCTTATAAATAAAATTTTTGCTTTTTGCACTTTCCGTAATAATAACTAATATTTAAATTTGGTGTGTGTCGCTCCAATTTCTTAATACCAATTTTTTCTTCTAAGGTTCGTCTGTTAAATGGAATTTCCAATAATGATTTGACAGTATTCATTTTTTAAACCTATTGTTTTATAATCTAAAATACGAAACGTATTTGTTAAGCTAAGATACTTATATAAATTTAAAAGAAAAAGTTAGAAACGTAACGACTTAAATAAATACATTAAATAATTTCATAGTACTGTGATCAGTGTTATTCTGACTCTAACAGCATTCTAGCTCCGATCCCCACCAGTTTATCACTAATGCCTAAGCACCGCTTCCCTTTTACAAGCCTACATTTGCACTTCCTTGACGCTAGGATATAAACAGCGCGACGTAGGCTTATTCAAAGGAAACTTGTAAATATTCATGAAACAATAGCATTTAACAGGGCTTCGAACCGGAACTGAACCGAAAACCGAAAAAAACCGTTATTTTTGTCGGAACGAAAACCGGAACTGAACCGAAAAAGAATATCGGTTTATTTCGGTTCAGATAACGTTTATGTGAGTGAATATAAAATACATTTTATTTAAGATGATTTTTTAAACTGAAAAGCAGAAAAAAATCGTAATTCGTAATTTTTTAACTGATAATTTAAAAAATGCGCTTCTATTATTTCGGAGGAGGGGGGTTGAACGCCCAGAACTCCCTCCTGGCAGCGACCTTGGTAATATTATCACAGAATAAGGAATAAAATGTTCTTCTAAATTATAGTAGAAAATAAATTTCTAATATATATAAAAGCATTTAAAAATTTATCACTCGGGAACTGAACCGAAAACCGAAAACCGAAAAAAAACGTTATTTTTGCCGGAACGAAAACCGGAACCGAACCGATATAAATTTTTTTAATTGAACCGGAACGAAAACCGAAACGAAAAAAATAACGGTTCGAAGCCCTGGCATCTAATGTTCAAAATATATTTTAAAAAAGCATTTTCACACCACAATTACTATGTTAAATGCATTTTGAGTTCAAAAAAAGATATTTTTTTTATTATTTTGAAGTAAGAGCTGCAGCTCCGCAGCGCGTACTCAGGAGCCGCTGCTGTATTCTAATTCACAGCTGAAATTCCCAATTTAACGAAGATCCAATCAGATTACTTCGTTGGCCCGAACTCATCCGAGGAACAACGAAAATCTGTTGCGAACTTAATATTTGTTATCATCTCATTGGCGTGTAGAGAAAAACAGTGTTCATTTAATAATTAATTCGTATGCCTATGTGTACATGTCCTTGGTAATAAGTTTGATAACTAAATGTTTCTGTCAAGTATTACATAACGCTCAGGAATTAATAAACGCTCTGTATATATTTGTGTATCGGTTTATTGTGGATCAATCGGCTTGTAAAGTCTTGTGAAACACACCTTTCTTTTGTCAGCTGCTGTCTTAAATCTATAATTAACACTATTCAAAATTTTACTGAATGAATTTTTTTTTCTTGTATTTCTTGACAATTTTCCATCCACTCGTGCTTATAAAAGATCCCCAACGAGATTCGAACCCGCAATTATGCACAGTGCATTAGTTCTAAGCATGACGCAACTTGACAACAATAGATATTTTACCCTAAAATTGTTAGTTTTTTTGGGTAATTTTCTGGTGATTTTACGATCTGTTGGTGGCCAGGTGTTTGCCTTTTTCACTGTCCTACAAGAGGGTACAACTATTGTTACTCTATTCAGAATATGTTAAATGATTTTTATTATGTGTGGCATCATTATATTTATTCCCTAAACATGGAAAAATACAATAAAACATTTATTGAAAATTATTAAATCAGCTACGTATAATCTGTTTCACTTTTGTAAGAACAAACTAGATCTGGTTATTTTGGTTAGTTTTATGGTGTGTTACTGACTTTAAATATCAATTAAAAATATTCCTTACGCTGTAAAACCGACTTTAGGTTGATAAGATTATGATCATTATAATTAAGATATAATCCGTCTCAATTTGTAATACGAAACTAGATCTGGTTACTTTGGTGACTGTTGTGGTGTAAACAGACTTTGGCGTATCCGTGTGGACCAATACTATGATAATATTATAAATGTATTGTCAATATACAACATAAAAAATGAACTTTTACTGTTAGTTCCGTATTACAAAATGAGACAGATAATATCATTTTTCATTATGACATATGTCAAATGGATCGACATGTTAAAAAAGTGACATTTTTTAATACCAACATGACATACAGTTTCAAAGGTGCAAACTATTGAAAACAAAATTCCCTCTTAGTGTGTTCTTACAAAAGTGAACAGCTTATACTTATTAATATAATTTAAAGTCTGTTCCAAATGGTTAGGCGGAACTAGATTTTGCAGTCTAGTTACTTTCATCGTTTAAATCGTGCTTTTCGGCCGTTTTGTTTAAGCTTTGTAAATCATACTTACAATAAACATTTTTTTGTTAAGGTTAATATCATTTTAAAATGTCATTTTCTTTATATTTTGATTTTTTGTGTCTTTCTTAATACAAATTTCCCATTTATTTATGTATTTTTTTATTAAAATATGAAAAAAAATAATTTAATGTCATTCGTTTCCATGGTTTCATTGTTGGAATTTTAAATTTTGACATTCCAACGTAAAAAATGAAATAAACCAAACAAGGTCCTTTCTCGTGACAACCTAAAAGAACGAAATTCCCATTTAGTTCCGCCTAACCGTTTGAAACAGACTGTACTGCATTTTTACCTACATATATAAAAAAACAAAATGACACCAGAAAAAAACATTAACACGAAGAAAAGTTTTTATCGGAAAAAATATTTATTTTTAAATTTTGTGGGGGGTATTAAATGAAAACTCTTGATACGTGAATAAAATAAATAACTAAATAAATAAAAATAATAGGTTCCTCAAACTTAGGTAACGATATAAGGGCAAAAAAGGTAAGTTCTCCATTTCTAGACCTCCGGCCATGGATATGAAAGCCACGTGGTCAGTGTGACGTATCGACATATCCTATTATTTTCTTGATATATGGATAAACTAGCAAAATTTTATTTTTAAGAAAATTACGCCAAAAATTTTATGTATATAGGTAAAATAAAAAATAATTCTTACTTCACAAATTATTTTATTATCACTAAATGTACATTTCGGCTACAAAGTAGCCATTTTCAGTAGCTGAATAAAACATAGAAAAATTATTAGTTACAGAAATCATATACCGGGTGAATTACACAGCTCTACAAAAAAAAGGGTCATACCCAGACATGCGATACATGGTTTCCGAAGTATTTTTGCTCGCTGATCACGAATCTGTGGTCGGTTTGTCTCCATCAGGTCCTCAAACCTTGCTAAGGTCAAATCCGAAAATTTGATTAAAAAAATCTAAAAAAATTCATATGGGGGTTTTTGAGGTCGCTGATTACGAATCCAGTGTCTGTTTGATTTATCAAGAGAAGGTCAAAATCTGTTCAAGGTCAAAGGGTCGAAACACCTCCAAAAATTCCTAAAAAAATTACGGACACACCTTAAATACTATGATAGCTAAAGACCTGCGGTCGGAATTTTATAATCCTGAGGTCCTAAATAGCCTTAGATTTCATTTTTAAGAAAAAAAAATTTTTTGAAAATTTTGATTTTTATTTCATTTTTTCAAAATTTCAAAAAATTCTATCATGAAAACGGTACAAGATAGATACCTGCGGTTTAAATATTTGAAATACGGACACTGGATTCGTAATCACCCCCACCTCTAACACCCCCATATGAATTTTTTTAGATTTTTTTAATCATATTTTCGGATTTGACCTTAGCAAGGTTTTAGGACCTGATGGGGACAAACCGACCACAGATTCGTGATCAGCGAGCAAAAATACTTCGGAAACCAGGTATCGCATGTCTGGGTATGACCCTTTTTTTTTTTTTGTAGACCTGTGTTATTTAAGGAGCAACATACATGTTTCACATATGTTAATGAAGTGAGTTATTTCATTTGCAACATAGCAAATTATGAAAACAAGCTCATATCCATGGCAACATATATGCAATGGTGATTAGATATAAAAGTTATTTGATATGATAAAGTTCCTAGACGGCTAAAAAATAGTAAATTAAAAACAATAAATTAATTTTTATTAGTTTGTATTTACATACAAACAAAAATAATAATGTCTTTAGTAGCTACAGCAAAAAAAAAATAAAATAAAATAATATTTTGCCTTTTTTATGGATACGATAAGCATTTGTTTTATGGCTATGTGGCTTTCGAAATAACTCAATCAAAATCCCACATTAATTATTAAAAAGGGAGATTAATACAACAAAAATAAAAATTCCTTTTAGTTCCGCTTAAAAGTTTGGATATCTTTACGTATATAGTTCGCTTCCTTTCTCATAGATGGCGTGACTTATAGTTTTCTTATGTATATAGTTCGCTTCTCCTCTCATAGATGGCATCACCAACTAATTTTCAACTTGGTGCGCTAGGTTTTATTTCAACATAATTCGAAAACGGTGGCAGATGTGGAACTGAGATTTTCAGATTTGGATTATCTGGGCTTTGTTTTATAAATTGAGAGGACACAAAGGTATTTTGTGGGGTGTTATTTATTTTGAAATTGGTTTTAATTTGTCAATTTATTAAATAGTAGTGATTATGGGGTGTTAAATGGTTTTATACCTGAGATTTTGTAAAGAAGGTTTATAGAAATAAACCAATTAGCAGTCGAGTGTAAAAGTATCTTCGTAAAAAGCTATTTTACACATTTATCCTTAAAATTTTCCGAGTGAATAAGTGGTTATAGAAGGCGACCTTGACTTCTATGGCTCTCTTCCACAGAGGTGTAACCAAGCGAAAGACATGTCCCTACCACGTGTCAGATAGAACGCTCGGCTTCTGCCTGAGGCACCGCATATATCACCAATATAATATGCTTTTGTCCGGAATTAATGGACAAACAGAAAAAAAATCACTGGATATAAAAACTGTAATTGAGAATATATGCTTTTGGAATATATTGTTTATGGGGGATGTATGGATTAAATATGAAGAAAAAAGAGCGCATTGCATCCATGGCTATTATACCAGATTTACATTGGTAGAGTAAAAGAGTTAGTAACTAGCGAAAGTACCACGCGCTTTACTCTACTATCTTATTTTCGGGATAGTAGGTATTCGTACACAATTGGCATACTATCTTATTATCTGGATAGTAAGTGTCAAAACACATTTGACATCTTCACTCTGATTTTGTTGTGCAATTATCTTTTTGCAAAAAATATATGAATATGAATAAACATCGTCGCCAGCGTGATGCCATTAAAAATGGTATTTTGTATTACATCATTTCTTGTGGAGGAAATGACTGATCGTCTTATTGAAGAAATTGGTACAGAATATAAGTCTAAACGAAAATGGTTTAAAAAATGGATTGATAGAAGAGCTACCCATGGCGCATCAGCCCTTCTATTTCGTGAATTAGTTGTGGAAGATCAAAAAGAGTACAGACTGTGTTTAAGAATAACACCAGATGATTTTAATAGGCTATTAAATTTAGTTAGTCCATTAATACAGCGAACTGATACACTAATGAGGGATGCGATTCCAGCAAGTATAAAATTGGAATTAACACTTTATTTCCTAGTCACAGGAAATAATTATCTACATCTTTTCTGTGTATCAAAGGCAGCTATTTCACAGATGATTGCAGAAATCATCAATTAATAAAACAATGTTATGCAATTTATGTAAATAAATTATAACTTACCTGATTTTTTTTTCTATTTGTTATGACAGGTTACCGCTTGCCGCCAATTTGAAATGACTCAGTTTTGCGTAGTGGGGGAAAAGGTAGTAGCTAGTAAATTCGTTGACGAGCTAGCTGCTATCCTAGCCCAATTACTAGAAGCTAGTCTACTAGTCACATTGTCAACTGTTTACACAGGGATAGTAACTAGTTTTTAGTTACTTGCGCTAGTTACTAGCTCTTTTACTCTACCAATGTAAACCCGGCATTAGCTAGTACGACAGAAGTAGGAGTATAACAATTTGTCAAACGAGCAGCAGTAAGTTTTGTCCATAAATAGTTTTTTTTTTGAACCTTGTGCTCTATACAGGGTGTTTTTTTGAAACGCTGTACCTCGAATAAATCCTTTATTTTAAAGAGATACAAAAAATTGATGTGAAGTGTGAATTTTCACACATTTCAGGGTTTTGCAGGTATTAAGTAAGTGAATGATGATTATTTTGGATGCGAAAACAAATTTTATATTAAAATATTTTTTTTGTTAATTTTAATTCGAACGCCTAATACCATTATTTAGGTTTCTAAATATGTGCAGTATTTTTTTTTATATAGCAAGGTTCATTAAGAATTTCAAAATTGCGCCTATGGCTTCCATTGGTTGTTATAAGTTCCGCCCCTCTGATTTCGTGTACATTGAAACAGAATTAAATTATAATTTAAACAATTTCCACTGGCTATTAAATTTACGCTTTTAAAAATTAAATGCAACTTTTGCCAAAATATAATTAGAATTTTGAAAAAATAATTTAAACAATATAGAAATTAAAATAAAAAAAAAATATATATAGTCTCTTCTCCAAGGGTGAAAAATCAGCGTCAAATACCACTAGACCAGCACACACGTTAGAGTGTTGCTTGTTACAAAGCTATAACTTGTGTACATTATTAACCAAAAATCACAAAAAATGCGTTTTTTTCCAAAAACCTAATCTGATCAAAAATTCCTGTTGAACTATTCCGGTTCACACCAATGTACATTACTTAGAATTTTTTCAGATTTTTAGTTTAAACCATCTGGGCTACAGGGTGTGGGACAAAAATATTTTTGCACAATTTTGGCAAAAATCGCTTCAAAATAATTTGTTTTGCAAAAATAAAAATTTGATCGTTAATCCACGTACCAAGGGCTTTCATTTGATACCCTACTCAGAATTATAAAAAAATATTTTTTTTTTTTTCGATGAACACATATTTGTTTATATTTTTAGGGGGATATGTTTTTTAGAAGTTTTAGTATTTTTCATATGTGCGGGTCAAAGAGTTGTATAAGCATGCCAAATTTCAACTCTCTAGGTTTAGCCGTTTGGCTACAATTTTTACCGAACAGACAGACAGACAGACAGACAGACAGACAGACGACAAAATGACGGTATAAGGGTTTTTTGGTCATACCTACAAAACCCTAAAAATGGGACCCTCCCCCACCCCCGGACCCCTCACTAGCGTTGTCACTGTGTATATCCATCCTTTCTAACGTGGTTGCAGGGAGAGCAATTAAAACAGTCATATTTCTTTCTTAACCTTCTAACGAATGACATTAAATTTGATAACTCTTTCGGTTGAACTATATACTTTTTTTATACGGTCATCGGTGAACTAAATTCTTCTGAAGTATTCATGTATATACGGAGGATCGCGCTCTTGGTGGTCATAAAGATCAGTTACAGAACAAGGAACTCGTAATGTAAGTCACTCAAACCTCAATTCCCTTAATATGCCAATGACGCATGATATTTTGGGTTACTCGTTAACATAAAATGACTTGTGGAAATTCTTTCATTAACTCTACAAACGAACATATGTACGTCAGACAATTTTGTTAATTTATTACATTTGATTAAATGGACACCAATTCAATAAATTTTTACATTTGTCACTTCTCATTATTAAACCTAGAGAGGAAGACCAAATATATTCCACAAAATGTATATACTGTAACAGGGAGGTATCAGCAAATTTGGCAAACAATTCGCTGGTGGGGGCGAAAACGCAGGTGAGTCATACGTAAGAAGATAAGACTTAACACTTTTTTCACGCCTATCAGTGAATTTATGTCAATTTCTTTATCTTTTTGAACATAAACATTCGGGACTTTTGGCCCCACTCATCAATCAATTCGTCTTATAGGTATTACGCGTGAAATGGGTCATAAAATATCTTTATTAGAATTTGTAGTAACAGTTCTGGGAAAACTAGAGGAGAAAGTCCTAATATCGGCTTTTTTGTTTTTACCGACCGTCAACATATACCATGAGTTTAAAAAGAAATTACATAAGAGTTGGCTTTGGAAAAATAAAATAATGTCTATTGCAAGCTTTATATAACAATTGACTAACGTTTAGGTACAGCAAAGAAACTGTTGTTGGCATA
The DNA here is from genome assembly GCA_963971575.1 of Liopterus haemorrhoidalis. Taxonomy (NCBI): domain Eukaryota; kingdom Metazoa; phylum Arthropoda; class Insecta; order Coleoptera; family Dytiscidae; genus Liopterus; species Liopterus haemorrhoidalis. Next base: position 59,070,574 of record OZ020616.1, on the reverse strand, counting down.
GAAAATTATGATTAATTAATTGGCAGTTAAAGCTTGCAGTACACATTATTTTATTTTTCCACAGCCAACCCTTATGTAATTTCTTTTTGAACACATGGTATAAGGGAGGTATTGTGATCATACCGATTTTGACATTTCGAGATTTCGATGGATCTCCACGAATTGAGGTCCCTACATAACGTTTTGATTATTTTTAGCATGATATCTGTCGGTCTGTGTGTCGGTCTATCTGTCGGTCTGTCTGTCGGTCTGTCTCTCTGTCTGTATGTCTGTCTGTCTGTCTGTTCGTCCGTCCGTCCGTCTGTCTATGTACACGTGCAGAGCAAATTCGGCTAAAAGGATTTTTATGAAACTTCATATTTAAGCTTTTGACATCAATGGCACGAGTTGATCAACTTTTGGTAAAAATCGGTTGACTAGAAATGGGAGTTTACTCGTGTCGATTTTAAGATTTTTGCGAATAACAATAATATTTAGAAAAAAATTATTTAACAAAAGTTGCTATAAAAGCAATATCTAATAACTTTTATTTGAGATATTTTTGAAGTTTTTATTAAGTATTTATTTTTTTATACTTATATGTAACGTTTCCATGGTCATGATAAATAATATCTCTGCTAGAAAATATTAGGACAATTTATTTCTACTCTGCTGCTATATTGTATTTTATACAAGCACTTTGTGATAGCGGTCGGTCCTGTGGTGGCCACAGCTGATTTCTATTAATTGAGTCCTATATACAAAAGTTTCCCGGACCGCTTCAATTTACTAATCCACCACTATATGACACTACAAAGCTATTGAGCTAATTTAAAATTTACACTCTCCATCTTAGTCTTCACAAGATTAAATCTCTAGTAATTTTCATATTCACTATTATTTTCTGGGTATATTATCCGTCTCAACAATTAAATCTATTCCTGTTGATGGTGATATCCCTGGGTATTAAAGTTGTTAAGTAGGTGTAGGTGCGGCCAGTCCGACCCTGTGTGCTGTTTAGGTATTGGTTTTATCTGGATGACAATGGGAAGACCCTTGTATGTCATCTGTCGCTCGTCCCTCTCTATGTTATTGCCTGTTCGATTAATCAGGACATTTCATTCACAAAACTAGAATTCCACGCATTACACATTTTTCATTATTTCATTAGGGAGAACCTTTATTAAAATATTTTCATTTAAAGGGACATCAAATAAATAATAGACAGTAAAAAATAAATAGAACAAAATTGTTCATACATATGAAAATATTCATATAAGCTGTTCACTTTTGTAAAGACAAACTAGATCTGGTTATTTTGGTGATTTAGTGTATTACTGACTTTTAGAAACTTGGATATATTGTAAAAAAGGCTTTACAGTTTTGGGTTATGTTTGTATTATTTTAGGTTAGTATTATACTAACCTAAATATAATATTTCAAAATATTTAAGATGTCACTATTCAAAATGAAATATGCCAAATGATATTTTTTTAACTGGCATATTTATAATCTGACTTTTCAAATTATTTTTCTGTAATACCAACATGACATACAGTTTCAAAGGTGCAAACTGTTGAAAACAAAATTTTCTCTTAGTTTGTTCTTATAAAAGTGAAAAGCTTATAGAAATTTATTTACAAATACCAAAAGACACAGAAAAATGCCAAATCAAAAAGAAAAGAAGTACTTCTTAGTCATACCTACAAAACACTAAAAAACACTGAAAAATAAACAAAAATCACAGAAAATGAACAAAAGACCATAAAAAAATTAACAAAAATAATCATGTATAACCCTTTAGCGGACCACTAAAATTTTGCTGAGGACCACCGGTTGAGAAACACTGGTATAATCTGTCTCATTTTGTAATACGAAACCAGATCTGGTTACTTTGGTGACTGTTGTGGTGTAAATATACTTTTTAGACCGGGAGCTCATGACATTTTTGGTCTCCGATTTCATACAGCATGCCTTTTGGAGGAGAGAATATTTACCCTGTGACAACAAAAAAGGGATGGTACTAAACCCCTGCACGCTTTCCGGTCATAGGAGAAATTGCATTTCCACTTAAACACAAAATTTTTGTGTTTTTCTCTGATTTAATATTGCTTGCCCTTTTGTCAAAAGAAAGTTATAACAAATTTAAAGTCTTTTAATTATAGGCATGCTGTATGAAAACGCGGAAAATCATATTTTTTTTATTACAAGATCACATGACCGTTTGAGCCCTTTGGGACCCTCCGAATCACATGGATATATTTAAAAGACTTTAAATTTGTTATAACTTTCTTTTGACAAAAGGGCAAGCAATATTAAATCAGAGAAAAGCACAAAAATTTTGTGTTTAAGTGGAAATGCAATTTCCCCTATGACCGGAAAGCGTGCAGGGGTTTAGTACCATCCCTTTTTTGTTGTCACAGGGTAAATATTCTCTCCTCCAAAAGGCATGCTGTATGAAATCGTAGACCAAAAACTGTCATGAGCTCCCGGTCTATTTGTGGAACCATGTGAACTTGTAAATCTGGCTTTTAAATTTTTGGTTAAGTTTCATATTCGTGCATGAAACGCTACGTGCTTGAAATTATACGTGCATGATAATATAAATGCACTTTCAGGCAATTATATCAAAAGGCATAGCTCGTCACAATATTTGGAAAGTAATAAAAATGTATATGAATAGTGCAATTTATCTCCTCTCTATTCCTCTGGTAGTTGGGAGGGGGGTTAATGAATTTAAAAGCTATTTTATCAAAAGTTCAACAAGCTTTCTATGATAACAATCGGCTTGGTGTAGTGTCTAATGGTGAGAACCTGAAATATAATAACACCCTAATTGAGTAAACATCCGGCGTGCAGCCGCGTGTCACTACTTCCGGTGGGCGTCGCGACGACCTACCAACATCACTAAATAAAGTAACTACTCCTATAACTCATCAACACTTAATATATGGTTGTTAGGGGACAATTGACTCCTAATTTACAATAAAAAGGGATGATTTGGCTTGGTAAAAACACGGATAGTCTGTTCACAATCGTGGGAAACAATCGTTTATTGTAGTGCTCTGTAAAAGATGTGTTGCGGTACACCGGTGTGCCACGAGACGATGCTATAGCTCAGTCGCTGAAACAGCGCAGTTCGTCATTTTGCGTCATAACTTCAATGACAAACTTAGTGGCGAAAAAATAACTAAAACATTTTTTTTTGCACGTGAATTATAAGCTAAAGTCTGTTCCAAACGGTTAAGCGGAACTAGATTTGGCAATCTAGTTATTATCATCGTTTAAATCATGCTTTTCGGCCGTTTTGTTTAAGCTTTGTAAATCATACTTACAATAAACATTTTTTGGTTAAGGTTAATATCATTTTAAAATGTCATTTTCTTTATATTATGATTTTTTGTGTCATTCTTAATACAAATTTCCCATTTATTTATTTTTTTGTCATTAAAATACGTAAAAAAAATGACATATGTCATTCGTTTCCATGGTTTCATTGTTGGAATTTTAAATTTTGACATTTCAACATGAAAAATGAAATAACCCAAGCAAGGTCCCTTCTCGTGACAACCTAAAAGAACGAAATTCCCATTTAGTTCCGCTTAACCGTTTGGAACAGACTGTAATTTACTCTTTACTTTTACTACAACATACCTTTTGAAGTCATATTTAGCTTGTGTTCGATAGTCATTTTGAAGATTTACAAATTTTAAAAGTGTTTATTTAATATAGGGACATGTGTATTGGTATCCCTGAATAAAACTATGTTTACATTTGTCATTTAATAATACGTCTGTTGTGTTTTGATACTGACTTGTGTTCAAATATCTAACTTATAGTAATTTCTAAAAACCTTTTTTATTTATTTTGTTGTTTATTTAGGAGTTTTCTATTTAGTTATTTATTTTCTTATTTGATTTTGTGTTTACTGTATTGTTTTTAGCAGGGCTTCGAACCGGAACTGAACCGAAAACCGAAAAAAAAAAAAACGTTATTTTTGTCGGAACAAAAACCGGAACTGAACCGAAAAAAAATATCGGTTTATTTCGGTTCAGATAATGGTTATGTGAGTGAATATAAATTATATTTTATTTAACATTATTTTTTAAACTGATGAGCAGAAAACAATCGTAATTTTTCTGACAAGTAAAAAAGAAATTGCGATTCTATTATTTCAGGGGAGGGGGGAACGCCCAGAACCCCCCCCCCCTGGCAGCAGCCTTGGTATGATTATTACAAAATAAAGAATAAAATGTTGTTCTAAATTATAGTAGAAAATAAATTTCTAATACAAATAAAAGCATTTAAAAATTTATCACTCGGAACTGAAACGAAAACCGAAAAAAAAACGTTTTTTTTTGCCGAAACGAAAAAAAAACGAAATCCGGAACCAAACTGATATATATTTTTTTAATTGAACCGGAAAGAAAACCGAAACGAAAAAAATAACGATTCCAAGCCTTGTAATAAATTTTAAAAAACATTTTAAAATTTTTATATTTAAAAATGCTGTGCACTGTCGGGATCCATTTATTGTTTATACATTTATTGTTAAAATACAGAACTACGCAAAAGCAATTTAGTTCCGCGTAAACGTTTAAAATAGCCTATAATGCTAATACTGGTTAACAAAATTATTATAAATTTAAAAAATTATTTTTAAATTTTTATATTTAAATTGCTGTGTATTGTCGTGGACCATTTATTGTTTACGCAATACAGAACTACGCAAAAAAATCCACATTAAAATTTTCATTAGCGAAACTAATTAAGAGGATTAATTTCTTTGCTTAAGCCTTTATTTGATAATATTGGTAGACATTACGTCATTAATCCTTCCAAATATTTCTCGTTCACATTCGTTTATGAAACGTTCAACGTAACGTTCAAGTAACAACACATGTTGACCAGTGCATTTTTTGTATAAAATACCCTTAAATATAATAACTACCTTAAGCGCTAGTAGCCATAAATGCTGTGTGTGCACATTTTTACCAGTTTTATAAAAAGTAAAATTTGAAAAAGTGCAATAGTGATGAAACAAGTTGAGTGTCTATTGAAGGGTTAAGGAGGGACATCCTGTACTGAGTCGACATCCCTTGGGAGCTAATAGCCAAAGATGCTGCACACCATTTTCTCAAAATTAAAAAATTCTGTGGATTTAAATTTTTTTGTAAGTATTGTACAGGTAAATTTTATGTTTTTTCGATTGAATATTTTTAATAGCTCTAAGTATGTATGTTCCTTGGGCGCTAATAGCAGAAAATTCTATACACCATTTTCTTAAATTTACAAAAATTCTGTGGATTTAATTTTTTTTGTAAGTATTGTGAATTTTTGGAATGTTTTTACGTCTCAATATTTTTAGCAGCTCTAAGTAAGTTTGTATGTTCTTTGGGCGCTAATAGCCTAAAGTGCAGTACACCATTTTTTCAAATTTCAAAAATTCTGTGAAATTTAAATGTTTTCTAAGTATTGTGAAGATAAATTTTTGGAATGTTTTTTCCATTCAATATTTTTAATAGCTCTAAGTAAGTTCGTATGTTCTTTGGGAGCTACTAGCCAAAGATGCAGCATACCATTTTTTCAAATTTTAAAAAAATCTGGATTTTAAATATTGTTCTACACCATTTTTCCAGTTACAGAAAAATTAATGCGATCTTTTTACGCCAAGATTTGTTAGTATATAATAAGTGATTTTTTTTGGCACATTTTTTTGTCAAGAAATTTCTCAAAAAATTGGATTTTTTGATATTTTTTTAAAATCTGTACCTCAGATTTTATTATATACTTGATTCAAAAATTTTTAAAAATGTTTTTCGAAAATATTTCTAAATTTTTTTGGAATATTTTTCGATTCAATATTTTTAACACAATAGTGAATCTATACGTCTTTTGGGCGCTAATAGCCTAAGCTGCTGTACACCATTTTTACCAGTTACTGAAAAATATGTGATTTTTTTACGCCAGGTTTTGTAAGTATATTATTAAGTGATTTTTTTCGGCACATTTTTTGTCAAGAAATTTCTCAAAAAAATGGATTTTTTTTGAATCTGTAACTCAAGTTTTATTTTGTTTTTTTTTATTTTTATGGCCATTGCTGCTTTGGCAATTAGCCAGGACAATTATTTTTTGAAAAAGTCCATGCCTGAACGGGATTCGAACCCGAGACCTTAGCAACGCAGAGCATATGTGTTACCACTACGCTACGCCGGTCGACTTTTTTATAATTGACTTAAAAAAATTAAAAATTATTTTTCAAAAATATATATTTATATTTTTTTGGAATATTTTTCAATTCAATATTTTTAATACAATTAAGTAAATCTATATGTCATTCGGGCGCTAATAGCCTAAATTGGTGTATAAGTTGCTTAGTATGACATGCTCCCTAAGAACCAAAAAAGAGGGATCTATGGATGCTGGGCAACCCCTTAAAAAACTCAAAATATCCACGATTGCATATTGCCAGGGTTGAGGATGCAAATGTGTGTATTCAGCTCCATTGATCCTTAGCATAAAGTGCTCCGTAGGAACGTATAATGAAGGATCTGTGGGTGCTTTTCAACACCTTAAAAAACATAAAATATCCACGATTACATATTGCCAGGGTTGGGGATGCAATCGCGTGTATTCTGCTCCATTGATCCTTAGTATAAAGTGCTGCCTAGGAACCTAAAATGAGGGATCGGTGGATGCTTGACCACACGATTGCATATTGCCAGTGTTGGGGATGTAATCGCGTGTATTCAGTTCCATTGATCCTTAGTATAAAGCAGGGCTTCGAACCGGAACTGAACCGAAACCGAAAAAACGGGTGAGTGAACGCCCAGAATCCCTCCCCCCGGCAGCTACCTTGGTATGATTATCACAAAATAAGGAATAAAGTGTTATGAATTATAGTAGAAAATAAATTTCTAAAGCAAATAAAAGCATTTAAAAATTTATCACCCGGAACTGAACCGAAAACCGAAAAAAACCGTTATTTTTGCCGGAACGAAAACCGAAACGAAAAAAATAACGGTTCGAAGCCCTGGTTTTTAGGTTATATTAAATTTTTATTTTCTTTTCTTTGATCATATTTTCGGATCACACCAGTCCTTTGTAGGACTATTTTGCCTATTAGAATAGTTTATTTGTTTTTATTCTGTTCTTATTCTTATCTTTTCATTTCATTTCGAAACAAGTGACAGCGTACAAATATTACATTCGTTAAATAAATGAATGTAAACGTACTAAACCTGACGTCACATTTTTTTATGACGTTTCAAGTGACGCAACTGCACTGTTTCGCCGATTTCCCTAAAATTGTGTCGTTGAGCAATAATATATTGAATTTTTCATAATGCAACATAAAATAAAAACTATGGGACATGTTTTTTTTTGCTTTTTGGAGTTTTCTTGAAGGCTTAGTATTTTGTCTTAGTAGTGCTATTAAAATTTAGTAAAAGATTATGAACATTGCCCAATATTTTTTATCTTTTTCAAGTTTTGCAACAATCGATATTTTCTCTGGCTTTTCCCTAATTTTCTTGTCATCTTTTCATCAAGCTGTACAATTAGGTATTGTTCGATCAGGGCCACGCGAGTAATGATAGTTGACGTGCCACCATTGTTTCCAACCCTCTTCACTTGTTTTTCTCCCCCCGACCGTCCCTCGATTCACCCCCTACAACGAACAATAGACACATCACCTATGGATCAAAATATAGGTAACACGATATGAGACACCCTGTATAATTGGTAATATAGACCTGTAATTAATGATATTTTCTCATGAATGAAAAAATCGCATTGGGAATGTATAAAGGTCGTCCTGAAAGTAAAGAGTTACTTAGGCCCGGTATTTCCAACCATAGATAAAATTTACTATCAATAGGATAAATAGTTATCAAGGGAATAAACGATTTTTGGCGTATTTCCAATTAATTATCTATAGAGTAACTAGATTATCCACAGAATAAGTTATTCCCACCGTGTAGGTACTGATAAATATTATCCATTGGATAAAAATTACAGATTTTGACAGACAAGTGTCAAAAAACATTTTATTGATAAATATATGTACATAATATAAGCATATATACGTAAAATATATAATATTGGATTGTTACTTAAGCCCGTTCGTTTTTAGGGTTTTGTAGGTATGACCAAAAAACCCTTATACCGTCATTTTGTCGTCTGTCTGTCTGTCTGTCTGTCTGTCTGTCTGTCTGTCTGTCTGTTCGGTAAAAATTGTAGCCAAACGGCCAAACCTAGAGCGTTGAAATTTGGCATGCTTATACAACTCTTTGACCCGCACATAGGAAAAATACTAAAATATCTAAAAACATACCCCCCTAGAAATATAAACAAATACGTGCTCATCGAAAACAAAAATATTTTTTTTAAATTCTGAGTAGGGTATCAAATGAAAGCCCTTAGTACGTGGATTAACGATCAAATTTTTATTTTTGCAAAATAAATTATTTTGATGCGATTTTTGCCAAAACTGTGCAAACATTTTTTTGTCCCACACCCTGTAGCCCAGATGGTTTAAACTAAAAATCTAAAAAAATTCTAAGTAATGTATATTGGTGTGAACCGAAATAGTACAACAGGAATTTTTGATCAGATTATGTTTTCGGAAAATAACGCATTTTTTGTGGTTTTTGGTTCACAAAGTACAAAAGTTATACCAATGTAAGACACTCACATGCAAGGCGTGCGATAGTTTAATGGGTTAGAGCACTGGTGTCGTAAGCTGGAAAACGAAGGGTTTCGAGTTCGAGCACGGAGCGAATTTTATTTTTTCTGTTTTTTTTTTTTGCATTTTTATTATGTTGAAATTATTTTGTCAAAATTCTAGTTATATTCTGACAAATGTTGTATTTAATTTTTAAGAGCGTAAATTTAATAACCAGTCTTATTATATGATTAACAGACGATAAATTATTTTAAAAATATCGTTCATTTTGCCGTGATTACTACAAAGTAAAATTTGTCCTACACACTCAGCATACCGCCTTCACTTATTATATACTTGCGAAACCCTGAAATGTGTGAATATTCACACTTCACATCAATTTTTTTAATAGTATTTATTTAAAATCGTTTTTGGTTTATTTTATTCATTTTGAAAATACAGTGTGATGAATGATAGTCGTACGCTTGCTGTCGGATTACGAGCATATCCTGGTATTAGTAACATATAATTATTGTATTAAACGCGGGGTCCCGAAAAGAGCAGCTTTCAGGTAAACAATACCATTGTGATATTTGGGGTATTTCTGTCCAAAATTATACTTAGATAGAATGAATTACCAGGATCTATTGTTATATTAATCCGGATTAAGGACGTTTCCCCTTTTTTGACATGTCTCCTGTCAAACATTATTATAGGCTTGTAATAGATTTTTACTAAATTTGAAAAAAAGAAAATAGGAATTGTTTACAACGGCGGTATATGCCAATTATACAGTTTTTTCTTGCCAGTTCTCTAATTCTCTGGCAAGTATTTTTTAAGAAATTTTGATTTAAGTAACCAGACTGATTTTTTAAAAACATTTTACTCTAATAGAATAACAATTCAATATTGTCTCCCTCAAAATAACTTCCTTAGGAAGCCACAAAGCGCTGGAGACGGTTCTTCTAATCCTCATAGCAGTGCTGGAACTCGGATATTGGAATAGCTTTCAGCTGGTCGTTTACGGTCGTTTGAGTGTTTTCGAGTGTCCCAAAATGACGTCCCTTGAGGTGACTTTTCAATCTTGGGAAGAGGAAAAAGTCACAAGGACTCAAGTCAGGCGAAAAAGGAGATTGATGAGACACAGGAATGTTTTAACTGGCCAAAAACTCGTTTATTAAAATTTCTATGTGACAAGGCGCATTTTTCTTATCCCCAATTCATTGAAACAGAGAACTTACCTTCTCTGCCCCTTATACTCTTATCTGGGCGTTGGGAACCTATTGATTTTATTATTTTTTATAAATTAAAAAATTATTTGGGGCCTTCTGAATGTTACCATTATTATTTCTAATATGCATAGATTTGCCTGTCCATATTATTAAAAATTTTCCGTCAAAATATTTATTACTTCTTCCCTTATTTTGTCATATACATATGTATCTATTGAAACTTCATTCCAATTATGTAAACCCATGTTTAACATTGTGGTTTATCAAGTAACAGTATCTTAAAAAAAATTAACAAAACTGAACAAAGGCGGTAACCATTTGCATACAGGGTGTATCGAAACGATCTCCTAACGATACAATCATAACTGGTAATACAACCCTTGCGAACCCTGTGTGTGGTGGCCTCTGATTGGTGGACCTTAGGGTACTTTACCCTAGGGGTGGAACATACAGGGTGTATACAAAGTGGGGGGCACTTTTAAAACGTTTACAAACTCTAAATGATACTTTTAGTACATTAAAGGAAGTCTATTTTAACTGGAAATTGATTTAAAATTTAATAAAGGGTACCTGCATACTTGCTGATATGTGCAAATTAAAGATAAAAGGTTTTTTAATTGATTTGATCCCAAAATGAAACATGAATTATGTAAAATAATTGTTTTCACTTTGTTCAAATCATTCTTGTGGTATGTTTCGGTATAGTTCCCGTATACAGTCGGTACTATATTTTTCGAGGTTACATGAAGAAATTTCACTGGACAAAATTACACGGGACAAAATTGCACAGAAGAAATTACACATAGACAGAATTACACAGGGAAGAAATTACACAAGGACGAAATTACACATACGAAAATTACACTAAGACAAAATTACACATTTAATTTGTTTGTGTTTGTTAATTTTCTGTTTGTGTTCTTTTATATAAAAACATTTTTTTGACACTAAAATTTACTTAATCCAGTCCTGAAAATACAATTTTTTTATTAATTCATATAACACTAAAATTTACTTAATCCAGCCCTGAAAATACAATTTTTTTATTAATTCATATAACACTAAAATTTACTTCTTCCAACCCTTAAAATACAATTTTTTATTTTTCCAAAAAAAACATCAAAACTTACCTAATCCAACACTTTAAAAAAAATGTTTTATATAAAAGAACACAAACAGAAAATTCATAAACACAAAAAAATTAAATGTGTAATTTTGTCTTAGTGTAATTTTCGTATGTGTAATTTCGTCCTTGTGTAATTTCTTCCCTGTGTTATTTTGTCTATGTGTAATTTCTTCTGTGTAATTTTGTCCCGTGTAATTTTGTCCAGTGTAATTCTGTCCTGACACCATTTTTCGAATAAAAGTCGTATAATTTTATTTATTATTGTTTTAGACATAAAACTATCTATTTTCTTGAAAACTTGTAAATCGGGTTTTCGCTGCTGATTTTTGCCACGAATAATACGTTGAATTGTTCTATATGGAATAGTTAATTCCGCAGTTCTAAGTATAGGTTTGTCATTACCTTCCGAAACTAACTTTTTATAAACATTCAGTATCAGAACTTTGTAATCTTCTGTCAAATGACATTTTTCTTTAGTAGTCACGTCCAAATTTTCGCATTCCACGTCAACGTCCACATTTTCGCACTCCAAATCACCTTGCACAGATTCACTATTTTTAATACAGAAATTAGGAATTTCTTCAAAATCAAATGGTCGCCAAACAGCCATGTTGTTAATGTATGTACGCTATGAACGTTGAAAATTAACTAACAAACAAATATAACAACCCCTAAAATTTAGAAACAAGATTATAAATTTGGAAAATATCCTTAATGGTTTTTAAGAAACTTCAATTGAACTAGTGTTACATCCAGGGCTTCGAACCGTTATTTTTTTAGTTTCGGTTTTCGTTCCGGTTCGATTAAAAAAACATATATCGGTTCGGTCCGATTTTCGTTGCGGCAAAAATAAAGGTTTTTTTTTGTTTTCGGTTTTCGGTTCAGTTCCGAGCGATAAATTTTTAAAAGGTTTTATATGAATTGGAAATTTATTTTCTATAATTTAGAAGAACATTTTATTTTTTATTTTGTAATAATCATACCAAGGCCGCTGCCAAGGGGGAGTTCTGGTCATCCCCACCGGAATAATAGAAGAAATTTATTTTACTCATCAGTTAAATAAATTACAATTTTTTTCTGCTCATCAGTTTAAATAATAATCTTAAATAAAATATATTTTAAATTCACTCCCATAAACATTATCTGAACCGAAATAAACCGATATTTTTTTTCGGTTCAGCTCCGGTTTTCGTTCCGAAAAAAATAACGGTTTTTTTCGGTATTCGGATCAGTTCCGGTTCGAAGCCCTGGTTACATCTATTCGACTTAAATTTAAAATTCCCTTAATACCTCTTATATTCTTTTTACTGCAATAACCTTATAAAGCCTTTTCTAAAAACACACTGGAAACTGATAAAAACTCAAAACTAAATATGCAAAGTCAATATCAAATATATCCGATGTACGTTTATGGTTAATACGTCATGTATCTAATATTGTGAGATGAAAATTACTCACGACAATTCACTAATTTCAAACTGCTATCAATCATTAGTGAACTCTGTATTTAATAAATATTTTTAATTAACAAACATTAAACATCAAATTAAAGTAATGATTATAATCAAACAAGTTTAAAAAAAGTAATAAAATTGCTGTGTAAACATTGTAATAATACACCCTTCAGATTTGGGGTGGGTCCCTTTAGGGGTGGACCTTACGACAATAGGCAATAAGTGGGGAGAACTTATAATAGGGGTGTACATCCCTAAACCATCAGTATTAGTCGAAACACAGTTAACAGCAGTTCAAAGTGTCACAAGTGCAGTGAAAAGTGGAAAAATGTCAAAATCGTTTTTAGTTGAATCTTTGCTTAATGCAAAAGATCCAAATGAGTATCCATACGCACAAAATCCACGACCTATGTTTCCATATCCAGCTGGATACATAAGTAGTTATTTATTTTCATTGGGACTCGCCCAACAAGGACATATGCATCCCAGTTTACCCTACATACCACAAAAGACAGTGATAAGACCTACACCAGTTGCACCAAAATTTGAACAACCTAGTCGGGAAACATCCCCTCAGTATTCACCTCAAAACTCACCACCAAGGCTACAGAGTCCGACTTCAAGAAATTCAACCCCAACACCACCACTAGAAAAAGATTCAAGCAAAAGAATACGTACCGCTTTTACCAGCACACAGCTTTTAGAACTTGAGAGAGAGTTTTCGGCGAACATGTATCTATCTAGATTGAGAAGGATTGAAATTGCAACCTGTTTGAGATTATCGGAAAAACAAGTTAAAATCTGGTTCCAAAATAGAAGAGTTAAGTACAAGAAAGAGGATGCTCCTTTGGGAGTTCAACAAAAATGTTGCTGTTTAAGAACATGTGGAAGTAAAAAAAATAAAAATTCTACCTCGAGTTGTGATGAAAGTGAAATTGATATTATGCATACAGATGACGAAAGCCAAGTTTTTTCTAGTTAAAAATTTATATTAATTATTAAAATGTGCCAAATTATATCAGTACTCCAAAATAAAAGTGTATTAACTCAAAATTTTCACCAGATTTAATATAACAAAACTAATAAACAGAAAATTGCTTTCGAAAGAGGTGTAAAACTATTTTTGTAATTTTATGAAAAACTAGAGTTAATACACTTTTGGGGTACAGATATAAAAATATCTGCTTACAAATTTGTATACCAAAATTGTAATCTTGGATTTTTAATGTATAGATTGTATATAAATGCATATATTTTTGTAAAATTTTATTGTAAATAATATTTATAAAATATTTATGTACCTAAAGTGATATTAAATATTTTTTATACCTATTTTGTAATTTTAAATTTATTTTTGACCTTTTTCGTTAATTTCAAAATTTTATAAATTAAAAGTGGTAAAAGATAAGGGCTTGCAGTTTTTATTTTTGGAATTCTCAAGTCCTTTGTGTTCTAGAATTGATTTGTAATTTTTATTAAGGCTCTTCTTAATGTAAAACTATCGAAAAATTCCAAAAATTTAAATTTTTTGAAACTTTGTCCAACTATATCTTAAAAACTAAATAAAATTAAGATCTTTAGTTGGAATTTTTTAAGTGTTTAGGTCCTAAAGACACGTTTTAAATCAATACCTGAACATTGATTTTTTTTTTAAATTTTCTTTCACTTAATTAACTAACTAAATTTTGTAACTCAAAAGTGGTAAGAGATAAAGCCCTGGGTGTTGAATTTTTGGAATTAGCAGGTTCTCTTTACTCTAATATTAATTAGTATTTTTTTTTATTAAGGCCCTTCTTACTGTAAAACTATCGTAAAAATTCAAAAAATTAAAATTTTTTGAAACTTTTTATAAGCATATCTATCTCAAAAACTAAATAAAATTGCGACCTGTGGTTGGAGTTTTTGAAGTTTTTAAGTCCTAAAGACACGTTTTAAATCAATACCTGAATATATATATATATATATATATATATTTAATTTTCTTGAACTTCTGAATTTTATAACTTAAAAGTGGTAATAGATAAAGCCGTGGGTGTTGAATTTTTGGAATCTCAGGTTGTTGTCTTTACTCTAAAATTAATTAGTATTTTTTTTTTTATTAAGGCACTTCTTGTTGTAAAACTTGAAAAAATTGCAAAAATTAAATTTTTTTGAAATTTTGTACAACCAGACCTCGAAAACTAAATAAAATTTAGACCTGTGGTCGGTATTTTTGAAGTTTTTAGATCCTAAAGACACATTTTGAATCAACATCCAAACAATATTTTTTGTATTTTGATTTTTTTTTTTTTGTAATTTAAAATCAAACTCAAAATTGGTAAAAGATAGGACCCTGCTGTTTAAAGTTTTGTATTCCTAAGGTCCCTATTGGTCTAGAAAAAAATTGGGGACTTACTCCGTATATTTTTGAAAAAGTATTGACACATCAAACCTTTGAAAATTATATAATAAAATATTTATGTAAATATTTAAGTGTTATTAAATATTTTTTATACGTATTTTGTGTTCTTAAATATTATTTAAATCAATTCCAGTCTCATGTATCATATTAAAAGGTAAATGAATCCCAACGTTTTCCTAATTAATTCTTTATTTGAATAATACTTCCTTTTTAAATAACACTTTCCCAATCCCGTTGCATTCTGGTAGTTTGACAAGTCGATCAAGATGGCGTCGTGTATTTGTTTTTTCGTGTTTAGTGCCAAATTTTCATCGATTTTTATAATTAAAAAGTAAGTAAGAACTTATTTAACTATATCCAACTATAATTTGAATGTATTAGAGTGAAATTATACTCTTTGTTTTTTTGGGGAAAACTTTTTTATAGTTAATTTCTTTAATATAAGTTTTGCTAATTTAAGTATGATGCTATCATGATAACATGTAATCTAAATGGAAGTTTATAACTCTCAAAATTACGAACGTAATTTATACCTACGTTTAATTTTGTAAACTATAAAAATTAGTGACCTGTGGTCTATTAATTATAATTTAGTTATTGTCCTTGTTTTTAATAATAACAGGTAAGACGAAACGATTTATACTCCTGGCAAAATAGTCATATTTTAAAAAATCATATCTTCAAATCTAAAAAAGATAAAGCCCTGCGGCTTAAATTTTTAGAATCTTCGGGCCTTTTTACTTTAGAATTAATTTGTAACTTTTTTTATTAAAGACATGCTTGCAGTAATACTTATCGAAAGATTGCAAAAAAAAAAATTTAATTTTTTTAACTATATCTCAAAAACTAAAAGAGATAGAGACCTGCGGATAGTATATTTGAAATTTTTAGGCCTTAAAGATACGCTTTGAATCAAATCCGGAACATTTTTGTTTGTTTTTGATATATTCTCTCCCTCAAAATAATTTCTTTGGGAAGCCACACAGCACTGGAGACGGTTCTTCCAATCCTCATAGCTGTGCTGGAACTCGGATACTGGACTAGCTTTCAGCTGGTCTGTTACGGATGTTTGAATGTTTTCGAGTGTCCCAAAATGACGTACCTTGAGGTGATTTTTCAGTCTTGGGAAGAGGAAAAAGTCACAAGGACTCAAGTCAGACGAATAAGGTGGCTGAGGAGCCACAGGAAAGTTTTTACTGGCCAAAAACTCGTTTATTAAAATTACTGTGTGACAAAGCTCATTTCTCATCCCCTAATTCATTGGTCAAAATATGATGAACGGTAGTGTGAGTCAAATTTAATTCCCTGATCACTTTGACTGTCAACCGAAGATCTGAACGTACAAGATCCCGGATTCTGTTGACAATTTAATCGGTTCTTGAAGATGAAGGCCTTCCGCTGCGTGATTCATATTCAATCAACTGTCTTCCTTTTGAAAATGCTTTAAACCACCAAAAAACCTGAGTCCTTGACAAAACACTGTGTCTGTAGGCCTGCTTAAATTTTGCAAAAGTTTCCGTTGCACTGTGCCCAAGTCTGAAGCAAAACCTGATAGCACACCGTTGCTTGAAATGAATGTCACTCATTTTTAGAACGCACTAGAAAAAACTGTTTCACGAAAAAAATCGGTACGGACAATAAAATTACTCTAGCGAGTTCAAACTCGTACTGAAAGCGTATCATATGTTCTCATGCCGTCCCTCCAACTCCCGCGTCCTAAATGTTGCCAGTCCGGTTACTTAATTTACACACCTCGTATATTAAGATGAATTATTTTTAAAATTGTCAAAAACTTATTTGTGATTTTAAAAATCATTTACCTTTACTACCGTATATTTAAAATTGTTCATTCACAAATAGTTTCAAAAGTACCTACTATTGAAAAATTTTTAGTGCTTTTGGACACCTGTGTGTCCATTCATAAAATCACAAAGTCAAATTGTGAAAAGGCATTTAAAATATATTAGCGGTATTTTAAATTCTACCTGCCTATTGAGAACACAAGTGGACATAGAATAGCCTGAAAAATGGTGCCAGAAAGTCTGTAGTAATCCTGAATGAAATACAGATTCAAAAGCGAATGGAACAGCGGGTGATAAAGTATTCAAAAACAGGTATTTTTTCAAAAGGTTTCAAGATGAAATTTGTCTCGCTGTTACAAATTTAAGTAATGCAATAGTCGTTGCATTGAATATGTTTTGTGTAAGAAATGGAACACTTGAAAATAACAATTGCTGAATTTTAGCATTTCAAGAACTTTGCGGTTACTAAATACAAAATTTTAAAAGATTGCCAATGTTGAAAAATTTATGTGTAGTGTGTATTTTCACTATTTTCAGGGTTTCGTAGATTCGCAGGTATTTATAATAGGGGATAGGCATGATTTTTATTTTATTTTTTATTATATTCCTTATTTTGCATATAAACATAAAACAGGTTTGAATTTATTTTTTTATTTTTAAGGCTTAAAATTCATTCATTTATGTAGCGCGCGAAAAACACTCAGACTGTTTACAAACATGACTGTGATGTCACAGCCTACCCAGTCTACAGCCTACACGCAGTCTGTCGTGAACTTATTTGCTTGTATAACTTTTGTAGGCAGTGGCGGATCTATCTTTTTGGGGGCCCAGGGCTTAAAAATGCCAAGGGACACATGCTCTTCACTTATGTTGAATATTTTTCAAAAAGTTCTCACCTCCCAAAATCTAAGTGAAGAGCAAAAAAAAGGTCCTCACCTCCCAAATCTAAGTGAAGAGCGCAAAAAAAGGTCCTCACCTCCCAAATCCAAGTGAAGAGCGCAAAAAAAAGGTCCTCATCTCCCAAATCTAAGTGAAGAGCGCAAAAAAAGGTCCTCACCTCCCAAATTCAAAGCAATAGAATATAATAGGTATCTGTCCGAGAGGTTGGGGGCTCCTTGCGGATCCGGGGCCCAGGGCTTAAGCCCTATTAGCCCGTATGTAGATACGCCACTGCTTGTAGGTTCTGTAAACCACCCTATCTTCCAGAGGGGTTGAACTAAAAATCTGAAAAAAATATCAATAATGTACATTGATTGAAACCGGAATAATTCAACAGGAAATTTTGATCAAATTGGTTTTTCGCAAAATATTGATTTTTTGTGTCGACGAAAAAAAAAAATTAAAAAAAAAATTATTATGTGGTATCAAAAGAAAGCTCTTAAAACGTAGATAAAGGAACAGGAAATAGTTTTTTATTATTATTTTTTATATTTTAATCAGGGCTTCGAACCGGAACTGAACCGAAAACCGAAAAAAACCGTTATTTTTGTAACGAAAACCAGAACTGAACCGAAAAAAAATATCGGTTTATTTCGGTGCAGATAATTTTTATGTGAGTGAATATAAATACATTTTAATTAAGATTATTTTTTAAACTGATGAGCAGAAAAAATCGTAATTTTTTAACTGAAAAGTAAATAAAAAATGCGCTACTATTATTTCGGGGGGGGGGGGGTTACGCTCCGGTTCTGCAGCTTTTAACCCTGAGGGGTTAAATTAAAAATCTGAAAAAATTCTAAGCAATGTATATTGCTACGAACCGGAAACGTACGAGAGGAATTTTTTATCCGATTTCGTTTTTGGAAAATATTACAGTTTTTGTGTTATTGATTTTTTTTTAATTTAATTTTTTTTGAGGGATATTAAGTGCAGATTAAGGAACGGTAATTGATTTTTGAAATACATTTTTTTGACTAAATTTTGGCAAGTGTTAAGTTTTTCGTTTAATATCTTAAATAAAATTAAAAAAATATATTTGTATGTACATGGATACATTTTGTTTTGGGTAGAGAAGAGGTACGTAAATTTATTTTGCAAATATCGATTAGGAAAATAAATAAATAACTGACCGGTTGCTGGGATTCCATAGTAGACCATCTGATAGTTTTTCATATAGTCACAATATAAACAATGTCTCTGTAGGCGTTATGCTCTTGCGTGACAAAAGATCGCCCGTAGTGTTGCCATGTCTGGATTTTTTAGATATTTTTGCAATTATACAAAAAAAAAATGTGTTAAAATATATATTATGGTATTATTAGAGATATATAATACTCGGTAGAAAAAATCTAACTGCAATCCTCTGGCCTATTGATTTAAAGGATTAAAACCAACACTTGTAATTGTGTTATGTAGTGACAGGCATTCATCGTTTGGCCTGCTAATAATCATCATTCACTGACTAAATACCTATAAAACCCTGAAATGTGTGAAAATTCACACTTCACGTCAATTTTTTTTAGTAATTTAGATTTTTGGCATTTTCACTTTTACCCTCATGACGTGTCCAATCCACTGTAATCGTCTGCTTCTCCAGTATATTCGTATAATTGAGTGAGTACTTTTTGTTAGTTGAATACGCAAATGTCATGGAGAATTTTGTGTAATTTGACCGGTTAATTTTCTTAAAAATATCTCCATACATAATTCATTTTTGAAAGGAGTAGTCGTTATATCTACATTAAAAAAATGTAATTAATCAAGTTAGTAGAAGAGACTGGCGCAGAATATAACGTGGCAGGACAAGAAGGAACTAAGTTCATTTTAAATATTCATCCGAGTGTTAAACAAGTGAGAGGCTCGGTAGACCTTCTTCTTCTTCATCCCCGCACGCAAATAATTAATCATATTACGTTAAACTTCAAGTCTTCAAATCATGCTTAGCAATATGTTACCTGCAAGCCAAAATGCAATCCCCTTTCTGTTAACGTATTAAAATTAATGGAATAAACTTATTAGAATTAAATACAAACAACGATTATCTCGATGCTTTGGGTACTGTTGCAAAGTTTTTGAATTATTTTTATCTCTTCAATCCTTCGTAAACGATTCACGGGAAGTTCATCGAAAATCAATTCAACGAAAGCAAATTCATCGAAAATCAATTCATCGAAAGCGAGTTCATCGAAAACGAGTTAATCGAAAGCAAATTCACCGAATGATCAATTCATCGAACCTTCAATTCATCGAAAAAAAATATATATATATATTTTGTAAATATTTGAGAGTGCATTTTTAATTGTGACTCTGTTTCAATTTAATATGTATTCTAAATTTCTTCTTTCCATTGAAATGTTTATTGCTGTTTAAATATAAATTAAAAGTTAAATTTTTTCAGTGTTATTTTTAATCTCCCTTGTCCTTTATATATAAACATGTCTAATAATAATTATAATAAATAATACAGTAATCCCTTAAGATACGTAATTAATGCGGACCGTAGACTTTGGGGTAACTCGAATTTTACGTAAGTCGAATTGGAATTTTTATAAAGGAAAAAAATAAATATAAACTACATAAATACGTACATATATAAAAGAAACAAGACAAAAATAAACTGAAATTCATTTACATATACTATTCTATATGTACATACATACAAACAGAAAATAATTCTATGTAAAATTGTATGTTACTCTACTCAAAAATGTTTCCATTTTTTGAAATTTTCATTTTACGTAATTGCGAATTTACGTAAGTCCCGTGTTCTGTGTGAAAAAACAATAACTTTTTACAAATAATAAATTTTATTACTATCAGTCTTTCTGAGATAGAGTATAGCTTTGTTAATCCTCATTTTAACAATCCTTCCGAGATATGTAAAAATTTCGATGTTTTCAATATGGTGATCGTTAATGCGGAACTTGTCTTGTTGAGTGGAACCTAATAGCATGGATTTCGTCTTCTTAATGTTGATTGCGAGGCCTACCGATTCCGCCTCCTTTACGAGAGAATCTAGTATTGCACTCATGTCCTAGAATATGATTGTTACTAAACTTTATCATAGCAGTGAGCGCTGTATTAAAATCACGTTACTTCCAAGTCATATCTATGTTAAATCATTGTCAGATCATTGTTATATCACTATCAGTGTTACTTTAATGAACGCTCGGGCTAAGTGAAAATTGTATTTGCTCCATGGTTGTAACAATCAAATTGTTATGTCATTAAAAATGATGATACCCTTATTAGCATAACAGTGGGATTAAAATTCATGGGTTAAAACGATACAAGATGCGTTCGGTAGATAACTTCCATACATCATTGCTATATTCGCAATAGTAACAAAAGGGACATGACTTGCTCGAAATTGACAGCAGAATAGAAAAAAAGTCGTTATAGAAATTCGAATCAGATAAAAATATATTAAAGCGTCCCACAAAATGTCATTCTAAATATGTTTTGCCTGTATTTATCAAATTCTAAATATCTTTAAAACGTAGGAATTTTAATTTTTTCCCGTTTTTATACAGATGTAGCTGAGTAAAACTGCGTTCACAGTTCTAAAATTATAGTCTATCTCAGAAAGAGCGATAGTAATAAAATTTATTATTTGTAAACAGTTATTGTTTTTTTCACACAGAAGCGGCACACAAAATATGAATAGTTCGAAACGAAATATTGTTAAGAAACAACCGAGTGTGCCGCACATCTTATATGGGAATACGAACTAGGGTTAAACACAATAGATCATAAAATTTTTACCCTAAAATTTTGGAGAAAAATATGGTCACAGGGGTGCGTTTAATGATATGACAAATATGGTCACAGACGTGCGTTTAATAAAATGATAAATAGTAATATAGAAATACACAAAACCAATTTAAACGTGTTTAAAATGTGCACGCCACTGGTAACTGCCTGACAAAAAGATTTATTACTATCGCTCTTTCTGAGATAAACTATAGTTGACTATGCACTGTGCGTTGTGGATAAATTTAATAGACAGTTTTAACGTTTAATGACAGCGTTCACAGTTATGAAAATTAATGCGTAACCAGTGTTGTGACATCTTTTCAAACGAAATACGAAGGAATAAATGCATTTATGTGATTTTTACATACGTCCCACCAGCAAGATCGTTATTTCTTAATTTCAATAAATTATTTAAAAAAGAATTTTGAGGGTATACCACTTTTTAACATAATTCAGTGCGCGGCAGCAATTTAAATATTAAAATTATGGCGGGCAAGCAGGTAATCTAAATAATTTTTTGTTTTATAAACTTATAAAATTAATTCTGCGGACCGGCAAAAAATTTCGCGGACCGGCAAAAAAATCACACGGACCGGAGATTGGGAAACACTGATCTAGGTGATGTGGATCTATTAACTGTCGTTCTGAATTTTCCCAAAAAGAAATATTTCTGAAGTGACTCTTTTGTAAAAATATTGTAATAAAAGAAATTCACGGTATTTCTCGTATTCCCATTGAGTGTATAACCATCGAATTTTGGTTATAAACCACACATGTAACGTACGCATCAGACAATACGAGCGTATAATGGCAGAGAGTGAAAAGGGAGAAGGGAGAAGGGAGAAGGGTGGAGGGTAACAACTGCAGACATATTTCAGAGTGATTTCACGGTGTCAGAGAAGACCAGAAGTGCACTCGAGTTGATGGGTAACATTTTCAAGAGCTTTTTGGGGAGTGAGATTTTGTTAAATTATATTTCAAACCGTTTTATTTTGGGGCGTTACTAGTTTTATTGCCATTTCAATTGTACTTAAACTCAATGACAATTCTACATTATTTTACACCCCTTCGTTTTAATGTTATGAGAAAATTCTCAACTCTATACCCGCCATAAACACTTAGAATGAACTATTTTAACAGATTTATTCTAATACCATATGTCTTTCTCATCACACATAATGCGCAAAAATAGCAGAGAGTTACTGGAAATGTCAAAACGAACTAACCAATTATTTTGCTTCTATTGCAAGAAAAAGACTTATAAAAAGAAAATCTGGAGGTCAAGATACAAGCAAAATTTCTTTATTAAATGAAAGTCAGGTAAAAAAACGAATAGTTTTCATTAGGCAACGCAATGGCGCAATATCCTATGCTCAGATTAAACCAAAATAGTTTTATATAATCCTGGTGTCTGTCAAAAACAAGTTTGAAGACCTCCATCCACAGAAAATGAAATAAATAATTTGCAAACATTTATTTTAGCTCTGTTATCATATTCTTAGTTGACGATATGTTCAAAACCTGGTTCTACTTTATCATCATACCAAATTTCGTACAAAATATATTCAACTGTTTTTGCATGAACCTCGGACAAACAGACACAAACAATCAGACAATTGATTTTTTGCGGATATCGTTTTATAATCACCTGAAACTTAAACCAAATATGAAGACGAAAAAAACAACAACAAAAAATATCGTGGAGCTCAAAAAAAAACATGGTTTTAACCCATTAATGGCCAAGCTTTTAAGAAAAAATATTTTTGATAAAACTTGTAATGCAAATTAATTCAAATACATCAACTTAGACAATTATTGCATTTTGAAAAAATATATATGCTTAACTCTACAAGAATATAAGGATGCGAACACGCACCCTTGGCTAATAACAATATCAAATATAAGTAAACATGTAATAAGCAAATTATTTTATTTATGAATGAAATATGAACTTATTTGGAATGAAACATTTCAAAACACTCTGGGCACAGATGTACTTTACATTTTACACATAAATAAATGGAGTTGCTCTTACACCAACTGCATTTTTTTCACATTCGTTTCATGCCTCTTATCAGATGACCAATATTATCAAATCTGATGACATCTGATAAACTGTTTTTGAAGGACGCCCATAGTTTGAATTTGTTGCTTATCTATCACTATCTGCATTACTCTGATACTTCATAAGAGCAACTGTTAGTCGTGACCAATTAAGAAATTTTACTATCATTAGACAACTGTACAACTAATTTTTATTTTCACTATACTTATTCTGTAAATACATATACTGAACTATGAAAAAACACACAGTAGAAATGAACAATAGGTTAGAAGGCTAAGACAAGATGAGACTTGTCGATGATGAATCACGCCTGTACATTTCACTGATTTGGCCAAAGGTGCGTATACGCACCCCATAAATTTGAATGATGTACACAGCAACATGACAGATAAAATTTATATTTTTTCAAAATAGGATAATTCATAACACTGTTCTCATACGGTTTGATTATATATATATATATATTTTTTATATTACCAACAAGTGTATAGAAAATACTTATAAATTAGTAAAATCTTCAAAAATTGACCAATTTCAAAATATTAAAAAAATATACTCTTTAAATAAACTGCGGAATAAAATATTCACGAAGCTATTGTATCCTAGTAATGCTTGTAAAATAATTATGCAATAAAAATAAAACAATTGCTCTTCTTAAAAAAAATAAATTCTAAAAGGTTGCGTATACGAACCTTTGGCCATTAATGGGTTAAGTAATCTAAGCTAACCTAAGTCGTAAGAGCGATCCCTTTCTAATACCCTTTTCACATTAGAACTTTAAGATCGGATGTTAAAGTGAATGTATCTTTAAACGCTAATGTGAAACCGTATGGCCTTGTCTAAATACAAGCGATGTTTAAGACAGATCTGCGTCTTAAACATCGTCCGCATTGCCAACATAATTTCTATTATAAAAAAATACTCTTTGAATTTGTGCTGTCAACATT
The DNA here is from genome assembly GCA_963971575.1 of Liopterus haemorrhoidalis. Classification (NCBI taxonomy): domain Eukaryota; kingdom Metazoa; phylum Arthropoda; class Insecta; order Coleoptera; family Dytiscidae; genus Liopterus; species Liopterus haemorrhoidalis. The sequence continues at coordinate 59,046,208 of OZ020616.1, read as the reverse complement.
TTATATTATCATAAACAAGAATACTGTATTATATCGACGTTATAAGAAGTTTATACTTATTGTTATAATAAAATTATTTATTTTAATAATGTGTTTAATAAAATACAGAGCTACAATAATTGAGATAAAATGTATCGACTTACATGTTAATACAGGTGTAATATATTCTTTATTGTAGTGTCTTTATTATAGAATGAAATGAAATATCCATATTTGTTTATAATAATTCAAAATGTGCGTCTGCGCAGACAGTTCAAAACTGGTAATTTCCGGACGGTAACTTAAGGACAAAATTACTGTAGCTGATGACAGCACCGGAGATTTAAACATCAAGTGTGAAAGCAAACGGATGTTAAACATCGGTGATCTTTAAGTTCACTCGTCTTAAAGTTCTAGTGTGAAAAGGGTATAAAGCATTTGTCGAACTTGTGTGCTTAGCTAAGCATTTTTACTTGTAAAAGGAAAGAACGTTATAGGGATTTGCAGCTAAGCACCCTACCATCTGGTGAGCGTTTCATGAACTTGTGTACATCAGATAACATTTCGTTTTGTGTATTGGTTTTGTATGAAGTTTGTTTTTAAAGTTTTATTATAATCATTGAAAAATGTATAATACATATTGTTGTGTGCCTATGTGCAATTCATTGAAAAGAAGAAACCCGGAAATATCGTTTCATTTGTTTCCACTAATATCAGACACCGTATGGTTCGAAACAAAATTGGGAAAGCAAGAGGTTAGGAATCGACGCGATGTTTAGATAAACAATTTAAAAATTGGAAAAAAAGTGAGCCCTTGTATCAAAGTTTGCTCATTACATTTTAATGATAGTGACTACAAAAAATATTTTCAATTATGTATTTATTATCGCATATCTTGAAAATTCCTGTTATTGTGTGTGGGTTTGTCATTACAAGTTTGTAGGCGCATAATGCATAAATCTTTATGAACTCTCTGTTTTTTTCAGTGACTCCACACAATATTATATGCCCAGCATTGTAGATTTCTACCCTTTGGTAAACAACACGGGAATTATTATTTCCCCCAATATAGTTAAAATAATCGACAATGGAAAACCGCCATAACTTAAAACCAGATCACAAAATGTAGTATTTTAGATGTTTACAAGTAATGTCACTTCACAAAATCAGAAAATCCCAAACAATTATTTATTTTTTGTCGTTTTTTGATACACTTTTCGCTATTATTTACTAGTAAATGTCAAGTGGTATCTGATTTAGAATGGTTTCAAAAAAATCCGCGTGGCGCTACGATCTTAAAATTTTTCCCCTATAGTCTTCGATTGCTTTGAATATTAATTTGAACATAAGGTAATTTTTTCTGTTTGTATTTCGTTGTATATCCATCCCATTCTTACATTAACAAAAATTCACCATTTAGATAATATCTAAATATTATTAATAGCATATTACTTCGTATTATTAAACATATGTCCATAGTGTGCGAGTTATCAGCAATCTAAAACGTTTTTAAAATGTCATGTCATATTGAAAAGTAACATGATACTGGGCATATTGTGAACGCGCCTCAAACTGTCACAACTTATGATTTGACTCGATCATGTTACAGCAGTATTTTAAATCATTTTTGATAAAGATCTGCGAGCCCTCTAATCATAAAAAGGGGGGTGGACAACAAAAAATATATATAAAGTACAGAAAAGGACTGCGTAACAAAATGATAATGACATTTATAAAACTAAATATAATCACAGATGGAGAAGAGATGAATAAATGTAAGGTCAAGAATATTACTATTACTATTACTATTTATCGACCACATTGTATTAACTAAAATTTCAAAATTTTAGTAGAAAAAAAATTTAATTTTGTTGGTAAATTGGTATACTTGTATATTTTTAGCCTTAGATCACAAATATATGGTCACTTTTGAGTTAAGGTCTAAAATTGTGACATTTGCAACAAAAAAATAAAATAAATAAATAAAAAAACAGTCCACAATAACGCTCAGAGCCGATGAAATGTTAGCCTGCCTCCTTTTTAGGGTTTTGTAGGTATGACCAAAAACCCTTATACCGTAATTTTGTCGTCTGTCTGTCTGTCTGTTCGGTAAAAATTGTAGCCAAACGGCAAAACCTAGAGAGTTGAAATTTGGCATGCTTATACAACTCTTTGACCCGCACATAGGAAAAATACTAAAACATCTAAAAAACATACCCCCCTAAAAATATAAACAAATATGTGCTCATCGAAAACAAAATATTTTTTTAAAATTCTGAGTAGGGTATCAAATGAAAACCCTTAGTACGTGGATTAACGATCAAATTTTTATTTTTGCAAAATAAATTATTTTGATGCGATTTTTGCCAAAATTGTACATAAAAATTTTTGTCCCACACCCTGTAGCCCAGATGGTTTAAACTAAAAATCTAAAAAAATTCTAAGTAATGTACATTGCTGTGAACCGAAATAGTACAACAGGAATTTTTGATCAGATTATGTTTTCGGAAAATAACGCATTTTTTGTGGTTTTTGGTTCACAAAGTACAAAAGTTATACCAATGTAAGACACTCACATGCAAGGAGTGCGATAGCTTATTGGGTTAGAGCACTGGTGTCGTAAGCTGGAAAACGAAGAGTTTCGAGTTCGAGTACGGAACGAATTTTATTTTTTCTGTTTTTTTTTTTGCATTTTCATTATGTTGAAATTATTTTGTCATAATTCTAGTTATATTTTGACAAATGTTGTATTTAATTTTTAAGAGCGTAAATTTAATAACCAGTCTTATTATATGATTAAAAATATCGTTCATTTTGCCGTGATTACTACAAAGTAAAATTTGTCCTACACACTCAGCATACCGCCTTCACTTATTATATACCTGTGAAACCCTGAAATGTGTGAATATTCACACTTCACATCAATTTTTTTTAATTATCTTTATAAACTAATACTTACTTCTTATCTATATCAGCAATTTCCAAACTGTGCGCCGCGGAAATATTCCAATATTCCTCCAATTGCGTTAGACCAATATATTGACTTGGGGCGCCGCAGAAAAATTCTGATACATTAAGGGCGCCGGGAACCGAAAATTTTTGGGAACCACTAGGTTAACAACATTTTTTTTCCGTATCCGTGGATATGAAATTTTTATCCGACAGAGCCCTAGTATGCAATGAAAACAGACGATTACAGTGGATACGTGATGAATATGAAAGAGGAGAAAATGGTCCAAAAGGTTAAGGATGATAAAACATTCGTCCAATGGAATTTAAATTTTTTTTATGCTAACAAAACTTTTAAAAATTGCCTTTTGCGTCTTTGAGGTTGATTTTTCTATATATTAGAGGAATCGGAAAGAAATCTGTTCATTTAGAGTTCAAAATATTTTTTTCCCCAGAAATTTTTATTACGTATACCGTATTTTTCAGACCATAAAGCCGCATTCAGAGCTCTTTAAATTAAGAGGTTATAGACTGTGCTTTGTTAGCTGTAAGTTATGTTTCTGTGCATTCTTTTTAACATTCCATGTACCGTTCACATCTGTTATAAATTAGTACGTTACGAATAGCCCTCCATCTGTGAATTTTGAAACCAACTATTTAGCTTCGTAAAATATTTTATATGTATAATCGTTCTTATAATTCTGTTGTCTTAGATTTTAACTACCTAATTACCTAAATTGATCATATTTACTGTCCGTCTTTGTAATTTTGAACAAGATTTGTTAATGATGCCATTATGTTAGGTTATGTAAAGGCATTCGATAATTACGGTGTCGCTGATAAAATGCGATAGCCAAAGTGTTTATATGTCTGTCTCATTAAAACATCTCACTAGCTATAAGTTTAGAAAATTATGCACAATCCACAACAAACAGCGTATTAAATTTGGAGGTCTGAACGGTTTCACGTCTTATCATATGACAAACTTTCTGGTGACAGTGAACAGTCCGTAAGCTACATTGCATAAGCTATTGATTTAAGAGCTCTGAATGAGGCTTAAGACGATTTACGCAGAAAATTCGACTTAAAATTGGGATGCGTCTTCAGAGCCGTAGCAACGCCCTGAAAAATGATTGATTTTCGGTTAAATAAATTTGGAAGTTTTTCATTTAATTTCTGATTTAGTTCCAACAATTAGAAGGACCCAATTATTTTCCACATTATCTAAATTAACCTTAATATGAAAAGAATATGCATTACTGTGACAAATAAAGTTTGGCGCTTTGACTTTAAGCACTGAATCCTTATAACCTTTTAAAATTTTAACTTTTTCAAATTCCTATTTTTGTGTAATATTTCTAAGGTATTTTTCTTTGATAAAGTGTCCCATTGATGGTGATTCATCAATCTCTCATAGGTAAGGGTGCTATAGCAAATTCATGAATACAGTCTGTTATACAAGTTAACAAGGTGTTTAACAGCGAGCGGCGTGTCTTTCGGAGCACCCGGGCCATTGTAGCGATACTCGAGTAGTGTATTGTGGCCCTCCAGTTCATTGAGCGGGGCCCGTCAATGAACCCCGGACAGTTATATAAGATATTAGACTCAGAGCTAAGGGCACAGGGGCTTGTAAACATGAGGTAGGAATGTAATAATAGTTCCAGCGTCATTGTCATAAAGTGATTTATGTTGACAAATTGTATTTGATGTTTGCGACGCATCGCAAATGTAGACTCAAGTTAAATATACGCTAATATTTTAAATAGTGGGGTAGGCCATGCATACCAGGGATGTGTCGGATTATAAAAATTTCATATCCTCTGATACGGATACGGATAACGAACAAAATGTTCTGTAAACTTTTAGACCCAGTCTTTCCACCTTCTGATAAACTTCTGGGTAACTATCTGATAAAGTTATCTGATACTTTATCTGTTGGATAAATGTCATCCTGTCTTTCAATTCATATTTATCTGTCAGATAGTTATCTGACGGATAATGACCCAGCAAACATTCAACTAACGGCCGAATGCCGGCAAACTGCTTTTATGCTGGTAAATTACTGGCACCAAAAGTAAGTGCAACGCCAGTATTAATAATGTACTTCACATTTGTATTTCGCATTCCGCCTATACGAAGTACTTTACCAGCATTTTATAAGCACTCTTCTTCACTCATACTTTTTACTTAAAACCATCAGAAATAAATCTTGCAACTAATGCGATTATTTTGCACTTTACCGTTGCTGGGCCGGCAACTGATACATCAATGGGCCAGTAACGGCCACGGGGACACCGGGGTACTGGCCCATTACATTCAATGCCGGGGAGTATGTGCTTTACCAGTACTGGCCCGTATAAAAATGTTTGCTGGGGAGACTGACATATTGAATCCTCAGATTGGTAACACGGAATGTGTAACTGAAATAGGCGATGAGAAAGATTTTTTTTTTTGTTTTTCTATGGAAATAAATAAATAAATTGGTAAACTGACAGCTGTCGAGCCGTTTTTTTGGTTATTGTCATTAACAAAATTAAATTTATGTATGCGTTATACAATATTTTAGCAATTATTAATGTCGTAAGCATGTAATAAAATTGGGGGAATGAAAAATAGATACTAGATATTAATAATAATTTTTCTACGTTTATTTAATTTTTTAATTTTATTATGATTGATGTAAATACAAAATAAGTTATAATAAATTTGAAAATAATAAATTAAATCACGGAGTATTCTTTAATTTTAATTATTTCTGAGTAATCAGTTTCTTCAGGTACGTTACCGACACAGTACTAATTTTTTGTGGGTGGTTCTTCATATCCACTCTTGTAACGTTAAAGTTGCGTAACATTAAAACTGTAGTTGCTACTATACTAATTACAATCTTATTGCTCAAATTCGAAGCGAATATTAGAATTATTAAACATTGTATTGTAAGGCGTGGATCCCGGCTAACGTTTAATATAAAATATCCTTTTCGACACCGTTTACTTCAGCCTTTTTTTCACAGAAGAAAGCAGTTTCACTAACATTTCATCCCAGGCTGCAACCACTCGTGGATAGCGGGCAATTTCGTAAAATACTCGTTGAAATTTGTGTATTTAATTTTCCGTACAAGGCATACAAATGAAATCAGACTTAAGCTGGATATTGCACGAGATACTTTTTTCATATTTTTTCTCACCGTGGACTGGTGCACTGTTATTTTGGAGTTAAGGCATTATTTCTACAATTAATAAAATTCAAACAAATTATATTTTTTCAAGTTCATTTTGCAATTTATTGTTCCAAGAAATCATTTAATTTCTAACTTTTTGACAGTGACAGCACTTATTTGTTACTGATTCGCTACTTTGACTACTGAATAACTTATCTGCCAGATAGCATAGTTTATTCGTAGGAATAACTTTATCTGAAGGTGGAAAGACCGGCCCTTAGACATTTGTTTTAAAACCATAGTTTATAAAATAAATATGACTCTTTTCAAATTAAGGTTAATTTAAATAATTTGGAAAATAATTTGGTCTCTCTAATTGTTCAAAACTAAATCAGAAACTCAATGAAAAATGTTCACATTTATTTAACTGAAAAGGAATAATTTTTCCTTTCTTTTTTTGAATAACACATCCACCCTATACACCCGATCTCGCGCCTTCCGTTTTTCACCTATTTAGGTCTATGGGACATACACTCAGAGATAAAATACTGTCGTTTATAATCAAAGATATTCTTGACATTGTTTATAGTTTTCAAACAAATCCTTAAAACGGTAAATCGTGAATTTTTTCATGCCCCAAATCCTGTATATGGGAGTGCGCACTTGTACGATCAAGATAAGCATATCAAAGTGCCGCTAGAACAATGAGATCTTTGCGAAATGCCGAAATGAAGCATAGCCTGACAGGTGTAAGGTAGAATCCTTTTGTATAAGAAATCTCCGGACCCGACGTACGGGAATCAAAGTCGCGTGAACTACTCTTCATAGAACGTAACGCTTCAACGTAAAAGGTACTATTGATATACTTTCGCATCTCACTCCACGGATGAAAGGATTTATTATACACATTCTTAAAGGATGAAATAACATACCGATCTATCAAAAGAAACTTGTCTCGCAAATTATTACCTATACACACACAATGAAAAAAAAACAAACACACCCACACCAAAAACAGACTATAAAGCTGCTTTCAGAGCTCTTTAAATTAGTACTGTTCATTGTGTCTTGTGTATAAGTTTAGTAGATAGTTAAAACTAAAGTCACTGGATTATACAAAGTACCGCAAGCCTTTGAAGAAGCCGACAGACCCCAGGGTTGATTGGCAACATTGCTTCCCCTATTAAGCAGCAATTTTTACGTTGTCAAGTTTACGTCTGCGCTGTCACATCTCCCTTTCTCGCTCTCATTTAATAACCTTCTTTGTCAGCGGTTTGAATATTTAAGGTTAAGTTTAATTTAAATTTATATATTATATTCATTTTATTTAATAAAAATTAAAAAAATAATTGAAATTGTACCACAATTTTGTTATAGTGCATCTTTGATTAAAAAAATCCTGATTACAATGTTTAAAGTAAAAACTAGTTTCTTATTTTTGTAATGTTGGAATCACTGAACATCATTTGTGTTGGCGACATTTTTAACCCCAGCATGGCTGCCGTTGCGGTACTTTGTATAATCCAGTGGCTTTAGTTGAAACGTTCAAGGCAGCGTTTACAACTATAGAAATTAGTGCGTTACGAATAATGCGACATGTGTCTTTAAACCAACTACAGCGGCTTCGAAAATGTTTATTATCGTTTTCTTAATTCTACTGTCCTAGATTTTTGCTTACTAAATCTAACCTAATTACCTAAATTTATCATATTTACTGTTTTAATGAGACAGACATATAAACACATTGGCTATCTCAGTCTACATCCGAGAGAACATTTACATTGTATGCCTTTATATAACCTAACAAAATGGTATCGCGCAGATTACAACAAATTTCGCACGAAAATACAAAAACAGTAAATATGATCAATTTAGGTAATTAGGTTAGGTTGAGTTAGTAAAAATCTAGGACAGCAGAATTAGGAATACGATAAAAGATAATAAACATTTTACGCCGTGGTAGTTGGTTTAAATACACACAGATGTCGCACTATTCGTAATTAATTTCCATGGCTGTAAACGCTGCCTTGATCGTTAAAATTATCTACTAAACTTATCCACAACGCACAGTGGACAGCAGTGGCGGCGATCCCCCCCCCAAATTGCTCTGGCCTTCAGTTGCCCCCACAGAATTTTTGGAGAAAATGTATAGAAATGAGGACCTTATTTTTAGGTCATCAATGTTTTCAAATATTTTCTGCCCCCCCAATTACTCAAAAATTCCCCCCCCCCCCAGATTTTAAGAGCTAGCGCCGTGACTGATGAACAGTCAACTAATTTAAAGAGCTCTGAACGCGAAATTAGATTTTGAAAATTAGTAATTTTTATCAGTTTTTTTATTGTTTAGTAAAGTGTGCTCTTTAAACATTAAAAAGTGAGCTCTTGACAACTTATAAATATAAATATTCCATTTAGTTCCGCTTAAACGTTTCGAATAACCTATACGCTTTTTTGGATCTTTTGCTAGTTTTTCCTTCCGTGTGTTGTAGAGTATTTGTTTTTATAGTGGAGTATCCACCCTACATTGGCTGGTAGTTAATAGATTAATCTCCCCCAATAACTGCCGATATTACACCACTTTATGATGTCATTAATTAAATAAATTAGCCCCCGGGAGATTTGAAAACTTACATCCGAACTGGACACATCCAAAAACCATTCAATTGAAAAAATATTCAACACTGTAAACATAAAAATTAATATATTCATTTTTTTCTAACAATATAAATCAGCAAATTTTTTTAAATTATCCGGAAAAATTATCATTACCAAAAAATAGCTTTCATATTTTTCATTCATCATTTTTGACAATCATGAATTTGAATTGCCTAACAAGAAGCAAGTATGTTGAGTATGTGTTAGGGGTCTAGCAAGGGGGGCAGTGGGGTACGAGAGGGTACGGTTATTAAGCATGACAAGGCTCATATGTCACCCTTACAAAATTTTACCCCTCTTGTCACGGGGTACATTCAAAAGGAAATTTAATTGAATTATAGGATTAATTTTATGTGTTTTATTTTTGAAGTGGGATATTAATAATAGTTTTTTTATTTCTAGATGTTGATCAATTCTATGGACCGTGAAAGAGTGCTACAATAAGGTAATTTTTTTTTTAAATATATATTATTAGCCTATATATTCTATAGTAGTCTTACTGAATCGTAGTGTTGATCTATACCTATATATTGTAAAACTTGTCTATGCTTGCATAGAAAATCGCATATCGCTTTTTTAAGGAAATCATTGTATGCTCTAAAAAATATCAAAAAAAATTTTTAAAAATTAATTTTGTTGAAAATGGAACGGTCGGAAATTCGCACTAATATGAAGTATGAGTTCTTACTTGGAACTACGGCATCGCAGACCGCGCGAAACATTAATAGTGTATTTGGCTCTAGTGTTACTACGCAGCAGACAATATCAAATTGGTTCGCCAAATTTCGGACAGATAACTTAAAACCAAACAAAACAAAAACCTGGCTCATCGATCAAAGCAAAAATATACTGCAACCAACTGGATGAAATGATGCAAAAACTTAAAGAAAAACAGCCTAGGTTGGTCAACAGATCGACTCCTATCTTATTGCATGATAACGCTAGACCACACACTGCATAAATGACTGTGGCAAAACTACAGGAATTGGAGTTGGATCTTTTTCATCATCCTCCATACTCACCAGACCTAGCCTCCTCTGACTACCACTTCTTCTGCAATTTGGACAACTTTTTAATAGGAAAACAATTTAATTCCGACAATGCTGTCAAACTGGCCTTCCAGGAATTCATTGACTCTCGTCCGCCAGGGTTTTATACAACCGGCCTGAACAACCTGCCGCTTAAATGGCAAAATTGTATAGACAATATGGATGCATACTTTGATGAATAAAATAATTTCTTATATTTGTAAATTATAAACCAACTTTGCCTTTTTTTCTACAAATTTCATTCTTGATGACCTAATAGAAAAATAGTTATTAACGGCTAGGGTTTTCAATTATCCGACATTAATGAATATCCGGATATCGAATACAGAAAATTCAAAATATTCGGATATATCCGGATATCCGGATAATAAGAAATTAAAGATAATAGATTGAATCCAATATTCTTATTGTTTATATAACTCATTTATTTAATTTAATTTAAATATTTTAATCATATACATTAATAATTCACAAAATAATTTTAAAAAATTATATAATTAAATTTATTTCATTTTTAAAAATCCGTATTTAAAAAAAATAATTGCATTGAAAGTTTCAAAATTCAAGCGAGTTCTAATTTTTGTCCTAGTCAGGCCTGCAATTGAAAAAACGCGCTCTGTTGCAGTAGATGTTTTTATTGTAAGAAGCGCATTAAATAATATATTTAAATTATCTGTCCTTGTTTTTGTGTTTGTTATCATAAAATCTTTTTTCAACAATGTAGTAATAACGTTACTCTGCTCTTCAACATGGGTAATTGAAGCAATTGCCGCTTCCAGTTGTTGCTGTAGAGAAATTGCAGCTTTTTGACTTTTAAACACACTTTCACTTGCGATTTCTTCAACTACTTCCTTCACGTCATTGTGCCGGTAAAAATATCCGGATTATCGGATATTCAGTGAAAATTATCCGGACTATTGAATAGCCCAAATTGGTTGGATAATTCGGATATTCGCATATCCGGATTTGAAACCTTATTCTTGCCTTACCCAGTATAACAAATACAAACTGCTGTAGGCGGGATTCCAACCCAGAACCTTTAACGTGCGAAACACTGTCGTTACTTCTTTTCTTTTGTTTAACTGTTTCTTTTTTATTAGTCGATTCCAATTATATAAAGCCATCTGTTTAAATTGTCGTTGCGCCATATTTCTTTAAAGATGATTCTCCATTTTGTAACCGCAAGAGTTGCGTTATTGTTATTGTTATCAGTGATGAGATATAGGTAGGTACATTCTAACAATGGCGGTGGATGGATTGTTTGGCGTGGCGGGCTATCAGAGCGTGAGGATATCGTGTTCGTTAGTTATCTGTCCGAGGGTACGCAGCGAGCACGTTATTCATGTCAGCACGTATATGCACCATGCTTCGTGGATCACAGATTCTATCTCGGTACAATCTGATACGAAGGGTTTAAGGGATTGTTACAAATGTTTTGCGAATAGTAGACAAACGTTTTCTTACAATGAATAAAAAAAATACAGCTTTCCAATATTTAACTCCGTTGAATATTTATTTGCTGGTACACAGCAAAAAATTCATATGTGGAAAAATTCATTCTCAGTTTGCTTAAAATTTTAGTGTTAAAATTGTCATTTAAAAAAATTGATGTGAAGTGTGAATATTCACACATTTCAGGGTTTCGCAGGTATATAATAAGTGAAGGCGGTATGCTGAGTGTGTAGGACAAATTTTACTTTGTACTAATCACGGCAAAATGAACGATATTTTTAAAATAATTTATCGTCTGTTAATCATATAATAAGACTGGTTATTAAATTTACGCTTTTAAAAATTAAATACAACATTTGTCAAAATATAACTAGAATTTTGACAAAATAATTTCAACATAATAAAAATGACAAAAAAAAAAAAACAGAAAAAATAAAATTCACTCCGTACTCGAACTCGAAACCCTTCGTTTTCCAGCTCATTTTAGCAGTGCTCTAACCCATTACGCCATCGCACGCTTTGCATGTGTCTTAACATTGGTATAACTTTTGTACTTTGTGAACCAAAAACCACAAAAAATTTGTTATTTTCCGAAAACATAATCTGATCAAAAATTCCTGTTGTACTATTTCGGTTCACACCAATATACATTACTTAGAATTTTTTTAGATTTTTAGTTTAAACCATCTGGGCTACAGGGTGTGGGACAATTTTTTTTTGCACAATTTTGGCAAAAATCGCATCAAAATAATTTATTTTGCAAAAATAAAAATTTGATCGTTAATCCACGTACTAAGGGCTTTCATTTGATACCCTACTCAGAATTTAAAAAAAATATTTTTGTTTTCGATGAGCACATATTTGTTTATATTTTTAGGGGGGTATGTTTTTTAGATGTTTTAGTAATTTTCCTATCTGCGGGTCAAAGAGTTGTATAAGCATGCCAAATTTCAACACTCTAGGTTTAGCCGTTTGGCTACAATTTTTACCGAACAGACAGACAGACAGACAGACAGACAGACAGACAGACAGACAGACAGACAGACAGACAGACAGACAGACAGACAGACAGACAGACAGACAGACAGACAGACAGACAGACAGACAGACAGACAGACAGACAGACAGACAGACAGACAGACAGACAGACAGACAGACAGACAGACAGACAGACAGACAGACAGACAGACAGACAGACAGACAGACAGACAGACAGACAGACAGACAGACAGACAGACAGACAGACAGACAGACAGACAGACAGACAGACAGACAGACAGACAGACAGACAGACAGACAGACAGACAGACAGACAGACAGACAGACAGACAGACAGACAGACAGACAGACAGACAGACAGACAGACAGACAGACAGACAGACAGACAGACAGACAGACAGACAGACAGACAGACAGACAGACAGACAGACAGACAGACAGACAGACAGACAGACAGACAGACAGACAGACGACAAAATGACGGTATAAGGGTTTTTTGGTCATACCTACAAAACTCTAAAAAGGAAAAGTTCACCATTTTTAATCAAATCACCGTGCAAATCTTCATTTATTCAGATAGTGTTATTTTTATGAAAACTTTTTTAGTTTTACAATTAACAAAACAATGAAAATTCTCATTCTAGGTTGTAATCTGGTATTTACTGTATAATATTTGTTCCATAGTATTCCAAGTTGATTCGTTTGAAGATTTTATTTATTTTGGTTCTCCCGCGATCATAGGTTTATCTAATATACAGGGGTAATAATAAGTAACGCACTGTGGAATGAATGTAAATTAGTCGAACAAATACAGCGAGACACGTGTAGGAACAATGCACACCGTCGGGTTTCATATCAAACACAATTATAACAACAACAGCGAAATCATACAAGTCCCCCTGAGTACGGGGACACCCTGTATAACCTACATTGTCACAATCAAACCATACACTTAAATTTCAATACAATGATTAAGAATTCATTTGGAAATAAGTAAACCTTACAACAGCGATCAACTATAAAATTTTAAGTAAATACTTGTTAAAAAACCTTTGCATGATTAAATAAAGGACCTCCTTCAAAATAATAAGGGTTTCGTAGGTATGACGTAGAAACCCTTATCACTCATGTGGCTGTAATAATTTTACGTAAAAATTATTTTTTCTATTTTGCGTTCATAAAGCTGCGTCCTTAAGCGAACTACGGCCACGATTGAAGTCGGCAAACCATCGATAAACAGTAGTCCTTGATGGTGCTTCATCACCAACAGTCGAATTAAGTTCATCGATGCACTGTTGTTGGGTTAATCCACGTCGAAAGTTGTGAAAAATAATCGATCAAAAATGTTCACAAGTTAATTCCATTATTAGTCGAGATCAATTTTTTCAAGTTACTGCAAAGAATACAAATAGCACTCGTATGTCAAAACGGTCTGAGTACGTATACCGTTAAAATGTCAAACTTTACGATAGAAGCGTCAGTTGCCAGATGGCAGCACTAGTTTAGCGCAATCCCGAAATATAAGAGGCAACCCTCGTACGTGTAGTATACATAAATTATAGACTGGAGAATATTAAGGAAAGCCAATTAAAATCGGTATTGAACATTTTAAATTTCGTTTTTGTTCTTGAGCAAAGAACGAAATGTCGTTCCCGTTTTTCTTCTTTAAAAATTTCTAGTAATATTGTTATTTTATTTTCGTTTTCGATTGGTTCTCATCCTGATTTCGACTCTCCATGTCTGGTTATAATGACTTCATTGTAAGAATAAAAATGTATTTCATCAAATTGATAAAATTATCACAATAATTTATTTAATTTATTTAATTAATTACAGGGGGCAGAACAGACGATAAAACGTCCTTTATATGCCCGTATATAATCTAGAGTAATACAATACAATACAATATAATGTAATATAATACAATGCAATAAAATAAAACAAAATTTACAATATTTTTATAAAAATATGTGAACATTTAACATAAGACAACAACCATATATACAGTCTGTTCCAAACGGTTAAGCGGAACTAGATTTTGCAATTTAGTTACTTTCATCGTTTAAATCGTGATTTTCGGCCGTTTTGTTTAAGCTTTGTAAATCATACTTACAATCAACATTTTTTGGTTAAGGTTAATATCATTTTAAAATGTCATTTTCTTTATATTTTGATTTTTTGTGTCATTCTTAATACAAATTTCCCATTTATTTATTTTTTTGTCATTAAAATATATAAAAAAATAATAATTTAATTTTGACATAGGTCATTCGTTTCCATGGTTTCATTGTTGTAATTTTAAATTTTGACATTCCAACGTAAAAAATGAAATAACCCAAGCAAGGTCCCTTGTCGTGACAACCTAAAAGAACGAAATTCTCATTTAGTTCCGCCTAAGCGTTTGTAACAGACTGTATATGTAAATAGAGCCATAATAAGAAAAACATAATATTTATACATATACATATACATTTATACATAAATATTTATACATATACATATCTTTAATATCTTGTCAAATCAGGCCGGCCAACCGTTACATTCACATACCAAATTTCCTAAACGAGGATATTGTTTGATTATGTAATGCAAATTTATGATTTTAAAACGTCGGAAAAATAAAAAATAAAAAATTGAATAATAAAACTCGTTTTATAAAGCTTTTTGCTACACTTATCGATTAATCGAAGCGTGCGGAAAAATCATGTCGTAGTCATGAAACTAGTGTTTTAATGTAGTATTATAGAATTTTCATCATATCTGTACTTAGCGCTTAGAAGTATTTTAACTGTTGATTAAAGTGTTAATAATTGTAGTTAGTTTGAAATTGAATTTGGCCGGGTGTCAGGGCGTTCTGTTGGCTACATGTACCTACTAACACAGGGCAGATGTACGCAGTTTCAATTTGAAATTTACAGCAAGTGTGACTAGTGAAATTCGACACAGTAACACTGTTAGAGTTAGTTTTAACAGGGGTCTATAAAGGGCATGGATCAACATTATCTAAATGAGCTACTATAAACAAACAACAATGCGAAGTATACGAGGTGCGTAAAATAAGAACCGGACTGTCAATTTAAACATAAGTCTTAAAGATAGGATAACCAACAAAGAAATACGGAGAAGAACCAAAGTCAGCAACGTCACAGATTGGTGTAAAAGCAGAAAATGGAAATGGGCTGATCATGCTGCGAGGATATAAGGGATGATAGGTGGACTATCCGAACGACAGAATGGCTCCCATTAAGCCGAAGAAGAAGAAGACGTCAGTTTAAACGCTGGGAAGATGACATAAGAAGAAGTATCGGGAAAAACTGGCCCCAAATAGCAAGGGATAGGAAGCTACGGAGAAATTCAGAAGCTAACTGCATGCTCATTCAACATTTTGTTGTCCGTAGCGATTTTTTTTTGTGAAACAGTTTTTTCTAGTGCGTTCTAAAAATGAGTGACATTTGAGCAACGGTGTGCTATCATATTTTGCTTCAAACTTGGGAAACTTTTGCAAAACTTCAGCAGGCCTACAGAGACAGTGTTTTGTCAAGGACCCAGGTTTTTTGGTGGTTTAAGACATTTTCAAAAGGAAGAGAGTTGATTGAAGATAATTCACGCAGCGGAAGGATTTCATCTTCAAGAACCGATGAAAATGTCGACAGAATCCGGGATCTTGTGCATTCAGATCGTCGGTTGACAGTCTGAATGATCGGGGAAGAATTGACTCACACTATCGTTTTGAACAATGAATTGGGTATGAGATAAATCTGCCTTATCCCACAGCAATTTCAATAAACGAGTTTTTGGGCAGAAAAAACATTCCTGTGGCTCCTCAGTCTCCTTATTCGACTTGAGTCCTTGTGACTTTTTCCTCTTTCCAAGATCGCAAATTCCCAAAGAACTCGCTAGAGTAATTTTGTTGTCCGTAGCGATTTTTTTCCTGAAACAGATTTTTCTAGTGCGTTCTAAAAATGAGTGACATTCATTTCGAGCAACGGTGTGCTATCAGGTTTTGCTTAAGATTTGGGCACAGTGCAACGGAAACTTTTGCAAAACTTCAGCAGGCCTACAGAGACAGTATTTTGTCAAGGACCCAGGTTTTTTGGTGGTTTAAGGCATTTTCCAAAGGAAGAGAGTTGATTGAAGATAAATCACGCAGCAGAAGGCCTTCATCTTCAAGAACCGATGAAAATATCGACAGAATCCGGGATCTTGTGCGTTCAGATCGTCGGTTGACAGTCAGAATAATCGGGGAAGAGTTGAATTTTATTCACACTACCGTTCATCAGATTTTGACCAATGAATTGGGGATGATAAATATCTGTACAAAAATGGTTCCAAAAAACCTTTCACAGGACCAAAAGGAAATGGAGGCAAAGGTGCTTTTTGGAATCGATTGTAAATCATACCCATTTTCTGGAACGTGTCATTACTGATTTGGGTGTTTGAGAACGACGCGAAAACCAATCGCCAGAGCATGGAATGGCACACTTCAAGATCTCCAAGGCCCAAAAAGCAAGAATGAGCAAGTCGAAGATCAAATGAATGCTGATTTGTTTTTTTGATAGCCAGGGAATCGCCCACAAAGAAATAAACAAGTGTTTGGCCAGTAAAAATATTCCTATGGCTTCTCAGCCTACTTGTTCGCCTGACTTGAGTCCTTGTGACTTTTTCCTCTTCCCGAGATTGAAATATCACCTCAAGGGACGTCATTTTGGGACACTCGAAAACATTCAAACGTCCGTAATCGACCATCGGAAAGCTATTCCAGTATGAGGATTGGAAAAACCGTCTCCAGCGCTTTGGGCTTCCCAAGGAAGTTATTTTGAGGGAGACAATATTGAATTGTAATTCTATTCGAATAGAAATATTTTTAAAAAAATACTTAATTTACACATCTCGTATTATACGTAGTTATTATTTTCTCCTTTTTCAGGATACTTTATTTGTTCGTTGAATAAATGTGTCATGAGCAACATGTTGTATAGTTTCTATTACCGGTTAACGTTTCTCGAATCTGTGCCGTGTTTTGTTTGCGTGCACGGGTCGTCATAGTAACCGGGTAAACATGGAGTACTAGGCTACTAATTAGGAATTCACAATAAGCAACAATCGAGAGCGCGGCACGGGGTCGCTCGGGGTCTCCCGCTCGACTCCCGGCCGCAGCCATCCGTCAGCGACCCCCGTGTGGCAGCCGAGCTAGTTTCAACTCTTTTTCATCCGGAAAATCACTGCCACTATCGCTCTGTTTCTTGGCTCTTTTCAAAATGCACATCGGTATTACTAGTTTGTTTTTGCACTCGTTTTATTATGACCAATTGAATGGTTTTCACAAATTCATCAATGTTTGAAAATTTTAAACAAAAATAGATAAGTATAGACGTAGTTCAACTGATTGAAGATCTAGTTTTTTTAACACTACGTATAACAACCTAGAGATTACAAGCTTTCTGTACAAAACTAACAGTTTATATTAAGAGCGTAATGTAATTAACAGGTAGGTCAGTTGTCCCTTGCGGTGTGTGGAGGCCGGTAGGCTGTAGGCGTGGACAATTTATAGTGGTGGGGGGAACGCAAGATGTAAATCAACATGTATTTGTTGAAACCCTAAAATATAGACCAAAATTGGAGGCTATATATATATTTTTTATTTTTCGGCCTCATATTTGGTTTCTACACGTTTGAGATGATTATAAAACAATTTCCGTAAACAATAATTTTTTTGTCTGTGTGTCTGCCTGTCTCTCTTTCCGTCTGTCTGTCCGTCCAAGTTTTACTCAAAAATGGCTGGATTTATTTTTCCGCTATTTGATGATAGGGTAAAATCAGGATTTGAACATAGGCTATAAGGCATCTCAAAAATTTTATTCTAGGGAGATGTTTTGGGGTTAAAACTGTTTCTTAAAAAAGCTTAAAATATATCCCTTATTGTTGACTTAACAGAAAAAATTATATAACAATAATTGTTTATAGTAAAAAATCTTTTTTGTTGCATTTTTTCAATTGAAGGAATATTTGTGGAGTTACGGGAGACACTCTAAAAGTAAAAACTACATATATCTCACTTATTATTGGCTTAACAGCAAAATCCTATATGACAAAAATAGTTTATAATATGAAAACAAAACTTTTATTTCTATGCATTTTTTTTCTTTTAGATGAATATTTGGGGGGGGGGCTTACGAGGGCTTACGGGAGGACTTACGGGGAAAACACATTCAAACTAAAATCTTGAAATATTTCACTTATTATTGACTAAACAGCAAAACTATGTACGACAAAACTTATTTATTACATCATAAATGTGTGCGAGGATTTTTTTTCTTCTTTCCAATGCAGTTTTTAATAAAATATATATTTAGGGAGCTATGAGGAGAGCTACCTATAAAAGAAGTATCTCACTTATTATTTACTTAACATTGAAAATATATACAAAAAAGTGTATTAGAATAAAAAACGATTATTTTTGTACATAAAACACAAAACACCATAAAAAATAATGAAATATTATAAATACAAAAATATATGTAATCAAACGTACACTTCGCAAGCTTTTAACTGCAAACGTGTGCAGCGCCGATAAGAGGTATACCTTCTGTATTCTGCTGCTACCTCCACTCAATTACAATCGCTGCAATACTATAAATAATTGGTACTGCCAAAGCACGCAGCACATTCAGTCACTGTACCCAACCCTGCAGACCCCCTCCCCCCTACTAAGCTTGGCAACATCTTTTTTGCCACACTTCTGCGTAAAAAATTAGTTTGTCGATCTGATAACGTTATTCTCTGTTAAGGAGAAAAACAGCCCTTCACCTAACCAATAAAAAAAGTTTTTCAACCTGCTAAAATTTTGAATAATGATTTTTAATTTTAATTTCAAGTCCATTAATTTTGGCGTCGCTTGAAGATCTTAATTTTAAAATATATTTCATGACCATTACGTCGACATAATCATTAAAAAAGAGGGGAGTTTGATTAAAAAATAGAGTAGCCCTTCAAAGGGATATCCCTTCTGGATGACGAGGGGTTACGTATGTAATGTACAAACCAAATTAAAATCTAGAAACATTTACTTAAAGCAGAATTATCACAACATCCAAGAAATAAAATCAACCAATAACGAATATATTTGGTTGAATCGAAGGAATGTAAAATAATATTTAACGAATGCCTTCAATTCATCTCAATTTGTAATACGTAACTAAGAGGAAAACTACATTAAAAAAAAATTAAATGAAAGCTCCTAGTACTCAAATAACGAATAAAAATGATTATCAAAAACTGTTGATTTCGATGAGATTATAGAACAAATATTCCTAGGGTTACCATATTTTTTGTGCGCCAAACCGGGACCCCCCCCCCAAATATTTTTTTTTCTCATTTTTTATACTTTATTGATTGATGTACTTATCAATATTTTTCTATTACAAATGATTAATATTAAATCTTGAGAATTACAAAATTAAACGTATATCAAAAAATCACAAAAATACATATTATAAAATTATAAATTTTGACTTACATAGTTGCACTGTGTATATTATTTATTTGTATAAGAATATTTATCGGCAGATTGTAATTTTTTTTAAGTTTTCATCATTTTTAATATAATCATAAAATTCAGAACATTTTAAATCTATGTTAGTTTTACAAAATAATAATGCACCGACGTTACATTCAAGTAAACGATTTCTTTCAGGTGACCATATATTCTTCATTTCTGAAAATAATCGTTCAATTGGTGCTGAAGTACCAGGCAAACAGAAAATAAATTCGACAATTTTCTGCAAATTGTTAACAGAAATATTTTTGTCTGAAAATTTTTTAAACAATTGTACCCATTTCTCCTCGCTACTTGTACCCTTTTCCCGCCACAAATTATTGTGGTCAGTGTCGTTATAAAACTGTTTAGCATATACAACTTCGTCAAATAGAGTATCACAGTTAATGATCGGTGTTTTGGTCGTAAATTTGGAATTAAGTAATTGCATAGTTTTTTCAACATCGTTCCATGCATGCATATATATAAAATATGGAAAAACCGGGAAATTTTTAACAACCGGCCGGGACGCCGAGACAAGTTCTTAAAACCGGGACTGTCCCGGTCGAACCGGGACGTATGGTAACCCTAAATATTCCTAGACATCCAACATTATGTTGGCTTCTTACACTTATTAAATACATACAAAACCCTGAAAATTCACACTTCACATCAATTTTTTTATTGGGTATCAAATTAAACTGAAACCATTTAACTGTAGAATATAAAAATGCAATAACCGTTATTTTTGAATTGAGGAAATGAAATCCATCAGAATATCCATTATAGTTCGATATTAAAACGAATGTATTTCGAACAATTATCGAATATATTTCACGGTGCTTTCAGTGGTTTTCTGAAAAATGAAAGTCATGTAGGAAGTGAAGCAGCTGCAAGAACTACTGAAATACTGAAAGATAGGAAGCTATAAAAGTCAACTTTATTTCAATCGAAACCTCATAAACCTACTGGAATGTTAAAATTAAATAAAGACTTAAAATATTCAATCAACACTTTAAAATGTATTTTTAAATTATTATATTACAAATTACAAAAATAATTATGCGATATATAGCACAGTTTTAGATGAGAAATGTAAATTTTAACACTATGGTCTATTTCAAAGTAGAAAAAAGTAGATAGCGCTGCGATCCGAGTACGATTTACACTGATCAAATACAGTATAGCGGGAAATTTAAAATAAGTTACAACTAGCGCATGAGCGTAGCAACTGGGTTAGCAAGTGATTTTTTTTTAAATATATAAAAGGTTAATAAGATATTGAAATAAACAAGGCAGATAATACACTTACGTTATTTATACGACATAAATTCAGTTTAATGGGAAATTTGAAAAAGTTAAAAAAATATTAATTTTAAAAATTATACTATATATAAAAAGAGATTTGGCTAAAAGAGGTTAAACAAAGCAATAAAACAAACAATATATCTTCAGAGCAAAAGTTTCTTATTTAAATAATTATTGTAAATAAAAATTAAAAATATATGTATATATGAAGGTCTAAAAATTATATCAATAACTTCTTCTTTGGGCACAATCAGCTGGGCTGTCTTTTGGCCTCACATTACTCCTCTCTCTTGATCTGTTAATTGTCAAGTGTCAAAAAATATTTATATGTTAGGTAACCTAAAAAATATATAACTGCGTAAAAACAAATTACATGGAGGATTTTCTCCATAAAATCTACGCCAAGAATATAAATAAAAGTCTAAATATGTAAATAATAACAATATATGAAAAAAATTAAATAATATATATTTCCAATGTACGACACTGAACATCTGTCAATTTGGACTAAAAACAATATTCTAACAGTGTAATAGGGATGACGATCTAAACCAATCCGAAGCAAGGACAAACAGCTCCTATCTTCTTACACACATATTTCTACTTTGAAATAGAACATAGTTGGATAGCACTTTCCATAATTATCAAAAGCTTTCCAAAATTTCTGTTCTTCGATTTTCTTTTCTAAATTGTTAGTTTTTTAAAAGAATGTTTTATTTTGTGAATTTAATATAGTTTTAAATAAAATGTCATAATGAAATCTCGCATATGCAGTTCGCAAATTCTCTCATATTTTTCCCGGAGATATTTTTATTTGTGGAAGCTAAAGCTTTTGTTCAGGACATTTTCTTATATGCAACAGAGGATGCCACGTGGATGCGAGATAAACCTAGTGTTTTGTATGCGAAATGTCAGTCGGGGAGATGGTTGTTTTTGATATTACCAAGCCAATTCTTCAGGGATTTCTTCACTTTATATCATATACGTGCACATCTCTTAAATATACCACAAAAACATACAAAAAATCTAACGACAGCAATCTACGAATGCATTTTATTCTCATCTAAAATAAATTTCAAACGAACGAGTAACTGAATTTTATTTTACGAACGATATTTTTAAATAAATCAATAATTTTAACGATTTATTTATATTTTATTAGCCATAATTTAAACATTATTAATATATATTATAATTATTAATTTTGAAAAAACACAAAAACTGCAATATTCTCCAAAATCACTATCTGAACAAAAATTCCTCTCGTACGGAAGCCTACGAGAGGAATTAAAAATGTGCTAAAAATAGCAGGTCATCAAGGATGAAATTTGTAGTTAACCCTTTACTGCATGAATTTTTATTTTTAGTTGAAATAATTCATGGGCATTAGCAATTGGTTCTTATTGATGGAAAAATTAATTAAAAAAATATATTTAAAATATTAATTATTATTTTTATGAATATAGGGTTTGTGCCATACATGGAACATTATGATTCTACATTATGTTACAAAAAAAAAAAATTATTCCGTATTATTTGCTCGTCAATTGCTGGTATATTACTGTCTACCTTTATTTATTAGAGTACCTACACTACCGCTCAAAAGTTTGGAAGCAGTCGAGTTTTTGTTAAAAGAACATACAGAAAAAATAATTTCAAACCTTTATTCACAATATAATTAACAATTACATTAAATTAAACTTTTACCAACTATAATCTGTCAATATTGTCTTAATTACACAAAAGCTTTATTTATATTTTTGATTCATCAAATTGTCCACCTTTATTTTTAATCACAGCTGCGCAAATTTGGGGCATTCTATTTATTAATTTAGCAAAATATTCGCTATCTAATAAGTACCATTCTGTATGCAGATACTCCCACATCTGTGTAGCACTACTTGGAGATCTACTTTTAACTCTTCTATCCAACTCGTCCCAAACTAGCTCAATTGGTGACAAAGCAGGTGATTGGGATGGCCATACCATAATTTCTATAAGTTTTTCTTGTTTTTTTCTCATTCAAATAGGACATACACAATTTTGATGCATGTTTCGGATCATTATCCTATTGAAATATGAAATTTGGTCCAATAAGTTCATTTCCAGAAGGCAAAGCGTGATCTTGCAAAATTTGTAAATATCCTTTTTTGTTAAGTTTGCCATCTATTTTTACTAATTTTCCTGGCTTATTATTCCCGAAACATCCCCAAAACATTACGTTACCTCCACCATGTTTAATTGTTGGCACTGTACACTCTGGCAAAGCCCTTTCGTTCTTAGATCGTCGGACAAAAACTCTTCTGTTAGAACCGAAAATTTTAAATTTGGATTCGTCCGTCCAGAGTACATTTTACCATTCTTCAAGTGTCCAATCTCTATGAGTTTTAGTCCAAACCAACCTGTTTTTTTTTATGTTGTTTTGTTAATTTCGGTTTTTTAGCTGCTACACATCCTCGGAGACCGGCAGAGTACAGTCGTCTTTTAACTGTTGAAACTGACACTTTACTTGGACGAATTTAATTTAATTTCGCTGCAATTTGGGAGGCTGGAGGAGACGATTTCGCTTTGATGTTACTTTTATAAATTGATCTTCGGTTTTTGTTGTAATTTTGGGTCTCCCACTACGTTTCCTGTCTTGATTACTGTTAGTTTCTTGTTGCATTTTTAATGGAAAATGAACCCCTTTTGCAGAGCGTCCACTATCTTTAAACATAAATAAAAGTAGTTATATCGTACAAATTGGATTAAAAACATATAAAAGTATATTGACTTGTTAAAAATGAAAAAAATTTATTATAAAAATCGATTTCATCAATATATATTGACATTATTTCGAAAAAAAATTAACTGCTTCCAAACTTTTGAGCGGTAGTGTATTTAATTCCTTTATAGGGATTTGCAGCTAAGCACCCTACCATCTGGTGAGCGTTTCATGAACTTGTGTACATCATATAACATTTCGTTTTGTGTATTGGTTTTGTATGAAGTTTGTTTTTAAAGTTTTATTATAATTATTGAAAAATGTATAATACATATTGTTGTGTGCCTATGTGCAATTCATTGAAAAGAAGAAACCCGGAAATATCGTTTCATTTGTTTCCACTAATATCAGACACCGTATGGTTCGAAACAAAATTGGGAAAGCAAGAGGTTAGGAATCGTCGCGATGTTTAGATAAACAATTTAAAAATTGGAAAAAAAGTGAGCCCTTGTATCAAAGTTTGCTCATTACATTTTAATGATAGTGACTACAAAAAATATTTTCAATTTTGTATTTATTATCGCATATCTTGAAAATTCCTGTTATTGTGTGTGGGTTGTAATGCACAAGTTTGTAGGCCTAATGCATAAATCTTTATGAACTCTCTGTTTTTTTCAGTGACTCCACACAATATTATATGCCCAGCATTGTAGATTTCTACCCCTTGGTAAACAACACGGGAATTATTATTTCCCCCAATATAGTTAAAATAATCGACAATGGAAAACCGCCATAACTTAAAACCAGATCACAAAATATAGTATTTTAGATGTTTACAAGTAATGTCACTTCGCAAAATCAGAGAATCCCAAACAATTATTTATTTTTTGTCGTTGTTTGATACACTTTTCGCTATTATTTACTAGTAAATGTCAAGTGGTATCTGATTTAGAATGGTTTCAAAAAAATCCGCGTGGCGCTACGATCTTAAAATTTTTCCCCTATACCTGTATCAGTGCTCTAGTTTAAACTTGTAGAATCGCCTCTTTATAAGTCGTAATATATTTGTCGTGATTATAATTTTTGTGTGTTGTATTATTTGGTATTTGAATGTCGTATATGAACCTCTGTATATTTGTTTGGCTCTTAAATGTGCAATGAATCAATTTCAGTCGAGTGGCTTTATAAAGGACTGTTGATTTCGTGAAATGCATATTGTTTTGTCAATATGTGGTTTCTACTCTATTACATGCAGGCCTGATTATTTGTGTTCGAGTACAATGGGGCCGCTTTCAATGTTGTATTTAATTACAGGCCACAACACTGGCTTATGGGACTTCATAACAAACATATTCGCAGCAAAAAAACGAACACGGATTTAATAACTACAAGATACTCTCAGTATCGCATATCCCTATGTATCCATTATAAACTAGGCTTTAGCTTCATTTGCACAAATCTTTTTTCAATATTTTTTATGAATATTCTTTCCAGGTATCTTTCTAGTTTACAATTCAGTGATATTTTAGGTCTCTATCGGGTCTATTCTCTAAGCATGATGTTAAAATCTTAGCGTCAGAAACTGACGTTAATTTTTTTAACACCATTTTTAACGTAAATGCTATTCGATAAACATATATGTGTTAAAATTATAGCGCGGCGGCGTTAAAATAGCCAGTTAACGTTCTACAATAAGCGCCTACTAAAACGGTGGCTTTAAAAGTTAACGCTGGTGTTTAGTTTGCAAAAATGATCCTATTTAGGAAAAGGTCATGATATTTAAAAAAAAATGAATAAAACAGAAGACTGTAGGAATATTAAACTTTCTATTAATTTTTAAAGTGAATTCTTTACAGTAGAGATAAGAATGACGCTTCATAATTTTTGTTATACAAGTAACCCAGACGCAAGTTAAAGTAATTGTATAGAAAGGAAGTAAATGGAGTATTGAAGAGCAGTTTTGGTTTTTGTTGAGATACAGAACTTAAAATTATAATCATCTGAAAGCTACAAAACTTCACTTATGCCTCCGTCGTGTTTCAAAATATCGCAGTACATTTTAATGGTGTATTATTTGAAGAAACAATTGATGAGATTGATAATGACGATCACAACAATGTTATTCCAGGGTAGAAATAGCGTAATAAATCAATTAATTATTTATTAATTAATATCACCGAACACCTTTTTAAAAATAGAATGAACATATAATTCACATTTTATTCAAAAATTAGATTAACTGTTATAATACAATGTACCCAGCAAACATTCAACTAACGGCCGAATGCCGGCAAACTGCTTTTATGCTGGTAAATTACTGGCACCAAAAGTAAGTGCAACGCCAGTATTAATAATGTACTTCACATTTGTATTTCGCATTCCGCCTATACGAAGTACTTTACCAGCATTTTATAAGCACTCTTCTTCACTCATACTTTTTACTTAAAACCATCAGAAATAAATCTTGCAACTAATGCGATTATTTTGCACTTTACCGTTGCTGGGCCGGCAACTGATACATCAATGGGCCAGTTACGGCCACGGGGACACCGGGGTACTGGCCCATTACTTCCAATGCCGGGGAGTATGTGCTTTACCAGTACTGGCCCGTATAAAAATGTTTGCTGGGTAGTATATAAATTGACTAAATAAAAGTTGAATAAATTATATTTTTATTTAATACACTGTGGAAACCAGTTATGAGTATCACAGGACCAAACATTTCTGTTCCATTTTTAAAATAAATTTCGCCACTGAATATTTAATTCGACACCGAAATATTAGGTTAAGATTCTCTTGGCATTTGACTAAATAAATACTCCTTTTAAAATTCAATAACAGCGCATGCGCGTGCAGTTAATATTAGCCTCTCTACAGGGTGAGTTAGTGCCTCGCGTTAACAAATATTGTATTAACGCTTACCTTAACAAATGTTCTTACAGAATAGCATTTTTGGATAATGACGTTAGACATGGAGTTAAAATAAAAATATTAACCTGACGCTAATTTTAACGCATTTCTTACAGAATACACCCGTATATCCATTTTTTCACCGTTGACACATTGACAATGTTAACATACGAGTAGTTTGATTCCATCATATGAAATGACACATTGTAGGTCATTATGTGGCCGGTGATTCGTCACGGACTGTCACTGCCTGAAGAACATTAGCTATTTATCGGGTGACGCGGGCTGGCTACTGACTAGCTCACAACCAAACACATGACAGATTACACCACTTCAACTGGAAATAATGGATTGCCCAAGATTTCACTTCATATGATTTCATCTTTGTTAGAAACAACAAAAACTGTTCAAAATAAAAACAAAAAATGGGTACATTGCAGTTTCGAGAGCACATCCGCCACGTACAATACGTCAGTGTCGCTCTGTGACAGTGCTGTTTATGTGCAGTGATTAAATAATTTTAAACTAACAACTTTATTTCGATAAATTTTCGAAAGAGACAAAAAAGTGCAGTTACAAGAAGAGTATAACAGAATACAAAATTCTATCAGGTCGTCAGGGATGAATTTTGTAGTCAATAATATTGCCAACTTTAACAGATTATTATTTGACATTGGTTTAATATTTTACCGTTCCGTTTTTTTTTTTTTTTTTGTTGGAAAGTTACACATTTCGCCTGTTTAAAGAAATCATTGAATGCTCTAAAAAATATAAACATTTTTTTTAAAAGTAATTTTGTTGAAAATGAAACAGTCGGAAATTCGAACTATTATGAAGTATGAGTTCTTACGTGGAACTACCGCATCGCAGACCGCGCGAAACATTAATAGTGTATTTGGCTCTAGTGTTACTACGCAGCAGACAATATCAAATTGGTTCGCTAAGTTTCGTATAGGTAACTTAAAAACTGAAAAAAAACCTGGCTCATCGATCACAGCAGAAATATATTGCAACCAACTGGACGTAATGATGCAAAAAGTTAAAGAAAAACAGCATAGATTGGTCAACAGATCGACTCTGTAAAAATTTACTGTGTACTATCGTTACTAAAAGATAAAATATTATAAAA
This sequence comes from Liopterus haemorrhoidalis, assembly GCA_963971575.1. Classification (NCBI taxonomy): domain Eukaryota; kingdom Metazoa; phylum Arthropoda; class Insecta; order Coleoptera; family Dytiscidae; genus Liopterus; species Liopterus haemorrhoidalis. The sequence goes on along the minus strand of OZ020616.1, from coordinate 59,018,380 downwards.
AAGTATAATGACTTTCATTCATGATAGTAACTGACCTTGCTCATAGAGACAAATTTAGTTACAATTATCATAGTAACTGAGTTACAGAATTGTTCTGTAAATCAAATTGGCTCGCCCAATTTCATACAAGTAACTTAAAAACAAAAAAAAAAAAAAAAAACTGGTTCATCGATCGATATACTGCAACCAACTGGACGAAATGATGCAAAAACTTAAAGAAAAACAGCCTAGATTGGTCAACAGATCGACTCCTATCTTATTGTATGATAACGCTAGACCACACACTGCAAAAATGTGGCAAAACTACATTGGAGTTGGAACTTCTTTATCATCCTCCATACTCACCAGATCTAGCCCCCACTGACTACCACTCCTTTCGCAATTTGGATAACTTTTTAATAGGAAAACAATTTAATGCCGACAATGCTGTAAAACTTGCCTTCCATGAATTCATTGACTCATTGGCCTGAACAGCAGCTTAAATGGTAAAAGTGTATAGACAATACGGGTGCATACTTTGATGAATAAATTAATTCGGAAGGTAATCGTAAGATTCAGATGTGGCAACGAGGAGAGGGCAAACAATTATTAGATGGAAGAAACGAAGAAAATATGGAGAGAAGAACAATAAACAATAGACCACCTAAGAAACTGTGAACACAGACAAATTTGTGTTACACGTCTCACAAATAGAAGACTTTTCACCTCGAAGAAGATCTACCAACATTGGTACGGCGTGTGATGGCGGTTTCCTCCTTGTGGTTAACAGAATAGGGCAACATGGATCTCCTCGATCTGTAAACACTGGGTTAAAATGTGTAACACAGGCAAATCAGTGTTACACGTCTCACAAATAGAAGACTTTTCACCTCGAAGAAGTTCTACCAACACTGGTACGGCGTGTGATGGCGGTTTCCTCCTTGTGGTTGACAGAATAGGGATACATCAAGATCCTCGATCTGTAAACACTGGGTTAAAATGTGTAACACAAACAAATCAGTGTTACACGTCTCACAAATAGGATGCTCTTCACCCTGAAGGAGGTGTCCTATACGAAGACGTGCAACCAACCTGTGGGTTGAAAACTTAAGAAGGAGAATTGTAAGAAATAAGAATTCAAGTGATATTTGCAATATCTAGCGAATTATGATGTTGTTTGCGTGTTTTCAATAATGTTAATAAAGTTGTTTATTTGAGCATCCAGCAAGTAAATAACAATCTGCTGTTTACACAGACTAAGAAACCGCTATCTCATTAACAGGGCACTGAAAGCGGAGGCGGCTGTTTGCAACGTCTCCCTGCATGCAAAAATCAACCAAGCTAACTAACAAAACAAAGACACAAATAAAGGGTTTTATATAAATTAAATTCAAACCGAACCTAACTGCAATATTCGTAAAACAGATCTTATTCCTTGTCTTAATTTTTTGTATATTATCGAGTTCATAACCCTTTTCTAATAACCCTTAAATTAATATTTGTGTAATGTCTAACAATTCAAGATTATCTATTGTGACATTTAAGATATCAGATTTCCCGCTCCAGCCAAATATATCCTTTTGTTCACGAAATTCAATTATAGATGATAACATTGTCTGTCAAGTGTTCAGCAGCTCTTGTGTCATCAAATAATAAACTCGCAATCGATAATTGTAGAACAAGGATCAAGTGATATGCAAATTAATAATTTTACAAAAATGTTAAATGTGGAGCCCTGCAATGTTTCCAGACGGAGATATTGACCAGGTTCCTGCAGTGAGGGACCCGCGAAAATCGTAAGACAGGATTTACTGGATGAAAAACGCGAAATAAAGCGATTGGACTTTATTGAGCGCAATCTTTCGCGATTGTAGAATACTGGAGATTGGATTGGTTATATACAGGTTGATGGACTTACCTTGTGGTTGAAACGGTACTTAACAAAGGGCCCTTTGAGATGCTGTAGACTTCTCATACACCAGGTCTGGAATGGAGAGTTTGGACAAACTCTCTATTGATCTTCCTGGATAATATATTGAACAATAAAGCCACTTTTGTTGATAAATAATTGTTTTTGATCTCAAATCCCGAAATATAAAAGGAAACCTTCATATTAAACCGTATCGTAATTAAAGTAGGTTAGTTAAAATGTTGACTTTAATTAAACAACCCTTAACTCCTTTCTGAGAATCATAGCAACCAGCTAGCGGACCTATGAGGGGATCCAGAGTTGATCCGCTCGCAAGTCAAACAATGGACAAAAGGCCAACTAAGATGGCTGGGACATGTACACAGAATGAGTGATGACAAAATAGTAAAAAGAGTTTATGAAACAAGAACAGTGAAGAAAGTTAGACTAGGAAGACCGAGAAAAACCTGGCACCAAGAAACAAAAGAAGCTGCAACGAAGAGAGGCGTAAACTGGGAGGAGATATGAAAATATACAAAGGACAGAACACGATGTAAAGAAGCATGGAGAACAACACTAGAAAATAAGTAACTCGACTATAGCCTTACACTGCAAGGTAGAAAGGCTTCAGGATTAAGTAAATAAATCTTAAGGATTCCACACACCAAAGCGGCCGCGGTGGCGGCCGCTGTGGCGATAATGCAGCGGCCTAACGCAACCTATACAATACAATGAGACCACGCACATACAAGCGTTCCGCTATCTGAGAACGCCACCGACTGCAGCGTTCAGTCTAGCGATCACCAAACACTGGCGGCCGAACTCGACAAGTTGCGTTAGGCCGCGCGATATTCATTGTTTATATACCACAGAGTGAATATATTTAAGAAAATAATGTCGAAAATAGATAATTTAACAGAAAAAATCATAGATCAGTAAAGGATCATTTAATTTTGTATGACTTAGCACATCCTGATTACAAGAATATTAGGAAAACAAATAAAGTGTGGGACGAAATAGGAAAAGTTTTGGAAATTGATAGTAAAGTCTGTTCCAAACGATTAGGCGGAACTAGATTTTGCAATCTAGTTACTTTCATCGTTTAAATAATGCTTTTCAGCCGTTTTGTTTAAGCTTTGTAAATCATACTTGCAACAAACATTTTTTGGTTAAGGTTAATATCATTTTAAAATGTCATTTTCTTTATATTTTGATTTTTTGTGTCATTCTTAATACAAATATCCCATTTATTTATTTTTGTCATTAAAATATGTAAGAAAATTAATTTAAGTTTGACATATGTCATTCGTTTCCATGGTTTCATTGTTGGAATTTTAAATTTTGACATTCCAACGTGAAAAATGAAATAACCCAAGCAAGGTCCCTTTTCGTGACACCCTAAAAGAACGAAATTCCCATTTAGCTCCGCCTAACCGTTTGAAACAGACTGTAAGTAGATTATTATTTTTCCTCTACATACAATTAATTATTCTATTGTATTCTCGCAATCAATATTATCATACAACTATATACCGTGATTCACTAACTGATCGCTACCGCTACCGCCACTCCCACCGCGTTAGTGTGAGGAGACCTGATCGCTAGTCGTATCGCTACCGTGGCCGCTACCGTGGCCGCCACCGCGGCCGCTTTGGTGTGTGGAATCCTTTATCGTAACATTTCATGTATGTCAAAGGTGCCCCACAAAATATTAAAAAACCCAAAGAGCTACTTTTAATGTTTAACAGTCTTTAGTTTTGCTACTATGTTAAACCGAGGCTGATTACTATATAGTAAATTTATGACTGGATTGAAACACAGTCTATAAATTTAGTCGACACAATAATTTTTAATTGTACCATTATGTTGCGCAGCAGTACATACCACACATTTACATATCCTCACATTACATGTCTCGTATGTCATAATAATTCTTTCTGGGACTCCTGTGCTTTGGGGAGACATTACTACCTGACATAACTGCCAGATACACAGGGTGTTCGGGGACAGTTTCAATTATATTTACTGTCAGCACTGCTACTAAAAAAATAATACAAATGTTTTAAAAGTATATTTTTGTCACTCCCTGTATTGTGTACTTAAATTAAACTATACTGTTGGGTTTTTACAAAAAAAAATGACAAATTGGAAAACATTAGTTATTTTTTTTTATAAAATTTAGTAAACGGTTGACTATTACGTACTAAAACGTGCAACGAAAGCTAATTTACTGTCCTTACATCAAATTTTTTTTTTATTAATATATGAAATACAATATGATCGAAAAAAAGGCTTCTAGTAGGTCTTGAATTTTATTTTTAATTGATATTTCTATGCTCTATATAGTTTTTAAACTAAAAATCAGAAAAAATTCTAAGTAATGTACATTGGTATGAACCGGAATAGTACAACAGGAATTTCTGATCAGATTATGTATTCGGAAAATAACGCATTTTTTATGTTTTTTTGGTTGAAGATGTAAATATTTAATATGTTATGTAAGACAGTAGACCAGTATGCCTTCATGGTGTAGTGGTTAGATATCTCGCTTCCTAAGTTGCAAACTACGGTTCGCTTCCTGTTGCAATTTTGTTTTTTTTTGCATTTTTATTTTGTTTAATATTTTGTCAAAATTCTAGTTATATTTTAGCAAATTTTGCATTTAATTTTTAAAAGCGTAAATTTATTAACTAGTAGGAAGTGTTGAAATTATAATTTAATTCTATGTTTTAATGTATACGAAATCAGAGGGGCGGAACTTAGGACTTAAAACAACCAATGGAAGCTATAGGCGCAATTTTCAAAATCTTAATGAACCTTACTATATATATATATATATATATATATATATATATAAAAAAATACTGCACATATTTAGAAACCTAATGTAAGGGAGGTAATTTTAGTATTATTTCATAAATATAATTTCAAAAATAAATTCATTATAATAATTCAATTAGAGTAAAATATTTAATATGTTAAATGATAAAAAATAATCTATTTCTTAGAAAGGGCATTCAAGATAAGGGTAGACTTGTTTATTATTGTAACTTGAGCCTTTGTCAATGTAACATGAAAAGTGAATCGTAAATTATTGTGTTAAAAATATACGTCAACCATAAGCACATAAATAATAATTAATTATCGCCAATAAATTATGAATTTTAAGATAGTACAAGACAAACAGTCAAGCGGGTGTATTCTGTAAGAAATGCGTTAAAATTAGCGTCAGGTTAATATTTTTATTTTAACTCCATGTCTAACGTCATTATCCAAAAATGCTATTCTGTAAGAGCATTTGTTAGGGTAAGCGTTAATACAATATTTGTTAACGCGAGGCGCTAACTCACCCTGTAGAGAGGCAAATATTAACTGCACGCGCATGCGCTGTTACGTTGAATTTTAACAGGAGTATTTATTTAGTCAAATGCCAAGAGAATCTTTACCTAATATTTCGGTGTTGAATTAAATATTCAGTGGCGAAATTTATTTTAAAAATGGAACAGAAATGTTTGGTCCTGTGATTCTCATTATAACTGGTTTCCACAGTGTATTAAATTAAAATATAACTTTATTCAACTTTTGTTTAGTCAATTTATATACTACATTGTATTATAACAGTTTATCTAATTTTTTAATAAAATGTGAATTATATGTTCATTCTATTTTTAAACAGGTGTTCGGTGATATTAATTATTAAATTTGATTTATTACGCTATTTCTACCCTGGAGAACACTGTTGTGATCGTCATTATCAATCTCATCAATTGTTTCTTCAAAGAATACACCATTAAAATGTACTGCGATATTTTGAAACACGGTGGAGGCATAAGTGAAGTTTTGTAGCTTTCAGAGGATTATAATTTTAAGTTCTGTGTCTCAACAAAAACCAAAACTGCTCTCCAATACTCCATTTACTTCCTTTCTATACAATTACTTGAAATTGCGTCTGGGTTACTTATATAACAAAAATTATGAAGCGTCATTCTTATCTCTACTGTAAAGAATTCACTTTAAAAAGTAATAGAAAGTTAATTAATATTCCTCCGTCTTGTGTTTTATTCATTTTTTTTTTTTTTAAATAACATGACATTTGCTTAAATAAGATCAGCCATTTTTGCAAACTAAACACTAGCGTTAACTTTTAAAGCCACCGTTTCGGTAGGCGCTTATTGTAGAACGTTAACTGGCTATTTTAACGCCGCCGCGCTATAATATTAACACATATATGTTTAGCGAATAGCATTTAGGTTAAAAATGGTGTTAAAAAAATTAACGTCAGTTTCTGACGCTAAGATTTTAACATCATGCTTAGAGAATAGACCCGAAGAGGTGTTAAATGACATTTAACTGTTGGCCAATGTAAGCATTTCAGGGTAGTCGCGTTTTAAATAGTAGTTGATTTTGACCCGTCGTATGGTTAAAAGACCATGTTTAAAAGTTGAGTCTAAAGAGTGAAGAAGTTAAGTCGTGTTTTAAGTAGAGTGAGAATTTGTTCATCATGGGTTAGAGTCATTTAGAGTGTTCGGTCGGACAAGTAAAATGTAACCAAGTAATTTCGTATTTACGTTAAGGTAGTGTTCGTTAGTTTGGTGTAGTGTGCCCAGTGTGTGTTTCTGTGTCTCTTTGGATTTAGCTGTATCGACGTAATTGTAAGTCTAGTGTAATTAGTGTAAATATTTAAACCGTATCATAATTAAAGTAGATAAGCTAAAATGTTGAGTTTAATTGAACAACCCATAATCCTTCCGAGTATCATAGCAACCATTAATAGGGGGGGGGTCCAGATTTGATCCGCTCAGAGTAAGTACAAATGAAATAAATAAATGAGCCAATCGTGACATGTCATATTTATATATCAGAGCTCCCACACTAAATAATGGTATTAGGCATTCGAATTAAAATTAACAAAAAAATATGTTAACATAAAATTTGTTTTGGCATCCCAAATAATCATCATTCACTTACTAAATACCTGCGAAACCCTGAAATGTGTGAAAATTCACATCAATTTTTGTAAAAACTTAAGAGGTAGCCCTCGTTCGAATTTAATGAGTAGTTTAATCGGCAGTATTCGCCAATGTCAGCTGTAAGTCATATAATAATGGATAGAATGGACCATTTTTGTAGCCCCAATGGTGTGTTGGTATCTTGGTATCTGATCTACTTGAAATAGCGAATTTTGTAAAAATCTATACGTTATCTGAATTCAGTGTGATAAAAGAGCAAAGAATTCTTTACAGCTCGCTGTAAAAGTGATCTCAACTATAACGTTTAATGCTATCTCAGAAGTTCACTCTGGGGATTTTACAAGAACGCCATTCCTCCGTTTAAAGTTGGCAGTCTTGTTTCCACACACAACAAAAAACTACAACCTGCAACCTTCCTGAAAAAGTTTTGTTAAATACATCTAAAGTTAGAAATAAGTAAATGAATAGCTGTTAGTGCTGTTGTGACAGTTCATAGATGTTAACAATGTGGGAAAAATACCCTAATTATTGTTAACAACCCTCTTGAGTTATAATCTTGTAAACACTCGATAACATATGTTGTCCACGCGACCTGGGGGTGGTCACGTGCCGCCCCCATACCCTCACCGTCCCCTGGGGGGCACTCACTACCCCCCAACTGGATCACCGCTATATCTTATTTAGGCTCATCACTTGTAACGACTCGGAAAATTATCAAGCCGCAAACTTTTAATTAATTATTATTTTAAGGATGACAAAAGTTAAACAGAGGGGTGAATTATTTAATATATAAGGGGGATGGGGATGTTTTTATTTAAACTAATTTTAACACTGTTAATATAAAACGAATTTTTTTAATAAATAAATTTTTATATGCCCTATGGATTGATTGAGCGCTGATAAACCGATTTATATATATATATATATATATATATATATATACTAGCTGGAGTACCCTTCGCATTTACCAGAGAGGAATAGTTTCTTTTCTCATATTTATTTTTGATGAAAAGTAAATAAGTGAGATATTTCAAGATATTAGTTAGTTCAAGTGTTAGTTTATTAAGATTATTTTATTAATTTTTTATTAAAAAAGGGGAATTTTGTGGACTCTTTTTTTTATTTCATTTTACTTTTTTGTCAAATATGTCAAAATTTTTGACCATAACTCAAAAGTAACCACATATTTGTGATCTAAGGCAAAAAATGTGTAAGTACACCAATTTTTCAACAAAATTATTTTTTTTTTATCTATAAAAATTTGAAATTTTGGTCAAAATATTTTTGACTCCGATTTTAGCTAAAATATAATTTTAAGCTAATTTTGGGGTGAGGATTATGAAAAAAATGTATAAAAAATTCATGCTTTCCTAGTTTTTGAGTTAGAGCCGGTTTGAATCAGTTTTTTGTCTATAATTTCAAAACTTTTGCCCAAAATTCAAAATGGACCAAATTTTGTTAATCTATGGCCAAAAATACATATTTGTACCAATTTTCAATAAAAACGGAGACAAACATTTTTTGCTTGAAAATCACGATTTTCGTAAGGGGTACCCCTTACGATTTTTTCGATTTTCGGCCATTTTCAAAGGTTTTGGATTACTGCCCATACAAAACTTAATAATTGGTTTATTAAAGCCCAAATTTTTTTTTAGACTAAACAATATAGGAGAATTCTAAAAATTCTCACCGCAGATTTTTATCCCTAACCATTTTTTAGTTACGATTTATTAAAATTTTCAAAATCTTTAAAAAAAATTCAAAATTTCAAAAATTTTTTTGTTTAAAAATTTGGTTACAAGTCAATTAGGACCTCAAGATTACAAAAATTTCAACCGCAGGTCTTTATCGCATTTCGTTTTTGAGATACGTCCATGATAAAATGAAAATTTCTATAAATCACGCCATATTAAAATTTGTCAGAATTTTAAAATACGCAAAACGAATAAGGCCTCAAATTTTTTCTAGGCTAAATAAAATACGAGAAATCCAAAAATTTTAACCGCAGTTCGATATCTCTAACCGTTTTCGAGTTGTGATTTTTTTAAATATACAATTTTCACAAATAATGTAAATTATGCCATTAAAAAAATTGTCATAATTTCAAAATTTTTTCTATGTATCTATTGTCCCATATTTATTTGTAACGTTTCCATGGTCATGGTAAATGATATCTCTGTTAGAAAATATTAGGCCAAGTTATTTCTACTCTGCTGCTAGAATGTATTTTATACAAGTACTTTTTGATGGCGGTCGGTCCTGTGGTGGCAACAACTGATTCTTTTAATATAGATTGTTAGTTTTGTATTAGAAACTTGTAATCTGTGGATGTTATACAGCGTTAAGACGACAAACACCTTGTACTAGATGTTAGTTGACCTCTTTACAGTCTCCTATCATCACTCTTATATCTGTTCCGTTTGCAGAGCCATTTATCTAATTTATTTGTGTCCGCCTGTGGAACTCTTTTATCGTAGCATATACTTAAAGTTCTACCGTCTCTCGTGAATTAATTTCACGTTTGAAACTTTTATTCCCCGTTGCACGCGTAAATCGAGGGTCTCTTGTATGCAAATGAGAGACATAAAGGCCTTAAGTACAGTACCTGTGACGAATTTTTCACGTCGTAAATAAACTAAACAGACACATATGGCAATTAGAAACATTGTCTTCTTGGAATGGTAATTGTTTGAAAAAATATATAAATCATTTTGCATTGAAAGCAGTGCAACTCTGGAGGCTGTGGAAACTCATTAAAACTTCTATGTATGAAGTAATGAGACACTTGTATTTGAATAAAAAAAAATATATCGTTTTAAGCGATAATTAACTTGCAAAAACGGTCGATGGGAAAGAAAAAATATATGAACTGTGTAAATTAATTAACCGGATCGATTTATTTATTTATTTTTATTCGAATAGAATTACAATTCAATATTGTCTCCCTACAGATACAGTAATACCCCGTTACTCGACTGCCTCTTAGCTCGATGTTTTCGCCACTCGACGTAAATGTCGAGAGTGAGAGTCGACGGAAGCGTCGCTATCCGACGCGTGATCGAGTACCGATCACGTGATACATATTTTGGTAAACAAAGCAAAATGAACGCATGGCCAGCAGTTCGTGCCTAGATATCTTGACAACAACTCAGATTTAGTGCAGCTATGAACTTTTTGTTTTTTGCTAAAATAAGTGATTTGTATTTATAATTATGGGTCCAAAGGATAGAAATGCAAGCATAGCTAATAGGAAAACATATACATTTATGTATTTATATATACAGAGTGATTATTTAATGGCGAGACGACGTCACTGGAAGTTTTAATAATTTGCCGTTTCATTCACATCGTAGCAGGCGATAATGCGCGCATGCGCATAATCTTTTTTTCTTCATAATCATAGTTATTATAGTCATAGTATTCACCAGTATTTCTGCTAGAAGGCACGTAAAATTCGGTGACGTCGTCTCGCCATTAAATAATCACTCTGTATGTATATGTATATGTATATATGTATATATGTATATATGATTCCCTTTATTTCTTATGGAGAAATTCGACTCGCCACTCGTCGTAATCGCTACTCGACACTTTTACAGAACGAATTAACGTCGAGTAGCGGGGTATTACTGTAACTTCCTTGGGAAGCCACACAGCGCTGGTGACGGTTATTCCAATCCTCATAGCAGTGCTGGAATTCGGATACTGTCAGCGTTCAGTTACGGACGTTTGAATGACGTCCATTGTGGTAATTTTTCATTCTTGGGAAGAGGAAAAAGTAACAAGGACTCAAGTCAGGCGAATAAGGAGGCTGAGGAGCCACAGGAATGTTTTTACTGGCCAAAAACTCGTTTATTGAAATTGCTGTATGTTTTTTTCATCCCCAATTCATTTGCTAGAATCTGATGAACGGTAGTGTGAGTCAAATTTTTTTCCCCGATCATTCTGACTGTCTGAACGCACAAAATTCCGGATTCTGTCGACATTTTCATCGGTTCTTCCGCTGCGTGATTCATCTTCAATCAACTCTCTTCTGAAAATGCCTTAAACCAACAACAACCCTGGATCCTTGACAAAGCACTGTCTCCGTTGGCCTGCTGAAGTTTTGCAAAAGTTTCCGTTGCAGTGTGTCCAATACCCTTTTCACACTAGATCTTTAAGACGAGTGAACTTACAGTTCACCGATGTTTAAGATCGGTATGCTTTCACACTTGATGTTTAAATCTCTGGTGCTATCATCAGCTACAGTAATTTTGTCCTTAAGTTACCGTCATGAAATTACCAGTTTTGAACTGTTTGCGCAGACGCACATTTTGAATTATTATAAACAAATAAGGATATTTCATTTCATTCTACAATAAAGACACTACAATAAAGAATATATTACACCTGTATTAACATGTAAGTCGATACATTTTATCTCAATTATTGTAGCTCTGTATTTTATTAAACACATTATTAAAATAAATAATTTTATTATAACAATAAGTATAAACTTCTTATAACGTCGATATAATACAGTATTCTTGTTTATGATAATATAAAATGTTGACAGCACAAATTTAAGGAGTATTTTTTTATAATAGAAATTAAGTTGGCAATGCGGGCGAAGTTTAAGACGCAGATCTCTGTCTTAAACATCGGTCGTGTTTAGACGAGGGCTTACGGTTTCACATTAGCGTTTAAAGATACATTCACTTTAACATCCGATCTTAAAGATCTAGTGTGAAAAGGGTACAAGTCTGAAGCAAAACCTGATAGCACACCGTTGCTCGAAATGAATGCGACTCATTTTTAGAACGCACTAGAAACCTCCAACGTATCGTGGAACATCGGTTGAAAAGCACTGGTTTATACGGTACAAAATTACACTTTTATTTTCTATATTTTTTTACGCTTTAAAGGAATTAATTAAAACAGCAATTTTGTTTCCAATTAATTTTTAAAAAAGTTTAAAAAAATAATCTCTAAATTCTCATCAGCTGTCTGCAATTATACACGAAATGTTGTTGACGTTTGCTAGTGTAAATTTGTCTTTACAATACATTTTGATTAAATTCTATTGTGAACATATCTTTAGAATACATGCAATCAAAAATACAAAAGTTATCAGGGAACATGATTCGAACTCGGGCGTTCACTGGTAATTTTTTACATTTTCAACGATGAAAAATAACTGTTACGGCTCTGTTCTATTACAGATGCTTTCGAAGTTAATGTTATCTTTCAATCAAATCAACTTTATAGGAATTTGAATTTTTTATTCAATTTTATTTTAACCACAAACTTTAAACAAGATGGAGAAATTTTAAATTAGTTAGATATATAAGTTTTTAATAAATAACTAAGATGTAACTATATTGACGAAGTAGTTAAAAAGTTTGCTGAAATGTTATTTTCCTCTTTTTCATGATAATTTCCAGATATCTTCTATTGCAGTGGTATTCAACCTGTGTTGTGGACAAGTCTTGATGATGACGTATAGGCTATTCCAAATGTTTAGGCGGAACTAGATTATGCAATTTAGTTACTTTCATTGTTTGATTCGTGCTTTTTGGCCGTTTCGTTTTAGCTTTGTAAAATATACTTACAATAAATATTTTTTGGTTAAGGTTAATATCATTCTAAAATGTCATTTTTAGGGTTTTGTAGGTATGACCAAAAAACCTTTACACCGTCATTTTGTCGTCTGTCTGTTTTAATTTTATTGAAATTTTTTTCAATAGCTTCAAAATATTATAACTTAAAAACGGAAAATGATAGTGCCTCGCGGTTTAAATTTTTGAATTTCTTATGTCCGTTTTAGTTGTCTGTCTGTCTGTCTGTCTGTCTGTCTGTCTGTCTGTCTGTCTGTCTGTCTGTCTGTCTGTTTGTCTGTCTGTCTGTCTGTCTGTTCGGTAAAAATTGTAGCCAAACGGTTAAGCCTAGAGAGTTGAAATTTGGCATGCTTATACTACTCTTTGACCCGCACATAGGAAAAATACTAAAACATCTAAAAAACATATCCCCCTAAAAATATAAACAAATAAGTTCTTGAAAAAAAATATGTTTTTTAAATTCTGAGTAGGGTATCAAATGAAAGCCCTTAGTACGTGGGTTAACGATCAAAATTTTATTATTGCAAAATAAATTATTTTCATGCGATTTTTGCCAAAATTATGTAAAAAAAAAATTGTCCCACATTCTGTAGCCCAGATGGTTTAAACTAAAAATCTGAAAAAATTCTAAGTAATGTAAATTTCTGTGAACCGGAATAGTACAACAGGAATTTTTGATCAGATTATGTTTTCGGAAAATAACGTATTTTTTGTGTTTTTTGCTTGACCACATATAATATTTAATAACTTATCTAACTGAACCAGCATGCTTTGATAGTGTAATGGCTAGCATGCTTCGCTCCGCTCTCGAGGCAATTTAATTGTTTCTGTTTTTTTTTTTTGTTTTTATTTTGTTATTTATTCAAAATTCTAGTTATATGGGCAAATGTTGCATTTTATTTTTAAAAGCGTAAATTTAATAACCAGTGGAAATTGTTAAAATTGAATACACGAAATCAGAGGGGCGGAGTTATGACTTAAAACAACCAATGGAAGCCATAGGCGCAATTTTCAAAAACTTAATGAACCTTGCTATATAAAAAAAAAAATACTGCACATATTTAGAAACTTAAATAATGGTATTAGGCATTCGAATTAAAATTAACAAAAAAAATATTTTAACATAAAATTTGTTTTGACATCCCAAATAATCATCATTCACTTACTAAATACCTGCGAAACCCTGAAATGTGTGAAAATTCACACTTTACATCATTTTTTTTTTAAATTTGATTTTTTGTGTCATTTTTAATAAAAATTTCCCATTTATTTTTTTGTCATCAAAATATGGAAAAATGTATTAAAATTTTTGACATATGTCATTCGTTTCCATGGTTTCACTGTTGGAATTTTAAATTTTCACATACCAAACCTTAAACATGAAATAACCCAAGGAAGGTCCCTTTTCGTGACAACCTAAAAGAACGAAATTTCCATTTACAGTAGGTGGCCAAATTATTAGGGACAGCACACCCCCCCCCCTGTAATTTTCAAGTTTAAATGCATTTTGTGAGAAAATAAATTGTTTTTAAATCATTTTTCTTCTATATTCTTGTTGCTGGTATCAATATTATTTTAAAAAGCGGGAGATCGCCAAAGAAATCTTCACCACCAAGGGGAAATTTATAGAAACCCTTATCAGAGAGTGGCATCACAACCCCAATCTCCGACACAACGCAAAAGTCTGCATAGAAAGCATGCCCAAACGCCTGGAAGCCGCAATCGCAGCAAAGGGTGGCATTACAAAATATTAAGATTTTACTTAATTTGTTAAATTAACACTTTTTATACAAAAATAAATGATTATGAATAAGCAATTATGTCGTTTTATATTCTAAATAAAACATTCTAATGAATAAAAATAAATACGAGACCCAAAGTCACTTATTTCCTCATTACCATAAATTCATTTGAAAATTACAGAAAATCTGCACTGTCCCTAATAATTTGGCCACCCACTGTAGTTCCGCCTAATCTTTTGGAATAGCCTTTATTTATAAAAACGTCTCGTTTCCTGTGTGACATCTGGATATCCATGATTTAACAATCAAACCCCGTTGACGCTGAGTACAAATTTATTTGTTACTTGTTGAAATAGGTATTTTGTAATGTCCTCAGGCTATTATAGTAGGTATTGTGAACAGTATAGGATTAAGGGATTATTGAGAGGGCCTTAGCGACAGTGTCGCCTCTAGCGGAGGACACCATGAGATACGCAAACAGATTATGGGACAGACTAGACCGCAGTGTCATACTTTTATATTATTTGCGGTCTTTGATGTATCAAAAGGATTCAAAGATGTATGTAAATATTTAAAAAGAATAAGAATTCTTTGTGATTTGAGGTTTCTTTTTGAAATAAAACATAGCAAATAGTTGACAAAAAAACCTAAATATTTGCTTTGTGTTTCTATTTTAGATTTAAACATATAAAAAGTATAAATTTTATTTAAATGATTGTTTAAAACTTGGAATGGAGGTTAGTTTCGTGATCTTCAGACCAGAATAAGTAAGTTTAAGCAAAAAAAGTTTATAAATTCAAACCGCAACCCTCATAGATTTGTAGAGGGATTTTTGTTGTAATCATCCGAATGTAATGTAGCCATTATATGCGAGTTAAATACAATATTTTTTCTACAACTATATAGTTTTATCAGAAAAATAATAAATTTTATTTAAAAACACAAATTCAGAGCGTCGATTGTAAAACTTACGTCATCAAAATGGTTACCGACCCATCAGCTGATTGTATTACACAACAATTTTTAAAATACTATTGCCGACCAGTGTCAGGATTATTAAAGTAAAAGTTGTCTCGTAACTTGTAGTGGTGGGGGTAAATAGCGAAGCTACACGTCATCTGTCTGCTAACGGAACGTCAGGCTTTGTTTATCGTATTTGTTATATACACGTAAAGTTTGAATTTTGTCTATAAATATAAAAATATCGTTTAATTTTTTAATTTTCTACTTGTTTTAATTTCTTTTTGCTTCGAAAGGGATGTTTCTTCATTAATAAATTTTCTTACATTCATTTTTGATGTGAATAATAAGTGAAATATTTCAATATTTTAGTTTTAGGGTGTCCCCCTGTAACTACCCTAATATTCATCAAATTGAAAAAATTCAGAGAACAAATAAGATTTGTTTTCTTATAAACAACATTTATTGTATAGTTTTTTCTATTAAGATAGTTCTGTTTATAAATTAAATATTTTAAGTTTCATAGTATCAGTTTTAACCCAGAAACACCCCCTAAGAAAGAAAATTTTGAGATATCATGCCTATATTTGATCCTGGTTCTACTCTATTGTACCAAATTTCGTTAAAATACGTCCAGACGTTTTTAAAAACTGATACAACCTCCAATTTTATTAATTACTATATTATTATAGAAATTTGTTTTTCTATTTTTATTTAAATATACCTAACATTATATTTGTATTCGATTTTATTGTTATTTATTGACTATAATACAAATACCCATCACCTTAAATTTTATATAAATCAGTAAAAAATTTCCTTAGGGATTTATTTATAATTTATTCAGACGAACTGTCTTGAAATAAATATCTATTATGAATATAGTCAATAAAAATATTTAAAAACATGCAACATGTATATTAATTTCGTATGCTAGTTTGAACTAAGCAGACATATGACGTATTCCCTCTCACGCTCTGATTGGTCAGAAGTTACGAGACAACTTTTACTTTAATAATCTTGGACCGGCGTAGCGTAGTGGTAACACACGTGGCCAGCGTTACTAAGATCTCGGGTTCGAATTCTGTTCAGGCATGGAATTTAATTACGAAAAATTACAATCGTCCTGGCTAATTGCCTTAGTAGCAAAGGCCATAAAATGTAAAATAAAAAAAATACTATCATTTATTGTTTTATTTATTCTAACTATATCTTAGTATGTAAGCGCGTTCTAGTGTTAGCAAATTATCAATTATCCACTATAATCGTGAGTCCGTCGATGTCCCATGTTATTTGTATTGTATTTGTAAGTAGTTGCAATGTTGTGTTGTCGGTCGTGTCGACCTTAGGTAGTGATGTATGTTTTTGTATGTCTGTGGTGCTTTTAGTCCGATATTTAAGGGTCCCCCGCCCGCTATTAGTGCTGCAGATATTTCACAGTAAATTTAAAAGATACGATTGACAGTTCTTCGCCAAATAAAAGGTCTGCCGGCATTTAGGAGTGCCATACAACCGTATATCCATCCCATCCATTGAGCACACTTCACTCTGTACCGGGCCCTTTCAACTAAATCAAATAACCGTGTGATTTTTAAATTTTGGAATTTGTAAAAATATTTTTATTGAATGTTAAATACGCTCCAGAGGATTAGGTATCAATGGACATCTGCTTAAAAGGTATAAAGTCACTGGATAATGACCTGAACATTTTTACAAATCAGAATATAAATCCATTTTTTTTTTTTTTGTAATGTGTAATTTAAAATATTATATCTTAAAAATTAAAAGATATAGCGACTTTTTGGAATACTGGGGTACTGAATGGTCGTAGATCACAGGAATTTCAAAAATTCAAATCACAAGTCGCTATTTCTTTTGTATTTTAAAATTTATCTATTTTTTTGAAAATTTCAAAAATTTCTATCTCTTAAACGGTAAAAGATAAGGATCTGTGGTTTGAATTTTTGAAAATTTCATAGTTTATTTAGGCTAGAAAAAAATTACGACTTTGGTTATTTGTATTATTTTGGCTGTTTTTGTTATTTTGAAAAATTTGTTTTTTTTTAATGTTTGTGCTGCCATATCTCAAAAACTAAAAAAGATAGTGATCTGTGGTTGGATTTTTTGAAATTTTAAGCTCCTAAATATCATAAAAATCTTTTTTGATTTTTTTTTTCAATAGTTTCAAAATATAACTCAAAAACGGATAAAGATGGTGCCTCATGGTTTAAATTTTTGAATTTATCATGTCCGTTTTAGTATATAAAAAAATTGGGACCCCAATTAGCTTTCTGTAAAAAAAAGTACTAATACATCAAACAAAATAGTCAAAAAATGGCCAAAAATCACAAAAATTGTAAGGGGTGGACCTTAAAACATCGCTATTTTTAGCAAAAAACATGTCTTTCTCGTATTCAAAAAAGTTCAAAATTGGTATATTTATTTAAGTTGGGACGTGTAAGTTCAGTCAAATTTCTTTCCCTGGAGTATCTTTTTAAGGTCTGCAAAAATCCAGTAGTCGCTGGGGGCCAGATCTGGAGAGTATGGTGGGTGAGGAAGCAATTCGAAGCGTAATTCGTTCAATTTAACCATCTCGACTTGTGACACGGGAGTTGTCTTGATGAAATAGCACTGTTTTCTTTTGCATGTGAAGCCGTTTTTCTTGATTACTACACTCAATCGATACAATAATGCCATGTACTATTCGCTATTGATAGCTTTACATTTTTCAAGATAGTCGATAAACAAAATACCATGCGCGTCCCAAAATACGGATGCCATAACCTTATCAGCTGACTTTTGAGTTTTTGGTCGCTTTGGACGACTTTCATCGACTGATGTCCACTCAGTTGACGATCTTTTTGATTCAGCTGTGTAGTAGTGGATCCATGTTTCATCCATTGTCACATACCGACGCAAGAAATCCTTTTTATCTCGCTTGAACAGATCCAAACAGCGCTCTGAATCGTCGACGCGTTGTTGTTTTTGGTCCGGTGTAAGCGAACACGGCACCCACTTCGAAAGCAATTTACGCATACTCAAATTTTCGTGTAAAATTTAAACACTCTACCTTTTGATATCTTTAAGGTGTCAGCTATCTCACGCAACTTCACTTCACGGTCTTTCGAAACTATTATGTGGACTTATGTTTTCCGGAACAACTGCCGATTTTGGGCGACCAGAGCGTTCAGCATCATCGGTATTTGTACGACCGCGTTAAAATTCAGCATACCAAACAGTAATAGTTGATTTGCCTGGTGTAGAGTCTCTATAACGCTTATCAAGCCACTGTTTGGCTTCAACAGTATTTTTTCCCATCAAAAAACAATGTTTAATCAACACACGAAATTCTTTTTTATCCATTCTTTTGAAAATTACAAAACTGGAGTCAGTAAAACCACTGTAACCTCTAAACTAATTGTCAGAATGTCATGAAATTTTCACACGTATCGTTTGAAGGTTGGTACTATCCAGAAATCATATGGGTCTGTCAACAGTGTTGCCATATATATGTCAGACCGGAGACTTATTGAGTGAAGTGTTATAGTCTGTTAAATACATTTTTAATATTTTATTCCGTGGGAAATTGAAACATATCGTGTTCCACCAGGTCGTTTTTCGTCATTTCCAATATTTCTCCTTAACATTAATTATTTATGACAGTATTTTTTTTATATGATTTTCTATACAGTTTTTATGTGTGTGGCATTTTCTTTGCACGTTATTTGATTCTATGGTTTTTCCTAATGTATATTTTTATTTAATTCCCTGTCCTTTGATCGGAATAATATGATTTAAGGTTATACCACTCTCTCAGCTCTCAAAGTAACTCTCTATTCATTTTTCTAGAGATGTTCTTTCATACATATTTAAAAGATGCAATTTTGTTTATTTTTAACAAGGCTTAATAATTTTTTTTTCTTAATTAAATTTTTTATATTTGCTCTAATTAAAATATTTAAAAATAAATACGACCTAAATATGAAATTAGTGTAGAAAGAATTTTTAATGAAACACTCCATAATACAGTGACTACCATTTAATGTGAAACCATGGGGATACAAATAATCGTGTTAAAAAAATACATTCCAATAAAGCCGTTCAACCCATTTATTACGTTGCCTAGCAACAGTCATGTACGTGTCATACGAAATGTAGGTAAATTCAGTTAAAATAACAATACTTCCGTCTAATGATTAACCGACTGACCAAGACCAACTCTATCAAATGGAGAGCGCCTCCATGGCTTGAGCCTTCCCGAAAATAGTGCTTCTGGGGGGGGGGTCAAGAAGCACTTTAATGCTCATTTAAGAAAAGTTCATTATTTTTAACCAAATCTCCGTGTAAATCTTCAATTATTCAGTGTTATTTTTATGAAATATAACTTTTTCAGTGTTAAAATTAACACTACTTTAACACTATTTATTTTTTAACACAATAATTTATCCAGTATGTAAGTGTAAACTTTACACTAAATTTAACAAAAAAAGAAGTGTAAAAAATTAACACGAAAAGCGAGGGACTTCATGGTACAGTAAAAGTTCATTTTTAGGGTTTTGTAGGTATGACAAAAAAAACCCTTATACCGTCATTTTGTCTTCTGTCTGTCTGTTCGGTAAAAATTGTAGCCAAACGGCTAAACCTAGAGAGTTGAAATTTGGCATGCTTATACAACTCTTTGGCCCGCACATAGGAAAAAATACTAAAACCTCTAAAAAACATATCCCCCCTAAAAATATAAACAAATATCTGCAATTTTTGCCAAAATTGTGCAAAATTTTGTTCCACAGCCCGTAGCCCAGATGGTTTAAACTGAAAATCTGAAAAAATTCTAAGTAATGTACATTTGTGTGAACCGGAATAGTACAACAGGAATTTTTGATCAGATTATGTTTTCGGAAAATAACGCATTTTTTGTGTTTTTTGCTTGACCACGTAATATATTTAACAGCTTATCTGAAACGATGAATCAGTATGTTTTGATAGTGTAATGTCTAGCATGCACGCGTTTAATTTGCAAACTTAAGTTCGCTCCGCTCTTAAGGCAATTTTTTTTTGTTTTTTCTGCATTTTTATTTTGTTTAAACTATTTTTTCAAAATTCTAGTTATATTTGGGCAAATCTTAATTTTTAAAAATGGTATTACACATTCGAATTAATATTAACAAAAAAAATATTTTAACATAAAATTTGTTTTGTCATCCCAAATAATCATCATTCACTTACTAAATACCTGCGAAACCCTGAAATGTATGAAAATTTACACTTCACATCAATTTTTTAGTGTACCGTGAAGTCCCTTTAACACGTGTATTTATTGTCGTTCCGGCCCTGTATTTTCTATCATGTCGTTTAATGAATGCCATTTATCTTATGTTGCATTAACTATTCCCAGAACATTCTTAGATTTACCGTTCTTTTTTTTCACTAGAATAATTGAAATTTCTGATTCGCGTCTTTGCCACTTTGTTACCTCCTTTCATTCTTCTCTCTGTTCTCACATTTATCACTATTCCAGACACGTCTACCAACCAACTTAAATATGAGAATATATTTTATTAGAAGAAGAAAAAAATCATACGTGCATATTTCAATCTTTTTGTGTTCTCAACGTTTTTATTTCCTTTCCACTGAAACAATAGAGAGGAGTTTTGGCTTCAATATGTTAAAAAATTGGGCAGGGTATATTAATTTCTGCGGCAAAATATTTTTCTTGTATAGATCTTTACCATTCTTTTTTCATAGAGGCCTTGTGTATAATCTTTTGGAATCCCAACAGTAAATATATAAATAATAAAATGAAAATTGCCTGGAAATATGTTCATAATGCCCAACAAAAAAAAATTGTAATACAGAAATATTACATAACGGATGTTACATTGTAATATACGGGTTGTAATCTTTAGTGCAAACATGAAATATTTCACATTGTGAACCGGGATATGTAAGTTATGTTGCCGGCAGCTTCTGCGGAGCGGCAACCCCCCCCCCCCCGGGTACCCGGGGCATTTATCAGAGGGTCTTCTTATTGTTACACTTGCAAATCGCTACGGAAATATTAACAAACATTCCGAATCATATACATACTTTGTGTGGAACAGCGGCATGGCTACTGACACGCTAGTCACTGCGGCATATTAATTCATATTAACTTGGAGGGTAATCAAAAGAGATATCTCTAATGATCTTTACATAAGTACTAGTGCACCCGTTGTCATCTGTGTTGGCAAACACATCATTACCTTAATGTGGAACTTGCTCGATACCTCAGACTTCTTTCTCTAGCCATAAGCCTTACTTTATCCAATTCAAATTGAATCAACTCTTCGCCCATTATTAAAAACTGGACAAATAATGAGTATTATTCCGAATTATTTATTCATTAACTTTTTAAGATGGGACAACGATTAATTTTCCCTCAGTGCATTACATTTATAAATGTTAAAACTAAAAATGATTTGAGACGTTAAATTTAAAATATATTTATTAAAATAATTTTTCCAATTACTTATATAATCTAAAAATACGCATATGAAAAAAACGCACACGGAAAAAAGCGCACATGAAAAAATACACACACGCAAAAAAGAGCACACGGAAAAATACACAAACGCAAAAAGCGTGCTTACACTATATCTCAAATAAGTTTGAAATAAACCGTGAGAAACACAGTAAAATTTAATTGTTTGCCTGCTTTAATATATTGTGTTCAAATTTATATGGTCAAACCAGATCTGGTTGTTTTTGGTTACTTTTATAGTGTAGTACTGTCTTTTAAATGTAAATTTATCATTTCAAAATATTCCTTACGCTGTAAAACCTACTTCAGATTTGTTGGTTATGATCATTATAACTAAGATATCATTTATCTTTATGACATATGTCAAATGGAATGACATTTTAAGAAAGTGAAATTTTTTACCATGTTTTAATACCAACATGACATACAATTTCAAAAGTGCAAACTATTGAATGTATCAATTTGTAATTTTTTCCAAAATATTTTAAATATTTCGAACCAATTTTAAATTTACACAAATAAATTGTCACCTAGTGGCGCTGATATGAATGACCAAACTCGGCAGGTTATTTTTGGTAAAAATTATTAATTTTAATTCACGAGTTAAAGTTCGTGACCATCTTCCCCCCCCCCCCCCCGCTGGGTGCGCTCCTGGTGCCCATAATATCCCCTAAAATAAACAAGTCGTAATAAATTTGTTATTGTCTTCGTATTACTGGATTCTTGAATTGAATTTATAAAAGTAGTCTTCTGAGAATATAGCAATGTCTTAAATTGTCAATAAAATAAATCGCAAAGTCATTTTCTATGTGGAAGATTTTCTGGAAAATATAACAGCAAACAACGATCAACCAACGCAATAAACGATCTTATTTTCTATCAATTGCAGCTACCGAATTCCCAGAAAAATCTATTAGATTTCAATGAGGACAAGAGAAAAAATAAAATCACAGAAATGACGACAAATACTGGTTAAAAAAAAATAAAATGTGGTGCATCGAAAGAAATAGAAATAAGAAATTATCCTCTTAACCAGAGATCTCCAAACTTTTTGGAAGCGGGTCACATCAAAATTTCTTTTAAAAAATTTGATGTGAAGTGTGAATATTCACACATTTCAGAGTTTCTCAGGTATTTAGTAAGTGAATGATGATTATTTGGGATGCCAAAACAAATTTTATGTTAAAATATTTTTTTTGTTAATTTTAATTCGAATGCCTAATACCATTATTTAGGTTTCTAAGTATGTGCAGTATTTTTTTTATATAGGAAGGTTCATTAGGATTTTGAAAATTGCGCCTATTGCTTCCATTGGTTTTTTTAAGTCGTAACTCCGCCCCTTTAATTTCGTGTATTCAATTTCAACAATTTCCACTGGTTATTAAATTTACGCTTTTAAAAATTAAATGCAACATTTGCCCAAATATAACTTGAATTTTGAAAAAATAATTTAAACAAAATAAAAATGCAAAAAATAAAATTGACTCCATATCGGATCGAACCCTAGTTTGCAAATTAGAACGCGAGATTAGTAATGGTTAGCGCCCATTACACTATCAAAGCACGCTGGGTTACTGAGTTACATAAGTTATTAAATATTTTACATGATCAAGCAATAAACACAAAAAATGCGTTATTTTCCGAAAACATAATCTGATCAAAAATTCTTGTTGTACTATTCCGGTTCACACAAATGTACATTACTTAGAATTTTTTCAGATTTTTAGTAAAAAATCTATAGTGTATAGGTACCTTTAGTTGTAACATTTATTAAAAGATAATAAACATGGCCCAATAATTTTAAGAATCGGATATTATCTCAGAAACATGTCTCAGGCAGTTAAAGTTAACAGATTCACATCTAATTTCGTCAACGTTACATCGGGAGTCCCGCAGGGCTCACACCTGGGACCTATTCTTTTCTTACTCTTTGTTAATGATGTTATATATAAAATATAATAAAGGTAATATTTTTCAACATACTAAATTTCTCTTGTTTGTAGACATGAAAAATTATTTTCGTATTTCAAGTATCTCGGATGCAAATCTCATGCAGTCCGATTTTCTGATTATTTTAAATTGCTATTTTTATGTACAAATATTGTTGAACAGATTTCTTTAAAATACTTAAATTTACATGCAATCAAATTAATTTATATATTACAGTCTGTTCCAAAAGCTTAAGCGGAACTAGATTTTGCAATCTAGTTACTTTCATCGTTTAAATCGTGCCTTTCGGCCGTTTTGTTTAAGCTTTGTAAATCATACTTACAATAAACATTTTTTGGTTAAGGTTAATATCATTTTAAAATGTCATTTTCTTTATATCTTGATTTTTTGTGTCATTCTTAATACAAATTTCCCATTTATTTATTTTTTTGTCATTAAAATATCTAAAAAAAATATTTAATTTTGACATATGTCATTCGTTTCCATGGTTTCATTGTTGGAATTTTCAATTTTGACATCCCAACATGAAAAATGAAATAACCCAAGCAAGGTCCCTTCTCGTGACAACCTAAAAGAACTAAATTCCCATTTAGTTCCGCTTAACCGTTTGGAACAGACTGTAGTATATAGATATATCTACAAAATCCTAAAATGCGTGAATATTTAAACTTTTTTTTATTGTACAGATTTTTTGTCAATTACGGTCCTGTGTTAGAACGTTAGACATGATTAAAATTAAACCTTTTTTTCACACTTGATTGATTTCAAGTGATTTACTTCTATCAATTTATTTCGCAAAGGACTAGAACAGAATTGCGAAACAGATTCTGAACTAATGCTGATAATGTGTAGATACACAAATAAAAATAAAACTATTTTTTTTTTTTCGATGAACACATATTTGTTTATATTTTTATGGGGATATGTTTTTTAGATGTTTTAGTATTTTTCCTATGTGCGGGTCAAAGAGTTGTATAAGCATGCCAAATTTCAACTCTCTAGATTTAGCCGTTTGGCTACAATTTGACTTCAACCGAACAGAGAGACAGACAGACAGACAGACGACAAAATGACGGTATAAGGGTTTTTTGGTCATACCTACAAAACCTTAAAAAGATTCTTTTCCATTGGAAATGATTTGGAAAGAACCACAATTTTTATTTGTTAAAAGTGTTAATTTTCTAAATATCAAAAGTTCAAAATTTAAAAAAGTTTCACAATGTAGTTTTTATCAGGGCATAAAAAATGAATGGGGCACAGTAAAATATTTAATTGCAAAATTGGCATAAAAACTTGGTTGTATGGCAGTAAATTTGCAATTACATTTGACCGTTAAATTCGCAATAGCTTCTAAAAAGTTCGGACATAAATTGCACCATTTAAAACAAGATTATTGGTTGTAATATTGTCTATATAGGTATATACTAACACACATATACACGAGGGTTGCCTTTTATGTTTTTACAAACGACCACTAGATGGCTATATTGAAATATGTCATTACTATATACGTAAAATTTGACAGTTGTTATTAGGAAATCAGTGTCAGCTTATAAATTGACCGAGTAGCTTGTTGACCGTGAGCGTTTAGCAGGCGCGCACACATAAAATTAATCTGGGGGGTCCATTTAGAAAAAATATCCGTAAAATAATACAAATACAGTCTGTTCCAAACGGTTAGGCGGAACTAAATGGGAATTTTGTTCTTTTAGGTTTTCACGAGAAGGGACCTTGCTAGGGTTATTTCATTTTTCACGTTGGAATGTCAAAATTTAAAATTCCAACAATGAAACCATGGAAACGAAGTATATATGTCAAAATTAAATTTTTTTTTTTTTATATATTTTAATGACAAAAATATAAATAATTGGGAAATTTGTTATAAGAATGACACAAAAAATTAACATATAAAGAAAATGACATTTTAAAATGATGAAAAAAATCACGAAAAAATGTTTATTGTAAGTATGATTTACAAAGCTTAAACAAAACGGCCGAAAAGCACGATTTAAACGATGAAAGTAACTAGATTGCAAAATCTAGTTCCGCTTAACCGTTTGGAACAGACTGTATATTGTTTTTTTTTTACGGAGAGGAGTTGGCTCATATATATTTTAATTTTGATTATAATTTAATTTTTATTAATAAAAAAGTTAATTTTTTATTTTCATTTGTTTAGCTTGTATTAAATAAGTATATGGTTTTTCCTTTCCTGGGGGGGGGGGGGGGGGGTCTGGACCCGAGGACAACCCACTTGTGTGCGCGCCTGGCGTTTAGAAAAAAGTTTGTGAAAAAATGGTTAAGTATTACACGTGAAAGTTTTCGTTGGATGATTTTTTACGATTTTAGTAAAGGCCTAACTCAATAACAATGCATAGATTCGCTTCGTTCAACTTTTGGTAAGGGCGATTTTCATCACCTCAAGAAGCTGTTGTAGCCTTCGAAAACCATGTTTTTGAGATAGCAACTTCAGAGTGGAAAGTGTATAAATCTTAAAGGCGAATATTTTGAAAAGCAATAAAACAGTTTGTTCAAAAAAAAAGAATTCTTTCTTAGTTTTTGTAAAAAATTAAAAGCTATCCCTTGTATACTGACACCCATATATACTATTAGAAACTTAATTTCATACACATAAAAAAAATATAATAATACAATATATTATAAACAATTTATTCACAAACAAAAACTCACAAGCGGCCCTTGATCTGAAGGGCGTGAAGTCTTGTCCATCAGTGTGAACTCAGACAACCGTCGGCCAGTAGCGGCTTGCTTAGTTACATAATACAACTCATTAGTATCATTACCTTATCAAATTATCAAGAGTATAATCCTAATTTAATTAGCAAAACATTCTAATTAAAGTAAACGTATTGTAACATTGATTTAATATTAATAATTAGATTTCTTATTTAATAATATTCCTAAAATAATGATTTTCGTTTCTTCACTCTTCTCCTTTTTTGTTAACTTCTAACAATACATACCTACATACATACATACATACATACATACATACATACATATATATTTGTGTTTGTTCTTATCCAGTAGTGTCTATTTAGCTTCCCATATTTGTGTACCATTATTACCCTGGTACATTTGGGGTGCAGTTCTATTCTATACACCCCGTATTATGAAACACCCTGTATGTAACAATTGTTCGCTACATTGGCAGTGTGCAGCGATGGTCTAATGAATAGGATCGGGCATTTTATTTCAACAATTATATAATAAAGTATTTTCGGTGAAGCATAATAGACCCATTGTCAGTGCGATGAGTTTGGGATATTCATAAAACCATAACTCCGAAACGGGTAGAGATAGAGACTTGTGGATAGAATTTTTGGAATCTTCACTTCAATATTTTATATATATATCTTCACTTTATTATGTTTAAGGGATAAAAAATTGTATTCATATACACCTAAAAAAAGGCGTTGTTTCATTTTGCGTTATTTTTGAAACCATAGAATTTAAACCAAATACAGTCGGATCAAGTTGATTTTTTCTTAATTTGAAAACATCTACGAATATACGACAGCTGAGTTCAGAGCTCTTAAATTAGTATAATGTAGACTGCTTGTGCACTGTTGATTGTCACTAACAAGTTTGTCAAATGGTAACGCGAGTAACCGTGCAGAGCTCTTAATTTAATACGTTGTAAGTTATCGATTGTGGATAGTTTTCTAAACTTTGTAGTTAGTGAGTTGTTTTAATGAGACAGACATGCCACGTCGCCCAATAAGTCTCCGGTCTAACTAAGAAAAACAATTTTTTTTTTAGACATTCGACTAACATTTCGATCAACATACTCTCCTTCAAGAGTGATACATTCATTCCAACGCTCCTCTAAATTTTCGATGCCTTTGTAGAACGATTTGTCTTTGCCCTCAAAGTAGGCCTCTGTTTCGGCAATCACTTCTTCATTTGAGTCAAATTTCTTTTCCTGGAGCATCTTTTTGAGGTCTGCTAGTAGTCGCTGGGGGCCAGATCTGGAGAGTACGGTGGGTGAGGAAGCAATTCGAAGCGTAATTCATTTAATTTAACCATCTTTTTCATCGACTTGTGACACGGGGCGTTGTCTTGGTGAAAGAGCACTGTTTTCTTTTGCATGTGAAGCCGTTTTTTCTTGATTACTACACTCAATCGAACCAATAATGCCATGTAGTATTCGCTATTGATTTTATCTTTCTCAAGATAGTCGATAAACAAAAAACCATGCGCGTCCCAAAATACGGATGCCATAACCTTGCTAGCTGACTTTTGAGTTTTTGGTTATTTTGGACGGTTTCACAGACTGTTTTCAGGTGTGTAGTAGTGGATCCACGTTTCATCTATTGTCACATACCGACGCAAGAAATCCTTTTTATCTCGTTTGAACAGCTCCAAACAGCGCTCTGAATCGTCGACGCGTTCTTGTTTTTGGTTAGGTGTAAGCGAACGCGGCACCCACTTCGAAAGCAATTTACGCATGCTCAAATTTTCGTGTAAAATTGTAAACACACTACCTTCTGATATCTTTAAGGTGTCAGCTATCTCACGCAACTTCACTTTACGGTCTTTCAAAACTATTCAGCATCATCGGTTTTTGTACGACCGCGTTTAAATTCAGCATACCAATCAGTAATAGTTGATTTGCCTGGTGCAGAGTCTCTATAAGGCTTATCAAGCCATTGTTTGGCTTCAACTGTATTTTTTCCCATCAAAAACAATGTTTAATCAACACACGAAATTCTTTTTTATCCATTCTTTTGAAAATTACAAAACTGGAGTCACTAAAACCCCTGTAACCTCTAAACTAATTGTCAGAATGTCATGAAATATCCACACGTATCGTTTGAAGGTTGGTACTATCCATAAATCATATGGGTCTGTCAACAGTGTTGCCATATATATGTCAGACCGTAGACTTATTTAGTGAAGTGTTATAAACAGATAGACTATCATAGTTTCAGAGAAAACATACATGGCCTTCACTTATTATATCCTGCGAAACTCTGCAATGTGTGAAAATTCACACTTCACATCAATTTTTTTATTTTCTGGATGAAAGTTTAATACAATTTAGTTAGTAGTTATAATTTTGTGTTAATTAAAATTAGAATTTTCAACAAACTGATGTAATATTTCATTTTGAAATGTGCATTCTCTTTCGGAGTATTCATTAAAATCAGACATGTGAATTAATTGTCTTAAAATACGAGTGAATTACATAAAGTCGGGGAACATTGTTCGTGTGACGGGAAATGAAACACCGGTCTCGGACAATCTGCGACATTCCCGCGATTATACAAATTAGATCATTACTTTTAATTATGTGTATGCTATAATTGCATTTTTTTCATGTCTTTTACTCTTAGGTCATTGTGTAAGGTGACCTTACCTTATTCTTCATCATATTTGAGATGCGAGTTTTAGCAATCAGGGGTGCCGCACAAAATAACGCATTTTTGCGTTTTTCGCTTGACCATGTAAAATATTTAATAACTTATGTAACACAGCTCTTTATGTACTGCATTTATTATCCTTATATTTGTAAAAAAAAAAAAATGAATATCTGTTTGTAATTTCTTATAAATAACGAATAAAGTGTTAAAAAAAAAAAAAAAACAGTAAACCAGCATGCTTTGATAGTGTAATGGTTAGGATTCTCGCGTTGTAATTTGGAAACTAGGGTTCGAATTTTGTTTAAAGTACGAGGGATGTTTCCAAAGTTCTGGGAATTTAGCTATAATTTTTATTATTTTGTTAATTTTCGTCAATATTACAATGTAGTTTTTCAACATAATCTCCATTTAACTGAATACATTTATCCCAACGATAAACTAATTTTTCTAAGCCGTCCTCAAAGAACTTTCCTATTGAGTTTCTGTTCTGGTCCCAACAGCCTTGGCACCCAGCGCGGCGAAACCTTGCTAACGCCCAAACAATCATGCAAGATGTCATGAACTTGTCGTGTACCTATCCCTAGGCGCACACTATTTTGACGAATAGTCATTCGCCTGTCCTCTTTCAGTAGATCTTCGACGGCAGTAATGTTTCTTTCATTTACCGACGTGCTTGGGCGCCCACTGCGTGGATCGTCTTCTAGTGATGTTCTACCGGTTTTAAAACGATCGATCCACCGATAAACAGTACTTTTGGATTGTGCAGACTCACCAAATACTCCTTGCAGACGCTGAATAATTTCTGATGTTTTCACACCTTTTCACAAAAAGAAAATTATTGTTCTTTGAGATTTTGCTGCGTCTTCCATGGTTACAAAAACAGTGCTATAAAAACGCGTCTATATCAGTCGAACACCTAAATCAGACTGAACAATATTGCACTAGATAGTTGCACAAACATGTCAAGACTTGTCTGGCACCAATAACATTGCCTTTAAGTTCTGGGTAATTTAATTATAGCACAATTCCCAG
The DNA here is from genome assembly GCA_963971575.1 of Liopterus haemorrhoidalis. NCBI lineage: Eukaryota > Metazoa > Arthropoda > Insecta > Coleoptera > Dytiscidae > Liopterus > Liopterus haemorrhoidalis. Next base: position 58,988,334 of record OZ020616.1, on the reverse strand, counting down.
AATTTAGGACATCCCTCGTATATTTTCAAAATTCTAGTTATATTTGGGCAAATGTTGCATTTAATTTTTAAAAGCGTAAATTTAATAACCAGTGGAAATTATTGAAATTTAATACACGAAATCAGAGGGGCAGAGTTATGACTTAAAACAACCAATGGAAGCTATAGGCGCAATTTTAATGCTATATAAAATTTTTATATAGCATTTCTCTATTTTTTTCTAGTTTTTGAGATATACAAGGTGTCTCAAAAGAAATTTTATATTTATTTAGCTTACTGCGTGAACGCACGTATCCGAGGGGCGCGGGGGTTATGTCAATCGGTAGCCTGGCTCTTGGGAATTCAGTCGCTATGGAGCGTTTCTCGGGAGCAGACCGCGCGTTATGCGTGCGAGAGTTTTACAAAAACGGTGATTCGGCGACTGTGGTGCGTAGAAAATTCTGCAGTATTCGAGGTTTTCGCCACTTAAATGATGCGCCAAGCATTCCTCTCATTCGACATTGGGTTAAAAAGTTTGAAGAGACTGGTACAACGCTGGATAAATCAAAATCCGGGCGACCTAGGTCATTAAGAACGGTAGAAAACGTGTAGAATGTTAATCAGTCTGTTCGTGACGACCCGAACCTTTCAATTCGGAAGCGCGCAAGTGCTTTAAATGTGCATAGATCATCATTACATCGCATTATGCACAAAGACCTAAAGCTGCACCCCTACAAAATTTAATTGGTGCAAGAATTAAAGCCCCAATATGCCAGTCAGAGGCTTAATTCTCAGGCAAATTGATCTCCCGGAGAGGTGACATAAATTGGCCTCCACGCAGTCCAGATTTAACACCTATGGACTTTTTCCTATGGGGTTATCTTAAATCTAAAGTTTACGCCAATAAACCGACTTCACTGGCGCATTTGAAAGAAAATATCCGTCACGAAATGGCAGCCATCCCTGAGTCCACCTGCCGAGACGTCATAAGTAATTTTACTGTTCGATTAAATGAGTGCCGAGAACGCGAGGGTCTACATTTAGACGATATTATTTTTAAGAAATAAATCCCCAAAAAGTGTATTTTAATAATTAATAAACATTTTTTCTATATACGGCTTACTTTTTTTTTAATCGATCCACTAAATATAAAATTTCTTTTGAGAAACCTTGTATTTAGAAAAAAAAAAAATTGATTTGTTTCAAAATATACTTCTAGGATATTTAGGAGATAAAAATAGTATCTAAATCTTTATTTCGTAAACACTGTAATCGTCTGCCTCTTATTTTTCCTAATTTCTTGTTTTTCCTGCCTATTAACTTTGCTGTACTCTACTGTACTGTACTGTAAAATATTTATACAATGGAGCGAGTTTTTTTAATAAAGTAACATAATTTTGTAGGAATGCTTGTTTTGCTTTTCTAATTAGTGAGTTACAGTGTCATTTGAACCGTTGTGTTGCGGCCAGTCTCATATAAATTTAAGCCAAAATGAATAATATTTCATCCCCTTTTTATCCACCACTATCTCGACAATCTCGACTAAAAAGTTCATCAAGCAATTGTATCACAGGATAGAAACAGAGAGATTTTTTTCAGTATCTCAAGTTGAAGGTCTTTGGGTGTTGGGTATTTGGTGTTTGGTTTTATCCCGTAGGGTTGTGAGGAGGGTTTTAGGAGTGTCAGTTTGACAACTGTTTCACACTCAATTTAGTAAATGTTCAAAGTCGTTACCGACCAACTTCGGGTTTCAATCGATTTACAGACACCTATGCATACTAGTAATCTATCACGATAATCTACGCCAAATTACGCTATTATACGTGAAAATTTAACCGAACAAAATTTATGTACGACGAATATAGAATCTTAAAATTCAATACCAGAACAAGAACTTTAATAACTTAAAAATGTGGGGCCGTGTTCATAATCTTTTACTAAATATTGCAATTAGCGTTACTTGTTAAATTAAGGAAATGTGATGCTAACTTTACTAGTGTTTATAATTAAAGCCCTGCGCGAATACGTTTTTCTGTATCCGCATCCGAATAGGCAGGATCCGCATCCGCAGCTTTTGTAAATATAAAATCCGCATCCGATCCGCATCCGCAAAAATATCCACACATTCCGCACAGGATTTGCTGTCTGTTTGGAAATATGTAACATGTTTCACTTTATTTGGCATATCGCTGTTATAAAACACTACTAAAATTTTTTAAATTTTATTACATTAATATTACTTGGTCCAGAAATATGTTTTCTATCTAACGTCGTACTGAGATAATATATATTAAAAAATAAATATGTAAATTACAATTATTTGACTCTTAAACCAAGTTTAATAAAATGTAAAACTTTAAACAGTAACATCTCAAAGTTTTTTAAGACATCTCACTATTATTTTAGAGCAGCGATATTTAGAAATAATTAAACAGATTTATCACATTTATGACCAATAAATAACAAGGAAAGCCCTATAAGATCAGCAAATTTAAAATAATAAGTTCTTAATATTGAAACTAAATTCTTAAAATTCATCCTATTATTAAGATGAAAGTTATATGACGATTTCAAGAATTTTAAGATATTTTTATTTTTTTAAATTTGATATGAGCTTCTATGTTTTTAAGACCCGGTCTTTCCACCTTCAGATAAAGTTCCAGGTAACTATCTGACAGATAAGGCTATTTGTAACTTCATCTGCTGAATAAATGTCAATACCAGTCAGTGAATCCAATACGTCAGTCTCATTATCCGTTAGATAACTATCCGATAGATACATTTGTATAGAAAGAAGGGATGACATTTACTCAGCAGATGAAGTTCCAAATAACCTTATCTGTCAGATAGTTACCTGGAACTTTATCTGAAGGTGGAAAAACCAGGCTTAAATGTGGCAAATTACCATGGTTAATTTTTACTAATATTTCCAAAAATGCAAAATTAGGAGATATATAATTATTTTTAAATTAATAACTGCAGTAAATCCAAAGAATTTGTTGTATCTACGACTGTTCGTACTGTGCCGTAACGTATTATTATTTCACTCTTGCCATAAGCACAATACAAATGCCAGCGATACATTTTTAGAGTTCTAAACGCGTCTTCCGTAGGAAGAAGCGTCCAACCGAAGATTTTATGTTCACGCGGATATTGCGGATAAGCGGATATGATATATAATTCGCAACCGATCCGCATCCGTACGATTCAAATGGTAATTTATCCGCATCCGCAGATAAATTTTTTTATAATTAGAACAGGAGGTATTACTCCAGACAGGACAGGCATAAGTTAAAGTCGGTCGAATGCAGGTTTTATAAAGAAGAATTTTGTTTTTTAGTGAGTCTTGAATTTCGATTGAGTAGCGGGAATAGCAGTTGTTGCAGTCCTGCAAATAATATTTGTATGTTTAGTAAAATTTTATTTCTGGTCCATGTTAACTCCCAAATAATTAATGTTTGATTTCCATTCTATATCAGAATTTTGAATTGAAATGTCTCTTTTAAGATTTGGTCTACGCCTCGTGAATAAAATAGCCTCAGTTTTTTAACTAATTTAAAGATGTCTGAACGTAGTTTTAATGTGTTAATCCTGAAATTTAGTAGTGTTTCGTATTAGATTTGCGTATCATCTTGGCTATTATCTCTTTAGTGAGTTCTCAATATTCTACCCTATTAATTATCTGTTTTCGTATCCGGTGTGTTGACATAGGTGGTAAGGACACCCTCGCAAAGATGAGCGAAGCTTACCTCTTGACAGCTTTCAAACGCTAGGCCTCACTACAAACTTCGTAATCGATACTGTTTGGGTTTATAGTTTATAACTGACAAACTAAGATAACATATATTAACATACAAAAATATTTAATATTATTAAAATTAATCCAAGAAAGTTTTTTCATTTTTGGTAGGTATATACAGACAGTTCTTTCACAGGAGATATACAGAGCAATTCTGTAACTCAGTTACTATGATCATAGTAACTAAATTTGTCACTATGAGCAAGGTCAGTTACTATCATAGTAACTTTGGGGTATTTCGTATTCCGTAAGACAAAAGTTTCTACAATATTTAGTAACATGTTACTATAAACGTTCCTATCATAGTAACTACCAAATGCTTGTGTTTATAAGTAGTAACTTAGTTCTTATGAAGATAAAAATTGATGTGAAGTGTGAATATTCACACATTTCAGGGTTTCGCATGTATATAATAAGTGAAGGCGGTATGTTGAGTGTGTAGGACAAATTTTACTTTGTAGTAATCACGGCAAAATGAACGATATTTTTAAAATAATTTATCGTCTGTTAATCATATAATAAGACTGGTTATTAAATTTACGCTCTTAAAAATTAAATACAATATTTGTCAAAATATAACTAGAATTTTGACATTAAATTTCAACATAATAAAAATGCAAAAAAAAAAAAACAGATAAAATAAAATTCACTCCGTACTCGAACTCGAAATCCTTCGTTTTCCAGCTAATTTTAGCTTACGACACCAGTGCTCTAACCCATTACGCTATCGTACGCCTTGCATGTGAGTGTCTTACATTGGTATAATTTTTATACTTTGTGAACCAAAAACAACAAAAAATGCGTTATTTTCCGAAAACATAATCTGATCAAAAATTCCTGTTGTACTATTTCGGTTCACACCAATATACATTACTTAGAATTTTTTTAGATTTTTAGTTTAAACCATCTGGGCTACAGGCTGTGGGACAAAATTCTTTTTGCACAATTTTGGCAAAAATGGCATCAAAATAATTTATTTTGCAAAAATAAAAATTTGATCGTTAATCCACGTACTAAGGGCTTTCATTTGATACCCTACTCAGAATTTAAAAAAAAAAATTTTTGTTTTCGATGAGCACATATTTGTTTATATTTTTGGGGGGATAAGTTTTTTAGATGTTTTAGTATTTTTCCTATGTGCGGGTCAAAGAGTCGTATAAGCATGCCAAATTTCAACTCTCTAGGTTTAGACGTTTGGCTACAATTTTTACCGAACAGACAGACAGGCAGACAGACGACAAAATGACGGTATAAGGGTTTTTTGGTCATACCTACAAAAACCTAAAAATGGCGGACATTTGATTTTAAGTGTAATTTTTAGATATAATAGAAAATGAAGAAGATTAGTAAAGAAAATTATATAAATTAAATATATATAAAATATGTATGTATGAGTGTAGGTAATTGTTTATATTGCAGGAGATGAAATATATTAAAGATCAAAAAGTCTTTTCCAATTCCTCATTTTTCTTAAGAGTCTTTTTTTTTAATTATTAAAAAAAAATAGTTTTTGTATTTAAAAAAATTAACAAAAGTTCTATTCAGTAACGCAAAAATAGTTTCATGAGAGGGATGGTTATAAAATGACGTATGGAAGTAATAACAAAACAAGGAAAATGCATCGAAGTAATAAAAAATCCGGCTTCATGGGAGGTTCTAACCCCCAAATCCCACCGCCTGCACCACTGGTTCTATTGTCTTTGCATTCCTTTTTTTTTAATTTCTTCACTCATTTTGTTTTTTTTATATTTTATATATGTATATACCATAATATATATTATATAACAATAAAATAATGTAAGCAATACAATATTTTGACACTTTAACCTCAACTGTCATCTGTATACCACCAATGCGCATGCGTGTTGCGCTTCTGTAACTAACTTCATTCTTTTCTCAGTAACTGTCACTAAAATATAACTTTCATAGCGACGTTACTACAGTTGGATATTACAGAATACGAAAAATGTTAAAGTTACTATTAAAGTCACTATAAAAGTTATCTTGTAGTAACGTTACTACACGGTAACTTTTTACAGAATTGATAGGATTGTTTTTGAAAGCGGGTTGTATTATAAAGATTATATACTATAATACTAACCGCTTACAAAGATAATGATAAGATTTATATGTATGGTTTTGCATATATTCTCCGCGTCTATAACAAAATACAAGCAAAACAATATTATTAATAGTAATATAGCATTGCTTGTATTTTTTTATAGGACATTGATACCATACCTACAAAACCCTAAAAATAAAATAATACACTGTGTCTCGTTTTGGATTTTTAAACTTAATTTTGTTTTTTTTTTTAATGTTTATTTAAAAATATCTTTATTTAGAGTCATTATTTTCGTTTCAGTTAAACTGCAGACGTTGTATTTTCCTATCTCGACTCGTTGGTCTGCCAACTATCTCGATGTTCTGTTGGTGTCATCCAGAATTTCCTCAGCATCTGGGTACCCAGAAGATAACTATTCACGAGAACCAAGGTTAGTAACATTTGTTTATTGAATAATCACATAAGACACTGTAGTCAAACGTCCGTCGAGTCTGCGAAATTATACATTATAGCTCTGTGTGGTGTGCTAAAAAATTCCACATCAGTTAGAGGTTTACCTAGAACCCCTACACACTGCCTAATGAATAGGGCACGGACGTTCTTAGTTGATTAGAGCTAGGATCTAGTTATTTTAGAACAATCCGGTATACTGTTCTGGGATAAAATTATATACCAGTGCGCATGCGTGTTGCGCTTCTGTAACTAACATCATTCTTTTCTCAGTAACTGTCACTAAGATATAACTTTTATAGCGACATCACTACAGTTGGATATTACAGAATACGAAAAATGTTAAAGTTACTATAAAGGGGGGGGGGGGTATGGTCAGAGCAGCCCATTTTATACCCATTTTCAAAATTTTTTTTTAGAAAACTGTTAATAGTAACTTGATTGGGATAATACCTACAGTAAAGAACAACCTTTGAAGAGTATCCAAAAAAAATTTTATTGAAAAATATCAAAAATTAAGCTCGTGACATGAATTTGAAATTTTCGTTCAGGACAAAGAGTTGATTTGCGGTGAGACACATAACTAATGACTGGATCATCTAAAACAAAAAAATCAAAAATATTTCGTTAGTTTATGAGTTTCTTGAGGTAACGCTGTCGAGTTTTTTCAAATATCTAGATTATTTAATTTTTGGTATAAGTTTGAAGTCAAAAAAACGAAAAAAACGGAAATTTTTTTTTCGAAATTTCTGTTTTCAGTTGTAAAAAATTCCATAAAAAAAAAGCAAGAAAAAAAAAAATATCTCGACAGCGTTACCTAGTAAATTGCCTACAGAAATAGTGTGCAAAATTTCAGAAAGATCGGTCGAGTAGTTTTCGAGTTACATGTCTCACCGACTTGAAAAATAAAATTCCTCAAAAAACGCGTTTTAAAATTTTTTTTTTTAAAACATGTTAATTATTCTTCATACTCACACGGAGTCATCAATTCCGGGTCCGTAAAGTGTAGGGCCATCGGCAAGGATGTCCAATGCATCTTTTTGCTGTTGTCTTCTTAAAACCCGAGCTTCTTTAGTAGCCTCTGCAGCTTTTTGATTAGCTCTGCTAATCCGAAATTTATCCTCTTCGCGTGCCCATTCATGAGAGCTCGTCCCTACGCTTATGCCCATCTCTTCCATAAACGTTAGATATGCGAAATTGCCTTCATTGAAATAACTAGCTGCTTCATCATCTGCAATTTCAACAATTGTGGAGGTTCCACTCAGTATTTTTGGACTTATTTTCCAAATAAGTTGGTTCAAGCTCTCATTATTATTTTGAGTGAAACCTCCAACACAAATATAGCACATACAGGTGTGTGGATAGAGTGGGAAGACTCTACTATTACGTATATGAGAGCTGCGCGCGGCTAATAAAGCAGCGTTCTGAAAGGAACGCTATAACACGCGATTTGCGCGAAAATATGAATTTGAGTTATTTGTATTGTTAAGCCGATAACTTCGTTAATTTTGCTCGGATCGACCTGAAATTTTGTATGGACACTCACTATACAATCGATTAAAAAAAAAAAAGTCAGTATAAAAGTTATCTTGTAGTAACGTTACTACACGGTAACTATTATAGCAACTTTTCACAGAATTGATCTGATTGGCTTATCCAAACTTTTAAGCGGAATCAAGTGGAATTTTAATTTTTTTAAACTGTCACGAACTAATTTTTTTAATGGTTAATGTAGTTGGCTTTTGCTAAAAATATCAAAATCTTCAAAAGTTAAAAGTTACTAGAATTCAAAATATAGTTCCGTTTAAACCAAAGAAACATGCTCTTACTACCCCACATTTTTAATTTCAGAATTTCTCCTTTCGTCCAGCCTCACTTGATTTTCAAATTTCTTACCCCGTTCTCATGTGATTTTCGGAATTTTTACTTCATGTCCTCAAGTGATTTTTAAATATCTGGCCCCGCACCAATTAAATCTGGTCCATAAATCTCAATATTTGTGAGACACTGTAATTCTATCAAAATCTATTGAAAACTATTACCGAATAGAAACTTAATTTTCACATGTCATATCCAGGCTTGTGTGTCCAGTAGGAGGGGTGGATAGTCCTGAGGGTGTACGGGACGCTGACAGAATGCGGGGGGGGGTTGCTAATGAAGCGGTGGTCACGTGTCAGCGTGTGTCCACAGACAACACTTCAATTAGCAGTTGTAAATATGTAATAATTCAATGTAAGCATAATAGAATACGGAACAATATTCAAGCGCTTTTCAAAACTAATAAAATTATTATTCATTCACGAATTTTGTGATTTAGAAATTGAGTTTTAAACAAAAGGAAATCTTATAAAATGTCACGTTAAAGTGTAAATATGTTACGAGTTGATAAAGGAGGAAATGAGAATTGATTTGTCACTCGGCCCAGTTGACAAGACTAAAAGATTGATTAAGATTGATAGATTATTGACAGAAATCTGTTCATACTAATATAAAGATTGACACATGTTGGATTTTTCATTTAAGATATTAAAGAATTGATGTGAAGTGTGAATTTTCACACATTTCAGGGTTTCGCAGGTATTTAGTAAGTGAATGATGATTATTTGGGATGCCAAAACAAATTTTATGTTAAAATATTTTTTTGTTAATTTTAATTCGAGTGCCTAATACCATTATTTAGGTTTCTAAATATGTGCAGTATTTTTTTTATATAGCAAGGTTCGTTAAGATTTTGAAAATTGTGCCTATGGCTTTTATTGTCATAGTTCCGCCCGTCTGATTTCGTATACATTCAAACATAGAATTAAATTATAATTTCAACACTTCCCACTGGTTATTAAAATTATGCTTTTAATAATGAAATGCAACATTTGCCAAAATATAACTAGAATTTTGACAAAATAATTTAAACAAAATAAAAATGCAAAAAAAAATAATAATTTTGTAACAAGAAGCGAACTATAGTTTGCAACTTAGAAGCGAGATGCCTAACCATTACACCATGAAAACATGCTGGTTTACTGTGTTACATAAGTTATTAAATATTTTAGATGGTCAAGAAAAAAACACAAAAAATATTGATTTCCGAAAACTAATCCTATGGCTTCCATTGGTTGGTTTAAGTCATATACTCCGCCCCTCTGGTTTCGTATACATGACACATAGGATGAAAATATAATTCCAACTGGTTATTAAATTTACGCTCTTAAAAATTAAATGCAACATTTTTCAAAATATAACTAGAATTTAGACAAAATAATTTAAACAAAATAAAAATGGGAACAAAAAACAAAAATAAAATTGTCTCCTCTGCTCGGGGTCACACCCTAGTTTACTGCGTAGCAAGCGAGCAAACTAACCATTAGACCAGGATACGCCTTCTAGTATATTGTGTTACATAACTATAACTTTTGTACATCGTTAACAAAAAAACACAAAAAATGCGTACAATAATAAATTACAGGTGTATAATATTGTTTTTCTTCAAGAGGATTATAATGCTAACATTACATTGTTCAATACATTCGGTAGAAATGATACATTTTTTTACTAGTAACAAAATGTGAACATTTTTATACTAGTAAATAGTTCATATAGTTATCAACAGATGGCACTGATGGCAGCAGTCGCCATAAACAAAACATCTGTCAATTTAATATGTTTGTAGCGTGGTTTGTAGTGAATTCAGAAATTAGTTACGTTATTAGTGAGTTACTTTATTATTATTCTGTGATCATACTGTGATTAGTTACAAAATACACAATATAAAGATTAAAAATTAAAAAATGTCTGAACCAATTCAATGTACACCGCCGGAATTAGCAGCAATAGCATCTGAAACTATAAAGTCATAAGTATTTATGGTTGCAAATTTTTAATAACTACGCTTGAAGAAAAAATAGTATATGTCATTCGGAGTAGAACGCCTTTTTTGTGCTTCGCTCAATATAACATTTGAGCTCAGCACAAAAAAGAGCGCGTTCTACTCCTAGTAACATAATATACTATTTATTGATTGTATCTCCTATAGCTTCTTTTGAAAATATCAAGATTGGTATTTTTTTTTTTTTTGTACCTATAACAATTATTTTAATAAATGACCCTACGCCACTGTACAGCCGGAAACTATTATCCGCCATTTTGAAAGACCATCTCGGTCTTCCCAAATAGCATGTACTCCTTCCTTTAGTCTTTTTATTCAGTTTTACTCAGATATCTGTGTTATATGCAACCCGCAATACACAGATGTATGTCGGGGTAGTCTTCACGCTCAGTACTAAGGAGCAGAGCTATAGTAAGGTATATTTTGTAAAATGTTAATTAGATATATATTATTACACCTACCTTTATTACTGGTTTGGTACTTCAAAAACTATTTATTCCTATCACCAAAATTCTTCACTCTAAATTAGATTTAGAACAGGATTAGCAAGGATATCATGCAGGACTTTAGGTGAAAAGATGTAGATGTTTTTTCGAATATCTCATATATTTGATAGTTGTTAACAATATATATAGCATATTCTACCTGTCATTCGCCCTTATCACAGGATTACAGTACCATTTATGCCCTAACTGGATAGTTATATAAATTTATCTAACATTCAACAAACACTTAAAAGCTAAACCTTAATTATAGTTTATACATTTTTGATATTTAGATAACATTTAAACCCAAACAAATTTATACAAATCATAATAATAACAAAATTAAAATAAAGCATATTGTATGCTGCCTCCATAAAGCGAATTTTGTGTCTACAACAGGGAAATTTGCTTTTGAGGATAACTTCCTTAACGCTACATATTCCCAGAGATCACAAGTTTGTTATACAAAACTAACAGTTTGAAATAAAATTAAGAACAATCTATTGGCATCTGACACTACCGATAGAGGCGCTACTGCATTCACATCATGGCTGACTTTGGTAGGATATTTTTGACAGATTCAATGGTATATTCATGTGATATTTATTGAAACACACGGTAACACACTCTAAAATGGTCTTTAACTGTCTTTCCACTTCTAAGAACATATTCCCATGCTTGTCACAAACTCGACTATCCTACAACCGTCAGTTTCTCAAAATCTCACTAGAGGCGCTTCAGTTATTGTCAGTTGACAATACATCAAATATTGCACCATCTAATGGCTGGTTTATACAACTTAGCCATAATTTTGCTTAGCCGTAACTGAGAAGTACCTTATCCATAAGTTTTTAACGATCTCCAGAACGAAAGTATTGGGTTTATACAACCTTTTCCTTAACTTTTCCTTAATCTCGATCGTCAGCCGCAGCCAATGAAATGCGCTGTTTGGAGTTTGCGCAGTTCCGAGTAAACATCGTAAACCTAACCTTTATTCTAAACGTCAATTGCAAATTTTGGAAGCTATTTTATTAAATTGAATAATGAGCAAATTATTGTAATATTCCTTTATACTGCCTTGGCAGCATCTGCCGTGTTCGTGTCATCTTTATTATTTCACAAAAATAAAGTTCGTTGCCTATTTCATAACAGTCATATTTTCGCGCATGCGCTGTTCAGTGATTTAGCCGTAATTTAACCACGAAAGTTGAAATGTTGGGAACTTTCAAGGTTACGGAATTCTTATTGCTAAGGTCTGCTTATGGATAAATTACGGCTAAGGTTGTATAAACGTACATAGGCGTTTTGTATAGTTTATCTTTTACGGGTTAGGGATAAGGTAAGGAAAAGTTACTGTTAAGGTTGTATAAACGGGCCATAATACTCCCTCAGTTCGAAAATATGGTATACATTAGTGTTTATCAACCGAAAACGTACCATGGACCAGTAAAATATTTGATTTTCTACCGCGGACCATTAAAAATAAATGTACTACCGACTTCTGGACAAAGGCACATGATCAATCTAGGATATTATTTATTTGGATTTTTCGAGAGCTTTTGACAAAGTTCCAATCCGAAGATTGTTAAACAAACTGGAACATTATGGTATACGTGGAAAACTGCTACATTGGATCAAAGCCTTCTTAACCGACCTATTTTTTCAAGTCAAAATTAGCAACATGTTATCAGAACAACGGCCTGTAGTGGTGTTCCACAAGGGTCTGTGCTTGGTCCTTTGCTTTTCTTAATTTATATAGCTGACTTAAAAGTTTGTATCTCTTCTCCATACAGCATGTATGCAGATGACACGAAAATCTACAATTTTTTAAATAAATTCCAGACTGTACAGTATGATATTAATTTGATTTTTTTATGGTCTAACGATTGGATTTTATCTCTCAATCTACAGAAAATTACCGTCTTACATTGCGGTCGCAATAATCCTAAATATTGCTACAAATTAAATACGGTTCCAATTAAACAAGTCAATGAACAAATTGATCTTGGAGTAACTGTCACTTCAGACATGCAATGGTCCTCGCAAGTTTTAAAATCAGTGAAAACGGAACTAGTGCGAAAACTGTATATTACATACATGTTAGCATCTAGCCTTCCACGAAGCCCTGTTACGTCACCCTGTTATCTAGATGCAATCAGTAATCTGGACCCACTAATGATGACGACTCATTAACGATAATGATGACGGCTCATTACACTAATTGGTTTTATAAAACACACGTAGAATTTGATAGAGAGATCAGATGTTTTCTTACGTTGTAAGAGTGAATACTTAGAATAAAATAGTCTGTGAACAACTTGAGTTTTATTTAAACAATAAATCCCTTATTTGTTTACATACATAAGACCACATTTGGAATTTGCTGTGTCAGTTTGGTCTCCGTCTTTAAGAAGGGATATAAACTTAATGGTGAAGGTTGAACGGCGTGCTACAGTTGGGTCCAGTGATTAGATATTTGTGCTACGATAACAGATTGGCAATTTTGAGATTAACATCTTTAGAACATCGCAGGATGAGAGGTGACATCATTACTTTTTTTTAAATAGTGCGTGGCGATTTTAAGTGCTACTTATCTCATCTTTTCACCCTCAATAGCGATAGCCTGCGTGGATATGTTTTTAAATTAAAGCATGAGGTTTTTAAAAAAAATGTGCGTTCTAATTTTGTTCTCAATCGGCAAATGTATACTTTCTGCGCTTGTTACACAATATACTATTTCGGACAAGAAAAAAATCAAAATGTATATCATATTTTCGGATGGAGTAGCATATTTTTAATTGTAAGAAAAATTTGTTGTAATATTTCAATGGTCTTCTGGGTCACATACAATGTGTTAATAAATATTTTAATAACATTTTTTTTCACTTTACATTCAGTTGAACTATATATTATGCACTCTCGTGATAATACCTTAATAATTTTGAAGATATATTCAGATTAGTCTCACTTAGTCGATATTTGTTAATGAATCGTATCCCTGACCCCTCTCCCCTTTTAGGATGAATCAATTAAACCATTTAACCCAATAATTAGCTGTTATACTAATTTAACTTTCAGCGCGAACGCCCAAAACCGCAATTAACGCTTTTGTATACAGTAAACTCTCTTAACTTCTCGAAAAAAGCAATAGAATTTCGCTTAGATCTTTGAAAAATCTATTAAAAATTGTATTCGATAAAACATTTTAACAGTAAATTTTTAGAAAAATTTATATTTAACACTTTTTAAATATTTTAAATGGTGTGATTCTGAACAGGTAGTATTTATTTAACATCGATGTAAACAACACACTGTTATAATACACAAAGATAATGTAAATCAACAGTAGGGGTACTGAACTGGTGGATCCAGAGCCATATGAGGCTCTTGGATGAAAAAATACGGTTCAACAAAAGAAATAACCTAGATGATGGTGAATTAGAACGTTTGCGGTTCTGTCACATTTGAAAACGAAACACATAAGTTATATATTTCTAGGTTATATTTATCTCTATTGTTATGCTACAACTAAACAGTTGGCAATATCAAAACAGATAAAACTATACCTAGTTTTAAAAGCCTAATTCCCTAAAAACTTTATGAAAAATAGAACTTGTTCTATTGATTAATTTTTTCGTCAGTAAATTGTTCAATTTATTGTGAAATTTGAACACTTTACACCAATAAATTAAAGGTCAACTTTTTAATTTATTGAGCAATAAATGGAACTGTGTAAAACCCACTTTAGATAGAGTTTTTTTGTGTGTTAAATAGTTATAACATTGATGTTGACCTTGGAAGTTTACAGTGCTGTTAAAGTTAAACTTCTAAGTTTTGTTCAGAATAACACCATAAAGTTGCGTTTCAAGATTAATTTGTTTATATATATTTATTCCAGGCTTAAATATGTATATGATTTTGATATAAACCATACAAATTATTAAACAAAATAATTAGAATATTAAAAAAATATTTTAAATATTTTTCATAACTATACATTTTTTCGATGTCTAATACACATCTAATACAGGTTTTTTTAGGTTATCTGTCCGTCATATTAGGCACAAAAAATAGCGCAAAAAATTATTTACAATATCTGCAAAAATAACTATAAAAAATATTCCAGTGGCGTCAAAAAGAGATACAGAAAACGGACATCCCCCTCTATTTAAAGCTGTATCCCATAGCCGTACGTTAAAACGGCACTAAACATCAATTAACTACAATATACAAAATTAAATACCCAGAACATAATTTTCCGGGGGAAATTAAGAGCTCTTTCACATCACTTACCACTAAAAGTAGTTGAGATCGACCACAGAAAGTAGTCGTGAATGACCACAGAAAGTGGTTATAATGACCACTAAAAGTGGTTGAAACCGGCCACAAAAAGTGGTTGAAACCGGCCACAAAAAGTGGTTGAAACCGGCCACAAAAAGTATTTGAAACCGATTACTCTGTGTGTTGTTTGGTCGGTGAGTGGTTAATTTTGACATCTAGTAGACCGGGAAGCTCATGACATTTTTGGTCTCCGATTTCATACAGCATGCCTTTTGGAGGAGAGAATATTTACCCTGTGACAACAAAAAAGGGATGGTACTAAACCCCCCCACGCTTTCCGGTCATAGGGAAAATTACATTTCCACTTGCACAAAATTTTTGTGTTTTTCTCTGACTTAATATTGCTTGCCCTTTTTTCAAAAGAAAATTATAACAAATTTAAAGTCTTTTAATTATAGGCATGCTGTATGAAAACGTGGAAAATCATATTTTTTTATTACAAGATCACATGACCGTTTGAGCCCTTTGGGACCCTCCGAATCGCATGCATATATTTAAAAGACTTTAAATTTGTTATAACTTTTTTTTGACAAAAGGGCAAGCAATATTAAATCAGAGAAAAGCACAAAAATTTTGTGTTTAAGTGGAAATGCAATTTTTCCTATGACCAGAAAGCGTGCAGGGGTTTAGTACCATCCCTTTTTTGTTGTCACAGGGTAAATATTCTCTCCTCCAAAAGGCATGCTGTATGAAATCGGAGACCAAAAATGTCATGAGCTCCCGGTCTATAGTAGTATCTTTACAGTGGAGACCGCCCAATTTTAGTGGTTAACTTCAACTGCTAAAGTGGTCGGTGTGAAAGAACTCTGTTTTACATTACATACAACACACACTATTCTATGGTGGTCGGGTGTATTAGGTTATAATTTGTTTTATATATTTTTCTAAGTTTATAAGAATGCTCCCAAGCCAACCCTGTATATAAAATATATAAAAATAAATAGCAAAAGCTTTCGAATCTAATATTTAAATTAAGATTGGTGTTCACAAAAAAATTCTTTTTTTGATTTTACAACTTGTACTTTTCTTACTATTAAATTAAAAAAAATAAATATGCCCAAAAAAGATATTTAAAAAATAACTCACTTTTGGACCTTTGTTCATACGATAGTTTTGACTATATCCGACACCTGCTTCAGTGATATGACGGTATTTACTACTCACTTTAAGACTACAGGTACTTCTGTAGTTTTTAGAAATTTCAAATTTCTATTCAATTCCGTGCGTGAAATTTTTTATTTCAAGAATCCCATACATTTTGCACAATATTAACAATCTGAAATAAAATTAGGAACAATCGATGCATCAAAATTAGCTAACTTTTTATCTAACAGGATATTTATAATTGTAAAAAAAATGACTGTATTTTACATCGAATATTATAGCTTGCATCATTGAATAAAAAGTCTAAAGGAACAAATTTTTCTGACGGAAATTTCGTCATTCCAACGACCACAATGGCTGACAATATTTTGTTGTTTTCATATTAAAAAGTGATTTACTTTAATAAATTGAAGTATATTCATAATTTATAATCTTGATTAGTAAACTCAAGCGATGTGGCAATACCAATCCCATGTTGTCTTGGCTTATTTCTTACCTAACTGGTCTAAAATAAGCAACTCCCTCGCAGAAGTTATAACTTGTGACTTCAGGAGTTCCGCAAGGGTCACATTTAGGGCCTATTCTCTTCTATTTATCAATGACATTGCATTTTATATTAAACACTGCAATTTCTTATTATTTGCGGACGATTTAAAAATCTTCAAGCTTAGTTTTACCGCAGCTGATCATATAGCTTTGTATAATTAATAAATAAATTAATAAAAAGGTTTTTTTTGGGCGTAATATAGTTGTAAATAGTAAGAATTATGTACAAGTGTTTCAATACTAATTATTATATACGGTGTGCTACAGTGCTTACAAGTATACATTGAAATATATGTTACAGCGAATATTTGAACACAAATATACACAAGTACACACGAATATGGACACAAATATTTATGTGGACCCGTTTAGCGAACCTCAAGAAAATAGGAAAGAAATACAACTATCATACCATAGCTCCTAATAACGTCCAACAAATTTTAAATTAACCACCAAACAGAAAAAAAAACAGTATAAACGAATTTCGATTTCTAGTAGAGAATCTGTTAGTTTTTCATATAGTCGCAATTCGTAATATAAACAATGTCTCTGTAGGCGTCATGCTTTGCGTGACAAAAGATCGCCCGCAGTGTTGCCAGGTCTGGATTTGAATAATTTTTGAAATTATATTAAAAAAAAAAAAATGCGTTAAAATATATATTATGATATTATTACAGATATGATAGACGGCTGAAATCTAACAGCAACCTTCTTGTCATCAGACCGCTCGAATAAACGCGCTTAGACCTTTTCTCGAACGCTCCGAGCTTGCTTCCTGACCTCACTAAATGATATCGGAAAGTAACGATAGTCAAATTTTTTATTATTCGAATAGAAATTTTTGAATTTCAGATGTTAGATACAATTTTGTTTCGTATAATGAATATTCAATTATTATTTCCAGTCGAACAGTTTATTGCCGCTAGCTGCAAGTGTAAATTTCATGAGTACGCTAAAATTACTTTTCGTTTGCATCATAATAAACTGTTCTACGTAACAATAGGTTAAAATTACAAAAAAAAAGAACGTAATAAATGTAAATAGAACATATTTTATTAATCATATATAATATTTGTTTATCGACCAAGACACAAAATTAAATATTGTTTTTGTTCACTTACATTACAAATTATAAAACCTTTTAAAATATACAAACACAATATACAGATAAAAGTACGTTATAGAAATATCACCCAAGACTAATGCTACTCCTTCTACAAACCCTCTTTCACCTCCCGCATAATAAAATTTAAAAAAAAAAATTTAACCTCAGTAAATTGTAAACACCTAAATGTCAACCCGACAAATAACGATTGAACAATCCAATTTCAACCTGGCAACATTGAAAAAATGTACCAAAATTAAATAAATAAATGTACTAACTGTGTTATGGATTGATGTTGATTAAATCATATCATAACGTTGGTACTTAAAATAACCAAGTGTGACGTCATCTCATATTTATTGTGAATAGAGTTTAATAATCATCATTCACTGATTAAATACCTACAAAACCCTGAAATGTATAACACACTTCACATCATTTTTTTTATTTTACAGAAATCATCATTTCTAAATCTTATAAATTTCAATATTTCTTTTATTTGTTAAGTTTTTCAACTTTTCCATTTGTCCGTGATTAATTATCAGAAGAAAGCTCTTAGTTCTAGATCACGCCACATGATGTGAGGGCGCTGTTACGTGCCACACTTCCCAAATAAGAAAAGTTACGCCATTTCAAGCACAATTCTTTAATGGGGTAAAATTGAGCTATATTTATATATTATAGGAGATTTCAGCCAATTACCAAGTTGTAACTCTTAATTCGTACTTGTAAAAGTAATTTAGAAGGTATTTATGGACTTGAGCCCTTATGACAACTGTGCTTAACGATCCTCATTCATGATATTTTATCACCCACAAAATAAATATCTCGTAAAAAATATATTTAAAATGTCATATATAAAAAATTTGTCTTGCTAATGAATTAAATAATGACCCTCGGACTAAATAGGTTCTGAAACACCTTTAAAAAACCCTAAAGCCACATTCAGAGCTCTTTAAATTAACAGGTTGTGCTTTGTTAGCTGTAACTTATGTTTCTATGCATTCTTTTTAACGTTCCATGTACCGTTCACATCTGTTATAAATTAATACGTTACGAATAGCCCTCCATCTGTGAATTTTGAAACCATTTAGCTTCGTAAAATATTTTATATGTATTATCGTTCTTATAATTCTGTTGTCTTAGATTTTAACTACCTAATTACCTAAATTGATCATATTTACTGTCCGTCTTTGTAATTTTGAGCAAAATTTGTTAATGATGATATTATGTTTGGTTATGTAAAGGTATTCGATAACTACGGTGTCATTGATAGAATGCGATAGCCAATGTGTTTATATGTCTGTCTCATTAAAACATCTCACTAGCTATAAGTTTAGAAAATTATGCACAATCCACAACAAACAGCGTTGGAGGTCTGAACGGTTTCACGTCTTACCATATGACAAAATTTCTGGTGACAGTGAACAGTCCATAAGCTACAGTGCATAAACTATTGATTTAAGAGCTCTGAATGCGGCTTTATACCGTCATTTTATCGTCTGTCTGTCTGTCTGTTCGGAAAAATTGTAGCCAAACGGCTAAACCTAGAGATTTGAAATTTGGCATGCTTATACAACTCTTTGACCCGCACATAGGAAAAATATTAAAACTTCTAAAAAACATATCCCCTAAAAATATAAACAAATATCTGCTCAACGAAAAAAAAAATATTTTTTTAAGATTCTGAGTAAGGTATCAAATGAAAGCCCTTAGTACATGGATTAACGATCCAAATTTTATTTTTGCTAAATAAATTATTTTGACGCGATTTTTATCAAAATTGTGCAAAAAAATGTCACACACCCTGTAGCCCAGATGGTTTAAACTAAAAATCTGAAAAAATTCTAAGTAATGTACATTGGTGTGAATTGGAATAGTACAACAGGAATTTTTGATCAGATTATGTTTTCTGAAAATAACGCATTTTTTGTGTTTTTCGCTTGACCATGTAAAATATTTAATAATTTATGTAACACAGTAAATCATCATAACTTGATAGTGTAATGGTTAGGATTCTCGCGTTCTAATTTGGTAACTAGGGTTCGAATTTGTATTTTGTTTAAATTATATTTTCAAAATTCTAGTTATATTTGGGCAAATATTGCATTTAATTTAAAATAACGCATTTTTTGTGTTTTGTTTTTGTAACACAGTAAATTAGTAGGCTTTGATAGTGTAATGGTTAGCCTTCTCGCGTTCTAATTTGCAAACTAGTGTTCGCTACTGCTCTGGAGATAATTTTACTTTTCCTGTTTTTTTTTTTTGCATTTTTATTTTATTTAAATTATTTTTTTCAAAATTCTAGTTATATTTTGGCAAATGTTGCATTTAATTTTTAAAAGTGTAAATTTAATAACCAGTGAGAATTGTTGAAATTATAATTTAATTCTATGTTTCAATGTATACGAAATCAGAGGGACTTATGACTTAAAACAATCAATGGAAGCTATTGGCGCAATTTTCAAAATATTAATGAATCTTGCTATATAAAAAAAAATACTGCACATATTTAGAAACCTAAATAATGGTATTAGGCATTCGAATTAAAATTAACAAAAAAATATTTTAACATAAAATTTGTTCTGGCATCCCAAATAATCATCATTCACTTACTAAATACCTGTGAAACCCTGAAATGTGTGAAAATTCACACCACATCAATTTTTATTCTATTATTGAATTATTTATTTTTTTATTTATTTTTTTCTGTTTGGTGTTATTTTCCAAAATTCAGGTCCCATTTCAACATTCTGTATAAACCGGCCTAAAAGCTGTATTTAAAAGATTGTCAACTTAAAGTTTTGCACATTTTATATATATACTATACATATTATATACTATATAATATACAGTTTAATTGACTGTTTAAAATTTATATAATGTAGCCTAAAATTTGAGTTACTAGGTTCTAAAAAAAATACATATATAGGAGAAAATAATACATAACGAAATTTTGGACCTCAAGTCTTTTTTGAAGCTTATAATTGGGATCTAAAATATATATTTGAATCCTAAAAAAATCTTATGACCCAAATCAAAAATTTATATGAGTTCCAAACGACCCAATTTGATATTAATTTCGGTCAGAATGACTTGTGATTTACAAAATTTGCTTAATTCATGTTATAGATCTTCAGAGATCTATTTTCTCGTATATCTGTAATTTTTTTTTGATCCGTATGACCCAAATTTCTAAAACCAAAAAAAGCGAATTTTCTAAAATTTGTCTAAATTTTAGCACTAACGATTCAGCTGTTACATTATTAAATGGAAGCCACAATTTATCCTCTTTCCATATATATTCCAAGCGCAGCACCCAATACGTCCCAAAAAAATTGGGCACCTTACATCCATGAACCTTTATAGGTTCTTAATAATACTATTTTGATTTATAACCCTAAGATAAATTTTCGGGCACCCCTATTTAAGGACACCTTTGATTTTTCCATAGTTTTGGGTCAAAAATGACCCAAAAGAAACATTTTTCCAAAAATTACACTTTCTGTACTATAACATACATCTACACTTTTGGGTCAATACTCCAAGATAAGATCCAAATTTGATCCAGGATCCTAATGATATATGAAAATTTGGGTTAAAGACCCAAATTTAATTACCTAAAGTAGAAATTAAGTGCCGCTACACACTTAATAACCCTTTAGGATACCTATAACCCAAATTAGGTCCTCGATTACCTAAACTGGGTTCCCAATGACCCAAATTAGATACCCAATGACCTAAAATAGGTTCAAATGACCTAAATCAGGTACCCAATGACCTAAATTAGGTTCCAATGACCTGAATCAGGTTACAATGACCTAAATCAGATTCCAATGACCTAAATCAGGTTCCCAATGACCTAAATCAGGTTCCCAATGACCCAAATTAGGTTCTCAATGACCTAAATCAGGTTCCTAATGTCTTGTGTAGGTTCCTAATGACCCAGGTTAGGGGTCTCTTGATCTAGTTTGATCCAGTTGATATATTTTGGGTCATTAAAGATCCAAATACGTGTTATAATGATATTTTACGTACCTTTTTAAGTCCAAAAATTCACCCAATACTATTTGTATCTAGCGGGGCCCAACCAAGGGCAACCCGCAAGTTGACAACCTGCTAAAATAAACACTAACAACACAAAAACACTAAACACACTATACATGACACAAAGATGAACTAAACTGAAGATGTAGAGCGTCTTGTGGCACCATCTGTTGGGTTCGTATAAAGTTGGGGCGTAGTCGGGCCATTTTATTTTCACAATCCAGTAATTGCCCAGAGCGAACCATGTGATGAGAAATATGGTCAGGGCTAGGGATGCTACACGTGATCCTGCTGATGATGCTGAACCGACGCTGTCGTCGAGACGTCGGTTTCCTAGTTGACGCCATAAGAGCCATGCCATTTTTATGGAACCTAAAGAACCACCCACTACCATGTAGATTGGAATGTGGGGTTCTCGGGGGCAGTCGCGCAAAAATTGAATACCTGCAAAAAAAAATAAATAAATTACAATAAAGCTTTGTGAGAAATTTTGTATTTGCACCTCAAAGAATAGCAATCATAAAATGTTATGAAGCATAAGAATAAGATATTTTTATTTCGGCTATTATAATAATTAGATTCTTAGCATTGCTGCTTTTAGGGAAATTTTTGTGAAATTTTTAACCATTTTTTTTTTTTATATTTCATTTTTACCGACCGCCGACATATTAGACCGGGAGCTCATGACATTTTTGGTCTCCGATTTCATACAGCATGACTTTTGGAGGAGAGAATATTTACCCTGTGACAACAAAAAAGGGATGGTACTAAACCCCTGCACGCTTTCCGGTCATAGGGAAAATTGCATTTCCACTTGCACAAAATTTTTGTGTTTTTCTCTGATTTAATATTGCTTGCCCTTTTGTCAAAAGAAAGTTATAACAAATTTAAAGTCTTTTAATTATAGGCATGCTGTATGAAAACGCGGAAAATCATATTTTTTTATTACAAGATCACATGACCGTTTGAGCCCTTTGGGACCCTCCGAATCATATGCATATATTTAAAAGACTTTAAATTTGTTATAACTCTCTTTTGACAAAAGGGCAAGCAATATTAAATCAGAGAAAAGCACAAAAATTTTGTTTTTAAGTGGAAATGCAATTTTCCCTATGACCGGAAAGCGTGCAGGGGTTTAGCACCATCCCTTTTTTGTTGTCACAGGGTAAATATTCTCTCCTCCAAAAGGCATGCTGTATGAAATCGGAGACCAAAAACTGTCATGCGCTCCCGGTCTATATATGAGAGGTATTGTGGTCATACTGATTTTGACATTTCGAGATTTCGATGGATCTCCACGAATTGAGGTCCCTGCATAACGTTTTCATTATTTTTAGCATGATCTTTGTCGGTCAGTCCGTCTGTCTGTCCGTCCGTCCGACCGTCCATCCGCCCGTCCGTCCGTCCGTCCGTCCGTCCGTCCATCCGTCTGTGTGTGTACACGTGCAGAGCAAATTCGGCTAAAAGTATTTTTATGAAAATTCATATTTAAGCTTTTGACATCAATGGCACGAGTTGGTCAACGATAAAAATCGGTTGACTAGAAATGTGAGTTTACTCGTGGCGGTTTTAAGATTTCTGCGAATATTTAACAACAGAAAAATATTTCAAAAAAAATTATATAACAAAAGTTGCTATAAAAGCAATAACTAACAACTTTTATTTGAGACATTTTTTGATAAAACGAAAAAAAAAAATTTTTTTGAAATTTATTCTTATTATCTATTTTTTCATACATATATGTAACGTTTCCATGGTCATGATAAATAATATCTCTGTTAGAAAATATTATGCCAAGTTATTTCTACTCTGCTGCTTTCTATTTTATACAAGTACTTTGTGATGGCGGTCGGTCCTGTGGTGGCCACAGCTGATTTTTTCATTTACGCATAACATAAAAAAAAAATTAATGAGCCGTATGAGGCACGCGAGTTCCATCCTGCCTCCACCTTTCAGAAAAATAAAAATACGCTATCGAATAAATCTAAAAAATAATCTAATTTAAATAAAATTGTGCACTAGTTTGAGAACCACTGATTTAAAAAAATATTTTCTTCTAAAAGCAGTCTCCTACAACTTTGCTATTCAGTATTTTTGTACTTTGTGATGGCCACAGCTGGTTTTTTGACATTTGATCTTTCAAAAATTTGTTATAAATCGATAATCAAAAATATTTTTCAAATAATTTTAGGTCAAGCGAATCCTTTCGTTATGTACTAGTGAATTAATTCCCACTGGACATTTTTTTTTTTTTTGTGTATTTAATAATTTTAATTTTATCGTGGGAGTGTTTTTTTCGAGGTTAACATGAGTTTATAAAAAGAAAAGTCATTTATTTTCAATCGACTTCACACTTTGTCCCTAGCAAACTGAGCAAAAGGGAGATAAAAATAAAATATATAAAACCTATTTATATTTTAAAAATTGATTTTTAACACTCAAATAATTAAAATTACAAATAAAAACATTTCTAAAATGATGTTTTGATTATTTAATGTGGTTTATTAGTGAACTGGTCAACTGTTGAATTGTTAAACAAGCAAACTAATTACTAAATGTATTAAATAACCACAAATGAACAATGTTATTAGCTTTTGACGTTAAATTTAATATAGTACAAAATTTAAATCTACAATATATACTACCGTTTTTACAGTGATGTAAGACAGGTTGCGTGCAAGTAAGGCGTTATAATGCACGCAATAAACTCACGCACGTCCCCGCGGGGAGAAAAGAAAGATATAATGTATTTTAAAGTATGTCATTAGGGCTAATCGTTTATGTAATTTTGATTTTAAAATACTTCAAAAGTTAATATATGAAATATATATTTACAGAACAACGCATTTATAAGAGAGGTATTGTGGATAATGATTTTCATATTTCTAGATTTCGAAGGATGTCCATGAATTGAGGCCTCTACATAATGTTTTGACCATTTTTAGCATGATGTCTGTCGGTCTGTCTGTCCGTCTGTCATCCGTCCGTCCGTCTGTATATCCGTTCGTCCGTTTATATCCGTTCGTCCGTTTGTATATCCGTTCGTCCGTCTGTATATCCGTTCGTACGCTCGTCCATTTTTACCGACCGCCAACTATACCATGTGTTCAAAAAGAAATTACATAAGGGTTGGCAGTGGAAAAATAAAATAATGTGTACTGCAAGCTTTAACTGTCAATTAATTAACTGGCATCACTGTTTTTGTCATTACAAACGCTGTGCCTAAACGTTACTAAATTGTTATATAAATCTTGCAATAGACATTATTTTATTTTTCCACAGCCAACCGTTATGTAATTTCTTTTTAAACTCATGGTATAAGGGAGGTATTGTGATCATACCGATTTTGATATTTCGAGATTTCGATGGATTTCCACGAATTGAGGTCCCTACATAACGTTTTGACTATTTTTAGCATGATGTCCGTCGGTCTGTCTGTCTGTCGGTCTGTCGGTCTGTCTGTCTGTCTGTCTGTCTGTCTGTCTGTCTGTCTGTCTGTCTGTCTGTCTGTCTGTCTGTCTGTCTGTCTGTTCGTCCGTCCGTCTGTCTGTGTACACGTACAGAGCAAATTCGGCTAAAAGGATTTTTATGAAACTTAGTTAAGCTTTTAACATCAATGGCATGAGTCTGTCTGTCTGTCTGTCTGTCTGTCTGTCAGTCTGTCTGTCTGTCTGTCAGTCTGTCTGTCTGTCTGTCTGTCTGTCTGTCTGTCTGTCTGTCCGTCCGTCCGTCCGTCTGTCTGTGTACACGTACAGAGCAAATTCAGCTAAAAGGATTTTTATGAAACTTAGTTAAGCTTTTGACATCAATGGCACGAGTTGATCAACTTTTGATTAAAATCGGTTGACTAGAAATGGGAGTTTCCTCGTGTCGATTTTAAGATTTTCGCGAATATTTCAAAACAGAAATTATATTTCGAAGAAATTTATTTAACAAAAGTTGCTTCCAAAGCAATAACTAACAACTTTTATTTGAGACATTTTTTGATAAAACGAAATTTTTTTGAATGGCGGCTTTATCCTATGGCGGTTTCCTCCCTGCGGTTAATCCTGCCGGAAGAACCCCATGGTTTAACGTCTCCCTTAATCTGTCATAACTTAACGTTCCACTCATGTTGCCACATGGCTAAAACAAGATTTTTCAGGTGACTCTTTGCGTCATCTGGAAATATGAAACTCACATCAATCATAGGTCTGTGGGAGGTGGCTTTTGCAGCTGCATCTGCCGCTTCGTTGCCTTTAATACCAACATGTTCCGGTATCCAAAACAGCTCTACTCTCACATTCTGAGTATTCAGATTGTGGAGTAGCAACCGGATCTTTAGTACAAGAGGATGCACTGGATCTGGATCTTGGATACTGTTCAGAGCGCTCAAGCTAACAATTGACCGTCCACCATTTTTTTTCATATCTTTCCGGTTTGGTCCAATATACCTATTCTGGGCATTGTATAAAATTTGAAAATTTATGTAGATTCATGTCTTGTAATTTTACATAATTATTGTAAAGACCGTTTCCTAAGCATAATTAAAAAATGGCGTGTACTCACATACATACGCATTAGCATGTTGATTATGCTAAATCTTAACCTTTACCTTCGTGATTATAATTTATGATTTATTACAGCAACACCTAGCTTACGTACATAAACTCAGATATTTTTTAAAAGATTTACTAGTTGTGGTTTCGGTTATTACTCACAGAGGGCCTTACTTATGACAGGAAGAACTGTATATATCATTGCTCTGTTGAGGGCTATTAAATCTTTCACTGTTCAGAAATTCCTCCGCCTTTTCCGACTGAAACTATGATTACGCGTGTATACAAGGCTTACATTTTATGTTTTTACAAACGACCACTAGATGGCCTTATTGAGATGTGACATTACTATGTTCGTAAAATTTGATATTTCTTATTGTGAAATCAGTGGCAGCTTATAAATTGACGGAATAGTTTGTTGACTGTGAGGGTTAAAAAAATAAGTTTGTGAAAAAATAGATATTACACGTGAAGGTTTTCGTTGGATGATTTTTTACGATTTTAGTAAATGCCTAACTCAACAACAATGCATATATTCGCTTCGTTCAACTTTTGGTAATGAAGCACCATCAGAAAAGACTGT
The DNA here is from genome assembly GCA_963971575.1 of Liopterus haemorrhoidalis. Classification (NCBI taxonomy): domain Eukaryota; kingdom Metazoa; phylum Arthropoda; class Insecta; order Coleoptera; family Dytiscidae; genus Liopterus; species Liopterus haemorrhoidalis. The sequence goes on along the minus strand of OZ020616.1, from coordinate 58,961,410 downwards.
TTACAATTGGTTTGCAGAATTTCGTCGTGGTTGTGCGTCCGTCAGTGATGAATCTCATGAAGGTCGACCAAAATCGGTTGTGATTCAAAAAAACATCGATGCTTTGCGCAAATTATCGAAGAAGATTGACATGTGACTTACTGTGAGATAGAGGCATCCTTTAGTATATCGCAGACTGCAATACATTTAACATTTAGCTGTTAAAAAGATCTGTTCCCGATAGATTCCGCATAATTTGACCGAAGTTCAAAGGCTCGTGTTGATTGGTGTAAGGGAATTGGTGTAGTCTCACGTAAATGGTAAAAAGTTTTGACTAGAAGTGTAGGAGTTAAGTAGAAACTCTTCTTAATGAGGTAAATTATCCGATTCGCCCTCTTTACTACCTCAACTACGTGTCTAGACCAACTAAGATCGCTACATACAGTGACTCCCAGATAAACATGTTTGCACGCCTTGCTCAATGTTTGCCCATCAATAAAGTAGTCGAGGCACGGGTTATTGTAACCTATATGCAGAACCGTAGATTTATCGTCGTTGATGGGAATCATCCAATTAGCTGACCAAGTGGCAATACTCTTCAGATCATCCTGAAAAGTATTACCATCCGTTATAGGGGAGTTGAAAAGTTTTAACTCCCAAGACAACAAAGAGTCGTCAGCAAAAAAAGAACGTTTCGATTTTGTCCTTTCTAAATGTCCTTCTAAATGGGGTCCCGAGCTTCTATAGGCCCTAAGCTAGGGCTTGTTTAGCTTAATGGTAAATCTGGTCTTGCTTTTTGTATTTATTTTGTATCATTTTTTTGTATTTCCCACTGAATTTCGTGTCTATCCATTCCTGGACATTGCCAGTCAGTTGATTTTATTGTAAATGCCTTGTATTTTATATTTGGTGGATGTCGTGCCTCGTTAGCTGCGATAGGACGTAATTAGGTAAGACGCAGGGCCGTAACGGGGAATTAATAATTGACTGCAATACCGTAATGAGTAATGCGATACGCTGCTAATTACCTTGTGTTTGTATAAGCAATGCAAGCAGCAAACATGTCCTGGCTGTCTGACTGCTTGTTTGCTACCTGCTACCTGCCTAGACAACTATTCAAATATTAAAACTACACACAGTGACGTACACGCGTACATTTTCCAACAGTTCTCGCGGAAAATATATTTTTAAATTTCTCGAATACCTTTAACAATTATTCGGGAAATTGCGGAAAATTGATCTTTGCGAATAAAATTGGAGGTTATATCCCTTTTTTAGGGTTTTGTAGGTATGACCAAAAAACCCTTATACCGTCATTTTGTCGTCTGTCTGTCTGACTGTCCGTCTGCCTGTCTGTCTGTTCGGTAAAAATTGTAGCCAAACGGCTAAACCTAGAGAGTTGAAATTTGGCATGCTTATACAACTCTTTGACCCGCACATAGGAAAAATACTAAATCATCTAAAAAACATATCCCCCTAAAAATATAAACAAATATGTGCTCATCGAAAAAAAAAAAATTGTTTATAATTCTGAATAGGGTATCAAATGAAAGCTCTTGGTACGTGGATTAACGATCAAAATTTTATTTTTGCCAAAAGCGATTTTTGTCAAAATTGTGCAAAAAATTTTTTGTCCCACACCCTGTAGCCCAGATGGTTTAAACTAAATCTCTAAAAAAATTCTAAGTAATGTACATTGGTGTGAACCGGAATATTACAACAGGAATTTTTGATCAGATTATGTTTTTGGAAAAAAACGCATTTTTTGTGATTTTTTGCTAATAATGTACACAAGTTAAAGCTTTGTAACACGCTACACTGGAACGTGTATGCTGATATAGTGGTTTTGACGCTGGCTTTTCACCCAAGTAACTCGATCCGAAAGGGATCGAACCCTGCGAGAAGAGACAATATTATTTTTATATTGTTTAAATTATATTTTGGAAAATGTTGCATTTAATTTTTAAAAGCGTAAATTTAATAACCAGTGGAAATTGTTTAAATTATAATTTAATTCTGCTTCAATGTACACGAAATCAGAGGGGCGGAACTTATAACAACCAATGGAAGCCAAAGGCGCAATTTTTAAAATTCTTAATGTATCTTGCTATATAAAAAAAATACTGCACATATTTAGAAACCTAAATAATGGTATTAGGCGTTCGAATTAAAATTAACAAAAAAAATATTTTAATATAAAATTTGTTTTACATCCCAAATAATCATCATTCACTTACTAAATACCTACAAAACCCTAAAATGTGTGAAAATTCACACTTCACATAAATTTTTTATAATTCACAATGTTTGGTCATACCTACAAACTGATAATCCCGAATGGTCGATGTTCGTGCAGTTCCAGATTGTGAATAAAACAAAAGATGATATATTTGTTTTATTTTTCGTGGTGTAAATTTTAAGCCGCATAATCCAATAAAAACAGAAGATCGAAAAAATCTGAAATCTGACGTAAAATCATGTATAGTGTAAACAGGATCGATTCTGTTGTCAGATTGTATGTGTCGCACGTATGTGAAAGGAATGGGCGTTTTATAGGCCACCCAACTATCACATGTGTTGTGAGGTTTGCATATATTTAAGGGAGAATATTGCCAAAAGAAATAAAGTTTTTATGCCGTACTTTTTCTCCGGTGTAAATAAACATATATTTTTTAGGAAAACATTGACAAAATTGTTATGTATCTGGATTATATCTGGTAACCTAATGTTATGGGTTTTAAAAGATAGCTAGTGAACGAGTCCTTTCACTAAAAGAACTGGTTTTTCTCAACGTTTATGCACCACGACTAAAGATATTTGGGGTACTTTTGATTTGACGGTCCAAGCGTTCCGAGCACGTTCTGTACACTCAAACGTGTTCGATTTGACGCTTGGAGTACACTCAATTGCATTCGTTTTGCGATCGAGCGAGCATTTAGAGTGCGCTCTATGTGTTCGGGGTTTTAAGACCGAGCATATGGAGCATATGTTTTAAAAAAGTGGGGGAACGGCGGGAAAGAAATGAAAGTTTAAAATTAAATTATAAATAAAATAAAAATAATAGCCTTAGGCCAGGTCTTTCCACCTTCAGATAAAGTCCCAGGTAACTATCTGACAGTTAAGGTTATTTCTAACTTCATCTGCTGAGTAAATGTCATCCCTTCTTTCCATAAAAATGTATCTATCGGATAGTTATCTAACGTATAATGAGACTGACGTATTGGATTCACCGACTGGTATTGACATTTACTCAGCAGATGAAGTTACAAATAACCTTATCTGTCAGATAGTTACCTGGGACTTTATCTGAAGGTGGAAAGACCGGGCCTTAGACAAATAACAATAGACAAATAATATTGTTATTTGTCTATAGCTACAGAGTACGGCCATTTTATGTATTTGTGACGTTCTCTAAGCAGCAAAAAAATTATTAAAAATACACCGTGCATAAAATTTAAATGGAAAAAATTCATTAAATTAATTCATTAATTATTATTTAATTTTTAATTCATTTTATTTCTTCATCATTGAAAAAAAATCAAGGAAAAACCGAGGTATATAATTTTGATTCATGACTGACGTGAACTAATCTGACAGTAAAAACGCCGCCTAAAATTGTAGGGTTAGATTTTATAAACATTACGTCACAAGATCGCTCGCTCTGTTAGTGCTCTATTCATGACGTCACCATCAACTGTTCGCTCAGCGCTCGCTCTACTCTGTACAACTCGAATGCACCCTTGAGGTGTACATCGGGGAGTATATGATCGCAATTTGTTAAAATTTCATACAAATCAGGCAATGGTACTATGAAAAATACTAAGTCTCATTTTTTATCCATAAATATTGGTGGAAATATTCGCTAAAAATGTGTCAAAAAACGTTTGTCAAATGAATGTATTTAGTTTTAAAATAATACTCACCCATTATCAGCATTAGAAGTGGTAAAGTTGAGAGGCAAACCAGGACAACTGTGACAGCAACTGTAACACAAAATCAGTTTGCATCAGCATTAAATAAACACATTTCCAAGTATAAACATTGACGATAAATAATTTTAAATTTCAGTTAAATCAATTACACAAATACAATTGTGATTTTGCAAATTAACAATGTATAAACAAACCCGTTAAAAATTAATAATTAAAATAAATAAAACATTTTATTCACGTAACTTTGTTTAGCAAATATAAATGGAAAATTGGTCGGATATATTGGAGGACAAAAAAAAAATTAAACTCATCTATGTGCGTGCATTTCTCTTGTTCTTGTTTGAATTTTTATATTTTTGTAAATGGCGTTCTTTAAATAGTGTTTGTAAAGTCCATAAATTTAAAATTAAATTTGCTGGTGTGTTTAAATTTGCGTTAAACACGCAATAATGTCTGTCTACAAACTTTATAAATAACTTAGGCTTGAGTTCGTTTCTAGATAATGCCACACTTATGTACTTTATGCCTCTGTTCTTATCACCTCACTTATATAAACAACTACAAGTGTTTTACAAAACACCTATGGAACAAAGAAACGTAAATATATCTTAATAAGGACATTGAACTCAATATATATATATATATCTTTATTTAATAGCACAGTGGCCAATCAAAAAATACAAAATAGAAATTAAAATAGCATTTAAACTAAAATAAACCAAATATAATAAGTATTGAAATCAACAAGACAACTTCTTCAAAAGATGTTCACGTACTATACACTCAAATAATTTGTATCTTTCAATATCTTTAATTTCCTTAGGAAGTTGGTTATATAAAGTCAAACCTTTACAAAAAACACTGCTCTTAGTTGCTTCCTTTCTAACACAAGTTATGGAAAAATCTTCCTTATTTCTTGTGTTGTACACATGTACATCTATTTTGTTTAATTCCAATTCTTAGATAATCAGGTACCATATTTTTTAGTATTTTATAAATAAATGCTAATACTTTAAATTCAACATAACTACTGATATCTAGACAGTTCATCGCCTTTAACACAGACATAATACTTGCATACTTATCACATTTTAATATTACTCTTATGGCCTTATTTTGACATTTCTGTAACTTATCTATATCTGTTTTATTACACATGAAAGTGACAGTTGCACAGTATGTAAAGTGTGGCAGTATAAATGTTATTATATATTAATAATCTAGTGTATCTACTTAAACTATACCTATAAGAAACTCGAAAAAGCCTATTTTTTTTGCCACTTTCTTAATTACGTATTGCACGTGCTCTTTAAATTTCAACTTCCTATCTAGTACAACTCCTAAGTATTTATATTTATCAACTAATTCTAACACACAATTATTAACTTCTACTCTTTCTACCCTATTGTCTTTTATATCTGAATCGTACTCACTATTTTTACATAATATCATATATTTACATTTATCTAAGTTAAGTTTCAGTCTGTTCATTTCAAAATACTCATTCATTATTTTTAGTTCATCTTTTAAACCATTACCTCTTTATAACTATCTCAACAGATATTAAAGTATCATCTGCGAACATATTTCTTTTACACTTTTTTAATATTTTTGTGATGTCATTAATGTATACAATAAATAACAGTGGTCCCAACACACTTCCCTGTGGCACTCCTATACAGTTTTCTAATTTATCACCAAGCACACCATTCCATTTCACCTTTTGTTCTCTGTTCAGCATGTAACTGTTGAACCATTTCAATAAACAAAGAAATACGAAGGTTACCTTTTATGTTTTTACAAACGACCACTAGATGGCAACATTGAAATGTGTCATTACTATATTCATAACATTTGACATATGTTATTGTGAAATCAGTGACTTATAAATTGACCAAGTAGTTTTTTACAGTGATCGTTTAAAAAAACAAGTTTGTGAAAAAATGGATATTACTCGTGAAGGTTTTCGTTGGATGATTTTTTACGATTTTAGTAAAGGCCTAACTCAACAACAATGCATAGATTTGCATTCGTTCAACTTTTGGTATTGAAGCACCATTAGAAAAGACTGTTAACAATTGGTTTACAGACTTTCGTCGTGGCCGTGCGTCCGTCATGAATCTCGTAAAGGTCGACCAAAATCGGTTGTGATTCAAAAACATCGATGCTGTCCGCAAAATGATTTAAGAAGATCGGCATGTGACTTACCGTGGGATAGAAGCATCCTTTGGCATATCGTAGACTGCAATACATTCGATTTTGCATGAACATTTAGCTGTGAAAGAGATCTGTTCCCGATGGATTCCGCATAATTTGACCGAAGTTCAAAAAAAGGCTTGTGTTGATTGGTGTAAGGGAATGCTAAAAAAATTCAACCTAGGCACTGCAAAATACATCATTACAGGTGACTAAACTTGGATTTATTCATATGAACCGGAAAATAAGCAACAATCCACTGTTTGGGTCTTTTAAGATGAACCGAAACCCACAAAAGTTTTTCATTCACGAAGCACTTTGGATGGCTTGTTTTTTCGGTTGTACAGGACATGCCGCAACCATTCTTTTAGAGGATCGGAGAACAGTTAATGCTGAATGTTATACAATTGGTTTGCCAGAATTCATCGACAAAATTAGGAAAAACAACCAAAAACGTCGCACCATTCTTCATGACAATGCAATCTCCCACACAGCACGTCAAAAATTGATAATTTGAAGGAGAAAAACATCGAATTAATGTCTCATTGCCCGTATTCACCTGCTTTATCCCTTAACGACTTTTTTTGTTCCCCAATATCAAACTAAAAATGCGTGGATACGGATTTTCATTACCTCAAGAAGATGTTGCCTTCGAAAACCATGTTTTTGAGATACCAACTTAAGGGAATGCTAAAAAAATTCAACCTAGGCACTGCAAAATCCATATACCACATCATTACAGATGACGAAACTTGGATTTATTCATGTGAACCGGAAACTAAGCAACAGTCCACTGTTTGGGAGTGGAAAAATGTTTCGAGAATTGGTTTGAACGTATGCAAAATTGTATAAATCTTATAAGCAAATATTTAGAAAGGCAATAAAACAAGATTAATAAATAAAACACTCGGTAAGTTTCACAAATATCAGTTTAATATACTCTATACGTATTTCGGCAGTGACGCCATCAACAGGAGTTTCAATTACAAACTAAACTTATTTTTTAACAAATACATTTAGTGGGAACAAATATTATGGTAGGGAATACAAGTGTAAACCATATTGGCAGATAAGGGAAAAAAGGGAAAAAAGTTATGGGGCATATACTGACACCATCATTCCTGCTTCATCTTCACATCCTTATAATACTAAAATGGCTGCTTTCAATTGTTATGTAGACCGATTATTAAAAGTTCCACTCTCTGATGAAGACTACAATCTGGAATTACAAACTATTTACAAAATTGCAATTAATAACGGTTATAACAAGGCTGAAATTGACAAAATTATTAGAAAAAAAAGCGCAAAAAAATTTTATTAACATATTTTTATCCCCCAAGTATACCTGATACAAAAATTTATAAAAAAATACCCTTTTACGGCCAGGTTAGTTTCAAAATAGGATCAAAATTAAAGAAATCAAATATAACCCCAGCCTTTTATAATAAACATACAATTAAAAATTTACTCGTTAATAATAAATTAGATAAAACTGATTTACACAACAAAAGTGGAGTTTATCAAGCATCGTGCCAAGATTGCTCAACAATATATATAGGCCAAACTGGTCGAAAATTTGCTACAAGATTTGGTGAACATTTGAAAGCCATCCAAAATAACAAAGTAGAACAGTCCAACATAGCAGAACATATGATTTCCAATAATCATAACCTTTCCGTCAATGACTTCAAAATCCTACACATACACAATAAAAGCCTTAAACTGAACCTTTTAGAATACCGAGAAATTCACAAAAATATTAACTCTGGAATTCCCTTAATGAATGACCAGATTGACGTTTACAACTCACCCCTAATAAATCGGTAAATAACTTTTTTCCCTTATCTGCCAATATGGTTTACACTTGTATTCCCTACCATAATATTTGTTCCCACTGAATGTATTTGTTAAAAAATAAGTTTAGTTTGTAATTGAAACTCCTGTTGATGGCGTCACTGCCGAAATACGTATAGAGTATATTAAACTGATATTTGTGAAACTTACCGAGTGTTTTATTTATTAATCTTATTTTAAATATGTTTCACCGAGAATACACGGACTCCTCTGTCAATTATACAATAAAAAAGTTTGTTCCAAAAAAAATGTTTTTCTTAGATTTTGTAAAAACTTAAAAGGTAACAATGCCAAAAGAAAATAAGATAAATTGAGGACGTTAAAGAGTTCATTAAAATAATGTACAAATTGCTGTTGATTGTTTGCCAAAAAAGGCTTAATATAAACGAAATCACATACAAAATTAAAGGAAATTCTCTAGTTTAATCTCTAGAAATGGTTTTGGATTCCAGCCAGTACTTCCATTAGGAACAATGTTTTTTTTTTGCGTTTTCTCTCTTAATAAAATTTGTATGGAAATATTTTTGTAGTTATTTTCGTTATTATTTCGCAGTCGTCTTTAAAACATTTACAGTGTTGTATTAAGTTGTAATTATGAGCGAAGATGGTCCGTAATGCGGAGTTGAGACCGGAAATAAGGGAGCCTTCTCGAAGGAAATAGATAATGGGTAGATTAGGGAGTTACTTCGTTAATTATATCTGCGAAGAGACAAATACTTAAATTGTAATTTCAGTTTAAATATAATAGCTAGTGAGATAGAACACATAAAGAGATTTCAGTTATATTACGAGGAAAATAAGCGAAAATATAGCCGTTTCTAAAGGCACCTACACCGGTATGTGTCTCAAAAGAAATTTTATATTTAGTGGATCGATTAAAAAAAAAGTAAGCCGTATATAGAAAAAATGTTTATTAATTATTAAAATACACTTTTTGGGGATTTATTTCTTAAAAATAATATCGTCTAAATGTAGACCCTCGCGTTCTCGGCACTTATTTAATCGAACAGTAAAATTACTTATGACGTCTCGGCAGGTGGACTCAGGGATGGCTGCCATTTCGTGACGGATATTTTCTTTCAAATGCACCAGTGAAGTCGGTTTATTGGCGTAAACTTTAGATTTAAGATAACCCCATAGGAAAAAGTCCATAGGGGTTAAATCTGGACTGCGTGGAGGCCAATTTATGTCACCTCTCCGGGAGATCAATTTGCCTGAGAAAATTTCACGAACACGTGGCAGAGACATATTGGACGTGTGTAAAGTTGCTCCGTCCTGTTGGAACCATGTTCTTTGGTTATAGCCAGGAAAGTTTTACAGTTCAGGTACCAAGAAGTTGTCTAACATCTCCACATAACGCTCTGAATTCACTGTAACTGCACGCCCCCTTTCGTCTTCAAAAAAGTAAGGGCCGATAATTCCTCGCGCCGACATCGCAGCCCATACGGTCACTTTAGGCGAATGTAGGGGTTTCTGATGTTTGCGTTTCGGATTCGTTGCACTCCAGTAGCGGCAGTTCTGCTTATTTACGTGGCCATTAAGATGAAAATGAGCTTCATCCGAAAACAAAATGTTGGTAAACGTTGAAAATCGCTCAATCACCTGATTTACGAAATTAAGCCTCTGACTGGCATCTTGGGGCTTTAATTCTTGCACCAATTGAATTTTGTAGGGGTGCAGCTTTAGGTATTTGTGCATAATGCGATGTAATGATGATCTATGCACATTTAAAGCACTTGCGCGCTTCCGAATTGAAAGGTTCGGGTCGTCACGAACAGACTGATTAACATTCTCCACGTTTTCTACCGTTCTTGATGACCTAGGTCGCCCGGATTTTGATTTATCCAGCGTTGTACCAGTCTCTTCAAACTTTTTAACCCAATGTCGAATGAGAGGAATGCTTGGCGCATCATTTAAGTGGCGAAAACCTCGAATACTGTAGAATTTTCTACGCGCTACAGTCGCCGAATCACCGTTTTTGTAAAACTCTCGCACGCATAACGCGCGGTCTGCTCCCGAGAAACGCTCCATAGCGAGTGAATTCCCAAGAGCCAGGCTACCGATTGACATAACCCCCGCGCCCCTCGGATACGTTGCGTTCACGCAGTAAGCTAAATAAATATAAAATTTCTTTTGAGACACCTTGTATATATATTTTTTTTTTACTCACCAGTTTTGTTAACAATTCTCATCGCCCGGCAGACAAAATCGCAGGTCCCACTTGCCTCCATATTCGCATCCTTGAGCTGATAGGCAACGCTTCCATAGGTGGCCAGTGAAACTCCTAGTGGTATCCCAGCTTCTATGGTTGTACTGGCCGATAGTTTGGTGTGCTCTGAACACAAGCGACGTGCCTCGTCTCCGGATACCTGCGCCACACCCTGGTTAACCCACGGAGAGGGTGACCACAATCAGATGGTTTTAAGCGTGCGAATAAAAACATGCACTCAACTAACAAGCAACTACGAGATTAAGGAATAGGGAAAAAATTATAAGAAAAAAGTCTTGCGGTTTGAATTTTTGGAATTATCATAGCTTTTATACCTCCCAAAAAAAATGTGGTCTATGTTGTTAAAACCCTTTACCGTTGAGACCATTTTTAAAAAATATATAATTGCCAAAATTTTAATTTTTGAATAATCATATCCCATAAAGTAAAACAGATAGAACTTGTGGTTTGAATTCCTAAGTTCCCAAAAGGAGCTTAGATCAAATTTTGAGCAAAATACTGATTTTTTTTTTTTGAAAATTTTAATTTTTTTTTTTTTATATTTAAAAAAATCAGCTGTGGCCACCACAGGATCAACCGCCATCACAAAGTACTTGTGTAAAATACATTCTAGCAGCAGATTAGAAATAACTTGGCCCAATATTTTCTAACAGAGATATTATTAACCATGGAAACGTTACATATAAATATGAAAAAATAGATAGTTAAAAAAAAATTCGAAAAATTTTTCAAAAATATTTCGTTTTACCAGAAAATATCTCAAATAAAAGTTATTAGTTATTGCTTTTATAGCAATTTTTGTTGAATAATTTTTTTCGAAATATTTTTCTGTTGCTAAATATTCGCAAAAATCTTAAAATCGACACGAGTAAACCATTTCTAGTCAACCGATTTTTACCAAAAGTTGATCAACTCGTGCTATTGATGTCAAAAGCTTAATTTTAAATTGCTTAGATTTTGCCAGATAGAGATGATATTATTTCGAATCAGAAATTGTTTGATTTGAGTCACCCAGTTGTATTCTTTTTTATTGTTTTCTGACTGATCCAATACTGATAATTTGCGATATAAGATTTTTGAAAATCTGCAATCTGGCTTATCTTCCAAAAGAGTTAACCACTTTAACGCTTGTTTCCAAATGCTGACATATAGTTTCTATCGGCCGGTCTCTAATCTAAGAATATGGTTCGGTGTGGATATTGAGCAATGCAGTAATTGCTTCAAATATTTTATTTGAACTACTTCTATTTTGTCAGCATATTGTACACCCCAAATTGGAGCGCAGTAAAATCATGTAGATTGAACTATGGAATCGAATAATTTAATTTTGCTGTTCCAGTCTTCAGACTTTGATTTGGTGAGACTAATTTGAACTGTACTGATACCCTTTTCACACTAGATCTTTAAGACTAGTGAACTTAAAGTTCACCGATGTTTAAGATCGGTATGCTTTCACACTTGATGTTTAAATCTCTGGTGCTTTCATCAGCTACAGTAATTTTGTCCTTAAGTTACCGTCATGAAATTACCAGTTTTGAACTGTCTGCGCAGACGCACATTTTGAATTATTATAAACAATTAAGGATATTTCATTTCATTCTACAATAAAGGCACTACAATAAAGAATATATTACACCTGTATTAACATGTAAGTCGATACATTTTATCTCAATTATTGTAGCTCTGTATTTTATTAAACACATTATTAAAATAAATAATTTTATTATAACAATAAGTATAAACTTCTTATAACGTCGATATAATACAGTATTCTTGTTTATGATAATATAAAATGTTGACAGCACAAATTCAAGGAGTATTTTTTTATAATAGAAATTAAGTTGGCAATGCGTACGAAGTTTAAGACGCAGATCTCTGTCTTAAACATCGGTCGTGTTTAGACGAGGCCGTACGGTTTCACATTAGCGTTTAAAGATACATTCACTTAAACATCCGATCTTAAAGATCTAGTGTGAAAAGGGTATGAGAGCCATTTTAGCCTTAAGAACAGTACAGAACTTATTTACCATTTCTATGATTTTATCTTCAAACATAAAAGGTTGAGATTTTCTCAGTCTTCCTCGGTGTATGGGCAAAAATTTAGTTTTTTCTGGGTTACTAAAATTTTTTCTTTAGCATATTTTTCAAGTATTGATAGTTTACGCTGAACATCAATAGGAGAATTCGCTAGGATTACTATGTCATCGGCATAAAGAAGCATGAGAAGATCTTACCATCAATATTTAATCCTACTGAAATAAATCATTCTTTTATTTTCAAGGTTATCAATACTTGTTCAAATAATTGCCAAAAAACTTGATCAGTTTATTGATCCATAAATTGAACTGTGTAAAACCAACTTTAGAAGTGGTTTTAGAAGTCCATTTATTTTGTTTTAGCTATTTTATTTAGAATTTTCAATGGTCGGACAATGGAACAGTATTTTAGCTAACCACTGTCTGGCCACTGTGCCCTAGACTCGAAACATAATTACACTGATAGTGGCTTCTGTTATATTCCGATAAATCCGGGGACGTTTAATTAACTACCAGCTTACGAGCCCCTTAATGACATCACCCGATATCGCATTAGTTCTATTGTCACCCAAAACACACTTAGTACAGCCCTGTCACAGGGCACACTAATCAGCTCACTTGCATGTCACCGCTAATGAAGAAAAAAATGCGTTAATTATCACACAAGGGCTTCGTAGGTATGTAATAAGTGAAAAAAAATTTACACAAATTTTCTCATCAAAAGAAATTATTGAAAAATTTTGGGAACATAAAGCCGCATTCAGAGCTTATAAATCAATAGCTTGTGCACTGTAGCTTATGGACTGTTCACTGTCACCAGCAAGTTTGTCATATGATAAGACGTGAAACCGTTCAGACCTCCAAATTTAATACGCTGTTTGTTGTGGATTGTGCATAATTTTCTAAACTTATAGCTAGTGAGATGTTTTAATGAGACAGAGATATAAACACATTCGCTATCGCATTCTATCAGTGACACCGTAGTTATTGAATGCCTTTACATAACCGAACATAATGTCATCATTAAAAAATCTTGCTCAAAATTACAAAGACGGACAGTAAATATGATCAATTTAGGTAATTAGGTAGTTAAAATCTAAGACAACAGAATTATAAGAACGATAATACATATAAAATATTTTACGAAGCTAAATAGTTGGTTTCAAAATACACAGATGGAGGGCTGTTCGTAACGTACTAATTTATAACAGATGTGAACGGTACATGGAACGTTAAAAGAATGCATTAAAGCATAACTCAGAGCGACACAACGAGTCTATAACTTATTAATTTAAAGAGGTCAGAATGCGGCTTCATACTGTTTTTATTGATTTCAGGAAAGCCTATGACAGCATTATATGTTACAAACTCTGGGATATCTTGGACGAATTTGGCAGCCCTAGTAAACTCATCAAGATGACAATGGTGTGTGTGTCGAGATCCATAAGCAGAGTGAAAGAAGAAAACCTTTTGTCGCAGCCTTTTGAAATTCATACTGGAGTCAGACAAGGAGACGCCATGTCACCTTTGCTGTTTAACCTCGTGCTGGAGATAGTGTTAAGAAAAGCCCAAGACACCAACCACCGTGGTCTACAGCTACGTGAGTACCACAAGATTATTTTCTATCTGATTTTCTAATTTTTATTTTTTAAACATAATTCCATTCGATTTAAAACAAATTTGGAGGTAACTGTACAGTTTCTCGTTTAAAAATTCTTTAATTATCAATTGATTTTTCTCATTTTTTTTACCGACCGCCAACATATATGATACCCTTTTCACACTAGATCTTTAAGACGAGTGAACTTAAAGTTCACCGATGTTTAAGATCGGTATGCTTTCACACTTGATGTTTAAATCTCTGGTGCTGTCATCAGCTACAGTAATTTTGTCCTTAAGTTACCGTCATGAAATTACCAGTTTTAAACTGTCTGCGCAGACGCACATTTTGAATTATTATAAACAATTAAGGATATTTCATTTCGTTCTACAATAAAGGCACTACAATAAAGAATATATTACACCTGTATTAACATGTAAGTCGATACATTTTATCTCAATTATTGTAGCTCTGTATTTTATTAAACACATTATTAAAATAAATAATTTTATTATAACAATAAGTATAAACTTCTTATAACGTCGATATAATACAGTATTCTTGTTTATGATAATATAAAATGTTGACAGCACAAATTCAAGAAGTATTTTTTTATAATAGAAATTAAGTTGGCAATGCGTACGAAGTTTAAGACGCAGATCTCTGTCTTAAACATCGCTTGTATTTAACCGAGGCCATACGGTTTCACATTAGCGTTTAAAGATACATTCACTTTAACATCCGATCTTAAAGATCTAGTGTGAAAAGGGTATGAGGGAGGTATTGTGATCATACCGATTTAGATATTTAGAGATTTCGATGGGTCTTCACGAATTGAGGTCCCTACATAACGTTTTGACTATTTTTAGCATGATGACTGTCGGTGTGTCTGTCCGTCTGTCCGTCCGGCTGTCTGTCGGTCTGTCTGTCTGTCGAAATTTTTTCTATTTTTTCATATTTATATGTAACGTTTCCATGGTTATGATAAATATTTAGATCAATTCTGTCAAAATTTACTGTGTAGTATTGTTACTACAAGATAAAATATTATAAAAAGTATAATGACTTTCATTCATGATAGTAACTGACCTTGCTCATAGTGACAAATTTAGTTCCTATGATCATAGTAACTGAGTTACAGAATTGGTCTGAATATCTCTGTTAGAAAATATTAGGCCAAGTTATTTATACTCTACTGCTAAAATGTATTTTATACAAGTAATTTGTGATGGCGGTTGGTCCTGTGGTGGCCACAGCTGATTTTTCTATTAAGTTTAAATAAATTCACAACAAAAGACAACAATTTTTGCAATAAATTTGGATACTTTTACAATATTTGCCATAAGAGCAATACTGCGTTCTACCTAACAGACTATAGTTTAGTTAACCCTTTACTGCATGAATTTTTATTTTTTTGAAATAATTCATGGGCATTAGGAATTTGTTCTTATTGATAGAAAAATTAATTAAAAAATATATTTAAAATATTAATTATTATTTTTATGAAAATAGGGTTTGTGCCATACATGGAACATTATGATGCTGCATTATGTTACAAAAGAAAATTATTCCATATTATTTTCTCGTCAATTGCTAGGTTTTCTTCCTTAGGGATTAAAAGCAGTCGCCCTCGAATTTTTGAAAGAAAAGGTCGTATCTTTCAGTTGTCCTTTCTCAATAAATTCAAAGTTATCGTTGAAAATTCCGCTTGATATCCTCAAATCTATTGCAGTCCATTACTTGAGACACTGCAGGATCCATTGCTGTGTTTGTGGCATATATGAACATTCATGAAGTAACGTTCTGATTCAGTTTTAAAAGTAAAATAAAAAATAAAAATCGGAATGTGCCATATATGGCACACTATGCGGTTAAGGGTTAAGTTTTATATTTCAGCAAAACAATATTTTATTAATATTTGTACTTATTTTTTTATCTCTGTTTTCTGAACTGGTTTGATTTGAATTCTATCACGTATTTTTCTAAAAATACTTCGCATTTTTATTTTATTAAAAAAATATTTTCCCCGGGATCTGTGATGGGTCGTACATTAATCATGCTGGGAAGGTATAAAATGATGCGCAGAGAGAAATAACGTATCTATTAAGGATGCTTGGCGGGAAAATAAATGACATGCTAGATTTTTTTTACCTGGCTGACAGAACTACTTGGTCTTCTTGAACCGCTCTCGGACGTAGATGCAGTGTACCCCAGATTCACTTGGGGGCCACGGAGAGACATGCGATACGGTGAAGTAGCCCTTGGCTTATCTGAAAAAAATAATATAATATAGGTAACTAATCTCATAGTTTTCGAAAATAAAATACGCAGAATCTTTAGTCCCATTCAAATTAATGGTGAATGGAGAATCCGTAATACCCTTTTCACACTAGATCTTCAAAACGAGTGAACTTAAAGTTCACCGATGTTTAAGATCGGTATGCTTTCCCACTTGATGTTTAAATCTTTGGTGCTGTCATCAGCTACAGTAATTTTGTCCTTAAGTTACCGTCATGAAATTACCAGTTTTGAACTGTCTGCGCAGACGCACATTTTGAATTATTATAAACAAATAAGGATATTTCATTAATAAATCTTGCTCAAAATTACAAAGACGGACAGTAAACATGATCAATTTAGGTAATTAGGTAGTTAAAATCTAAGACAACAGAATTATAAGAACGATAATACATATAAAATATTTTACGAAGCTAAATAGTTGGTTTCAAAATTCACAGATGGAGGGCTATTCGTAACGTATTAATTTATAACAGATGTGTACGGTACATGGAACGTTAAAAAGAATGCAATAAAGCATAACTCAGAGCGATACAGCGCACGGTCTATAATTCGTTAATTTAAAGAGGTCTGAATGCGGCTTTAGGAACCGAACCGAAATAAACCGAATAAATTTTTAACAGAACCGGAACTGTAACCGGAACGTAATATTGTTCAATTTCAAAAACCGAAATCGATACCGGAACGAAATGTTAATAACGATTAATGTCGATTCATTTTTATTTTTTTTTCATTAAATTAATTGATTAATCGCTTTCTTGCTACTAACAATTGAAAACTTATATTGAAAGATAAATTGAAAGACTTATAAAACTTATAAAATGAATAAAAAGGAATCAAAAAGGAAGAAAAAAAAAACAATCTGTTATTTATTATTTTTGTAGGAGAAAAGTTCATATTATTTATTAACATTTTTCTTCTCTATAATTGTGATTATATGAACTGTGTGTGATCAGGGTCAGACTAAAGTATTTCCGCGCCCCGGGACAGACACTTTATATGGCGCCCCCAGATGTGCATAATTACGCAAATATTACTAGCCAGCTAAACCCAAATATTAAGGGGCGCTGAAAATTAAGTTGTTCATTGCTGTTAAAAATATTTGTTTAGTAAAAACTAAGTTTTCAACAAAAATTTTCAGCACTCCTTGCATCTGGCGCCCTAGGCAACTGACTTTATTGACACCCCCTTAATCCGACCCTGTGTCTTATTAGTTATTTTTGTAATTTCCACCTTTTGTAATTTGTTAGAATTTTATTTTATTTACATGCAATATGTTTTTGTATTTTTATTTTTATTTTTATGAAAAAATTAAGATTTTTATTTTGCTGCTATTGGCAATATTGACTCTTTTTGAAAGAAAGTTTTGCGGGACTTTTGGAAACTGGTGCGATTAATAGGTTTTAGGGTTCTGCTTTCGAGGTCATATTTTGCGACTAAATTTTTTTGCCGGAATCCTTGTAAATATTTCCATATCTCGAAAAGAAGATTATTTAAAAAATTATACTTACGAGAATTATTATCAGCGCTATATCTCCTTTCCGTCGCTGGTGGTTCTTGAAAAGTAAGAGTCAAACTTCCTCTTGGACTTTTCGCCGGATCATACTTTTGCCTTAAGTCCCCATGTCCCACACTTCCCCTTGGACTTCTATTATGTTCCGGACATATACTTCCCCTTGGACTCCTGTCTTCAGGATACTCACAAATGGACTCCCTAGGACTTGTCCTTTCCTGAGCAATACTCCCCCTTGGACTTGTGTGTCTAGGAGATCGACTTCCATCCTCATTCTGATTTCTGGACCAAGTCTGTGAGTCTGAAGGAACTAGACTATGTCTTGGACTTCTTAGGTCTGTTGAATCTGGTACCAGGGAATGTCTTGGACTTCTGTTATGATCTGGTACTAATGAATTACGTGGACTTCGATTGAAATCGAGTGCTACACGACTGTTGTATGAATCAGGGACTAGGGAGTGCCTTGGACTTCTTGATTCTGGTACTAATGAATTTCTTGGACTTCTGTTTGAGTCTGGTACTAGTGAATTTCTTGGACTTCTGTTAAAGTCTGGCACTAGGGAATTACGTGGACTTAATGCTGAGTCTGGAATTAAACTATTTCTTGGACTTAATGCTGAATCAGGTATAAAACTATTTCTTGGACTTCTTGTGTATACGTCTGGTGTTAATGAATTTCTTGGACTTCTGTTTATTTCAGGAACTAGACTGTTTCTTGGACTTAATGCCTGGTCTGGTATTAAACTCCCACGTGGACTTAGGAGTTTTTCTGGCATTAGACTATTTCGTGGACTATTTTCTGGACTTTCGGAGTCCAGACTGTTTCTGCTTAGACTTATGTCTGGTACCATGCTGTGACGTGGACTTCGGTTCATTTCTGGGAGTAGACATCTTTGTGGTTCGACCGGGGAAACAGCTATACTCGCCCGCCTATTGGGTGACATTTGAGGCGACCTTGGCGCCCTTGTTTGAGGACTGGACGCTGCACTTCGAGACGCCCTACGGCGCCTTGATGACGTACTCCGGTGAAGCATTGTTTACCGTTTGGAACCAACCATTTTCTGAAACAATAGAAAATAATGTTAGAAAAACAAACGCTTGAATATTTAAAATATTTTACATAATATTTAGGGAAATAATATAGCTAAAACTATGATGCTTATTTTATTTTTGTGATGTAATCTACTAAAAAATGAAGAGAAGTGTGAATTTTCACACATTTCAGGGTTTTGTAGGTATTTAGTCAGTGAATGATGATTATTAGAAGGCCAAACGATGAATGCCTGTCACTACATAACACAATTACAAGTGTTTTAAATCCTTTAAATCAATAGGCACGACAAGAAGGTTGCAGTTAGATTTTTTCTACCGCGTATCATATATCTCTAATAATACCATAATATATATTTTAACGCATTTTTTTTTTTTTTGTATATTTGCAAAAATATCAATCAAATCCAGAACTGGCAACACTGCGGGCGATCTTAAGATCATAACGCCTACAGAGACATTTTTTATATTGCGACTATATGAAAAACTAACAGATTCTCTACTAGAAATGGAATCCCAGCAACCGATCAGTTATTTATTTATTTTCCTAGTCGATATTTGCAAAATAAATTTACGTACCTCTTCTCTACCCATAACAAAATGTATCTATGTTTTAGTTAAGATATTAAATGAAAATCTTAATGCTTGGCAAAATTTAGTCAAAATGAAATGTATTTCAAAAATTAATTACCGGTCCTTATTCAGCTCTAATAAGCTTGTAAAGAGCTTCCATTTAATATCCCCACAATAATATTTAAATATATATATATTTTTTTTTCAGTAACACAAAAACTGCAATATATTCCAAAAACGAAATCGGATAAATATTTTGCTCTTTTACGTTTCCGGTTCATAGCTTAGAATTTTTTCAGATTTTTAATTTAACCCCTTAGGGTTAAAAGGTGTGGGACACTTTTTAATACTTTTTTGGATAAAATCATATTAAAATAAAAAAAAATAAATAAATAAAAAACTACTTCCCATTCTTTTATCTACGTCTGAAAAACTTTATTTTGACACCACCCAATAAATTTAAAAAAAAAAAAATTTTTTTTTCCACGACACGTGAAATCCATATTTTGCGAATTTTTTGTTGAACTATTCCGATTCTCATCAATGTACATTTTTGAGATTTTTTCCTGATTTTTAGTTCAACCCCTCTGGGAAATAGGGTGGGGGACAAAAGTTTTTGCCATTATATTGACAAAAACAACATAAAAAAAAAGTTTTTTCAAAAATAAAAATTTGTGCATCCACGCATTAAGAGGTTTCATTAGATACCCCATTCAATTAAAAAAAATATATTTATTTTTCCATTAAATACATATTTGTTTATATTTATCCCGCGCTGTATTTTTTGAACTCTCTATTGTTTTCCTATATGTGGGACAAAAAGTTGTACAAGTATGTCTAATTTCAACTTATGTTCAGCCGTTTGGCTACAATTTCAACCGTACAGACAGACACATGAGTGACGTTATAAGGGTTTTTTGGTGGTCATACCTACAAAACCCTATAAACAGTGTTGAAGTCGATAGTTAGAAAACGGAAGGACGGCATTTTTGCTGGACATCACTGAAGTTTCCAGCAAGATTCAACGCTTGCTCGTAAAAGCTGTGTAGCAGTGGCTTGAAAGCAATGTACCAGACTTTACTTCTTCTGTTCATTGACCGCCTAGCAGCTTTGACTTCAACATCCTAGACTACAAATTTTGGTCCGTGATTCAGAACATGAAATTTTATCAAGTTATTAAAATATGTTTTCCCTGAATAGAAGTTTCCATAAACAGTATTAAGTGAAAAGAATTAATTGAAAAGTTTCCAAAATGAAATTCTAAATATTTGAAACTGATAGTTTGAGTATACCTGTTAAAATTCCATACAATATTTATGAAAAACCAACTGAGAATTACATATGCATGAACCCTATAACGGAATACGAACTCTATACAGCGGAACAGAAGAGGCGACGGTGGCTGCCAAACGGTGGAGCACCAGAAATCTACGTCGAACCGAGAGAACAGCAGTCTGAAAAATGCCTCAGTTTTCCTAAAGCTGCGTTCAAAGTTTTACACAATAAAATATGAAGTACTGCGGTTTAGATTTTTGAAATCTTCGTATATTGTTTAATCTAGAAAGAAATTAGGGCCTTATTAACTCAACTTTTATAATAAATACTAATCTTCAAACAAAACCTTTGAAAATGGCAAAAATGGGCACGCCTCGTAAGGCTCCAATTTTCTTTCCAAGTTATGGTTAGTTTATATACAGAACAAGAATAAGGAATAGGAAATAAGAATAGTACACAAGATGTTAAAACATTGCCGCGCCGTATATCGGTTTATGTAGAAATGAAATTTAACTTAAACACAAGAATAGTTGATAACATTTAACATTTTATTCCTATTCCAAGAATAAGAGACGATAAGCATGCGCACAATGGTCAAAATGTCGGCCGTAATAAAATTTGTTCAACAGATGTTTTCCAGCTGTGATCAGAAGGTTGGAAACAACAATATAATGTGTGAAACACAAGTAAATAAATTTACAAAATCTTCTAAATTCATTTTACTGCAAACGAATTTTTTTTAAAGGTTAGATTAAACACAAGAACCTGTCAAACGACAACCGTTAAGCCTGGAACAGAATGCACAGCGCGCTACGCCGTCAGCGCGGCGTCATTTGCGACAGCGTTGCGTAGCGCCGTTGAGAATTTTCGAATTGCACACAATGCAATAATTTATAACGCCGTCAAGTGTCACTTGACAACCTATATCTGTGTTAATACGTGCGCTTTCTTTTATTAAAAGTATAATGGATGATGAATACTTGTGTGTGATGTTATTTATGTTTTATGCAAGTTATTTATACATACAAACACTTTACCATTCAGTAAAAACTGAGGTTAGGTGTTCTGCGTCAACGTTCAACGGCGTCAAAAGTTGGAAGTTGACGAACATTTAGTATCAACGGCGTTCGAACGCCGGAGGACGTTGTTCATTCTGTGCACTTGCGTACGACAGCTTGGTTTTAACTTTCTTCTGACAGATAGCGCCGTACGTACGCCGTTAACGCGTCGTAGAACTCGTTGCATTCTGTTTCCCACTTTAAACACAGGCCAACGCAAGTACGCAGGCGCAGCGACGAAATGTTATGTCCGATATAAATGGAATCATATTTTTTATTCGTGTGTACTATTCTTATTTCCCATTCCATATTCTTGTTCCGTATATAAACCAACCATTAGAGATCAATGAGAATTCTACAAAATCACACCGCAGGTCTCTAACTTTTACCGTTCTCGAAATAGGAATTTCAAAATTTATGATTATTTTGATTTTGTCTTTAGGTTCCGCGGTGATAATGTCGATCTCACAATGCCGTTCCCACTGTTTTAGTGCCACCGTTTTTTATGAAGTTGATTCTCATCTGTGGAATTTAGTCTTCTGTAGCTTATATAGAACTAAATGTTCGTTATTATTACCCAGTCTCTGTTAAAAGACTATTCTGAACGGTAAAAAAATGTTTCGAAATCTTAGCCATTTGAATAATATCCTGCCGTCTTATTTTATTATTTATTTATACAACTTTTGAAGTGGTTTTTTTGTAAAATGGAAATTTAAATATATTTTACTACGACTGTTAAAAAAACAGTACTATATTTCACTTGATTTTGTACATAAAATGCGTGTTTTTGGTGACTATTAAAAAAATGTAAAAAATGTTAAAAAAAAGTTTCATACGGTCTGTTCCAAACGGTTAAGCGGAACTAGATTTTGCAATCTAGTTACTTTCATCGTTTAAATCGTGCCTTTCGACCGTTTTGTTTAAGCTTTGTAAATCATACTTACATTAAACATTTTTTTGTTAAAGTTAATATCATTTTAAAATGTCATTTTCTTTATATTTTAATTTTTTGTGTCATTCTTAATACAAATTTCCCATTTATTTATTTTTTTGTCATTAAAATATAAAAAAAAATATATTTAATTTTGACATATGTCATTCGTTTCCATGGTTTCATTGTTGGAATTTTAAATTTTGACATCCCAACGTGAAAAATGAAATAACCCAAGCAAGGTCCCTTCTCGTGACAACCTAAAAGAACTAAATTCCCATTTAGTTCCGCGTAACCGTTTGGAACAGACTGTAAGTGTTTCATTATTGCATAGTTTCCATAAGCATAATACATACGCTACTGGGGGATACACAACGATCTCTAACCTAACAAGTCAATTCGTGATCTTAACTTCAAAAATCCCAAATATTAGTTTTGTCTTATTTTTTGGCAAAATTTTTACATTGTTTTGGCAGAAAAAAAACCTTTAAAAAAATGATTTTTTGGACGACCATTTCAAAAACAGTTCTTTTTCATCATCAAGTACTAAATCTTTTTTGGTCCAGACCGATTAGTTTATTTTTTTGGCCGCTAGATGCTAGAGCCATCTATGTGTCATTTCTTAAGTTACAAGATCTCCATGGTTACACGGAAACAACTGACAGTCAAACATTTATAATTGTAATAATTGTTCAGTAACCATAAATTATCCAATGTAAATAAATACATTTAATTTTTATAATAAAAATTACGTTTGGTCGCCCAAAAAATATAATGTGCACCTTTGCCAAAAAGATCTACTTTTTGGCCGTGTTAAAATATAATTTTTTCATTAAATACATATTTGTTTATATTTATCTCGGGATGTATTTTTTTGAACTTTCTCTAGTTTTTCTCTATGTGGGTCGAAGAGTTGTACAAGTATGCCAAATTTATACTTTCTATGTTCATCCGTTTAACTACAAATTCTATCCTACAGACAGACAGATACAAGAGTGACGTTATAAGGGTTTTTTGGTGGTTATACCTACAAAACCTTTAAAATAATAGTCTAGATATGAAATTTGAGTTTATAAGATCACTTTCATTAATTAGAATTTTTTAGTTCAGAATTTCCTTGGGTACTCTCATAATATAGAACACTTAATTGAATCTAAAAGAAGAAGAAATATTTCAATTATCATAATGAATCACTGACAAAAGATCATCCTTCGAATTTTAACTTCATTAATAATTTAAAACGTTTTTATAATTACATTTTAAAATAATTTCTTTTAAATTTTGATAGGTTCTAAATAGGTATCTAAGTTAGCAATTGGATTTTGTTGTTTATTTAACACGTGGATTGTGAAATAGTTAAGGATAATGGTTTTGTATGAAGTTGAGTCGCAAACTATCCAGACAGAGAGCAAATCAAATTATCTTCTGGGTGAAAATGAGAAGGTAATCAACGTTAGATGAGTGCGTATTGCAAACGGTTTTCTCTCTAATAATTACCAGATATCTTTTTCTACTTTGTCTGATTGGATCTCAGCAGAGGTAACTCGTCACGAACAAATACCAAGAAAATTTTGTCTCATTGTCGATTGAAGTTTTTATTTCACCAACACAATTCCTCCATTAATATCCCACAGAAATTAATTACAAATTTATCAGCAACCAACACAGACCCAATACAAATAGTCAATTCAGTTAAACATATTTTTAATGCACCTCTTTTTAACTTCCAAGAGATAACAAATACAATACCTGTTCATAAAGGAAAAGATAGGGATGATTTAAACAACTACAGGCCCATATCCGTTACACCAGTTTTCTCGAAAATTCTTGAGAAAATTTTATTTACGCAGTTATTGGAACATTTCGAGATTAACAATTTATTAAATAATAGTCAGTTTGGTTTTAGAGCTGGAAGGTCTACAAGTAGTGTAATTTTAGAATTCGTCCAATTCATAACAAACGGATTTGACAAGGGGTATCATAGCATTTGACTGTCTCATGATATTTTCATAAAAAGTTAAAATTCTATAACATAAGTACGAACAGCTCCAACTTCCTACAGTCATATCTAATCAACAGGAAACAGTATGTATTATCTAATGAAGTGAAATCTGAGGAACTCATAAATGCGGTGTAACCCAAGGGTCTATTCTTGGGCCTCTGTTATTCTTAATATACGTTAATGATCTACCTCTTTTTCTAGATAAAGCAAAAACCAGGGCTTCGAAACGTTATTTTATTCGTTCCGGTTTTTGTCCCGGTTCAATTAAAAAAATTAATATCGGTTTGGTTCCGGTTTTCGTTCCGGCAAAAATAACGGTTTTTTTTCGGTTTTCGGTTCAGTACCGAATGATATATTTTTAAATGCTTTTATTTGTATTAGAAATTTATTTTCCACTATAATTTAGAAGAACATTTTATTCCTTATTTTGTAATAAACATACCAAGGCCACTGTGGGGGGCTTCTGGGCGTTCAACCCCCCCCCCCCCCGAAATAATAGAAGCGCATTTTTTTTTAACTTATCAGTTAAAAAATTACGATTTTTTTCTGCTCATCAGTTTAAACCAGTGGCGAAGGGAGGCCTCCGCTAGACTTGACATCCCATAAAAAAATAATAATAAAAAAAAAATAAAAAATTTTTTTTTTATTAAAAATTAAAAAGAATTATGTAAATCTTCGAAAATAGATCAAATTATGTTTTATACTATTTTTGTCCAAGGCTTTGGTTTCATAGTCATGAATTTTATTTTTTTTAAATTTTGTCCCACACTCTGTAGCCCAGATGGTTAAAACTAAAAATCTAAAAAAAATCTAAGTAATGTATATTGGTGTGAACCGAAATAGTACAACAGGAATTTTTGATCAGATTATGTTTTCGGAAAATAACGCATTTTTTGTGGTTTTTGGTTCACAAAGTACAAAAGTTATACCAATGTAAGACACTCACATGCAAGGCGTACGATGGCGTTATTGGTTAGAGCACTGGTGTAAACTCGCTGGTAAACGATTTTTTTCGAGTTCGAATACTGAGTGAATTTTATTTTTTCTGTTTTTTTTTGCATTTTTATTATGTTGAAATTATTTTGTCAAAATTCTAGTTATATTTTGACAAATGTTGTATTTAATTTTTAAGAGCGTAAATTTAATAATTATCTTATTATATGATTAACAGACGATAAATTATTTTAAAAATATCGTTCATTTTGCCGTGATTACTACAAAGTAAAATTTGTCCTACACACTAAGCATACCGCCTTCACTTATTATATACCTGCGAAACCCTGAAATGTGTGAATATTCACACTTCACATCAATTTTTATAAAAAAAACAATAGGGTTCGTCACAATTATTAGGAAATTTTTTTAAAACCAGAACGAACTCTCTGAGTTAAACCGTTCTTGAGTTATCGTGTATACACACACAGACACACACACACACAGACACACACACACACAAACACAGACACACACACACAGACAGACACGCACACAGCGCCCAAACGTTGGGACTAAGTTATTGAGAAGCAGGGAGACTATATTGAAGGATTGTTAAAAAATACTGTAAGAAAAATATACATATAACATACAAAAGAATCGTGTGGATTATTTATGAAATGACCTCGTCGAAAAAAACTTGGTTTTAATATTCTAAGCATATTTTAAGTTGTCAAACTAAATTCTCATCTCGTAATAAGATTTTTCAATCTCAATAAAATTATTTTTCGAGTAATAAGGGTAGTTTTTCACGTACGCCTCTGGAGACAGTACGGCTGTGATGTCAAGAGCTCTCGATCCAATTTGTGCGGTAGGAAATGTCGCGGTCTCACGACTGATCAGTCGCTCGGGGAAGAACGAAGAAGCTCCGCCAGCCGACAACAGAACTGCCTATAATTGGATACATGAGATTTTACCCAAGTCAGGAAAGTGTTTATTTGAGGAAATTTCAATATTTGTTAAAGATTTTACAAACAGGATGAACAGTGAAAAGGTGAAAATAGCACAAATAAAGACGTGTTTTGCTTCTTTAACTTTCTTGATGTGTACTGGCATCTGAATAGCTTAATGATGAAGAGCACTGATCTCATATTAATCTAACATTATTATATACTGGCATTTCTCTTACTGATAAATAATCTGTACTGGCCTCTTAATATATCAAACATGTCACGTATTGGGCTCTTAAAGGCCTAACATTGACGTGTACTGGCCTTTTAAAAACTCAGAATGTAATGGTATTTTACAACAAAAAACTGGCCGCATCAAAGTTAAATTGTGACGTGTTAATATCTCCACAAAGACGTGTATTCGTGTATCGGCGTCTTCATGGATGAAGTTTGACGTGTACTGACCTCTTTATGGATGAAAAGTGACGTGTACTGACCTCTTAATAGATGAAAATTTCCATGCACTGACCTCTTAA
Organism: Liopterus haemorrhoidalis; assembly: GCA_963971575.1. Taxonomy (NCBI): domain Eukaryota; kingdom Metazoa; phylum Arthropoda; class Insecta; order Coleoptera; family Dytiscidae; genus Liopterus; species Liopterus haemorrhoidalis. The sequence continues at coordinate 58,934,464 of OZ020616.1, read as the reverse complement.
CAAATTAAAAATTAAGTGTACTGTTCTCTTAATAACTAGATTAATGACCTATATTGACCTTTAAAACCCCCATAGAAACGTGTGTTGGTCTCTTAATAGACGGAAAAAATTATGCGTAATGGTTTGTCAATAGATGAAAAATGTAATGTGTCCGCGTCTTAATGGATGAAAAATGCGGTGAACTGGCCTCTTAACAAATTAAAAAAGACGTGTACTGGTCTCTTAATAGCTGAATAATGACCTGTATTGACCTTAAAAAGGCCATAAAGACGTGGGCTGGCCTCTTAAAAACACCACAAAGACGTGTACTGATCTCTTAATAGACGAAAAATTACGCGTAATGGTTTCTTAATAGATGAAAAGTGCCGTGTATTGGCGTCTTAATGGATGAAAAATGACGTGTACCGGCGTTTTAATGGATGAAAAATTACGTACACTGCCGTCTTAATAGTTTAAAATTACGTGTACTGGTCTCTTAATAGATTAAAATGACGTGTACCGGCATCTTAATGGATGAAAATTGACGTATAATGGCCTCTTAATAGGATGAAAATGACGTGAACTGGCTTCTTAACGGATGAAAAATTACGTACACTGGCCTCTTAATAGATTAAAATGATGTGTACTGGTCTCTTAATAGATTAAAACTTACGTGTACCGGCGTCATAATGTCTCTTAATGGATGGAAAATGACGTACACAGTCCTCTTAATAGATTTAAATGACGTGTACCTGCGTCTTAATGGATGAAAATTAACGTGTACTGGCCTCTTAGTGGATGAAAATGACGTGCACTGGCCTCTTAATTGATGAAAAATTACATGTACTGGCCTCTTAATGGATTAAAAGGATGTGTAACGGCGTCCTAATGGATGAAAAATGACGTGCAACGGCCTCTTAATAGATTAAAATGACGTGTACTGGCCTCTTAATGGATGAAAAATTAAGTATACCGGCCTCTTAATAGATTAAAATGACGTGTACTTGTCTCTTGATGGCTGAATAATGACGTATATTTGTTACATAATTTGTCAATTATTTTGTAAATTTCCAATAATTTTATCTGCTATTGCTGTGGTATGTGGCCACTAGCTGGAACTGTAATTAATCTAAATTTATTACATACATTTATACCTACATACATACGTTATTAAAGTTTATTAGCAAATATTTACGATATTTTGTATATTTTTAACATTCCGCATTATTAAAATTCCGACTATGTACTGATGAATAATATGTTTTACTATGGATGCCTGGGATATGAAATAGCATTTTTTTTTTTGGATTTTGGATTTTGGATTTTGAATTTTGGATTTTGGATTTTGGATTTTGGATTTTGAATTTTGGATTTTGGATTTTGGATTTTGGATTTTGGATTTTGGATTTTGGATTTTGGATTTTGGATTTTGGATTTTGGATTTGGATTTTGGATTTTGGATTTTGGATTTTGGATTTTGGATTTTGGATTTTGGATTTTGAATTTTGGGTTTTGAATTTTGGATTTTGGATTTTGGATTTTGGATTTTGAATTTTGAATTTTGGATTTTGGATTTTGGATTTGGATTTTGGATTTTGGATTTTGCATTTTGGATTTTGGATTTTGGATTTTGGATTTTGGATTTTGGATTTTGAATTTTGGATTTTGGATTTTGGATTTTGCATTTTGGATTTTGAATTTTGGATTTTGGATTTTGGATTTTGGATTTTGGATTTTGGATTTTGAATTTTGGATTTTGGATTTTGGATTTTGGATTTTGGATTTTGAATTTTGGATTTTGGATTTGGGATTTTGGATTTTGGATTTTGGATTTTGGATTTTGGATTTTGGATTTTGGATTTGGATTTTGGATTTTGGATTTTGGATTTTGGATTTTGAATTTTGGATTTTGGATTTTGGATTTTGGATTTTGGATTTTGGATTTTGGATTTGGATTTTGGATTTTGGATTTTGGATTTTGGATTTTGGATTTTGAATTTGGATTTTGGATTTTGGATTTTGGATTTTGGATTTGGATTTTGGATTTTGGATTTTGGATTTTGAATTTTTGTTTTTTTCCTGTGTTGAGATCGATTTTTCGCTAATTCTTTCACGGTTGGTCGATTTTGACAGCGCATTATAAATCTCTGAACAGCCAGTAATTTCACGCGGATCCTGAGGCATTTTTACCGTTTATTTAAGCAAAGGATTATCCTTTAAAAGCACAGGACAACAAGAAAAGTAAATCAACAAAGAAAACAAAATACAATATAAAAATGTTTTAGTCACTGCAAAAAAACATGTCGATAAAAATTAATAATTTACGACAATTTCTTCAGAATAAAATTTAAATTAAAGAATTCCAGAGTTCTGCATATTCTTCGTATCATCACTGCATATTCTTTGTCTTCATTAAATTAATAAGACATATATTGATAAAAGGCTTCATTTTTTCAATTCCAGAAACGTATTTCTCACTATTAACAATGTGTTATTTATATAAGCTTTTGCCTGTTACACACTTCTAATTTTTCTAGGTCTTCCCACCTCCATATTTCAATGATGTAATCCAGTGATGGCATCCTACTAGTTCGGACCGGTTCGGAACGGTTCGCGCGAACTGTTTCTTAAAATTATTGAAACCTTAGAGAACCGGTTGTTAGAATTATTAAAAATAAATGAATTACTCTGACTTCAGTTTTGAATCGTGCGCCGTGCCCTGCAGTGTTGCAAATGTAATATTTATTTTATAGGTTATTAATAATACGCTCTTAAAATTGTTTTCTTATATTTAATAAATGGAAATAAGTGATTTGTTTTTACTCTTAAAAATACTTAAAAGTCGCAAAAAAAAATTGGCGACGACAAGAATCTTTCTACGTGTTTGTACCCAGGCGCGCACCTAGAAGGGGCTTACGGGCTTGACCCCTCCCTCCAAGAGCTCCAAAAATATGTGGTTGCTGTCAAAATATAAGTAAGGACAATTTTTTTTTATTTTGGTCATCACTTGTATCCTAGAGACGAGGATTTTTTTAGGTCATCATTTGTATTTTAGAAGTTTTTAAAAATTTAAATAATTCCTGTTCTGAGCTCCTCCAAAGTAAAATTCCTGGGTGCACGCCTATTGGTACCCTTATCCTATTTTCTGTGCCAGTATTTTTGATAGGTATTTTAAAGCGTTTATATTTAAATAAAATCCATATTCAAAATGAAATTCCATCCAAAATATTTATAAAATTAATAAAGTTGTAATGGTGTTCGTCTTGTGTTTTAAATTAAATTTCTTGTTTGTGTCGCTGTGTGCTGAATAATGCAGAAGTGGCTGTGTACATAGTCGAGACATTACGACATGCAAATCGAACCTATTTCATGCAGCACTTCAAAAACACAAATTTGAAATTAAGATGTAGTCGCAGCCACCTTTGATATCGCATGAATACGGATGTTAGACGATGTTTATGCGTACACGCACATTTACTACCTACAACAGTGACAACCAACATGTACGAAACAGAGGTTTGACAACGGAGATACTCAAACAGTGACCGGATATCGTCAGGATTCACATTAAAAGCCCAAAAATAAACATTATAACATCAGTAGCAATCGTGTTGTTAATAATAATTTTTTTATCTTGGTGCTGGAAAAGTAAGAACTATTTTGGATATTTTTGATGTGCTGATTCCAAAAATACCTGATTCTTTTTCGTAACAGCTCTAGTTTTTGAGATACAGACTAATTGATTTTAGTTTTTTATTTAAAAACGGTAAACTTCCTGCTTGGACAGCAAAGTGGATATACAAAATACCCTTGTTTTTTATTTCTTTGGGACAACAGAGCTAAGGATCAGCACTGGGTTAACAGAAATTGGGTGATTTACGTTAAGAAATGTCATAATTCAAGAAAAACAAAACGTTGTCAACGAACCTTTGGTTGTGAGAGAGAAAATTATATTTCCACCCTTGCATATCAAGTTAGAAATTACTATAAGTTAGATATTTGAACACAAGTCAGTTCAAAACACAACAGACGTATTATTAAATGACTAATGTAAAAATCTTTTTATTCAGGGATACCAATACAAATGTCCCTATATTAAATAAACACTTTTAAAATTTGTAAATCTTCAAAATGACTATCAAACACAAACTAAATATGACTTTAAAAGGTATGTTTTAGTAAAATAAAAGAGTAAAGAGCAATTTTAGTCTATAATTCACATGCAAAAAAAAACGATTAAGTTTTTTTTCGCCACTAAGTTTGTCATTGAAGTTATGACGCAAAATAACGAACTGCGCTGTTTCAACGACTGAGCTATAGTCGATATGTGACCAAAATGCCATTTTTTTTTAATTGTTTCATAATTAGCGAAAAAGTATTATCCAAAATTCTGTTTTATTATTTTTGTTCACAATAAAGTGTATAACGATTTTTTTAAATTAAGAGTTTTTTATTTTAGAAATTTTTAAGTACTTTTAGTCATTCATTTTAGCTAGTTTTAAAATTTTAATCTTATTTTTTTCAAGACTTTTTAATTATTTTATAATAAATCTGAGCTGAGACGATATATAGGGGAATAAAGTGCCCGTTAACCTTTGGCTCGAAAAGTGCTTTCATTGTTCAGAAGTGTTTGGCCGTCTTAATTAATAAGAACTTCATTAATTATAGCACAAAGGATCGTATTGTTTGTCCTATATTGAGGTAAAAATAACAGTTTCAACAAAAAATATCCACAAGATTATTACAATTAATAATAGATAGAGAGACTAAAAAAAAAAAAACAGATTTGCCTGACCAAAAATTAAAAAAAAAAAAGATTTATGTAAATCAAAAATACATCAAATTATGTTCTGTTCATCAATATTGTTCAAGACTTGGTTTACTATTTACGTTTTTTTTTGCTCTCTCTTTTTGTTATTTTATATGTGTGTCAAATAGCAGTATAAGCATTCTAAATTTCAACTTTCTAGCCGTTTGGCCATAATACCAGGTCTACAAGTATGAAATGCGGATTTTTTTTTAAATAAAACACATTAAACTCAAAAGAACAGTAAAAGTTTATTTATTCAAAGTATGCTCCATTAGAAGTTACACATTTTTCCCATCTTTCAGGCAATTTGTGAATACCTCGCCAGTAGAACTCTTTCCCATTTCCCCGCAAACCATTCATCTAGCCATTCTTTCACATTTTCATATAAACAAAAGTGCTGCTCGGCAAGTGCGTGACCCATCGATGCGAACAAGTGGTAATCTGAAGGGGCCAAGTCTGGTGAGTAAGCGGCATGGGGTAGCACTTCCCACTTGAGTGCCTCCAATGTGTTGCAAACTGCTTTTGCCTTATGTGATGAAACGTCATTGTGAAGAAAGATTACCTTGTGCTGTCCTCTTTCGTATTCTGGTCGTTTTATGAGTAGCGAATGGTTCAATTCGATCAGTTGTTGTTGGTAGCGTTAGGTATTAACTGTTTCACCAGGTTTTAACAATTCATAATAGACCACACCCTTTTGGTCCCACCAAGTACAGAGCATTGTCTTTTTGCCAAAGCGATTCGGTCTTGCAGTTGATGTGGATGGTGAGCCTGAGTTCACCCATGATTTTTTGCGTTTGGGATTTTCAAAATAAATCCATTTATCATCGCCAGTAATGATACGATGCAAAAAAGACTTTATTTTATATCGTGAAAGCAAATTTCACAAGTGTTTTTCCATCTGCCTCTCATTCAATGCATGTGGAACACATCTGTCGACTTTCTGGATCTTACCCATCTCTCGTAGGCGATTGGAAACAGCTTGTTGACTAACGCCTAACTGCTCTGTTAGTTGTTTTTGTGATTGACTATCGTCTTCCTGTAGCAATGTTTCCAATTTTGTATCTTCATATTTTTTTGGAGGTTTTCCATGTTCTTTGTCTGTAAGATCAAAGTCACCACTTTCGAAACGCCGAAACCATCGTTCACACGTATCTTGCGATGGAGCATATTCACTATAAGCTTCTCGTTTTTTTCAAATGAAAACAAAACAGTAGTACTGTCCGCGAATGCTCTTTATTTGGCACAAAATTTGACATTTTTAACACAGCAAAACAAAACTATGTGATCACTTTTCAAATTATAACCTATACGCATTTGACACTTAATGATAACTTAACAAAACGCCATATGTGTTGAAACTTTGAACTATACACTCTGTTTGCGCAGCAAGTTTGAAAAAAATCCGCATTTCATACTTGTAGACCTGGTATCTACCGTACAGACAGACAGACACATGAGTGACATTACCAAACCCTAAAAATCATATACTGGTTATATTAGAATTTAATTTCAGAGTATTTTTTAAGTCTTATTATTTTCATTTCTCCAAGACGTTTGTTAGATTAAAGCGGTTTTAATCTGTGTTTTTAATCTTGATTTAAAAATGCCTGTTATTATTGTGTGAATATTAAGGGGGGCGATAAAGCGGTGTAAATGTACGGCCCGAGGTGAAATTATCACGCAGTCCTACCAACAGACTCGCTTTTAAACATTAATGTGTTTTCATTACCGCCTACAGGGACTACCAACAATTAAATTTACGAATTTATTCAAACTTTTCAATATTCATAACTACTTTATGAAACGAGGGATATTAATAATTATTTACAACAGATGGAACAAATGACAGAGTTGAAAAGTTGATAAATTTCGTATAGGGCTTTATGATTTTCATGTAGGGTACTAAATGAAAGCTCATACATAGATTCATCACGGAAATATGGAGGTAGACCTAGAAAAATTAGAAGTGCTGCCAAATAAATACATCAAATAGATGTTGGGCCTAGACAAATGCACACCGGAGTATATTTTATTAACGGGTGTTTTTTTTAGAGGTATAGAACTTTAAGTTGGCATTACTGTTCAAGATGGCGACCGATTTAACAGCTGTCAAGTGATTTATTCTCAGTTTGGTTTGGCAATTCATCATGAATAGACTCATAGTGCAATTTTATTTCGAAAATAATGGTTCTGTGCGGAATACGTATCGCGCAATACGTCCATTTTATCGTCGACAAAATCGTCCATCAGAGCAGTTAATTCGATTAACCATGGAACGTTTTCGCACCACGTTTACTCTTATTGATAACTCGCATCCCCAGAGACGCCGTACGGTGCGTACAGAAGAAGCTATTGGTACTGTAGAGCGTACTGATGGCCAGAACGTTACAGTCAATGGTGATCGGTATAGAGCCATGATTACTAACTTTTTCATTCCTGAATTGAACAGCCATGATGTCCAGGAGCTGTGGTTCCAACAAGACGGCGCAACATGTCACACAGCTCGTGCCACAATCGATTTATTGAAAGACACGTTTGGTGACCGCCTAATTTCACGTTTTGGACCTGTGAATTGGCCTCCAAGATCTTGTGATTTAACACCGCTGGACTACTTTCTGTGGGGCTATGTAAAGTCATTGGTCTATGCGGATAAGCCACAAACGCTTGACCATTTGGAAGACAACATTCGCCGTGTTATTGCCGATATACGGCCACAAATGTTGGAAAAAGTCATCGAAAATTGGACGTCCAGATTGGACTATATCCGAGCCAGCCGTGGCGGTCATATGCCAGAAATCATATTTAAAATGTAATGCCACAAGATTATCTTTCGAATAAAAAAAAATTCATGTCAATCGAATAATCCATCGTTGTTTTATTGCAATTTAAAGTTCTATACCTCTAAAAAAAACACCCATTAGAAAGTGAAAATTAGACAACATCAGAAAAGAAGCTACTAAAAGAGCAAATAAATACGAAGAGAGGATAGTAAGACATCCAGAAATATCTTGCTGTATCAGTGATGGACAGAAAAAGAGAGAAAATAGATACAAACAATCCAGATGGGAAGCATAAAGAAAGGAAAGATTTGAGCATAATGACTACTCAACTAAGGAAATATCAAGAAAAAGGAAAGACAAGATATGACACTAGAAATAACAGATAAAATGAGGGACATCCAAGGACAAGAAGTGAGAGGTTATAAAATTCGTGGTATAACAAATACAAGAAAACTTGAAGGACGCAAATACCCGAGTACCTCAAAATCCAAAGTAATGGATTAAAAAACAGGTAATAGCTAGATTTAGGTGCGGAAATGAAGAAAGAGAAAATGAGTACTGGAGAATAAATGAACAAAGGATGTGCAGGATGTGTAGAGAGAAAAGAGAGACCTTGGAGCATATAACTGTGGAGAAATGAAATTTTAAGAAGGAACCAGAGAAGACGAGTTGTGTGGATCATGGCAAAGATTTAAATGGATGGAAGACGACTTACAGAGAAGAGAAGATTTGAGACGAAGAAGAATTTGGAAGTACTTCGTGAACAAACAATTTTGTGGCTTTCGATTCATCTTGGAAAACCTAAACAGTGGATTGTTGCTTAGTTTCTGGTTCATATGAATAAATCCAAGTTTTGTTATCTGGAACGATGTTCTATAAGTATTTTGCAGTGCCTAGGTTGATTTTTTTTTAACATTCCCTTACACCAATCAACACTTTTTTTTGAGCTTCGGTCAAATTATGAGGAATCCATCGGGAACAGATTTTTTTCATAGCTAAATGTTCATGCAAAATCGAATGTATTGCAGTCTGCTATATGCCAAAGGATGCCTCTATCTCACGGTAAGTTACATGCTGATCTCCTTCAATCATTTTGCGCACAGTATCGATGATTTTTTGAATCACAACCGATTTTGGTCGACCTTCACGAGATTCATCACTGACAGACGCACGACCACGACGAAATTCTGCAAACCAATTGTAAACAGTCTTTTCTGATGGTGCTTCATTACCAAAAGTTGAACGAAGCAAATCTATGCATTGTTGTTGTATTAGGGTACTAAAATCGTAAAAAATCATCCAACGAAAACCTTCAGGAGTAATATCTATTTTTTCACAAACTTTTTTTAAACGCTCACTGTCAACTGTCATTTTATAATCTACACTGATTTCACAATAACAAATGTAAAGTTTTACGAGTATACATGACACATTTCAATATCGCCATCTAGTGGTCGTTTGTAAAAACATAAAAGTTAACCCTCGTATTGACATGTGGCAGAACATAACCTCACATTAAATTTAAGCAGTAGCCTGTACGCTTAGGAGTTCACACAACTTTTCTTTCCACCCTCGGACAACAAGAAATGTCCACATTCACATTGGCTACGCTGACTATATACCTGTGGAACCCTGAAAAGTGTTAAAAATTCACACTCCACATCAATTATTTTGATAATATCTGTGTGTCAGTCAGATGTGGTAAAATAGCCCGAAGCGGAAATCCTTCTCGGCGGTTCCTGTAACTGTGAAAAACATGGAAATGGCATTTGAGTAACGCCTTTGTATGATTTACACCAGTATATAGAAACCATTTTCCATTCCTGTCACACACTCTTATATTTTATCAGATGCGATTTTTTAAATATTAATTTTATAAAACAATCCCTTGAAAGCAATGTGAACACTTGAATTTTTAGTTTATTTTTTTAAAAAAAGTTCTTTTATGAAAGGGAATGAAAATTTTAAGTTTTTATCATAAGATCTCACAATAAAAACAAACATTTAAAAGATGGCTGATGCAGCAAAAATAAATTTCTTCCCTACACACGTGGCCCGAAAACGATGTTATAGATTTTTTGCGCAAAATTGACAAAAAAAATTGATGTGAAGTGTGAATTTTCACACATTGCAGGGTTTAGCAGGTATATAATAAGTGAAAGCGGTATGCTGAGCAGAGCCGCAGTAAGGAAAACTTGCGCTAGGGGCAAAACCGTGTTTTGGCGCCCTTGGCAAATAAGTGTAAGTGATGCAAAAAAAAGGTCCTTACCTCCCAAAATCCAAGTGATGAGCAAAAAAAAAGGTCTTCACCTCCCTAAATCCAAGTGATGAGCAAATAAAAAATGTCCTCACCTCCCATAATCCAAGTGATGAGCAAAAAAAAGGTCTTCACCTCCCTAAATCCAAGTGATGAGCAAGAAAAAGGTACTCACCTCCCAAAATTCAAGTGATGAGCAAAAAAAGGTCCTCACCTCCCAAAATCCAAGTGATGAGCAAAAAAAAGGGCTACAGGTGTGGGACAAATTTTCTTTTGCACAATTTTGGCAAAAATCGCTTTAAAATAATTTATTTTGCAAAATTAATCGAAAAAAAGTGATGAGAAATAGGAAAGAAAAATTACATACATTAAGCATGAATCTTTTTTTATTGATATACGTTCAGTAAACTGTGTAATTTTTTCACTTCGTGTTTTTTTATATCTAATATTGTGGAAGTGCCGTCGCCATATTTATCAGACCAATAACGTCCTGAGTCACCTCATTTCAATGCACTGATGATATCTAATTTGTCTTTTAAAGATAGTACAACAGGTTTTATTTTCGATGATATATCGGTAATATTAAAAGAAAATATTTAAATCGCACGTCCAGACACGTCATGATGTGAAAACCGGTACACAGCGAATTCATAAAATAATTTCCTCGTTTAAAAGAATCCGGATAATCGAAAATTCGGATAATCGAGGTCCGGATAAGCGAGGTTCTACTGTAATTGTTTTTGATCTCAAATCCCGAAACATAAAAGGCAACCCTTGTATTCAATTTTATTTCTCACACTTTACCAGGTCTACAAGTATGAAATGCGGATTTTTTATTTAAATAAAACACATTTAACTCAAAATAACAGTAAAAGTTTATTTATTCAAAGTATGCTCCATTAGAAGTTATACATTTTTCCCATCTTTCAGGCAATTTGTGAATACCTCGCCAGTAGAACTCTTCCCCTTTCCCCGCAAACCATTCATCTAGCCATTCTTTCACATTTTCATATAAACAAAAGTGCTGCTCGGCAAGTGCGTGACCCATCGATGTGAATAAGTGGTAATCTGAAGGGGCCAAGTCTGGTGAGTAAGCGGCATGGGGTAGCACTTCCCACTTGAGTGCCTCCAATGTGTTGCAAACTGCTTTTGCCTTATGTGATGAAGTGTTATCGTGAAGAAAGATTACCTTGTGCTGTCTTTTTTCGTATTCTGGTCGTTTTATGAGCAGCGAATGGTTCAATTCGATCAGTTGTTGTTGGTAGCGTTGGGTATTAACTGTTTCACCAGGTTTTAACAATTCATAATAGACCACACCCTTTTGGTCCCACCAAGTACAAAGCATTGTCTTTTTGCCAAAGCGATTCGGTCTAGCAGTTGATGTGGATGGTAAGCCTGGGTTCACCCATGATTTTTTGCTTTTCAAAATAAATCCATTTTTCATCGCCAGTAATGATACGGTGCAAAAAAGACTTTCTTTTGTATCGTGCAAGCAAAATTTCACAAGTAATGTTTCCAATTTTGTATCTTCATATTTTTTTGAAGGTTTTCCATGTTCTTTGTCTGTAAGATCAAAGTCACCACTTTTGAAACGCCGAAACCATTGTTCACACGTATCTTGCGATGGAGCATATTCACCATAAGCTTCTGGAAGCAGTCGGTATGATTCAGCAGCAGTTTTTTTCAAATGAAAATAAAACAGTAGTACTGTCCGCGAATCCTCTTTATTTGGCACAAAATTTGACATTTTTAACACAGTAAAACAAAACTATATGATCACTTTTCAAATTATAACCTATACGCATTTGACACTTAATGGTAACTTAACAAAACGCCATATGTGTTGAAACTTTGAACTATACACTCTGTTTGCGCGGCAAGTTTGAAAAAAATCCGCATTTCATACTTGTAGACCTGGTAGTTAGCTACTTATTTGTGATTCGTGTTCAATAATTTCTTAAACGGTTAGTTGGTATTAGGTATTATAATTTATAAGTTTTTTTTTTTTATCTCTAAAAACATCTGAGTTGAATGTGTTCTCGTGCAAACATTGTCTTAGCTCCATAAGCCATTATAAAGTGATGTTGACTTTGAGAATCTCTATGTTTGTTATAGGAAGAGCTGATATTCTCGCGAGAGTACCAGACAAGGGGAAACACAGATTACGCGGTGTAGATCTACCTTTAACTTATAGCCCCCCCCCCCCAAGCGCGTCACGCATTCACGATAATTTGTTTGGTTTAAGGTTCTGTCAATATTAGTACTACATTAAATTATAATTGGTGACGGAGTCGGGATATGAAGCAGTGATAATTATACGACGAATATTAACGCGTTATAATGTTTTTAGGGTTTTGTAGGTATGACCAAAAAAACCCTTATACCGTCATTTTGTCGTCTGTCTGTCTGTCTGTCTGTCTGTCTGTCTGTCTGTCTGTCTGTCTGTCTGTCTGTCTGTCTGTCTGTCTGTCTGTCTGTCCGGTAAAAATTGTAGCCAAACGGCTAAACCTAGAGAGTTGAAATTTGGCATGCTTATACAACTCTTTGACCCGCACATAGGAAAAATACTAAAACATCTAAAAAACATACCCCCCTAAAAATATAAACAAATATGTGCTCATCGAAAACAAAAATATTTTTTTTAAATTCTGAGTAGGGTATCAAATGAAAGCCCTTAGTACGTGGATTAACGATCAAATTTTTATTTTTGCAAAATAAATTATTTTGATGCGATTTTTGCCAAAAATGTGCAAAAAAAGTTTTGTCCCACACTCTGTAGCCCAGATGGTTTAAACTAAAAATCTAAAAAAATTCTAAGTAATGTATATTGGTGTGAACCGAAATAGTACAACAGGAATTTTTGATCAGATTATGTTTTCGGAAAATAACGCATTTTTTGTGGTTTTTGGTTCACAAAGTACAAAAGTTATACCAACGTAAGACACTCATATGCAAGGCGTGCGATAGCTTATTGGGTTAGAGCACTGGTGAATACGCTGGAAAACGAAGGGTTTCGAGTACGGACTGAATTTTATTTTTTCTGTTTTTTTTTTTTTGCATTATTATTATGTTGAAATTATTTTGTCAAAATTTTAGTTACATTTTGGCAAATGTTGTATTTAATTTTTAAGAGCGTAAATTTAATAACCAGTCTTATTATATGATTAACAGACAATAAATTATTTTAAAAATATCGTTCATTTTGCCGTGATTACTACAAAGTAAAATTTGTCCTACACACTCAGCATACCGCCTTCACTTATTATATACTTGCGAAACCCTGAAATGTGTGAATATTCACACTTCACATCAATTTTTTAGATTAGTAAAAGTGTTTTGCAAAAATGTTTAGTGAGTTATAATACTTTATTTTAACGTAACTGAACGTAAATCGGATTGATTATTTCGAAGCTCGTATATGCAAATATTGTCTCAGTGGAGTTGGGTTTGTCATTCTGTACAGTGGCTCACGTATTATGGGGATTCAGGGGGTAAATCTGATTAAAATTGACCGCTACAGGCTTACCGGTTACCGGTACGATCTCTGTGGAATATGCTTATCTACCAACAATGTTAACAGAGACGACAGAATCAAGACAACAGTTCCACAACTAAAACTAATGTTCAAAAAACTATTTCAGAAGTTAACATTTTAACTATGGTACTAAAAAATTGACGTGAAGTGTGAATTTTCACACATTTCAGGGTTTTGTAGGTATTTAGTCAGTGAATGATGATTATTAGAAGGCCAAACGATGAATGCCTGAACATAACACAATTACAAATGTTGGTTTTAAATCGTTTAAATCAATAGGCACGACAAGAAGGTTGTATACTAGCGTCGGCGAAACAACGCAGTTACGTCACACACGATTAACAAACGATTGTTCCAGACAATACAGTCGTTTGTTACGTCGTGTGACGTAAGTGCGTTGATTTGCCGACGCTAGTATAGTTAGATTTTTTCTACCGTGTATTATATATCTCTAATAATACCATAATATATATTTTAACTCATTTTTGTTTTTTTTTTTTTTTTGTATAATTGCAAAATTTTCATTCAAATCCAAACCTGGTAACACTGGGGGCGATCTTTTGTCACGCAAGAGCATAACGCCTACAGAGAGTTTATATTGCGACTATATGAAAAACTGCAGAAACAGATTCTCTACTGGAAATGGAATCCTAGCAACCGACCAGTTATTTATTTATTTTCCTAGTCGATGTTTGCAAAATAAATTTACGTACCTCTTCTCTACCCATAACAAAATATATCCATCCCAGCAAACATTCAACTAACGGCCGAATGCTGGCAAACTGCTTTTATGCTGGTAAATTACTGGCACCAAAAGTAAGTGCAACGCCAGTATTAATAATGTACTTCACATTTGTATTTCGCATTCCGCCTATACGAAGTACTTTACCAGCATTTTATAAGCACTCTTCTTCACTCATACTTTTTACTTAAAACCATCAGAAATAAATCTTGCAACTAATGCGATTATTTTGCACTTTACCGTTGCTGGGCCGGCAACTGATACATCAATGGGCCTGTAACGGCCACGGGGACACCGGGGTACTGGCCCATTACTTTCAATGCCGGGGAGTATGTGCTTTACCAGTACTGGCCCGTATAAAAATGTTTGCTGGGATGTATAAACAAATATATTTTTTAATTTTAGCTATTAAACGAAAATCTTAATACTTGACAAAATTTAGTCAAAATGAAATGTATTTCAAAAATCCGTTCCTTAATCTGTACTTAAAGAGCTTCCATTTAATATCCACACAATTAAATTTAAATTAAAAAATTATATATATAACACAAAAACTGTAATATTTTCCAAAAACGAATACGGATAAAAAATACCTCTCGTAAGTTTCCAGTTCATAGCAATATACATTACTTAGAATTTTTTCAGATTTTTAATTTAACCCTTTAGTTGGTTGCGTTAATTTTTTAGTACTTTTTTGGAAAAAATAGTATTAAAATAAAAAAAAAGAATAAAAAACTACTTTCCATTCCTTTGTCTACGTCTTAAGAGCTTTCGTTTGATACCACACAATAAATTAAAAAACTTTTTTTTTTGTGACACAAAAATCAATATTTTGCGAAGAATCAGTTTGATCAAAATTTCCTTATGAACTATTCCGGTTCCCATCAATGTACATTATTGAGATTTTTTCAGATTTTTAGGTCAACCCCTCTGGGAGATACGGTGGGGAACAAAAGTTTTTTGCTATTATATTGACAAAAACCCCATAAAAAAAAAGATTTTTCAAAAGTAAAAATGTGTTTGTGCATCCACGCTTAAAGAGGTTTCATTTGATACCCACTCAAAATTAAAAAAAAAAAAAAATTCATTAAATACATATTTGTTCATATTTATCCCGCGCTGTATTTTTTGAACTCTCTATAGTTTTCCTATATGTGGGTCAAAAAGTTGTACAAGTATGCCATATTTCAAATTTCTATGTTCAACCGTTTGGATACAATTTCTACCGTACAAACAGACAGACATAAGGTACAAACAGACAGTTATAAGGGTTTTTTGGTGGTCATACCTACAAAACCCTAAAAATATAAAAAGTTTCCCAAGATCTCAGTATTGTCTTTTCGTTGCTTCTGTTCTTACTGGTATTGTTTGTCAACTTGTTGAGATTCGCTGGGTGGTATCATTCTGCCTTGACCTTTGAGGAGTCGAGGGCATGTCTAGGGGGTCGGACGCGGGGGGGGGGCGTTAAAAAGGGTCATTTGTTTCACAACTTGAGGAGATTGTTATGCGGGCCAGGAATTTTGTCAGATTTTTCGTTCAATAAACTTTAACAGAGATTGAAAACGGAATTGTTTGTTGAATTGAAACAAACAATTAATTTTATAATGAATTATTTTATCAACAAAGGACTGTAATGATTTTTTTCTATTTTGTATTTATAAAAGAGTCATTATAAAAACTGAATTGAGTTTTATAATAAGTTTCATTATGACGCTTAACATTTTATTTTATAAAATTGGTAAAATTTAAACAATAACTATCAAATTAAAAAAAATTGACAGCCACCTTGAAAAATAAAAAATTGGTAAACCAGTTCGGCCAACTGCTACGTGCATATACAAAATTCCCTAATCGGGATGTTGTTCGATTATAGGCTATTCCAAATCTTTAAACGTAACCAAATAGAATAATTTTCTTAAGTTGTCACTTGCTTCAGAAGCTTTCAAACAAACACTAATAGTTAATAGAATTTAAAATTTAGTCCCACTTGAACCAAAGAAACCGACTATACATAAAGCAAATTTATTATTTTAAAAGGCATGAAAAATCAAAATATTAAAAATAGTATAAATAACTCGTTACATAAGGTTTTGTACCGCACTTTTCGTTTAGAAAACTCATCGCTTCGCTACTTGTTTTCTAACCCCGATGCATGCGGCAAATCATACTTTATAATACTAGTGTTTTAATACTTTTTTCACATCACTAAACACGAAAGTAGTGGAGCTAAGTCGTAACTGTGACACTTTGGCCTTGAAAGTCCGACCAGCCGACTTTCACTGAAACCTGTAAAAAGATGTGGTTTTTTGAGACTTGACCGTTGGACTGTCAACCGTGCCTTCTCGAAAGCCGTGCTGGAATCGTGTAGGATAAGTTATATTTATATGTGACTTTTGGAGACTTGAACTGAATAGTTATATAAAAGCGATATGTATGTTTATAACTGAAACATTGTTAAAATGCAGTTTGTTAAATGTGGATCCCTGAAAGTCAAATCTAAACGCTAATGAATATATCCACACAGGTGAACGTCGTCATGGATATCTCTTACCTGAGAGCATACGATGTATCATATGCGGTCAAACTGCGGTAAAACTAACGTCATGTTAACTTTGTTAACGCACCCGAAAAGTTTAAGCTTTCAGAACATCTATTTGTATTCTAAATCGTTGTTTCAACCGAAATATCAATTGTTAGGTCGAGTATTGAAAAAAGTGAAGGGAATAGGATATTTTCCATATGAAGACAGTGAGGATATTGTTAAATTCAAAGAGGCGAAACGAAATGGTCGGAGTTTCAAGGCCAAAGTGTCACAGTTATGACTTAGCTACACTACTCACGAAGGTCCACTATCTTTCAAAGATATAAGTGGGCCAAAGAGTTTCTATAAACAAATGCGTTGTGCACACTGTCGGCAAGTAAAAAATCACGATCTGTTTCTTGCCGGCACTGTGCACAACGCATTTGTTTTTATAAACTTGCACAATTGACTGTGCACAGTTGTGAATATAAAGAATCCACCGTATATTATAACTGTACGTTTCATATTTTGGACATTATTTTTGGTAATCTTATTTTGTCGTTCAGCTGGTGAGTAGTTTTCTGGTTTTGAGACGAGCGAGTCCAGCTCGGCGGTTTTGTAAGCGACAGTGAATCGTTATATAAACACATTAATCAAGGCTGGTTTTCAGTCGTGAATTCCCCCGAGAACTTCACTCTAAGCGATGGATCTTTTTCCCTCGTGTTTGCATTTAATTAAGTCCATAAATTTATTGATATACAATTATGAGATATTTAGTTACATTTTTAATAATTTATCTCGGTTATTAGCTAGAAAAAAAAAACATCATTAATATGGTAAGGAGTATTAATTTTTTTAGAAGAACATCAAAAGGAATTTTTGATAATCTTTAGTTAATCAATAGGCACGACAAGAAGGTTGCAGTTAGATTTTTTCTATCGTGTATCATAATATCACTGATAATACCATAATATATATTTTAACGCATATTTTTTTTTTTACAAAATATTCAAATCCAGACTTGGCAACACTGCGGGCGATCTTTTGCCATGCAAGAGCATAACGCCTACAGAGACATTGTTTATATTGCGACTATATGAAAAACAGATTCTCTACTAGAAATGGAATCCCAGCAACCGGCCAGTTATTTAATAATTTCCCTAGTCGATATTTCCAAAATAAATTTATGCACCTCTTCTCTACCCATAACAAAATGTATCCATGTATATACATTTTTAAGGGTGTTGGACAAGCATTTTTTTGGCATATTTTTTGACAAAAATCGTTTTGAAATAAATAAATTTGAAAAAAAAACTACTTATCGTTGCTTAATCTACGTCTTAATAGCTTTCTTCTGATACCAAATAACAAATTTTAAAAAAATAAATAAATTTCTCAACGACACAAAATATTTTTCGAAAAAATAATCAGATCAAAGTTCTTGTTGAACTATTCCGGATTTTTGTATCGACCCCTCTGGGAAATAGGGTATACAAAAGTTTTTAGACAAATTTTTGTTGAACATCCCATAAAAAATGATTTTCTAGAAATTAAAATTTGTTGGTTTATCCAGGCATTAAGAGGTTTCATTTGATACTCCAATCAAAATTTTTTAAAAATATACAGTGAATTCATTTTTTAACGCAACATGTACTATGTCATTTCCATGGATACAGTTTTTGACAGCAATATAAAGCTTGTTCATTTTCATTTGCAACATAGAAAAAACCATATTTACTAGCAAAATCAAAATATTTTATTGAAAAGTCAAATAAAAAAAAAATAAAAAAGAAATAATAAATAAATAACTAATAAAAACTTATAATAAATGTTCAAAAGTTTCTCCGTTTACTTGCATACAAAATGTTAAGCGATCATAAAAATGATTAAAAACATTTAGCAATTGCTCTTAAGGTATATTGTTGGATGCTGGAACAATTTTGTCTTGCAATTCAGCAACATCCCTCCATTATATACTTTGGCCTTTAAATATCCCCAATAAAAAAAAATCATTGGGTGCCAAATCCGGAGATCTCGCTGGCCAATTCGACCCTCCTCTTCCAATTCAGCTATTTGTGAAAGGTCTATGTAAATATTCTTTAACTCTTCTAGAATAATGGACTTGTGCGCCATCATGTTGAAACCAGACTTGTCCATTAATATTCAGGTTTTGCAACGCAGGTAATATTTGGTTCTGCAAAAGGGCTAGATATTTTGCGGCATTAAGGTCACCGTCAATAAAAAAAGGCCCTATAATATTGGTTCCTATTATCCCTGCCCAAACATTTAATTTTTGCGGCCTTTGAGTTCAGGAGGAATGAAACAAAGGTAAATTTTCTTGACTCCAGTACCTAAAATTTTGTCTGTGCACTTCACCATTTAGAGTAAACGTTACTTCGTCAGTATATAATATTCTTTGAAACATTGTTGGGTCAGAATTAATTTTTTCAAACATTTCAAAATCCATACGTACTGCTGCGTCCCTTTCTAACAATTCTTGATGGTTTTGAAATGTGTATGATCGAAACTTTTCTTTTTTTAAGAAGTTAAAAACAGATCCAATACTGACACCAACGGTTTGTGCTATTGATCTTAAAGTATTTTGATTGTTATCTTCCACTTGTAATAATATTTCCAACTGCTTCTCTTCTGTAAGCACGTGGAATGTTGTTCTTTTTTTATTTTTATTATGTTTTGACTTAAGACATCCTTCGCGATGAAATTTATTAACTAGTCTTGAAATTGTAGAAGGATTTGGTATTGGCCGATCTGGATAAGTTGCACTAAATACAGCAGAAACTTCTCTTAAACTCATTTGGGAGTTATACCAAGTTACTATCATTATTTTTTCTTTATCTGTATACATGTTAATCAATTTTTAAATCAGGAATGAGTAAAAGTATACACACTAATTGTCTATGTTGCAAATGAAAATGAACACGATTTATATTGCTGTCAAAAACTGTATCCATGGTAATGACTAAATTATATTTAACCAGTATATAAGTGTAAACTTTACACAAAATTTAACAAAAAAAAAAAAAAGATGTGTAAATAATTAACAAGAAAATCGATTGATTTCATGGTACACTAAAATTTTATTTTTTATTGTACCATGAGGGACTTCATGGCGTTTCACTGGCGTTTCACTGGCGTTTCACTGGCGTTTCACTGGCGTTTCACTTTAACACTGCGTTTCCCTCCATTAAGAAAGTGAGTTGGCACAAATCTTAAATTCCATTGTAAATATTATCTAAATTATAACAATCTAACTCCATATTTCATTGTTAAAATACCACATACCTTCGCATTTAACATAAACACGATTCCTGGTGCATTCCAAGCCCGAGCTTTAGACCCCCCCCCCCGGTCCACCCGGCTCCGAGAAAGCTCGCGGATCCTCCACCCGTGACACACATACCTTAGATGTACGGCGGGTGGCCTGCACGCCAGGACGGATTAAAATTATGTGACAAGAATTTTCGAAAGCGTCACATATTTCGATTTACTACCGATATATTAATATTTAAGATTTCTACACATAATAAAGTTACACAATGAATATATATAACTTGGTGACAATAAAATATAAGACGATTTTTCTCTTTAGATCGACAATAAAGTGACAATGTGTGTGACAAATAACACTACCCAGTAAAATATTTTTTTTATTTTGGTGCCGGAAAAGTAAGAACTGATTTTGGATATTTTTGAAGTGCTGATTCCAAAAATACCTGACTGTTTCTTAGCAGCTCTAGTTTTTGAGATACAGACTAATTGATTTTAGTTTTTTATCTAAAAACGGTAAACTTCCTCCTTGGACAGCAAAGTGGATATACAAAATACCCTTGTTTTTTTATGTCTTTGGCACATCAGAGCTAAGGATCAGCACTGGGTTAACAGAAATTGGGTGATTTCCATTAAGAAATGTCATAATTCAAGAAAAACAAAACGTTGTCAACGAACCTTTGGTTGCGAGAGAGAAAATTGTATTTCCACCCTTGCATAACAAGTTTGGGCTTATGTAGCAATTTTTGAAAGCTTTAAGGGGGGGGTATGGTCAGAGCAGCACATTTTATACCCATTTTCAAGATTTTTTTTTAGAAAACTGTTAATAGTAACTTGATTGGGATAGTACCTACAGTAAAGAACAACCTTTGAAGAGTATCCAAAAAAAAATTTATTGAAAAATATCGAAATTTAAGCTCGTGACATGAATTTGAAATTTTCGTTCAGGACAAAGAGTTGATTTGCGGTGAGACACATAACTAATGACTGGATCATCTAAAACAAAAAAACCAAAAATATTTCGTTAGTTTATGAGTTTCTTGAGGTAACGCTGTCGAAATATTTTTTTTTTCTTGCTTTCTTTTTTTTTATGGAATTTTTTAAAACTGAAAACAGAAATTTCGAAAAAAAAAATTCCGTTTTTTTCGTTTTTTTGACTTCAAACTTATACCAAAAATTAAATAATCTAGATATTTGAAAAAACTCGACAGCGTTACCTCAAGCAACTCATAAACTAACGAAATATTTTTGGTTTTTTTGTTTTAGATGATCCAGTCATTAGTTATGTGTCTCACCGCAAATCAACTCTTTGTCCTGAACGAAAATTTCAAATTCATGTCACGAGCTTAAATTTCGATATTTTTCAATAAAATTTTTTTTGGATACTCTTCAAAGGTTGTTCTTTACTGTAGTTATTATCCCAATCAAGTTACTATTAACAGTTTTCTAAAAAAAAATCTTGAAAATGGGTATAAAATGTGCTGCTCTGACCATACCCCCCCTTAAATCGAGATGGACTTTGTGTAGGCTACTTGACACGTAAATTTCCTGGTATTAACTCTGAAAAACTGTAAGCCAGAATATTTGATGGTCCTCAGATAAGGCAACCTACTGAAGATCCGCAATCCAATCCAACCGCATCAATGAACGAGATTGAATCTAATTCTTGATGTTCATTTATTCAAGTAGTACAAAATTTTCTTGGAAATCATAAGGCAGAGAATCAGTGGAAATGTGGAAAATATGCTTTACAACTTTAATATTTTCGGTTGTATTATGGCCACTTACCAGAAAACCTAGATGACAAAATATTTAAATTCCATTTACTATTAATTTAGAGGAAAATCCATTTCAATTATCTCAACCTAAGATCATTTCTGAATCCTATTTTTTGTAGTTAATTTTCTATTCTCTCTTATTACGGTCCTGAGTTAATTAAAAAACAATTAAATTAAAAAGATTAAATAGGCAACTCTTTTCAATATTTTTGCGTTTTTTTTTTTTTTTTTACGTTAAACATTCTGGAGGCGCCTTCAAAGGAGAATTCAAATTAAACAATAAATCCTGTCGGAGAAAAGTTCATTCGATTTTAAAACGAATCAATTAGCATTTTCCAGCAAAACCATGGACGCGCTCGCTGTTTCCTAATGTCGAACAACCGGGCCAGAAACAATTGTAAATTTACACAAATGTTTAAAAATTCCGGGGAAATCAGGAAAAGTGATCATAATATATTAAACCAGTGGCGGTCTAGACTTTCGGGAGTCCTGAGAAAGGAAAAAAATCCTTAATTTTGCGAAATCTTTATTATAAAATACACTGGACACTTGCTTATACAAGGTGTCTCAAAAGAAATTTATATTTAGTGGATCGATTAAAAAAAAAGTAAGCCGTATATAGAAAAAATGTTTATTAATTATTAAAATAGACTTTTTGGGGATTTATTTCTTAAAAATAATATCGTCTAAATGTAGACCCTCGCGTTCTCGGTACTCATTTAATCGAACAGTAAAATTACTTATGACGTCTCGGCAGGTGGACTCAGGGATGGCTGCCATTTCGTGACGGATATTTTCTTTCAAATGCGCCAGTGAAGTCGGTTTATTGGCGTAAACTTTAGATTTAAGATAACCCCATAGGAAAAAGTCCATAGGGGTTAAATCTGGACTGCGTGGAGGCCAATTTATGTCACCTCTCCGGGAGATCAATTTGCCTGAGAAAATTTCACGAACACGTGGCAGAGACATATTGGACGTGTGTGAAGTTGCTCCGTCCTGTTGGAACCATGTTCTTTGGTTATAGCCAGGAAAGTTTTGCAGTTCAGGTACCAAGAAGTTGTCTAACATCTCCACATAACGCTCTGAATTCACTGTAACTGCACGCCCCCTTTCGTCTTCAAAAAAGTAAGGGCCGATAATTCCTCGCGCCGACATCGCAGCCCATACGGTCACTTTAGGCGAATGTAGGGGTTTCTGATGTTTGCGTTTCGGATTCGTTGCACTCCAGTAGCGGCAGTTCTGCTTATTTACGTGGTCATTAAGATGAAAATGAGCTTCATCCGAAAACAAAATGTTGGTAAACGTTGAAAATCGCTCAATCACCTGATTTACGAAATTAAGCCTCTGACTGGCATCTTGGGGCTTTAATTCTTGCACCAATTGAATTTTGTAGGGGTGCAGCTTTAGGTCTTTGTGCATAATGCGATGTAATGATGATCTATGCACATTTAAAGCACTTGCGCGCTTCCGAATTGAAAGGTTCGGGTCGTCACGAACAGACTGATTAACATTCTCCACGTTTTCTACCGTTCTTGATGACCTAGGTCGCCCGGATTTTGATTTATCCAGCGTTGTACCAGTCTCTTCAAACTTTTTAACCCAATGTCGAATGAGAGGAATGCTTGGCGCATTATTTAAGTGGCGAAAACCTCGAATACTGCAGAATTTTCTACGCGCTACAGTCGCCGAATCACCGTTTTTGTAAAGATCTGTCTTGAGCTAGATGTTTTAGCTCCCATGTTTTGCCGGTTTCTCTGGCTTCTTTTATGGTTAGTCTACGCCATATGTCCGTTGCAATCAAAGGCCGTTTTACTGATGGACAAAGGGTTGTTCCTTAAGGTATGGCTTTTAAGAAATGGAAGAAAAGATTAGCTAAGTGTATCGTTGAAGGGAAACTACTTTGAACATATTTAAAATATAATCCTAAAAAATATGAACCCTGTGTCTTATTCTCAATAATTCAAACATGACCTTCGTGAAGTTCACTAATCCAGATTAAAATAAAAATCAATATAATCTTAATTTATCAAAAAAAAACTATAACAGCACAAAGTTGAAAAGGTGTATTCCCTGAAGGATATAACGTTCAAACAGTATAAGAGGTTACGGTGAGGGAGGGTGGGGGACGTCTAGCGGCGGCAGATTATGAAATCCTACCGTTTGGTTTCAGGGGATACATTTATTTGCTCTGCGAAAACGACGGCGATATGTCATATGTGACATTGTTCATATAGACAACTCGTTATGCCTCAGATGGATGGATGTTTGCCCCAAAAAAATAGGACTAGGCGTTTTTAAAACATTGTAAGCAAGCTCGAGATGCTCACCTTTAAACGAATATAAACAAATAAACTTATCAACGAGCGTAAACGAATGTACGACAGATGCCCAAAAATTCTCAGCATATACAATGGTTCAAGTTTGCTAACAGAAATACAAATGCAAGTGGTTAGTGGATAATTTCAAAATTTTGTTCGATGTCAGCGGTAGATTTTGAACTACTGGTTCAAGATTTATAAAGGCTGTTCCCGTGAAAGACCGATTAGCCATAACCCTACGTTTTTTGCAACTGGGGATTCGTTTACCAGCATGCAATACTTTTTACTCCATTCCATGTTGAATTATTACTGATGTTTACTTAAATCTACGCGCAAACAATAATATGACTGCATAAACCCGTACATATTGATCTTATCGGTGGGATCGACAAGCTACGGATCGCATTTGTGCGCGATTTAGTGTACGCGCACGCAAATTTTACCTCGTACTCACTTGAGCAATTTTACGCGCACAGCATTCGTACGCGCACAAATGCTCTAGTCAGTACGCGCCTTTACAAATAATAAATTTGGTTTTCCAGTTTAAAATAAATTTTAATTTTCAATAACTCCCGTAACATCAATATATTTATTCCAGCGATGCTCCAAAGTCATTACCCCAGAATTAAAAGACTAAAGGAGGGAGTATTACATGCTTTTTAGAAAGACCAAGATGGTCTTTTAAAATCTCGTTTAGAAAATAATGTAGTTCCTTGAAAATTGGCTGGTTTTTATTTTAATATAATTTATTTTTTAATTTTCAACTTTCTGCCTGTACTATACAGGTTTTGTATTGTTCAGGATGTTTTACGGTGCAATTCATGCCCGGTAATTCCCCGAGTTGCTGCATATTCCCTTTTAGAAAAAGTAATTTCTGATGAATGATATACGTGCAGAAACACTTTTACATATTATTAATTTTCAAAAACATAAGGACAATAACAACGTTATTAATGCAATTTTTTTGCACAAACTATTGTTATCATGGAAGAAGCTTTTGGAGAAAGATTTAAATAGTTTAGAAAATATAAAGCTACACTAGCTCTTTTGACAAAACCAACTGAAGCAGATATGCAGCAATTATATTTATCACCATGGCCATTGATTAATCAGGTACAATTTGAACTTCAATTATTGGATTTGAAATCCAAAGATTTATGGAATAATATATTCTTAAAACTTATTCTGAACTGGAAAGTTTAGAAAGAGAAAAGTTCATTTTATCCAGCATAAGTGGACCGAAATTCGCAATCTTCAAGATGTAGATAAAGTTGTTTTCGAAGCCTGGAATCGAATTCCAGGATCGTTCAATCATTTAAAAAATTATGCTTTTGGACTACTGACAATTTTTGGATCCACACATTACTGTGAGGAGGTCTTTTCACATATGAAATTAATAGTCAGTTAAGAAGTAATCTTACTGACCTGAAACTTGAGTGCTGCCTTGAGTTAAAGATTACTGAATATTTACCAAATATTGAAGTCTTATCGAACACTCTGCAAGTAGCAATCGTCCCAGTAAAAAAAATATATTGTAATATACTGGCAAGTGCAATAGGTACCACAATACATTTATATAAGTAAATATTAATTTATTTATACATTATATATTAATGACAATTTTTACGTTTTTTTCTTAAATATAACATATATTTTTTAGCGGCTCTGCCATGTTATTGTTTTTGTTTTCAATATAGATTTGGCTCTTTGTCATTGAAAGGTTGCCGACCCCTGGCATAGGGCCATTTATTAAAATAATTGTTATCTTATATTGATTTTTATTTGTATGACAATGATCGAATATTTATGAACAAAACTAAATTTTTTCCAGTTATTTGAAAATAAAAAGTTTCTAATATATTTTCATATTTTTCCTGTCAGTTTTTTATATATTTTCCGCTGATTTGAACAGTATTTTTGACACCCTTCAGTTTTTTTTACGTGGAATTTTTTCAATAGTCTCTTAAGCTCATAAACAATATAAAAAATGACGAGTAGAGCCTCCTATCTGCGTTCAGAGAACTAAGAGCGGCGAGACAAAGTTTTTATACGGCGCAATATATCTGCATATTGAAATCTTTTAAGTGTATTGTCATATATAGTGCTAAGATTGAATTTAGAAAATTTCACAGAAAGAAGATATTAAAAACTATGAATATTTTTAAAGCTGCAATACAGAATTACTTTGTCATCTCATATACTGTATCTACAAATTTTATATTATTCATAGAAAAATTTTATGAAAATACAAGGTGTCTCAAAAGAAATTTTATATTTATTTAGCTTACTGCGTGAACGCAACGTATCCGAGGGGCGCGGGGGTTATGTCAATCGGTAGCCTGGCTCTTGGGAATGAAGTCGCTATGGAGCGTTTCTCGGGAGCAGACCGCGCGTTATGCGTGCGAGAGTTTTACAAAAACGGTGATTCGGCGACTGTAGCGCGTAGAAAATTCTGCAGTATTCCAGGTTTTCGCCACTTAAATGATGCGCCAAGCATTCGTCTCATTCGACATTGGGTTAAAAAGTTTGAATAGACTGGTACAACGCTGGATAAATCAAAATCCGGGCGACCTAGGTCATCAAGAACGGTAGAAAACGTGGAGAATGTTAATCAGTCTGTTCGTGACGACCCGAACCTTTCAATTCGGAAGCGCGCAAGTGCTTTAAATGTGCATAGATCATCATTCATCGCATTATGCACAAAGACCTAAAGCTGCACCCCTACAAAATTCAATTGGTGCAAGAATTAAAGCCCCAAGATGCCAGTCAGAGGCTTAATTTCGTAAATCAGGTGATTGAGCGATTTTCAACTTTTACCAACATTTTGTTTTCGGATGAAGCTCATTTTCATCTTAATGGCCACGTAGATAAGCAGAACTGCCGCTACTGGAGTGCAACGAATCCGAAACGCAAACATCAGAAACCCCTACATTCGCCTAAAGTGACCGTATGGGCTGCGATGTCGGCGCGAGGAATTATCGGCCCTTACTTTTTTGAAGACGAAAGGGGGCGTGCAGTTACAGTGAATTCAGAGCGTTATGTGGAGATGTTAGACAACTTCTTGGTACCTGAACTGCAAAACTTTCCTGGCTATAACCAAAGAACATGGTTCCAACAGGACGGAGCAACTTCACACACGTCCAATATGTCTCTGCCACGTGTTCGTGAAATTTTCTCAGGCAAATTGATCTCCCGGAGAGGTGACATAAATTGGCCTCCACGTAGTCCAGATTTAACCCCTATGGACTTTTTCCTATGGGGTTATCTTAAATCTAAAGTTTACGCCAATAAACCGACTTCACTGGCGCATTTGAAAGAAAATATCCGTCACGAAATGGCCATCCCTGAGTCCGCCTGCCGAGACGTCATAAGTAATTTTACTGTTCGATTAAATGAGTGCCGAGAACGCGAGGGTCTACATTTAGACGATATTATTTTTAAGAAATAAATCCCCAAAAAGTGTATTTTAATAATTAATAAACATTTTTTCTATATACGGCTTACTTTTTTTTTAATCGATCCACTAAATATAAAATTTCTTTTGAGGCACCTTTAATTTCCAGCTTTATTGCCTTATTAAAAGTGAAAACAGTATAGATATCCATACATACAAATTCCATTCCTTTTCGTAATTTTTATGTAGAGTAATGTTGAATTCTGTTGAAGACAAAGTGTTGAATTGAACGTTGCAGTTAATTTATTTTCTTAATTTAATTTATTAGAATGTTGAAGAATTTAAGTGATGCGATAAGGGTGTCAGATCCGGTTAAAGAGGTCGCATCTCCGAGGAGAAGATCCGGTGCTTCACGGAGCTCAAGTGACTCTCACAATAACAGAACTTTACTCTCCACTCTCTACTCCCCACTCACCACTCACCTCTCTCCACTCCAATCAAAAACATTTCAAACATTTTTCATCACAAGCGTAACAAAAAGAAATTGTATTTCATATAACTGTTACAATATTTTTAAAATTTAACAAACCAAAGCTACAAAATTGTTTGATCTTAGATCGTTAATCATTTGCACTCGATGTATTTGAAACACATGAAATTTTACTGACTAAACTAACCAAGTATGGCTTTGATCAAAACAGTTGTACACTTTTCAAATCATATCTCACTAATAGATTGCAGTATGTTAAGTTTAAAGACATAGATTCAACACCTTTGCGTATTACCTGTGGACTTCCACAAGGATCTGTTTTAGAACCTCTTTTATTTTTCTCAATGACTTTCCTTCATGTATTAAAGACTTCTCCCATTTTATGTACGCTGATGATACCACGTTGCTAATCAGATCAAAATCTCAAAACGATTTTTTTTTTTAAAATGATGAGTTAATTCATGATTCACATATCTGGTTTTCATCAAACAAACTATGCTTGAAAATTGATAAAACAAATAAATTATTAATTACTTTAAAGAATTCTGAATTTACTAATCCAGAGTCAGTAAATTTTTCTAGGCGTTCATATAGGGGAAAAATTTTAAGATCTTCAATTTTGTTTCGAACCGTACGGTGTCTGATATTAGTGGAAACAAATGAAACGATATTTCCGGGTTTCTTCTTTTCAATGAATTGTACATAGGCACACAACAATATGTATTAAACATTTTTCAATGATTATAATAAAACTTTAAAAACAAACTTCATACAAAACCAATACACAAAACGAAATGTTATCTGATGTACACAAGTTCATGAAACGCTCACCAGATGGTAGGGTGCTTAGCTGCAAATCCCTATAGACCCCACGTTGACCTGGAACCATCATGTACAAAATCTGGCAACTAAGCTATGTAGAACAATAATATTTAATTCGAAACCTCATTGACTGTGTATCTGTCAATATTTTAAAAATGTCCTACTATGGTTTATTCCAATCGCATATCTCTTACGCCCTGCTTGCTTGGGGACATAGTGCTTCAGCAAAACGAATTTTTGCCTTACAAAGACGAGTTGTTAGAATCATTTCTGGAACAACTTACAGAGCGGATTGTAAGCATGCTTTCCGAGATTTAAAAATTATGACTTTGCCATCGCTTTATATTTTTCAGTGTTTAATTTTCGGACACAAAAATATGGAGCATCATAAAACTGTGGAAGAAGTACATACCTATGACACTCGTAATAAAACTAATTTCTATTTAGGTTTTACAAGATTGCTGAAAACCAGAAATTGTAACTTTTTGCAATTAAATTTTTAAATGTATTGCCCGATAATGTTAAATCTCTCATATTAAATAATTTTCAAGCTAAAGTCAAGGATTTCTTGGGATCTAGTCCATTTTATACATTTGAAGAGTTTTTAAATTTTGATATAAATAGTGTGAACTGGAACTGTTGACTCCAAGTATTTTATATTTTTCATTTTATGTATTTTGTTCTATTTTATTCTTATTTTATAATATTTTACATTGCTCTAATTTCACTAGCTATAAGTTACTATTTATATATTGTAATAAAAGGATGAAGAAGAGGCGACCATCTAAAATCAACTTGTTCATTCATGAGATTTCTAGACTAAGAAATCGCTTTCTTCACCTTTAATAAATCCAATTTTAATCCTTTCGTCTGTATATGTAAAATTTCAATGTTCTCAAAACTAAAAGAATTGTTTCAAAAAAATACTTTTTTTAAATAGGACCCCCCCCCTTATTTTTTCAGTCTATCCCATAGAAAATATATTTCTCTCCTATAAATCATTATTACAATATCTATCAATCAATAAGACCTCGAATTTTAAACCCCGATACTAAATCTTATCCAAATTGGGCAATAAAAAAGAGAGTTATGGATTTTTTTCATCATTTGGGGCCTCCAGAGGCCCTCCTTCTTCATATATTCAATTTTGATGCACCTACATTCAAAGATTACATCATTCTACACCCCTGTGCCAAATCTCAGCGAAATCGGTCCATAAATAAGCGAGTTATAGCCGTGCTCCATTTTCGCCCGAAACTGGAGCAGAATTTTTTATCGAAGTCCGAATTTGGCACTTTTGAAGGTACAGGCAGAAGCACCTTAATGTCCTGATTCCAGAAGTTTGATGTTTTTTAAAATCGGTTCATAAATAAGGTAGTTATAGCCATTTGAACTTGTTTTTACTTAATCTGGTCTAGTTCTCAGATTAAGATTAGCGAATTAGTTCACCCATTTAATTAATCAGTTCACACACTACGTCATTTAATCCTGTTAATTGGTATTTAAACCGAATTTTTTATCGTTAATATTCGTATGTATCCGTCAGTTGCATTAATTCCAGAATTTAAAATTGGAGGCAGCAGGAGTCTATGAAATTTAGGAATTATTTTAAAGTGTACGAAGGTCACAGGTGCAAGATCATTAGTTTTCAATTTGTTAATTGAGGGCAGCAGGTGTCAACATATAATGTTTAATGTCATCAAAGGTCAAAATGCTATTATATTAAGTGACACGTAATAAAAATTATTTAAAGTTTGAGTTGTTTAAAGATTTTCTGCCAAAACTAGATCAAATTTTTGGAATTTTCAACATCTCTATAGCACACAACTAATTTCAAAAGTTGATGATGACCGGAAAGGTATATATCGAGTAAATTAAATTCGTCTAAAATATAGTAAAGTAGGCCACGATGTGGTCGAGGATATTTAACAAAAACAGAAATAATAAATTATTTATGTATATAAAATATTACTGCACAGTGATACATAATTTTAATTGGGATAATTTCAAGGAAAAATAAGGTAAGGTGCACCTAATAACTAAGTAGTTAGATTCAGTTTAGTTAGCAAAAGTTTGGACTAGTACAGGGGTCAGCAACCTTTCAGTAACAAAGAGCAAAATCTATATTGAAAACAAAAACGATAACATGGAAGAGCCGCTAAAAAATATATGCTATATTTAAGAAAAAAACGTAAAAATTGTTATTAATATATAATGTATAAATAAATTAATATTTACTTATACATTTAGTTTGTGATACCTATTGCACTTGCCAGTATATTACAATATAATAATTTTTTTACTGGGACGATTGCTACTTGCATAGTGTTCGATAAGACTTCAATATTTGGTAAATATTCAGTAATCTTTAACTTAAGGCAGCACTCAAGTTTCAGGTCAGTAAGATTACTTCTTAACTGACTATTAATTTCATATGGGAAAAGACTTGCTCACAGTAATGTGTGGATCCGAAAATTATCAGTAGTCCAAAAGCATAATTTATTAAATGATTGAACGATTCTGGAAGACGATTCCAAGCTTCGAAAACAACTTTATCTACATCTTGAAAATTGCGAATTTCGGTCCACTTATGCTGGATAAAATGAACTTTTCTCTTTCTAAACTTTCCAGTTCAGAATTAAGTTTTAAGAATATATTATACCATAAATCTTTGGATATCAAATCCAATAATTGAAGTTCAAATTGTAGCTGATTAATCAATGGGAATGGTGATAAATGTAATTGTTGCATATCTGCTTCAATTGGTTTTGTCAAAAGAACTAGTGTAGCTTTATATTTTCTAAACTCTTTAAAACTTTCTCCAAAAGCTTCTTGCATGTTAACAATAATTTGTGCAAAAAAACAATGCACTAATAACGTTGTTATTGTCCTTATGTTTTTGAAAATTAATAAAATGTAAAAATGTTTCTGCACTTATATCATTCAGCAGAAATTACTTCTTCTAAAACGGAATATACAGTAACTCAGGGAATTACCGGGCGTGAATTGCACCGTAAAACATCCTGAACAATACAAAACCTGTATAGAACAGGCAGAAAGTTGAAAATTAAAAAATAAATTATATTAAAATAAAAACCAGCCAATTTTCAAAGAGCCACAATATTTTCTAAAAGAGCCGCAGGTTGCCAACCCCTGGTCTAGCCAACGGAGTGAGATTAGCCTCGTTGCAGAAATACGCCGATGTAAAATAAGTATAATAATAACAAATATTCCAATTCCTATCAATGTATATTGTTGAGAATTTTTCATTTTGATCATACCTAATTAACTCTAATAAAATAGATAATTTTTGCAATTCCCGGTAATGTGATATCTCGTTCTCGATTCCCGAGAGTTCGTAAATATCGGTAATTTAAAAAGCCAAGCAAGTGTGGAGCCATAGTTGTAATTATAAATGTTCGAAGAGTAAAGTTATCTCATATAGTATGTTTGACGTGCATGTTTTATCTTAGCGTCGCGTTCTCTTGTCATTAATCTGAAATTCAAGTAAATCAAATGTAATTAGCGTGAAACAGAAGGCGGCCCAGAAACTTTACTTTTGTTCACTAACTCTTGAGTTACGTGATAGAAGTTTCAGATTAATTTCACTCTAACGATAACACTCATTAACCATCACATTTTACACAATTAATTAATAGTTAATACGCGAGATATCACTAAACATTACAGGGCAAAATTCGGCACGGAGATACAACAGATAATATAGCAAAAAAATTATGTGAAGTGTGAATTTTCAGACATTTCAGGGTTTCGCAGGTATTTAGTAAGTGAATGATGATTATTTGGGATGCCAAAACAAATTTTATGTTAAAATATTTTTTTATTAATTTTTTATTCGAATGCCTAATACCATTATTTAGGTTTCTACATATGTGCAGTATTTTTTTTTTATATAGCAAAGTTCATCAAGAATTTTAAAAATTGCGCCTATGGCTTCTATTGGTTGTTATAAGTTCCGCCCCTCTGATTTCGTGTACATTGAAACAAAATTAAATTATAATTTAAACAATTTCCAATGGTTAATAAATTTACGCTTTTAAAAATTAAATGCAACATTTGCCAAAATATAATTAGAATTTTGAAAAAATTATTTAAGCAATAGAAAAATTTAAAAAAAAAACAAAATATAATATTGTCTCTTCTGTAAGGGTTCGATCCCTTTCGGATCGAGCTACTTGGGTGAAAAGCTAGCGTCAAAACCACTACACCAGCATACACGTTCCAGTGTAACGTGTTACATTTTGTTTTATTTTGTTGTCGATAAAAAAAATTCTTTTTAATAAATTTATTGTGTGGTATCAAAATAAAATCTCTTAGGACGTAGATTTAGGAGCGAAATGTAGTTTTTTTTTAATTCGTTTTTTTAAACACGATTTTAGCCAAAAATGTGCTACAAAAGTTCTTGTCCCGCCCCCTTTTAATCAAAGGGGTTAAATTAAAAATCTGAAAAAATTAAACTTAATGTACATTGATCTGAACCGGAAACGTACGAGAGTAATTTTTGATATGATTGCGTTTTTGAAAAATATTGCAGTTTTTGACGAATTTAATTATTTTTTTAATTCATGGCTAAATTATGGCTAATAATGTTATGGATTTTTTGTATTTATGGCTAATACCCTTTTCACACTAGATTTTTAAGATCGGATGTTAAAGTGAATGTATCTTTAAACGCTAATGTGAAACCGTATGGCCTCGTCTAAATACAAGCGATGTTTAAGACAGAGATCTGCGTCTTAAACTTCGCCCGCATTGCCAACTTAATTTCTATTATAAAAAAATACTCCTTGAATTTGTGCTGTCAACATTTTATATTATCATAAACAAGAATACTGTATTATATCGACGTTATAAGAAGTTTATACTTATTGTTATAATAAAATTGTTTATTTTAATAATGTTTTTAATAAAATACAGACCTACAATAATTGAGATAAAATGTATCGACTTACATGTTAATACAGGTGTAATATATTCTTTATTGTAGTGTCTTTATTGTAGAATGAAATGAAATATACATATTTGTTTATAATTATCCAAATGTGCGTCTGCGCAGACAGCTCAAAACTGGTAATTTCATGACGGTAACTTAAGGACAAAATTACTGTAGCTGATGACAGCACCAGAGATTTAAACATCAAGTGTGAAAGCATACCGATCTTAAACAACGGTGAACTTTAAGTTCACTCGTCTTAAAGATCTAGTGTGAAAAGGGTATTAAGGACAAAATTACTGTAGCTGATGACAGCACCGGAGATTTAAACATCAAGTGTGAAAGCATACCGATCTTAAACATCGGTGAACTTTAAGTTCACTCGTCTTAAAGAACTAGTGTGAAAAGGGTATTAAGGACAAAATTACTGTAGCTGATGACAGCACCGGAGATTTAAACATCAAGTGTGAAAGCATACCGATCTTAAACATCGATGAACTTTAAGTTCACTCGTCTTAAAGATCTAGTATGAAAAGGGTATAATAAGATACTGTGCCTTTTTTGAAATTAAAAATATAATAAAGAGTTTTTAACAGCTGAGGATTAAATGTAATAATTGCATTAACAATAATTGCAATTAGAACCAGTAAAAGGGATATATGCCCAAGGCGAAAATTTGACTACCTAAAGTAATAAAATTTGTTGTCGAACAAGGAACTAGTGTTCCCAACTAACAGTGGGTTAAAAATTTAACGACAATAGTTTGGCCTACTTCTTTATACCTGTTCGTATTTAATTCACAGTAGGTAGATGTGTTGAATTCATTTCGGGTAGTTTATTGCTGGCCCCGGTTTGTTTATAATCTGGTTTTAGTGGAAGTTTTAATGAAGAGGTTCGTGTAAAATATGAAGGGCTAATCCTGTGAACAGCTTCAACAGAACTAACGAACAATCCCTCTGTTCGCTGACAACTACTCTATAAAATCGTACTTTTAATGCCGGCTTTAACAACTTCAAAATCCGCTTGCACACAAAACGCTAAATGAACGATTTTAAGCCACATCAATATAGTACAATGGGCACAATGATAAAAAAAATGATGTCAAGTGTAAAATTTCACACATTTCAGGGTTTTGTAGGTATTTATAAGTATACCCTTAAAAAAAAAAGTAAAAGTACATGGTACACTAAAAAATTGATGTGAAGTGTGAATTTTCACACATTTAAGGGTTTTGTAGGTATTTAATAAGTGTAAGAAGCCAACTTAATACTGGATGTCTACGAATATTTGTTCTATTATACTGTATTTCAGAAAGACTGATAGTAATAAATCATTTTGTCAGGCAGTTACCAGTGGCGTGCACATTTTAAACACGTTTAAATTGGTTTTGTGTATTTCTATATTACTATTTATCATTTTATTAAACGCACGCCTGTGACCATATTTATCATATCATTAAACACACCCCTGTGACCATATTTTTCCTCAAAATTTAAGGGTCAAATTTTTATGATCTATTGTGTTTAACCCTAGTTCGTATTCCCATATAATATGTGCGGCACACTCGGTTGTTTTTAATTTCGTTTCGAACTATTCATATTTTGTTGCTTTTGTTTTGCCGCTTCTGTGAGAAAAAACAATAACTTTTTACAAATAATAAATTTTATTACAATAGTCGGATTGCTGATAGGTGACTGTTACATGTATGTATCAAGTAGTGCATTCATATAATAATCTAGTTACCATTTTTCAGCGATTTTAAAAATGTTTTTTGTTTTTTGTCTTAACTGTCAGTGTCTGGTAATAAATATTAATTAAAACATGGTTTGCGTCCAACTATTAAATTCGTAAACTTTAATTTTAAATCTGCTGGAATAAACATTAATTATAATCCAAAATTTACGTATGAGTATAAATTTTTCCTTATTTATAATTATTACCTTAAAATTAATAATTTTGTTTGTTTGAGTACTGCTATAAATTTATTTTCGTGCTCTAATTAGTAAAGGTATCTACGAATCATGCCGTTTCTTTCTAATGCTTTGTTTTTTATTCAAATAATTTTGAAGGTTAGTTGTGTACTTGAGTCACTATACGTTACTATGGGTATGCAAATAATTATAATGATATAGACAGAGAAAGCATATAGTATTGAATATCGATACTTGTAGCAACGAACAGTCACTTATCAGCAATCCGACTTTAATGTCCAATTTGATGTAATAAATTTTTTACGGCTTGTAGTTCTATTTCAGTACCTTAAGAAGTTAAATATTATTTAGCGAAACGTTGACCAATAATAAATACATTGTCCAATAAGCCGTGAGAGTTTTATTTTATAAAATAAGGTTAGAATTGCATTAAAAATTAGTTACCCCATAAGTAAAACCCTTTTAAAAAATTCATTTACGATCATTTACTTATTGGCCGGTATCAATTGAAATAATGCAATAGTTTTGTGGGCGTTTAGTTTGATAAATCCTGGTAAGAGTTGGGGCCCTTATCAAAGATTTAGTCCGGTATCTGACCTCACTTTGTCAAAAAGTCAGTACAATAGTCTCATACAGACGTTGTTACATAATACATGGAGAACGGGCGGCCGGCTTCCAAGCCCTCCTCAAATTCATTTCAAGATGTTTTAGTTATTTATGGAGGAGCCAGAGGGGAACTGGGAGCAGGGACGAAGGGGGTGGGTATTCTCGCAGGAGTTGGAAAGATTCAGCTCAAGATTCAGTTTATTTAATGGACTATTGCTGATATTTATACGATTTCCCTTTAAAGCTAAAAATACTACCCAAAAAAATCAATCCAAAATTTTGTTTAAAGTAAAATATAAAAAGTAACTATGTTTCTCTTTTCTAGGAACACCAAGATCAGGTTATACCGAGTTATAGTACGCCCCGTACTGAGGTATGGCTCCGAAACATGGTCGAGATAGTTTTCGAAAATAAAATATTACGCCGAAACTTTGATTCCATTTAAATTAATGATCAATGGAGAATCCGTAAGATTAAAGATGTTCGAGAATTGTACTCAAGGCCGAGCAGCACACAAGAACTGAGAGGTAGACGACTACAGTGGATATGACACGTGAGGATATTGAGGAACATAATGGTTAGGAAGATTGAATACTCGTCGACCAGTGGGAAGACCTCACAAGAAATTGAGAGATCATCTAACTGAAGATCTAACAAGTATTGGTATACAAGACACATGGAAATAGCTGACAATGAACAGATCAAGATGGAGGAGTTATGTGAGTGAGTTCTTAAGTCAATACTACTTTTAGACTAAGTTCAATATTAAATTTTTATAATGTATTTCAAATACATTAAATATATTTGAAATACTAGGCAAATATTTGAAATAGTAGGGAAATATTTTAAATAATAGGGAAATATTTGAAATATGTGCTAAAAAAAATATCGAAATAATAGGGAAATATTTAAAATACTAGGAAAATATTTGAAATATTAGGAAATATTTGAAATATGTTGAAGAAAAATAGTCGAAATAATAGGGAAATATTTAAAATACTATGAAATATTTGAAATAATAGGGAAATATTTGAAATACTAGGAAAATATTTGAAATATGTTGTAGAGAAAATATCAAAATAATAGGGAAATATTTAAAATACTATGAAATATTTTAAAAAATGTACTAGGGAAATATTTGAAATATTAGGAAAATATTTGAAATACTAGGAAAATATTTGAAATACTATGAAATATTTGAAATATGTTCTCGAAAGATAATCGAAATAATAGGGAAACATTTAAAATACTATGAAATATTTTAAAAATGTACTAGGGAAATATTTGAAATTACAAGGAAATATTTGAAATACTAGGAAATGTTTTAAATACAGCTATTCCAAACCTTTAGGCGGAACTATATTTTGCAATCTAGTAACTTTTATAGTTTGATTCGAGCTTTTGACCATTTTGGTTAAGCTTTATAAATCATACTTACAATAAAAATTTTTTGGTTAATGTTATAATCATTATAAAATGTCATTTTCATTATATTTTGCCCTTTGTCAAGATTTTTTTTTCGTACTGATAAGAAACTGAACTTAAAAACTCTTCCTAAAAAATAAAACTTTTGAAGGTTGTTGACCTTAAAAAAAATAAGTAGAAATTTGTAATAAAAGTTACAAAAGTTTAGTATTCATCCCGAAATATATGTCAAATATTTAACTTTAAAAAACTTTTTTACTTGGCATAGAATTTCTCTACAGTGAAGTATCGTATTATTGAACATATAGACCACTGAAATTTATTGGACATTATTGGAAAAACTCCAAAATAATATAAAAAAGCCATCATTTATTATAATGTCAATAATAAAACAATCGGAGGATGAAAAATTATACTTTCAAATAAAGATGTTTCAGAAAAATACGCTATAATAAAGAGAAAAAAAAAAAAAACTGCAATTTTATACTATAGGCGAGGGGTTCTTAAGTTTATGTAGTTCGAGGACCTCCTCTTGAACAATTTTTTTTGCGGACTTAAGTTGATAGTGATAAGTAACAAAAGACAGGTGTAGAATGCTTATTTCTGTCGTTGTTTATTACAGATGGTACCCAGCAAACATTTTTATACGGGCCAGTACTGGTAAAGCACATACTCCCCGGCATTGAAAGTAATGGGCCAGTACCCCGGTGTCCCCGGGGCCGTTACTGGCCATTTGATGTATCAGTTGCTGGACCAGCAACGGTAAAGTGCAAAATAATCGCATTAGTTGCAAGATTTATTTCTGATGGTTTTAAGTAAAAAGTATGAGTGAAGAAGAGTGCTTATAAAATGCTGGTAAAGTACTTCGTATAGGCGGAATGCGAAATACAAATGTGAAGTACATTATTAATACTGGCGTTGCACTTACTTTTGGTGCCAGTAATTTACCAGCATAAAAGCAGTTTGCCAGCATTCGGCCGTTAGTTGAATGTTTGCTGGGTAGTTTTAAAAGTTTGAATGACAGAAGTTTGAAAGTGTAGTGAGAAGCATTATGTAAAACAGTCCTAAAACGGGTTGATTTTTGGCCTCACTCATTTAAATCCTCCATCTGGATCTGTAAAATGTTCTTTCCATATCCAGTATAGTTGTTAGATCTTTGGTTAGCTAATATCTCCATCTCTTGCGAGGTTCCACGGGGCGAACGGTGTTCAATTTCCTTTCCCATATTCATTATTCTGTTCTCTTTCATCAAATCACGTGCCCGATCGTGTCAGTTCTTTCCAGGTATCCCGTATATTGGTTAGATCTTCGATTAGGTGATCTCCCCATCTCTGGTTGACGGGTCTTCAATTTCCCTTCTCATATTCAATGTTATGTACTTTTTCATCCCCTTTCATAATAACAGCCATATCCACTGTAACAGTCTGAATCTCATAAATTTATATTATGTTTTATTTTGTAATATGTAACTAGATCTGGAGAATTTGGTGATTTTTGTGTTTCAAATAGAATTGGAACCATGTGAACTTTTAAATATATCGTTTAAATTTTTGGTTGTTTAATTGTATTAACCC
Organism: Liopterus haemorrhoidalis; assembly: GCA_963971575.1. Taxonomy (NCBI): domain Eukaryota; kingdom Metazoa; phylum Arthropoda; class Insecta; order Coleoptera; family Dytiscidae; genus Liopterus; species Liopterus haemorrhoidalis. The sequence goes on along the minus strand of OZ020616.1, from coordinate 58,895,260 downwards.
TTTACCGCAAAGTGAGCCATATATGGCAGATTCCGACTTTTATTTTTTATTTTACTTTTAAAACTGAATCAGAAGGTTACTTCATGAATGTTCATATATGCCACATACACAGCAATGGATCCTGCAGTATCTCAAGTAATGGGTTTCAATAGATTTGAGGATATCAAGCGGAATTTGAACAACGATAACTCTGAATTTATTGAGAAAGGACAACTAGAAGATACGACCTTTTCTTTCAAAAATTCAAGAGCGATTGCTTTTAATTCCTAATTAAGAACACCTAGCAATTGACGAGCAAATAATACGGAATCATTTTCTTTTGTAACATAATGTAGAATCATAATGTTCCATGTATGGCACAAACCCCAAATTATTATTTTAATTATTATTTTTTCATAAAAATAATAATTAATATTTTAAATATATTTTTTTAAATTAATTTTTCTATCAATAAGAACCAATTCCTAATGCTCATGAATTATTTCAGCCAAAAATAAAAATTCATGCAGTAAAGGGTTAAGGTTAAATTCATTTAAAAATTATAAATGTCAGATTGACATTAATGGTAGTTATTTGTAAAATAATTGACACATTTTTGAAAGATTGACCACTCTAGGATGATATTATAAATACACAACATAAAAATAAGTTTCTCTCTTAGTTACGTATTACAAAATGAATCATATAATATATAGGTATAGGCGGTTTCTTTGGTTTAAGCGGAACTAGATTTTTAAAATCAAATCTAGTAACTTTAACCGTTTGATTGAAGCTTTTGATCATTTTGTTTAGGAAAAGCCTAGTACAAAATATAAAAAATTAGCTAGTGTAAAGTAACCAGATGTTTTACAATGGAATGTGGAACAGGAGCTAAAAAAATCTTCTATTTTTAATTATCATGAATATATGCAGAATCGCAGTAAGGAAAACTTGTGCTAGGGGCAGAGCCGTGTTTTGGCGCCCTTGGCCAATAAAAACAAGGTTCTCATCTCTCAAAATTTAAGTGATGAGCAAAAAAAAGGTCCTCACCTCCAAAAAAAAAGGTCCTCGTCTTCGATTTTGTAAAACTCTAAATAATGAATAAACATATTTTTCTAGTCCAATGTGGGAGACTTTGTGGGACAGTTTTCGATGTGGGACAAGGAACCCAAATGTGAGATAGTCCCACCTAGTGTGGGACGTCTGGTCACTTTAAGCTAGTGACAACTTAAAAAAAAAAAAATCCATTTAACAAAACTGAACACACTATATCTATGATTGTTTTTACACTTACCCCTTTAATCTATAAATATTGATTAATATTATTGTCATATTAATTAATTATTGTTATTTTTTATTTATTAAATGTGCAATAAATTATATAAAGAGTAGGTAGATATGATATTACGGGCTAATTTCTGTCATATTGTAAAGAGTACATAAAAATCAATATGGCTTGAATGCTAGTAGCAGTATCCATAGGCAACGACTAAACACTGTCTCTAGCCCCCTGTTCCCGGCCCCCGGGGGCGGGTACACCCCCGCGCTAGGTGTATATCGACACAGATAAACACCACACTAGAAAGTAAGCTAAGAACATACGAACCTGCCCCACTGACAATAATAACTAGACCATCAGAAATTATATTCTTCAGCTCATTTCTTATAATTCAGACAGTACGTATTTAAGTTTCACATACTACGTTAATATTTTGGTTATAAATACAAAATCCAAAAGCTTTAACAATAATTAATATCACAAGTCAATCTGACACATAATCCACCATTAAAGTAACCAAAATAACCAGATCTAGTTTGTTCTTACAAAAGGAAACTGCTTATAATTTAATTTTTTATTAAGTCATTAGCTATTATTTAGGGTTTTGTAGGTATGACCAAAAAACCCTTATACCGTCATTTTGTCGTCTGTCTGTCTGTCTGTCTGTCTGTCTGTCTGTCTCTCTGTTCGGTTGTAGTCAAATTGTAGCCAAACGGCTAAACCTAGAGAGTTGAAATTTGGCATGCTTATACAACTCTTTGACCCGCACATAGGAAACATACTAAAACACCTAAAAAATATATAATATTGTCTGTCTGTCTGTCTGTCGTAACATATAACTGTTTATCAAAAAAAAAAAAACATTTTAAAATTCACTGATTAAGGTATTTTTAATATTTTGTGATTATTAATTTATTTATAAAAAGGTTAAAAGGTTATTTTTGATATGTTTACAGTGTTATTTTAGTAATCTTATTTGCTGAATCAAACAGTCAGACAGACAGACAGATATACAGACCGACAGACATCATGCTAAAAATAGTCAAAACGTTATGTAGGGACCTCAATTCGTGGAGATCCATCGAAATCTCGAAATTTCAAAATCGGTATGATCACAATACCTCCCTTGTTAGGGTTTTGTAGGTCTGTCTGTCTGTTTGTATGTCTGTTTGTCTGTCTGCTGTCTGTTTGTCTGTCTGTCTGTTTGGCTGTCTGTTTGGCTGTCTGTTTGTCCGTCTGTCTGTCTGTCCTTCTGTTTGTCCGTTTGTTTGTCTGTCTGTTTGTCTGTCTGTTTGTTGTCTGTGTATCTGTCTGTTTGTTGTCTGTGTATCTGTCTGTTTGTGTATCTGTCTTTTTAATTTTTAAAAGCGTAAATTTAAATACCAGTGGGAAGTGTTGAAATTATAATTTAATTCTGTTTGATGTATACGAAATCAGAGGGCGGGGCTAATGATTTAAGCAACCAATAGAAGCCATAGGCACAATTTTCAAAATCTTAATGAACCTTGCTATGTAAAAAAAATACTGCACATATTTAGAAACTTAAATAATGGTATTAGGCATTCGAATTAAAATTCATAAAAAAATATTTTGACATAAAATTTGTTTTGGCATCCCAAATAATCATCATTCAGTTATTAAATACCTGCAAAACCCTGAAATGTGTGAAAATTCACACTTCACATCAATTTTTTATATATTAAAATTGGCTTTTACTGAATTAATGATCAAAATCTTCAATCAATCGGTAAAAGTTTCTAGATTTGAAAATCTAATTCCTCCCAAACCAAAATATCGCCTTTAGATCACCTATATAAGGGATTTTTTTATAACACTTTCAAGTCTAAAAGGTTCCTCAATATTTCTAAGAGTGTAAAGGAGTGTTTAAAAGTTTGAGGACATCTGGGGCAATATATTTAAAATGGCTAGCAAGCGACTTAATTTATTTAGCAACATTCTTAATATCCTCGTCGCTGTTTGAAATTCCTTTAAAGCGCTTTTGTGTTCCTGTGTGTTTTCTAGAGGTGTTGCCTCCTTAGAGTCCTTTCTTCATGAATATGTAAGTTGTTGAAGCTGTTACATTGTTTGTGGAAGCCTGGACCAAGTTATCCTTCTCCCAGATAGACTGGGAAAAATTTAATTTACAGTATCATTCTGAAAAACGCTTTTAACTATTTAAACTTTGAAAGAATTCAGAACAACTCATTTATCAAAAAGGTTTCAAAAAGATATTTAAAGGCATAGTTAACAAAAGAAATTAAGTTTCTTATTGAGAACTGACAATAACTGAAGTGACGCCTAGCGGAATATTTTGGAACTTAACGGAATAGGATTTTGTTGGATGTGGCTTATTTAATTGCATTGTTTGTATGTGTTAAAGTGAAGAAAACTTTAATAAAATGTCTTTAAAATTGCAACAGAAAATTAACTGCAATGTGAATTGTTGTGTATCAAATGGCAAATGTCAAAAATATCCTATTCCAATCGCCATTTTGTAAGCGACAACAGCGCCTCTATAGGTAATGTGGAGTAGTCGTGTCCGTAGATACTAATGGAAGAGGAGGTTGTACGGGTTGCGGACAGCAATGAAAACTAATCAAATCAGCTGACAAGTTTCGAATAAGTTTTATTCTTCATCGGAGCTACAATAGGATAATTAGTATAAGTGTATGACAATAGAATGTAGTGTAATATATGTAGTGTATTATTATATATTTATTATAATTACACTACATTCTATTGTTATATACACTTATATTAACTATCCTATTGTAGCTCCGATGAAGAAGAAAACTTATTCGAAACTTGTCAGCTGATTTGATTAGTTTTCATTGCTGTCCGCAACCCGTACAACCTCCTCTTCCATTCTATAGGTAATGTTTATTCTCAATACAAAACTAAGGTTGGTTTTACACAGTTCAATTTATTGATCAATAAATTTTTGTCAATTAATTGAATAATTTGTTGATAAACTTGCAATTTTTCTTTTTCAAAATTAAACCATACTGTTTTGTGTTAATATGTTTAGAATGAAGTATAAGGTATATTTTAGTAGTAAATCTACCTTATTCTAACTGTATTGTCAGTGCTGTATAATTTTTTTTAAATTTACGAGAGTGCTGTAAAATTTTGTGCCCTTCATTTCGCTGAGCAGAATAGCCGTGCAATTTAGAGAGATTACACCATTTTCCATTCCTTTATTGTTCTCTTCTACCTCCGCAATTATCATCTATGCCCTTCTGTCTCTCTGTTCATCGCATGGACATGCTCGAGTTTTACAACCGACCTTTGAAATGCGGCTTTCAAATTTGATTTAATGAAATTACGGGAAATAAATTAAATAATTTTAATCTATACTAATATAAAAATCAGCTGTGGCCACTAGAAATGGGAATTTCGGCTCAGTTTGCGGAACCGGATCAGTGGAGCTCGTTCAGTTTGTTGAGCCGGTTCAGTGATCCGGCTCAGGATTCACACAGGTCGGTCGGTCGTTCGTTCGTTGGTAGAACCACAAATTATAAAACAAGGAAGATAGCGAACTCCCACGTTACGGCTTTGGACAGCGATAGTTGCGACATTCGTGGTTGTAATATGAACTAGGATTAGGTAGTATGCAACCCGCAGTGCACACAAATATATTTTTATATTTTAAATTGCTATGAATCGCACGATCATTAATTTTCTACCAAAATTGAAAAATAAAATGTAATTTTGGTAGAAAATTAAAGATTGCCTTGAACCAAATTATGATTAATTTATTTACAGCTCTCCTAATTAATTTCCTAAAATTAAAATTAATTACAATTGTTAAAAGTTAATACTTCAGTAAACATTAAGTTTCATTATTTTATTTGCAAGCAAGCATATGAAATAAATAAACAAGTATTTATTTTTTACTTTTATATTTACTTTTATTGTACATATTAAATTTAGTCTGTGCCATTTTTTTTATTACACTATTTATATTTCTTTTGCATTTACCATTTAAAATATTATTAATTACACTACACCATTTGAAAATAAAAAATGTGGTGCTAATATTTAAAATTTCTTATAAAATTCATCACTGTCACAATCACAATTTACTGTCACCTATCGTTACAACGTCAAAAACAATTGCCGCAAATTGCCGATAATGAAGTGTTCTCAAAATGTTGGTTAAAAAAAACGCTTTTAGCGCTGTCGGTGGATGGAATATAACTTAAAACCGTTTCAAGGCCGTGTATATGAGTTTCATACCCCTGGGTAGAACGTTGCTTAGCCCCGGCTCTTATCTAACATTTTTGAAACAAACAATTCACTTTATGTAGCTACTGTATTTTAAACCAGATGTGTTAAGTTTATAGCGATGTTTATTGGTCTTATAAATCGGACATCTGGGATTTGGGCAATATTGTTAATATTTTTATATAGTAGGGTTGTAAGAAAATACAGACTAAGGCTATTAGTTTCAAATAAACTGCCCTACAAATTGATGACAAAATACACTTTATGATAATACATTACAAGCCGAGTTCTCGCGAAGTTCAACATGACATCGTTCCAGATCCAGTTCCGTTCCAGTGATCGTTCAGATCACTCCGGTCACTGCTCACAATCGCCCGACCAATCGTATCCTTGAAACTTGAAATTATACAGTGAGCCATGAGCCGGCTGATTTCAATTTGGTGAACCGTGTCACTTCGGTCAGTGTACTGACCCGGCTCAGTGAGCCGGTTCGTTCATGAACGACCCATCTCTAGTGGCCACCACAGGACCGACCGCCACCACAAAGTACTTGTATAAAATATATTCTAGCAGCTGAGTAGAAATAACTTGGCGTAATATTTTCTAACAGAGATATTATTTATCATGACCATGGAAACGTTACATATAAATATGAAAAGTATTTAGTTTATTACAATAATTTGTATTATTGCCGCTACTTATTATGCAGCCGAGCAGTTCTCGTACTTTTACATCATTACACTTGATAAAATTGAATTTTAAAATTATTTTTACCCTTTTTTCGTTGTTGAAAATATTCATTTCCATATGTAGAACGTTTCTATTATCAGATGAAAATCATTTTTCTTTTTAATCTTTTTTTTTCAGTATCCTGAATTGGAATAGGTGGAAGTCTTTTATAAATCTGTATTTACAGTATATTTTCCTATCGATTTTCACTCATATACTGTCAGAATTTTCCACCTTTAGGTTTCATGTAAAGTTTGAAGAAAATTTTTAGTTATTTTCCCGTTGGCTGAAACTTTGAAGTTTGAATTATTAGAAACTGTTTGGACGAAGACGGCTTTTACAACTTTCTCTACAAATTATGTTACCTACTTCCAATTATAATTTATATTAGTTGCAAAATTAAAATCGAATTAGTTTTGATACGGACAAAGGTATCAGGTTATCACTATAACTTTTGTGACACACAAATTATAAAAAATACTAAAAATGGTCATTTCGGTTGATTTTGCGGAACCGGCTCACTTGATATCCTAGTTTCAGAGCTGGGCATAGTTGAATTAAAGTACTTAAAACAGTATTTCAATTACTTTGTGGTATTTGAAATATAGTTTTTCAAATACTACAAAAAATATGCTCTAAAAAATATTTGGATTTGCAAATACTTTCCCCGTGGTATTTGTATTTGATATTTGTTGTCTTAAAACGGAAGCATGTGATATATTGTAGAAGTATTTCAAATATTTTCGTTGTATTTCAAATACTTTCCTCGTATTTCAAATATTTCCCTAGTTACATACGTGTGTAAATTAAGTAAACGGACTGATTTATTTATTTATTTATTTATTTTATTCGAATAGAATTACAATTCAATATTGTCTCCCTCAAAATTACTTCCTTGGGAAGCCACACAGCGCTGGAGACGGTTCTTCCAATCCTCATAGCAGTGCTGGAACTCGGATACTGGAATAGTTTTCAGCTGGTCTGTTATGGACGTTTGAATGTTTTCGAGTGTCCCAAAATGACGTCCCTTGAGGTGATTTTTCAGTCTTGGGAAAAGGAAAAAGTCACAAGGACTCAAGTCAGGCGAATAAGGAGGCTGAGGAGCCACAGGAATGTTTTTAGTGGCCAAAAACTCGTTTAGACCGGGAGCTCATGACAGTTTTTGGTCTCCGATTTCATACAGCATGCCTTTTGGAGGAGAGAATATTAACCCTGTGACAACAAAAAAGGGATGGTACTAAACCCCTGCACGTTTTCCGGTCATAGGGAAAATTGCATTTCCACTTAAACACAAAATTTGTGTGCTTTTCTCTGATTTAATATTACTTGCCCTTTTGTCAAAAGAAAGTTATAACAAATTTAAAGTCATTTAAATATATGCATGCGATTCGGAGGGTCCCAAAGGGCTCAAACGGTCATGTGATCTTGTAATAAAAAAATATGATTTTCCGCGTTTTCATACAGCATGCCTATAATTAAAAGACTTTAAATTTGTTATAACTTTCTTTTGACAAAAGGGCAAGCAATATTAAATCAGAGAAAAACACAAAAATTTTGTGCAAGTGGAAATGCAATTTTCCCTATGACCGGAAAGCGTGCAGGGGTTTAGTACCATCCCTTTTTTGTTGTCACAGGGTAAATATTCTCTCCTCCAAAAGGCATGCTGTATGAAATCGGAGACCAAAAATGTCATGAGCTCCCGGTCTAGTTTATTGAAATTGCTGCGTGAACCATTTTTCCCAAATTTTTCTCATCCCCAATTCATTGGTCAGAATCTGATGAACGGTAGTGTGAGTTAAATTCAACTCTTCCCCGATCAATCTGACATAGTTCTAAGCATTTATATTTTTATAGAATTATTTTCATAAAATTTTTGATATTTTCTTTAAATTTTTTTTGTGATTTTTTTAAATTATTTGAAAACTTTTTCGTGAAGAGATAAGTATTAAATTGTGTATTGGGAAAATAGTTTATATCAATGTCTGAAAACTTTTAAATGGCAGCATTTTTTAGAAGTTTTTGATCCTTTTAAAAGTATGGGTGCCCGGAGAATAGTTTATTCCGATAACCAATAAAATATTTACCAACGGGGCAAAATATTTCAACAATATTCAAAATGAAATATTAAGAATCTCAGTATGAATCTGAGATGGAAAATCACCTCAAGGGACGTCATTTTGGGACACTCGAAAACATTCAAACGTTCGTAAACGACCAGCTGAAAGCTATTCCAGTATCCGAGTTCCAGGACTGCTATGAGGATTGGTAGAACCATCTCCAGCGTTGTGTGACTTTCCAAGGAAGTTATTTTGAGGGAGACAATATTGAATTGTAATTCTATTCGAACAAAAAAAAAATTAAAAATCAGTCCGGTTACTTAATTTACAAACCTCGTATATTTCAATTAGTTAAAAAAAATTAGCCCACAGCAACGATGGCTATTTGCACCTACCCATCTAAATTAAGCCCATCTAAATGCGTATAAAATTCAATACAATGTTAAAAATATTCACGATAAAATAACTACTAGTTATTTATTTATTTATTAATTTTACATCGGCCTATTTCTGCAACGAGGCTAATCGCCGATGCCAGGGGAGAATCGAACTACTGACCGCACATTTCAGACTGTTTTCACCAATCCAAACTGCACGATTTAATGCGCTCGGTTACTCCGTTGGCAAAATAACTACAAGTAACCGTCAATGTTGAAATTAAACAAATGTGTTTACTTGTAAACATGGCTCCACGTTAAATCAATTAAAAAGGACTTATAACTAGTTCCTTATACACTGTATTATTATTTGAAATGAAATACAAGTCATGTTTACATGCAGAAATATGTAAACAAATTCATTAAAATAATTAAAACAAATATTATGGAAGTGATTTGCGTGAAATAATTTTAGTAATATAAAATATTGAACCGGTTTATTGTGCCAGCTCTTGTCAATCCGTAATATTGAATATTTAACAGCAATATTTGATATTAATATTGAAATAGCGTGCTTGGTTACCATCAGACTGAATGATACAAAATTTTAAACTAGAAACTTTGTTATAAATCAAATTCGAAACAATTGAGTTAGAAGTTAAAAATGGAAAAACATTATTCAGTATTGCTCTATTGAAGAAAAAATTGGTTTTTATTATAAAAATTGTGAAAAAATATAAACTAATATAAACAATAAACTTTATGTTTGACAATATTAGCAAGGAATATGCATGAATGTGTATGCGGTCGAGAGTGAGATGATAAACGTACTTCGAATACTATTTATTTATTTATTTAACCACTTAAGGACTACGCCCGAGTATACTCGGGCGGCTATTATGTACGAAAATTCCTACACCCGAGATAACTCGGGCAAGCTTTACCTGCAGAAAAGATTACTCCCGAATGTACTCGGGCGAAAATAAATACGATTCATGGTTTGTGGAAGCAAGACAAAAGACAGCAGCGATGATTCAAACGAGGTACCAGAGAAAATGAATAATTTTTTTATGAATTTCTTTTATTTCTCGACCCACACTATGCACCATAATATCAACTTTCAATCCCATTTTGGGCCCGAAATGGCTTTTATGAATGATACATATGTTCAGTAAATAAAATTCATAAAAAAAATGTGTTTTTTTTTTCATTTTTAGGGTTTTGTAGGTATGCCCAAAAAACACTTATACCGTCATTTTGTCGTCTGTCTGTCTGTCTGTCTGTTTGTCTGTCTGTCTGTCTGTCTGTCAGTCTGTCTGTCTGTCTGTCTGTCTGTCTGTTCGGTAAAAAATGTAGCCAAACGGCTAGACCTAGAGAATTGAAATTTGGCATGCTTATACAACTCTTTGACCCGCACTTAGTAAAAATACTAAAACATCTAAAAAACATATCCCCCTAAAAATATAAACAAATATGTTCTCATCGAAAACAAAAATATTTTTTTTAAATTCTGAGTAGGGTATCAAATGAAAGCCCTTAGTACGTGGATTAACGATCAAAATTTTATTTTTGCAAAATAAATTATTTTGATGCGATTTTTGCCAAAATTGTGCAAAAAAATTTTTGTCCCACACCCTGTAGCCCAGATGGTTTAAACTAAAAATCTGAAAAAATTCTAAGTAATGTACATTGGTGTGAACCGAAATAGTACAACAGGAATTTTTGATCAGATTATGTTTTCGGAAAATAACGCATTTTTTGTGTTTTTAACTAAAATATGTTAAATATTTAATTCGCTATGTAACACACCAGATCAGTAGCTCTAGTAGCGTAGTTGGTTTTGACGTTCGCTTAATAATGTAACTTAATTTGCAAACTTCGAGTTCGAATCCTGTTAATTTTATTTTTTTTGTTTTTGCATTTTTATTTTGTTTAAATTATTTTGTCAAAATTCTAGTTATATTTTGGTAAATGTTGCATTTAATTTTTAAAAGGGTAAATTTAATAACCAGTGGGAAGTGTTGAAATTATAATTTAATTCTATGTTTGACGAAATCAGAGGGCGGGGCTTAGATTTAAGCAACCAATGGAAGCCATAGGCGCAATTTACAAAAGAGTAATGAACCTTGCTATATAAAAAAAAAAAATACTGCACATATTTAGAAACTTAAATAATGCTATTAGGCATTCGACTTAAAATTCATAAAAAAATATTTTGACATAAAATTTGTTTTGGCATCCCAAATAATCATCATTCAGTTACTAAATACCTGCAAAACCCAGAAATGTGTGAAAATTCACACTTCACATCAATTTTTTATGAATTTCTTTTATTTCTCTCACACTATGCACCATAATATCAAAACCTGAAATGGATTTTATGAAGTATATATATGTTCAGTAAATAAAATTCATCCATAAAAAAATTGTGTTTTTTTCCATTTTTAATTTTTTTAATGATTACTGAAGGGGTTAATAAAAATTTAATTATAATCAAAATTAAATAAATGCAAAAGCCCACATCCTTTCCGTAAAAAATCAATAGTAAATTTGTATTATTTTACGGATGTTTTTTCGAAATGATCTGCCCCCTCAGATCTATTTTCTGTCTGCGTCTGTGACTGACCTAGACATTGAAAAAACATTATTAAGATCAAACTTCCAGTAGCCCACAGGAAGTCCTTGCAATTCCGTTTTTCTGTTTGTACCTTGATTTTAGTTGTGAAACTAGTTTTCTCAATGACCTTAATACAATTTCCCCATGAGATATATTTGATATTTTCAAAGTTATAAAAGTGCAGACATATGTAGTAAAGAAAATGACACGTTTTTCTCGAGGCTATGTTTATTTTCTTATATGAAATTTTAGTCGTATTTTGCTGCTGTACCTTGACTTCTAGTTCATAAATAAGTCACTAGGAGGCAAAATACACGTGTCACACAAGCAAACATAGATATACAGATGTATAAATATACATTTGCGAACAAGATAAATAGAAAACATTCATGACTCTTCTCAAAATATTACCTTTAGTGACTTCCTGATTACTCCAACGTCCTGATTAGTTGCCCAGTCGATAAATGTGTTCCCATTTTAACCTGCAACAATAATAAATATTTACAAAATCTTTAAAATTGTATCAAAGTACTTCAACACTTTGGGATTTCTTTACAAACTTAACTTAACTGAATCAAAAGAGTGAACTGAATTTTAAAAGTTTAGTTCGATACAATAAACTTTACAAAATGGTACAATAGCAATTAACTTTGAAAGTGTCAACTCCAAAAATTGTATGTATTTTGTAGTCTAAAATAATATAGTAGAATTTTTATAAGAAGTACATGAAATCACCTTGAAATTAACGACTATTTGTACCGGAAAGTTTTTTCGTTTTTATTATTAGTGTAGTATGCGAACTAGTCACGACTTATTCGCAGAATTAAACAGACGTCTTTTGCGTTTTGATTAAACTCTGTAATCTTGAGTACCTAATTATTGTTTTCGTTTCATTTTAAACCCTTGCATTTTAAAATGGCGGAAGAAATTTCAAAAAAACATTTTTTATGTTGTTTATAGTTGTATGAGTACCATAAAAAAAAATCTGCTGCAGTTGCTACATGTCAACAGAGGTTTATTATTATTATTATGAGCTAAAACCGGGGCAGTGTTAATTCTGATCTCTACTGTGAACAATTGGATCGACTGAATCAGAACTTGATCAGAAATTGGCCAGTAATTGTGAATAGAAGAGGAGTTATTCTTCAAGGCGACAATGCTTGACCTCATTTATCAAAAAAAGATACGTGAAAAAATTTCCGAGCTTGATTGGGAGATTCTAACACACCCACCCTACTCACCAGACATTTCAGACATCACTTAGAGATATGAACCATGTTAAAATGAGCCTTGAACGATGTTTTTTCTTTAAAAAATCAAGAATTTTATAAATCGGGAATAGTTTCTCTTCCTGATAAATGGCAGAGGGTTATAGATCACAATGGTAACTATTTTACTTAGGCCCGGTCTTTCCACCTTCAGATAAAGTTCCAGGTAACTATCTGACAGATAAGGTTATTTATAACTTTATCTGCTGAGTAAATGTCATCCCTTCTTTCTATACAAATGTATCTATCGGATAGTTATCTAACGGATAATGAGACTGACGTATTGGATTCACTGACTGGTATTGACATTTATTCAGCAGATGAAGTTATAAATAACCTTATCTGTCAGATAGTTACCTGGAACTTTATCTGAAGGTGGAAAGACCGGGCCTTAATAAAATACATTTTTACTGACCGCCAACATATATAAGGGTGGTATTGTGATCATACCGATTTTGACATTTCGAGATTTCGTTGGATCTCCACGAATTGAGGTCCCTACATAATGTTTTGACTATTTTTAGCATGATGTCTGTAGGTCTGTCTGTCCGTCTGTCCGTCCGTCCGTCCGTCTGTCCTTATGTCCGTCTATCTGTGTACACGTGCAGAGCAAATTCGACTGAAAGGATTTTTATGAAACTTCATATTTAAGCTTCTGCCATCAATGGCACGAGTTGATCAATTTTGGTAAAAATCGATTGACTAAAAATGGGAGTTTACTCGTGTCGATTTTAAGATTTTTGCGAATATTTCACAACAGAAAAATATTTCGAAATAATTTATTGGACAAAAGTTGCTATAAAAGCAATAATTAACTTTTATTTGAGAAATTTTTTGAAAAAACGAAAAAAATTTGAAAGACTTGTTTCTATTTTAATAATACCAAATAAACGAAAAATATTTCCGGTACACCTAATATTTACGTTTTTATGTTAATTTGAACGTAAAAACTGGTCAAGTTAACCCTGTTTTACGGTAGTGACATAGTTATATTAGTGTATCAACTTTTTGAAGTTTTTCTAGATACTCGGAAAACTGATATCAAAATTGCGATTAGATTTGAAATGTTGCAGATGTTTAGAAGCGCTGATGATGGAGGTAAATCCATTCTCCATCCTCGTATTTGACTTGTAAACATCTAGAGGGAACATTGTTCTGTTAAAGTTTTACTCAAGTTTACTTAAGACCTGACTCAGTTAATGGTAATATATATATTTTTAAACTTTTCTAAAGTATGCTAATAAAATTTTATTAAACCACTTTCAAAAATTTATGTGGTTACACCAAATTTATTTGAAATATGTTGACAAAAGAATTTTCAACATTCTAAAAATAATAATATAGCCAGTGGAAAGCTCTCGCAAAAGATGGATTGATCAATTGACTGACATAATATTGGCACAAAATATACCTGGAACATGTACCTTCTTCTAGTGTGAAGTAAAAGCATCATGGGTGAGAAAAATTTTGTTCCACCATGACAATATAATAATAAGGTTCCTGTCGCTCTTATGTGAAGCATAGGGCCTCAATAAACTTCCACCATTTAGATCTGTCTTGAGCTAGATGTTTTAGCTCTCATGTTTTGCCGCTTTCTCTGGCTTCCTTCATGGTTAGTCTACGCCATGTGTCCATTGGTTTGCCACATCTACGGCTCCCTTGTGACTTCCAATCAAGAGCCGTTTTACTGATGGACAAAGGGTTGTTCCTTAAGGTATGACCTATCCATCTCCACAGCTGTTTTATCAGGATGTCTATGGGACTTTGGTAGGTTCTCTCCCAAAGGCGTTGGTAATAACGTCAGGCCAAAATATGCGTAATATTCTACGCAAGCAAGAATTGACGAACACTTGAAGACGATGGATTATGGTTCTAGAAGTTTTACATCCGTATAGTAGAAGCTGCATGATATTAGAATTGAATTTTTGTGGACTTGGCATACTGCGAAGAGTTCAAAACATTTTTCTGCATACTGAAAGCCTGCCTAGCTTTATTAATCCTCATTTTAACATCCTCTTCGGAGACCCCAAGTTTGGAAGAGATAATGCTTCCGAGATTAAAAATTTCGACATCTTCAATAAGGTGATCGTTAATGCAGTACTTGTTGAGTGGAGCTTAATCGCATGGTAACTTAAAAACTTATTCGTACAGGTAACTTAAAAGCCAAACAAAAAAAAAAACTGGCTTATCAATCACAGCAGATATATACTGCAACCAACTGGACGACTTAAAATCTTATTCCTACAGGAAACTTAAAAACCAAACAAAAAAACAAACTGGCTTATCAATCACAGCAGAAATATACTGCAACCAACTGGACGACTTAAAATCTTATTCCTACAGGAAACTTAAAAACCAAACAAAAAAAAAAAAAAAAAACTGGTTGGTGTACCGGAAAGTTTTTTCATTTATTTGGTATTATTCAAATAGAAACAAATCGAAAGAAAAAAATGCACTTTATTGAGTAAAATAAAGGGTGATCCAATTTGGACTCTAGGATTTGTTTTCTGAATAAAACACAACATATTGGAAAAATCCGAATGCTATTAAGTACAGACTTGGCAATTATTTATGAAATATGATGTCGGCCAAATGCCCTCCACGACTCCGCTGATATGATACCATTCTTTTAGCGAAGTTTTCCGTAATCGTTTCCAATAAATGCGGTTCGATTTCAGCAACCGCACGTCTGATATTCTCTTTAAGTTCTGGAATCGTAGCAGACTTGTTGACATAGACCCTTTCCTTCAAATAGCCCCAGACAAAAAAGTCTAATGGGGTTAGATCCCAAGACCTCGCAAAATATACTGCAACCAACTGGACGAAATGATGCAAATACTTAAAGAAAAACAGCCTAGATTGGTCAACAGATCGACTCCTATCTTATTGCATGATAACGCTAGACCACACACTGCACAAATGATTGTGGCAAAACTACAGGAATTGGAATTGGAACTTACTGATGACGTAAGTCCTGTAACATTGTGGATCACGTACCTATATAATAAAGTTTTAAAAGGCTAATCCAGGGGTATGAAACTCATATACACGGCCTTGGGACGGTTTTAAGTTATATTCCATCCACCGACAGCGCTAAAAGCGTTTTTTTTTTAACCAACATTTTGAGAACACTTCATTATCGGCAATTTGCGGCAATTGTTTTTGACGTTGTAACGATAGGTGACAGTAAATTGTGATTGTGACAGTGATGAATTTTATAAGAAATTTTAAATATTAGCACCACATTTTTTATTTTCAAATGGTGTAGTGTAATTAATAATATTTTAAATGGTAAATGCAAAATAAATATAAATAGTGTAATAAAAAAAATGGCACAGACTAAATTTAATATGTACAATAAAAGTAAATATAAAAGTAAAAAATAAATACTTGTTTATTTATTTCATATGCTTGCTTGCAAATAAAATAATAAAACTTAATGCTTACTGAAGTATTAACTTTTAACAATTGTAATTAATTTTGAATTTAGGAAATTAATTAGGAGAATTGTAAATAAATTAATCATAATTTTTGGTTCAAGACAATCTTTAATTTTCTACCAAAATTACATTTTATTTTTCAATTTTGGTAGAAAATTAATGATCGCGTGATCATAGCAATTTAAAATATAAAAATATATTTGTGTGCACTGCGGGTTGCATACTACCTAATCCTAGTTCATATTACAACCACGAATGTCGCAACTATCGCTGTCCAAAGCCGTAACGTGGGAGTCCGCTATCTTCCTTGTTTTATAATTTGTGGGCTAATCCACAAATTGCATTTTAGTAGGCCTTGCTTTCTTTCCACGTACAATTTTCCACGATTGTATTATTATTTTATTTTTTATCAAAGAAATTGTATAAATTTAAAATAATATATTGTGTGTATCTGTTTAAAATTGACATTTATAACAAGTTGTTGAGTTAACGTATGCCATTGTAGATGCTCTCGAAACAATTGACATTGTAGTTTGCTACAGAGGTTGTTAGGATCTTACTGGGAGTCGAGGGCTCTCCTCCACGTCTCCTCTTTACTCTGAATACCTCTTTGAACTCTTCACTCTTCAGCTTCACTCACGGAACGAAATACCGTCTTATTCATAACGATACACCTAATTGGCCAAAGCTTTTTAAAATAACAACAAAAAGAATGTTTGGAAAAAGGAAAAATAAACTAAAAAGTTGGTTATAATAATTCGCTAGTGTTGTCAAATTTTCTTAATATAGGGCATATCAAGTCGTAATCTTCTCCACTATTTTTAGGGTTTTGTAGATATGACCAAAAAACCCTTATACCGTCACTTTGTCGTCTGTCTGTCTGTTTGGTAAAAATTGTACCCAAACGGCTAAACCTAGAGAGTTGAAATTTGGCATGCTTATACAACTCTTTGACCCGCATATAGGAAAAATACTAAAACATCTAAAAAACATATCCCTCTAAAAATATAAACAAATATCTGCTCATTGAAAAAATTATATATTTTTTAAATTCTGAGTAGGGTATCAAATGAAATTAGTACGTGGATTAACGATCAAAATTTTATTTTTGCAAAATAAATTATTTTTATGCGATTTTTGCCACAATTGTGCAAAAAAAAATTGTCCCACAACCTGTAGCCCAGATGGTTTAAACTAAAAATCTGAAAAAATTCTGAGTAATGTAGATTTGTGTGAATCGGAACAGTACATCAGGAATTTTTGATCAGATTATGTTTTCGGAAAATAACACATTTTTTTGCGTGGATTAACAATCAAAATTTTATTTTTGCAAAATAAATTATTTTGCCTAAATTGTGGAATTTTTGATTATATTTTCGGAAAATAACGCATTTTTTGTGCTTTAATGGGTATCGCTCTCGCGTTCTAATTTGCAAAGTAGGATTCCGGTCTCGAGGCAATTTTATTTTTTCTGTTTTTTTTTTTTGCATTTTTATTTTGTTTATATTATTTTTTCAAAATTCTAGTTATATTTGGGCAAATGTTGCATTTAATTTTTAAAAGCGTAAATTTAATAACCAGTGGAAATTGTTGAAACTGAATACATGAAATCAGAGGGGCGGAGTTATGACTTAAAACAACCAATGGAAGCCATAGGCGTAATTTTCAAAATCTTAATGAACCTTGCTATATAAAAAAAAATACTGCACATATTTAGAAACCTAAATAATGGTATTAGGCATTCGAAGTAAAATTAACAAAAAAATATTTTAACATAAAATTTGTTTTGGCATCCCAAATAATCATCATTCACTTTCTAAATACCTGCGAAACCCTGAAATATGTGAAAATTCACACTTCACATAAATTTTTTCATGAAACCTTTTATTAACTATTATTCTAGGTTATAAAATTGATTTGATTCTCAAATTTGTAGTCAGTGTCTATCTATTTTTTATTTCGTGATGCATTTGAAACGTATTTTTGATTGAGCTAAATAAAATAGATATTTGCATTTGTTGAATTCGTTAGGGTGGTCGGTATAATTGATGTTATTGATATGGGAGAGAGCCCCGGTGTCCCAATAGGCTACCGGTAGCCAATTTCAACCAATATACAAAATGTAATCTCTCTTTTACAATTCCAAATATATCAAACGAACCAAACACGATTGTGTAATCATCGAAATTATTTGATTAAAAGAGTCAATACAAAGTACAAAGATAGTCACACAGGAGGAAGATAATCCTATTCATTTCATTTCGGATTATATTCAATCCAAATAATCCGGATTACTGGCAAATCAAAAACGGATGCAAATTTAAAAATTTTTATTCTGTAAACTTTTTACAAATCGATGTGAAGTAGGAATTTCCACACAGGGTTCTATACGTATTTAATAAATATAAGAAGCCAACAGAATACTCTATGTCTGAAATTAAAATGGGCTTTTGTTGAACAAAACGACCAAAAGTTTCAATAAGTCGGTAAAAGTTACTCCCTCCGTTCAAAAATATAGTATACATTTTGATTTTTTTCTTGTCCAAAAATATGATATATCAGGTCTGGGAAAAAGTTTGTGGCGTTTTTGCCGATAGACGGCGCCAATTGCAAATAACTCAGGAAACACAGATCGCAGCGACACCACTAAGCGCTCGTTGGAAAGGTGACAGTTCGACCGTTACTTTGAGTGTCTAAACATCAAAATTTGTGCAGTGGTTGGAAAGTTGTTTGCGTTTGAAAATGGAGAAAAGTAATCAAAAATTGTGCTATATTTTGCAATATTATTACAATAAAGGGAAGAATAATGCGCAGGCTTGTGAAAAAATTTGTGCTGTGTACGGTGAAGGTACTTTATCAAAATCTGCTGCGTGGAAATGGTTCACTCGCTTTTGTGTAATTTTAATGCGAAAGATGACTCACGCTCTGGTCGTCCAATCTGAGAAAAAGCTGATGAAATTCTTGAAAAAGTCCAACAAGATAGGCATATCAGCAGTGTCGATATTGGTACGGAGCTAGGCATTGACCACAAAACTGTTTTGAACCATTTACGGAAAGCTGACTACAAAAAGAAGCTCGATATATGGGTTGAGCGCGAAAAACATGATAGACCGAATTAACATCTGCGATGCACTGCTGAAACGCAATGAAATCGAGCCGTTTCTGAAACGTGTCATAACCGGTGATGAAAAATGGATCACGTACGACAATCGGAATCGTAAAAGATCGTGGACAAGGGATGGTGAGCCGTCACAAGCGTTCTCGAAGCGAGGATTAACGCCGAACAAGGTGATGCTGTGTGTGTGGTGGGACTGGAAGGAAATCGTCCACCATGAGTTACTTCCAGCTGGTCAGACTTTTGATTCTCAATTCTACTGTGGACAACTAGAGAGATTACGCCAGAATTTGAAAGAGAACGGCCCGAATTGAATAATGGGAAAGGTGTTGTGTTTCATCATGGTAACCCAAGACCAGACACTTCTTTGATGACCCGAGCTTGGTTGGGAAATTTTGTTGCATCCATCGTATAGTTCAGACATAGCAACCTCTGACTATCACCTATTCCGATCTCTGCAGAATTTTCCCAATGGAATTAAGCTGGTTTCAAAAGAAGCCTGTAAAAACCACTTGATTCAGTTTTTCAACCAGAAACCACAGAACTACTTCACCGATGGCATCATAGTTTTACCCGAAAAATAACGAAACGTTGTCGATAATAATGGAGCATATTTGGTTTAAATAAATTCATTTTCCTACTATAACAAAACTGAATTTTACTAAAAAAACGCCACGAACTTTTTCCCAGACCTGATACATTTACAATTTTAATTAATAAGAATGATTTTCTTTATGAAATAGTTACAAATATTTAATAAAACAAAGAAATACAATAAGTTTTAATTTAAGAAGGACGTGGCTGTCTCCACAGCTTGTAAGGAACATGATAATGTTGTTTGTAATCGTCCCTTAGGTTCAGGTTTTGTCTTATTAATGTGCGGAATCTTATAGGAATTCCCTCCTTTTGCTAACATGGTTGCTTTTAGACAAGTTTGCAATGTTAGAATAACATTATCAAGTTTAATGCATTAAATGCATTTTGTACGCATTCAATTAGTTCGTCGATTGTATTCGGTGAAGCTGTATGTTATAAGGATTGTATAGAATTGAAAAAACCAAATATATTAAATTCTGGACTTTTTGGTGGTTGTGCTTTAAGTTGATTTGGAACTTCTTCCTTGCAATTCAACAGAATTTTGATAAAAATTCGCCATTTTGTAATACCCTATTCACACTAGATCTTTAAGACGAGTGAACTTAAAGTTCACCGATGTTTAAGATCGGTATGCTTTCACACTTGATGTTTAAATCTCTGGTGCTGTCATCAGCTACAGTAATTTTGTCCTTAAGTTACCGTCATGAAATTACCAGTTTTGAACTGTCTGCGCAGACGCACATTTTGAATTATCATAAACAAATAAGGATATTTCATTTCATTCTACAATAAAGACACTACAATAAAGAATATATTACACCTGCATTAACATGTAAGTCGATACATTTTATCTCAATTATTGTAGCTCTGTATTTTATTAAACACATTATTAAAATAAATAATTTTATTATAACAATAAGTATTAACTTCTTATAACGTCGATATAATACAGTATTCTTGTTTATGATAATATAAAATGTTGACAGCACAAATTCAAGGAGAATTTTTTTATAATAGAAATTAAGTTGGCAATACGGACGAAGTTTAAGACGCAGATCTTTGTCTTAAACATCGGTTGTGTTTAGACGAGGCCGTACGGTTTCACATTAGCGTTTAAAGATACATTCACTTTAACATCCGATCTTAAAGATCTAGTGTGAAAAGGGTATTAGGACAGCGGGTATCAATTTAATGTATTGTATTATTTCTTAAGTTGGTAATAAATCTAGTTACTTATTATATAAAACAGTTTTGAAATATTATAGTTTGTTTTATAAAGTAATAAAAACTAGAGCCTTCAGAAATTCGGTCAGTTGGCAGCATTATCTCATAATTTAAAACCGCATGTATGTTTTATAATATTATATTTTAAATTTATAGCCATAGTAAATATAAAATATACCAACTTACAGAAAATAATGTCCCTGATCGTATAAATTTATTCGCTTTTTTATTCAGATCGCAGTAATAGGATATATTTAATGTATTAATTAGATCTACTGTTTAATCTTATAAGAAATACGATCTAACAATTCATTTAACAAGTGGTGACAGAGAAAATATTTATTTATGATTTTTGTCACGGCATGTATTGAAAATTATCGTGATTTTATGATGACTAATGCATAAAATTACCAAAATCGTGAGAAAAAACAATCATTTGGATAAAAAAATAATAAAAGCAATCTTTAAAAAAATTTCTGCGGCGCCCATGTTTACAAATCTTATGATAAATAAAATTGTAAACCAAGTCTTAAAGATTTATGTCTCTAAATTGGTTTTATTCCATAGTTTTATATTTTGTATTTTGTGGCACGCAAATATATACGAAATTTCTGTCAAAAAATTTCTGCGGTAACATTAATATTTAGTTTGGCATGTTGTCAAGAGGAAACATTAAATTTGCATCATATAAAAAAAATTGTTTGTAAAAGTTTGTAAACTAAAATTAAAAACTTTCGATTTTCCTTATACAAAAAGAAGCTACTAACATCGTTTTTAAAATAGGAAGTTAACGAACGTCCCTGAACTTTCGAATCACAAGGATCAAGTATTTTAATAAAGCCGTCCTGTGATCCGTACTTCAGGATATTCGATTAAGGATAATCCAAACTAATCGCTTAATATTGATCAACTAAAACCCGGAAAATTTCACCTAGCTAATACCTCAATATGTAAATTTTGCAATTTATCAATTTTAAGGAGCAAACAAGTAAAATAATCAAAGTGGAATATTTTCACACCTTTCCTCTTGCTCTGTTAAGTACTTTTTCCAGGTATTAAATTTCGTGAAGAATGAAATTTGTAGAAAACCAGTGGCGAAGGGAAACCTCCGCTAGACTTGCCCACCCAAAAAACAAAAATAAAAAAATAAATTTAATTTAATTTTTTTTTTTTTTTTTTTACTTGCCCGACCTTAATATATAAAGGGCAAGTATTGTATCCGCGAAAATTTTCGATGTCGAGATTTTGACTGATGACCACGTTTCATGGTCCAGAGAATCCAAAAAACCTATTTTCGAAGTGCCGTCCGTATGTGTGTGTGTCTGTGTGTGTGTGTGTGTCTGTGTGTCTGTGTGTATACACGATAACTCAAAAATGGTTTAACTTAAAGAGTTCGTTCTGGTATTAAAAAATTCTCCTAATAATTGGGAAGAACCCTATTGTTTTTTATTCAAATCCGAAACCGGAAAGTTATTAAACATTAAAATTTAAAAAAATTCGTAACTAGTAAATCAAGCTTTGGACAAAAAATTGTATAGGACATAATTTGATGTATTTTTGAAGATTTACCTATATCTTTTTTTAAATTAAAAAAAAATATGTATTTTTTTTAATATTATTATTATTTTTTTATGGGAGGGCAAGTCTAGCGGAGGTCTTCCTTCGCCACTGGTTTAATATTTAGATAAATCTTCAAAAATACATCAAATTATGTTCTATACTTATTGTCCAAGGCTTGGTTTACTTGTTACGAATTAATTATAATGACCATGGAAACGTTACATATAAATACGAAAAAATTGAGACTTGGAAAAATTGTAAATAATTTCAAAATTTTTCGTTTTATAAAAAAACGTCTCAAATAAAAGTTATTAGTTATTGCATTTATAGTAACTTTTGTTAAATAAATTTTTTCTAAATAATTTTCTGTTGCTAAATATTCGCAAAAATCTTAAAACCCACACGAGTAAACTCCCATTTCCATTCAAACGATTTTTATAAAAAACAATAGGGTTCTTCCCATTTAATAGGAGAATTTTTTAGTACCAAAACGAATTCTCTAAGTTGAACCGTTCTTGAGTTATCGTGTATACATACAGACACACACACAGACACACACACAGACACACACACACACACACACACACACACACACACACACACACACACACACACACACACACACACACACACACACACACACACACACACACACACACACACACACACACACACACACACACACACACACACACACACACACACACACACACACACACACACACACACACACACACACACACACACACACACACACACACACACACACACACACACACACACACACACACACACACACACACACACACACACACACACACACACACACACACACACACACACACACACACACACACACACACACACACACACACACACACACACACACACACACACACACACACACACACACACACACACACACACACACACACACACACACACACACACACACACACACACACACACACACACACACACACACACACACACACACACACACACACACACACACACACACACACACACACACACACACACACACACACACACACACACACACACACACACACACACACACACACACACACACACACACACACACACACACACACACACACACACACACACACACACACACACACACACACACACACACACACACACACACACACACACACACACACACACACACACACACACACACACACACACACACACACACACACACACACACACACACACACACACACACACACACACACACACACACACATAGGGACAGCAATTCGAAAATAGGTTTTTTTGATTCCCTGGACCATGAAACGTGGTCATCAGTCAAAATCTCGACATCGAAAATTTTCGCAATTACAATACTTGCCCCTTATATATTAAGGTCGGGCAAGTAAAAAACAGAACGGTAAAATACCCTGCAATAAAAATTCTTTTCATTGAAATATTTTGGCTTTCACGTTGATAACCAAATGGTCTTTACTTTCTGGACGATCTTAGTATATTTTTTTCTTGATTGAATTTTTCGGGGTGCCGTTTAATAAGTGGTTATGCGACTCAGAGGTTGATAGCTAGGACTTTGTTATCCGGAACCGAGAAAATACTACCCCATCACTTTCTACAAAGATAAAATTTGTAGGTCAAACATTTGCAAGGATTTTAGGAAATCTCCAAGAGTGTTCATACTGATAAATTTCAACAAGAAATGTTTCCTTTAAATTTGATTTGAAGTAGAAATAGTTCTGAAGTTATAATCTAATTGACATATTCTGTTTTAGTCATTTAATTTATCAGATACGAACATCCATTTATACCTATTACTTATCTTTATCTATTTCTAAGTCTATTATTCTTAGCCGAAGTCAATTTATCTAAGTTTATCTTAAGTAATGATTTTCTAAATTACGGAAAGCGAGAAGTAATGAATCTCTCAAAACACAGAACTTCTCAACAAGTTTCAAACTTGAACAAAAACGATGAAAAATATTTATTACCACTATTTACACCAGGGATCCTCAAAATATGTCCCACGGTACCGTCTGTGCAATGTACAACGCATATCAGTAAAAAAAGTACCGGAAACTAATTTTCTCAACTTTGGTAGTGTATTTGCGACTCAAACTAACGTTGGCGGCGCTGCGTACGACAGTTAATGGCGAACGAGAAGCGTATATGTCAGAAGTTTTTTCTTAATATTTATCTGTTAACAATATTTCGGCAAAAAAGCACTGCATTTAAGTCACTATATTTAAAAATACGTCTTAATTCACATAAACTGCAGCAAAACACACTACAAATATTATACAAATATACGCTTCTGTTTAATTTACCAAGCCGTCACCAGATGTCTCACTGTTATTTGGAGTCGCGAATAGGTAGTGATCATGCTTGATGGGCCAAAGGTCCCAGGTTCGAATCCCGGTCAAAAAATGGATGTTTATGTGAGCCCATAAAAAAAAATCAGCTGTGGCCACCACAGGACCGACCGCCATCAAAAAGTACTTGTATAAAATACATTCTAGCAGCAGAGTAGAAATATCTTGGCCTAATGTTTTCTAACAGATATATTATTTATCATGACCATGGAAACGTTACATACCGGGTGAATTATTTAAGGAGCAACATACATGTTTCACATATAATATTAATGAAGTGAGTTATTTCATTTGCAACATAGCAAATTATGACAGCAAGCTCATATCCATGGCAACAGTTATGCAATGGTAATAGATATAATAGTCATTTGACATTTGACAAGTTCCTAGACGGCTAAAAAATAGTAAATTAGAAACAATAAATGAATTTTTATTAGTTTGTTTATGTTTACATACAAGTAAAAATAATAATGTCCTTAGTAGCTAAGTCCAAAAATTATTTTAAAAAATAATATTTTGTCTTTTCTATGGATACGATAAGCATTTGTTTTATGGCTATGTTGCTTTTGAAATAACTCACTTCATTAACATTGTATGTGAAACATATATGTTGCTCCTTAAATATTTCACCCTGTATAAGTATGAAAAAATAGATACTTAGAAAAAATTACGAAATATTTTGCAAAAATTTTTCGCACTTTTTCGCAAAAATCTTAAAATCGACACGAGTTAACTCCCATTTCTAGTCAACCGATTTTTACCAAAAGTTGATCAACTCGTGCCATTGATGTCAAAAGCTTAAATATGAAGTTTCATAAAAATCATTTTAGCTGAATTTGCTCTGCACCGACAGACATCATGCTAAAAATAGTCAAAACGTTATGTAGGAACCTCAATTCGTGGAGATCCATCGAAATCTCGAAATGTCTAAATCTGTATGATCACAATACCTCCCTTATATATGTTGGCGATCGGTAAAAACTACTTTTTAATTTACATTTTAGTTTACGTGTTGGTAAAATACGTCTTAATTTACGTTTTGGTCATACCTGCGAAACCGTAAAAAGGATAAACCCGGTTCTTTCAAGGCCCTCGGCAATATGGACTATTTCAAACGTTTAAGTGAATCTAGCTGAAATTTTAATTTTTGTAAGTTGTCATCAGTTCTTTTTTTAAGGTTTGAAGTGGGGTTTTAGCTAAATAAAAAGATAAAAAGCTTCACTTAAAGGGCAAAAGGTGCTAGAATTCAAAATCTAGTTCAGCTTAAACCGAAGAAACAGTCTATACTTGATATAGGATTTCGTATAGACGTAAATCCGACAATGGCCAAATCCTAGTTTTGTTTTACATACCTAAGCAACCAGTCTGACATGTACGTACTGCGGGTAGTATATCTTACGGAACATCAGGCGTAATTTAGCGTCTTATTTGAAATGATATTTTCGTTAAATTTTCAAATCGCATTAGTCGTTCATCCGTGAATTGTGATATTTCTGTTTGTATTCCGAACTCGTCACAAGCAGTGGTTATTAATGTGGTTATTACGGCGTGTTCTAATGTCTTTCGAACATATTTTAATCTCCTTATAATTAAGAAGTTTTATGAAGTATTGTAGATGTAATCTTGCAGCGTATTTCACACAACTTAAATACTTTAACTTTCTGCAAAAATTTAATGTCACTTAATTCTGACTTAATATCGGGGTCATGGTAAGATGAATCATTAATTCAATCAAATGGAGCAGATTTTTATAAGACAAGAACAGCGCGTTCAAACCAATTCTGTAACTCAGTTACTATGATCATAGTAACCAAATTTGTCACTATTAGCAAGGTTAGTTACTATCATAGTAACTTTGGGGTATTTCGAATTCCGTAACAAAAAAGTTACTACAATATTTAGTAACATGTTACTATAAAAGTTCCTATCATAGTAACTACCAAATGCTGGTGTTTATAACTAATAACTTAGTTCTTATGAAGATAAAAATGGCGGACATTTGATTTAGAGTGTCATTTTTAGATACAATAGAAAATTAAGAAGATTAGTAAAGAAAATTATATAAATTAAATATATATAAAATATGTATGAGTGTAGGTAAATGTTTATATTGCAGGAGATGAAATATATTAAAGATCAAAAAGTCTTTTCCAGTTCCTCATTTTTAATATGAGTCTTTTTTTTAAATTACAAAAAAAAAATTGTTTTTGTTTTTAAAAAAATTAACAAAAGTTCTTTTCAGTGACGCAAAAATAGTTTCATGAGGGGGGAGGGTTATAAAATGTATGGAAGTAATGACAAAACAAGGAAAATGTATCGAATAAAAAATCCAGCTTAATGGGAGGTTCTAACCCCCAAATCCCACCGCCTGCGCCGGTTCTATTGTCGAGAATTTGTCTTTGCATTCCGTTTTTTTTTTAATTTCTTCACTCATTTTGTTTGTTTTTTTTTTAATATTTTATAAATGTATATACCATAATATATATTACAGTCTGTTCCAAACGGTTAGGCGGAACTAGATTTTGCAATTTAGTTACTTTCATCGCTTAAATCGTGCTTTTCGTCCGTTTTGTTTAAGCTTTGTAAATCATACTTACAATAAACATTTTTTGGTTAAGGTTAATATCATTTTAAAATGTCATTTTCTTTATATTTTGTTTTTTTGTGTCATTCTTAATACAAATTTCCCATTTATATATTTTTTTGTCATTAAAATATATAAAAAAATAATTTAATTTTGACATAGGTCATTCGTTTCCATGGTTTCATTGTTGTAATTTTAAATTTTGACATTCCAACGTGAAAAATGAAATATCCCAAGCAAGGTCCCTTGTCGTGACAACCTAAAAGAACGAAATTCCCATTTAGTTCCGCCTAAGCGTTTGAAACAGACTGTATATAACAACAAAATAATGTAAGCAATACAATACTTTGACATTTTTAACCTCAACTGTCATCTGTATACCATCAATGCGCATGCGTGTTGCGCTTCTGTAACTAACTTCATTCTTTTCTCAATAACTGTCACTAAGATATAATTTTCCTAGCGACGTCACTACAGTTGGATATTACAGAATATGAAAAATGTTAAAGTTACTATTAAAGTCACTATAAAAGTTATCTTGTAGTAACTTTACTGCACGGTAACTTTTTACAGAATTGATCTGATTGTCTTTGATTGCGGGTTGTATTATAAAGATTGTATACTATAATACTAACCGCTTACAAATATAATGATAAGTTTTATATGTATGTTTGCATATATTCTCCGCGTCTATAACAAAATACAAGCAAAACAATATTATTAATAATAATATAGCATTGCTTGTATTTTTTTATAGGACATTGATACCATACCTACAAAACCCTAAAAATGAAATAATACACTGTCTCTTTTTGAATTTTTAAACTTAATTTTATTTTTTTTAATGTTAGTTTATTTAAAAATATCTTTATTTAGAGTCATTATTTTCGTTTCAGTTAAACTGCAGACGTTGTATTTTACTATTTCGACTCGTTGGTCTGCCAACTATCTCGATGTTCTGTTGGTGTCATCCAGAATTTCCTCAGCATCTGGGTACCCAGAAGACAGCTATCCATGAGAATCAAGGTTAGTAACATTTGTGTATTGAATAATCGCATAAGACACTGTAGTCAAACGTCCGTCGAGTCTGCGAAATTATACATTATAGCTCTGTGTGGTGTGCTAAAAAAATCCACATAAGTTAGAGGTTTGCCTAGAACCCCTACACACTGCCTAATAAATTGGGCACGGACATTCTTAGTTGATTAGTGCTAGGATCTAGTTATTTTAGAACAATCCGGAATACTGTTCTGGGATAAAATTATAATTTAAAACCTATTCAGCAGCTGACATTCAAGCGTTAATTTTACATTTGCTGATAGAGTCTCTCCTAATACAATTTAGTTTAATTTCAATTTAGTAGAATGCAGATTAGTGTAACTCGACTTCTGAAGCACCAGAGAGATTAACAAGAAACTACAACATAATATTTAGATAGGATTAACTTATTCCTTTAAAGGTGATGGCGAACAATCGGTAAAGAAATAGTATTTTATTTAACAATCCTATTATGTAGGCTATATTAAACGACGATAAAGTTTACAATAAAAGGTAGGCAAAGGCTACACCAATGTCTACAGCAATGCTTAAAATTTTACATTGACATCAATATACTAAAAAGTTGTTTGGTAAAGCGAAGGCTTCTGAGTTATAAGAAATTGTTAACGGTTGACATATAATCGATCGCAAGACAAGTAATATGTACAGCCTTTATTCAGCACGCCCCCCCCCACCCTCCGTATCCACCAGACCCCCTTTCCAAACCCCATTGACATCAAACAAATCACTTACCCTGCAAAGATATTTCAAATATAAAATTTTACTAAGCACAACTTGAAATGAGGTAGATTTTTCCTTACAAAAATTAAATATTTTAAATACTCTGCGCTTGCGTCTGACGATAAAAAGCCGTTAGAAATGACTCTACGAACAGATCTTTTATAACAGATCAATTTGTCAGATAAATTTTAAGTTATCATAGAATAAATTATATCTGGTGAAAAGTGTATAGACAATAGGAGTGCATTCTTTGATGAATAAAATAATTCCTTATATTCGTAAGTTATCAAACAACTTTCCATTTTTTAAGGTTTTGTAGGTATGACCAAAAAACCCTTATACCGTCATTTTGTCGTCTGTCTGTCTGTTCGGTAAAAATTGTAGCCAAACGGCTAAACCTAGAGAGTTGAAATTTGGTATGCTTATACAACTCTTTGACCCGCACATAGGAAAAATACTAAAACATCTAAAAAACATATCTCCCTAAAAATATAAACAAATATGTGCTCATCGAAAAAAAAAATATTTTTTTAAAATTCTGAGTAGGGTATCAAATTAAAGCCCTTAGTACGTGGATTAACGATCAAAATTTTTGCAAAATAAATTATTTTGACGCGATTTTTGCCAAAATTGTGCAAAAAAAAAATTGTCCCACAGCCTGTAGATGGTTTAAACTAAAAATCTGAAAAAATTCTAAGTAATGTACATTGGTGTGAACCGGAATAGTACAACAGGAATTTTTGATCAGATTATGTTTTCGGAAAATAACGCATTTTTTGTGTTTTTAACTAAAATATGTAAAATATTTAATCCGGTATTTAACACAGTAAACGAGTGAACGTCCGTAGTCCAGTGGTAACGTTTTCGCTTCGTAAGTTGCAAACCACTGTTCGATTCTCGTCAATTTTTATTTTTTCTGTTTTTATTTTGCATTTTTATTTTATTTATATTATTTTGTCGAAATTCTAGTTATATTTTGGCAAGTGTTGCATTTAATTTTTAAAAGCGTACATTTAATAACCAGTAGGAAGTGTTGAAATTAAAATTTAATTCTATGTTTGAATGTATATGAAATCAGATGGGCGGAGTTTATGACTTAAACAACCAATGGAAGCCGTAGGCGCAATTTTCAAAATATTAATGAACCTTGCTATATAAAACAAAATACTGCAAATATTTAGAAACCCAAATAATGGTATTAGGCATTAGAATTAAAATTAATAAAAAAATATTTTAACTTAAAATTTGTTTTGGCATCCCAAATAATTATCATTCACTTACTAAATATCTGCGAACCCTGAAATGTGTGAATATTCACACTTAAAATAAATTTTTTTCTACAAATTTCGTCCTTGACGACCTAATACATTGACCGTACAGTGTTCAGATATATATTTTGAATGTGATATTGCAAAGTTTCGGGGCAATAAAATAGTGAAGTTTTGAATGACGGTGTATGTCGAACGCTTTGACAAGTGAACCGTTGGTAGAAATGCGGCGAGTTTGACCCAAAGTGTGGTTTTTGCGAAGTTTAGCCCAGTTGCGGCTAATTTAGTGACAGGGTAACATTGTTGAAATATTTAACTTCACGCAAATTAACTACGGTCGTATTTTACTGTTGTTTTAAAAATTATACGGGTTCAATATACCTAAAAAAACACTATTTTAGAATCTAACTTACTTTCCATTAACTTTTTTTATCATTCAAAACACTTTATTATTTAATTTAAGTGAGTGAATTTAATGCTAGCTTCACAGCAATGAAAATAAATCTCAATGAATTGTGGGACAAAAGAAACGGGCTGCTTTAAACGTTTATATAAAATCATTTCTTCTTATCTCTCCTTACGGATCATAAGATTTTTATTGTCAACTCCGTCTGTACTTTATGATCAACGAAAATATGGACATAGATATTCAGTAATATAGATAACGGAAATAGGGTTTAATAAAAAATATAGCACAAATATCTAATCCAGGAGTTCGGAACAGGCGGTTTCAGAACTGTGCAGTGTAACTCTGTGTCGTGCAACTTTTTTGTCACGTAACCACTTAGACCGGGAGCTCATGACAGTTTTTGGTCTCCGATTTCATACAGCATGCCTTTTGGAGGAGAGAATATTTACCCTGTGACAACAAAAAAGGGATGGTACTGAACCCCTGCACGCTTTCCGGTCATAGGGAAAATTGTATTTCCACTTAAACACAAAATTTTTGTGCTTTTCTCTGATTTAATATTGCTTGCCCTTTTGTCAAAGGAAAGTTATAACAAATTTAAAGTCTTTTAAATATATGCATGCGATTCGGAGGGTCCCAAAGGGCTCAAACGGTCATGTGATCTTGTAATAAAAAAATATGATTTTCCGCGTTTTCATACAGCATGCCTATAATTAAAAGACTTTAAATTTGTTATAACTTTCTTTTGATAAAAGGGCAAGCAATATTAAATCAGAGAAAAACACAAAAATTTTGTGCAAGTGGAAATGCAATTTTCCCTATGACTGGAAAGCGTTCAGGGGTTTAGTACCATCCCTTTTTTGTTGTCACAGGGTAAATAATCTCTCCTCCAAAAGGCATGCTGTATGAAATCGGAGACCAAAAATGTCATGAGCTCCGGGTCTAACTGTGCAGACTGTGCAAGAAAATCAAAGACGAACACTTTGTTCAGATTGTGCAATTATTCTTGTTATTCTTTGATCAAAATTTTAATTTTGCAAAAAAAAATATTTTGACGCCAGTTTTGCCAAAATTGTGCAAAACAAATTTTGTCCCATACCCTGTAGGCAAGATACTTTAAATTAAAAATCTGAAAAAATTCTAAGTAATGTACATTGATGGAACCGGAATAGTACAACAGGAATTTTTGATGAAATTATGTTTTCGGAAAATAACGCATTTTTTGTGTTTGTAAAGCCGCATTCAGACCTCTTTAAATTAATAAGTTATAGACTGTTCGTTGTGTCGCTCTGAGTTATGCTTTAATGCATTCTTTTAACGTTCCATGTACCGTTCACATCTGTTATAAATTAGTACGTTACGAATAGCCCTCCATCTGTGAATTTTGAAACCAACTATTTAGCTTCGTAAAATATTTTATATGTATTATCGTTCTTATAATTCTGTTGTCTTAGATTTTAACTACCTAATTACCTAAATTGATCATATTTGCTGTCCGTCTTTGTAATTTTGAGCAAGATTTGTTAATGATGACATTATGTTAGGTTATGTAAAGGCATTCGATAACTACGGTGTCACTGATAGAATGCGATAGCCAATGTGTTTATATGTCTGTCTCATTAAAACATCTCACTAGCTATAAGTTTAGAAAATTATGCACAATCCACCAACAAACAGCGTATTAAATTTGGAGGTCTGAACGGTTTCACGTCTTACCATATGACAAACTTTCTGGTGACAGTGAACAGTCCATAAGTTACATTGCATAAACTATTGATTTAAGAGATCTGAATGCGGCTTAACTAAAATATATTAAATATTTAATTCGCTGTGTAACACAGTTAACAAGTAAGCGCCCTTAGCGTAGTCCGTACTTCGTAATTTGCAAACTACAGTTCGAATCCCGTCAATTTTTTATTGTTTTTTTTTGCATTTCATTTTGTTTAAATTATTTTGTCAAAATTCTAATTATATTTTGGTAAATGTTGCATTTAATTTTTAAAAACGTAAATTTAATAACCAGTGGGAAGTGTTGAAATTATAATTAATTCTATGTTTAAATGTATAGGAAATCAGAGGGGCAGAGCTTATGATTTAAGCAACCAATGGAAGCCATAGGCGCAATTTTCAAAACCTTAATGAACCTTGCTACATCAAAAAATACTGCACATATTTAGAAACTTAAATAATGGTAATTAGGCATTCGAATTAAAATTTATAAAATATATTTTGACATAAAATTGTTTTGGCATCCCAAATAATCATCATTCAGTTACTAAATACCTGTGAAACCCTGAAATGTGTGAAAATTCACACTTCACATCATTTTTAAGTAATGTATTATCATATTTTCAGACGGAGGAAGTATTCCCTCATAAAAAAAAAAAGTAAAATTAAATGTGAAATTTCTGAAAAATCAGTTCAACTGTATTTGCTCTACATATCTCCACAGATCAAATTAAGTACTACTAAATAATGCGATCCGCACTTTTAAAATTATCATGTAATTTTTAAATAAGAGCCCCTTTATAGGGTTTGTTACAGGCCTCGCAGGAACTTTATTCGAATTAAAATTCATAAAAAAATATTTTGACATAAAATTTGTTTTGGCATTCTAAATAATCATCATTCAGTTACTAAATACCTGCGAAACCTTGATATGTGTGAAAATTCACATTTTACATCAATTTTTTAAAGTTGCACTATCCAATTATCGTTTTTTCCATTAGTATTGCACGTAACTTGTAAGTAGTACGAAATAGGAGAATTTTAACAATCGCATTATTCGAATATGCACTTGAGAAGATCCAAACCAAAGCCAGATCTGAGTAGTTTCGCAACAGAATCCCACTTGAGAACCCATCTACAATATTCAAATTACTAGATTTATCTCTTATTTACATTTTTACAATTAAACTTAATCAGATAAACGCAAACAATAAAATTAAAAGTTGTTTTAATTAGAACTTTTATTTTAACAGGATTATTTTATTTTAAATTTTTAAGTTGGTACTAAAATTTCCCTACAAAGACAATTACGAAATATTTTTGATGGATTAACCAAGTTGGATGGATTTTTTTAGAAGTTTAACAAACAAAATTTATCCATGTGTGTATCAGCATTTTTTTATTGTAAAAGTTATAGCAAATCTTTCAATAGGATTGGAATTTTATGTTTTGAAAATAAAAGTTGAGTGCTTTAGATCGTGTTGCGAATAGAAATGTATTTTAAAATAAGAAAAGAAACTATACTACGGATATTACAATAACACTGTAAACAATTTAGAAAAACAAAACATACTGAAAATATTTCTAGATCAAAACTATTATTTCCAAAATTATTTTGATGTAACCCAATGGCGTAACAAGAGTTTTTGTCTCTTTTCTTAATGATTCGCGCGGTCTGCGATGCCGCAGTTCCATGTACAGTCTGTTACAAACGGTTAAGCGGAACTAAATTTTGCAATCTAGTTACTTTCATCGTTTAAATCGTTCTTTTCGACCGTTTTGTTTAAGCTTTGTAAATCATACTTACAATACACATTTTTTGGTTAAGGTTAATATAATCTGTCTCAATTTGTAATACGAAACTAGATCTGGTTACTTTAGTGACTGTTGTGGTGTAAATAGACTTTTGTAGAATAATGTGAACTTGTAAATCTGACTTTTAAAAGTATGGTTAAGTTTCATCATATTGAGGTTATTACTAAATTGACATGTCAAAATTGTGATTGACATGTCAAATATTTTGAATGTATATATTAATATTTATTTCATCAAACTTTCGATTATTACTCGTATAATAGTAAAAAAATATTACGATTATCAATGAAATATCGTGATAAAATATAAAAAACAAACATACATATTATATAATAATAATTTATCATTTTATTGTGCTGCCCTTAAAATCTCATTCTTGTTTTGCAAAATTTAATAACATATTTAAACAAAAATATTCATTTTTTGAATGTAAATTCCAAAATTTTCTCTGCAAATCTTTCCGAAACATGTAGTCTGTGGTTCTATCTGTTTTCTTATTATATATATTATTATATATACCTCTTCCCATGTTCGTCGGTCTTAAATTTTCTACACCTTCATTAAAA
Organism: Liopterus haemorrhoidalis; assembly: GCA_963971575.1. Taxonomy (NCBI): domain Eukaryota; kingdom Metazoa; phylum Arthropoda; class Insecta; order Coleoptera; family Dytiscidae; genus Liopterus; species Liopterus haemorrhoidalis. The sequence goes on along the minus strand of OZ020616.1, from coordinate 58,860,255 downwards.
AATTTTCTTACTTCTCCTTCAGAAATCTAAAGAAATTGAAATGGGTAAATTATTTTATATTTCACAACAAAAAGGACACCAAGATTTACTGAAAAAATAACTGCCACAAGGTCTATAATTTCGCTTCTTTTTAATTTTGTTCGATTCATTTCTAATAGTTTGTGTTTTTTGTATATTTATCTAATTGTTGTCTCTTATGCATATTTTCTGATGTTATGTTCTTATTTTGGTTGTATAAAAATACTTTTCAATTAAAAAAATAAATTGACATATAATTTAATGTCAAATATGAATTGTCAAATGTTTTGAAAGGTGCCATTTCAGCAGTACCACCCTTAGATGATATTTTAAATAGACAACATAAAAAACGAAATTTTCCTCTTAGTTTCGTATTACAAATTGAGACAGATAATATCATTTTAAATTGTCATTTTCTTTATATTTTGATTTTTTGTGTCATTCTTAATACAAATTTCCCATTTATTAATTTTTTTGTCATTAAAATATATAAAAAATAATAATTTAATTTTGACATATGTCATTCGTTTCCATGGTTTTATTGTTGGAATTTTAAATTGTGACTTTCCAACGTGAAAAATGAAATAACCCAAGCAAGGTTCCCTCTCGTGACAACCTAAAAGAACAAAATTCCCATTTAGTTCCGCCTAACCGTCTGAAACAGACTGTAAGAACTCATACTTCATAATAGTGCGAATTTCCGACCGTTCCATTTTCAACAAAATTAATTTTTACAAAGTTTTAGATATTTTTTTAGAGCATACCATGATTTCTTTAAACAGGCGAGATGTGGAACTTTCCAACAAAAAAACATAACGGTAAATTATTAAGCCAATATAAAATAATAAGCTGTTAAAGTTGGCAATATTATTAACTACAAATTTCATCCTTGATGACCTGATAATTAGTGTGTAATCTTATATTTAGTTATTTTAATAAACATGCTAACAAAATTTCTCATATATTTTATTGTTAGGGAGGATTAATGTGTGATAGTGGCTTTATATCCTGGACGGAACAGCTTTTAGTAGCTTTCTTATCGTTAAATACTATAGTTTAAAAGCTATTTGTCCAGCAAAAGAAATCTCTATAGTATATCTCCACCTCTTTCTTGTAAGACCGAAGAGTTTTACAACATTTCGTTTTCTCTGTTTGTTATGGAACTCATTTTAAAATCATTGTCTAATGCAGGAGTAGCTAAACAATTGACGCGTTTAGCGAAATGTTGTGTATGTTGATCGACAACAGTTGCTGAACGAGCCTGCTGATTTTACGCTTACTATAAGAAGCTTAACAATACAATAAACAACAAATTTGCACATTGTCACAGTTTGTATTTATCACTAAGTGGCAATTTAACAATCAGCAGTATTTTACTTGCTATTTGTTTAGAGAACTTGCAACATATTGTTTACAATCACCAAGGAAACAGATTGAATGCTGATTCTCAGCAGTGTGTTCACTAAACGTTCCCAATATCTTCATATCTTCTAGAACAGTGGTTCCCAAACTTTCGGCACCCTTAATATATCAGAATTTTTCCGCGGTGCCCCAAGTAAAAACTGCTCTAGCTAACGCCGTTAGAGGAATGTTGTAATATTTTCGCGGCGCACTGTTTGGGAATCGCTGGTCTAGAATATAAGTAAAGTGGTACTTTGACTTACGAGTGTCCCAATTAAAGAGTTTTTCGAGATACGAGCCGTTATCGGCCAATGTTTTGCTTTGAGTTGAGAGCTAAAATTCGAATTACGAGCGGAGGAGGTTATCTCTACAATGAACGAAATGTTGGGAATGTGGGAGAATGTTTTAGACTTTATTCAAAAGAAACACCAGAATAAGTTACAACTGGGCGTTCGATGACGCTATTTAATGACACTTGCCGAACTCATTTCAGAAACATTGTGAAAGGGAGGATGAAACAGACCGCATTGGACAGGTTTTTATCGAAAACCCTGCAGATGAAAGTGAAGAAAGCGTGACGAAAAGGACAAAAATCCGCGAATAAGATTCAGTTATGCAGTTCAACCTTTCTCCTCCACCTCTGTCAGTATCTTCAAGTCGTCTTGTATCTTCTTCACCTTGATGTACATAATACTTAATCAGTTTACTGCAGTAAGTCTATTGTATTGCGCTTTTATACAATATTCCTTATTTATAAACACAATCTAAAAACATGTAACAAAAAAATTGCGGTGTGTTTTAAGTGCCCGGAACGTTTTAACGGCTTTTCAATTCATTCCAATGGGGAAATTTGATTTGACCTACGAGTAATTTACGGAACGAATTAAACTCGTAAATCAAGGCACCACTGTACATTTTTGCATCTGAACTTAGCTGTGAATTTCTGATTTTTTGTATATTTTTTACTGATCGGTAAATATAAACAGAGCTAAATCTATCTGTGCTTCTCTCATCACGTAACGGTAAATATTATGATTGCACGAGCATCTATGAGTTGTCACGTTTGTATTTTGTTTTCCACTTCGTAGACGACAGCATCCTAACAAGATACTCAAAAAAATATCCTTATTTACATACATTTTTATCCAACACTCCTATACAAAAAAATTAATGTGAAGTGTGAATTTTCACACATTTCAGGGTTTTGCAGGTATTTAATAACTGAATGATGATTATTTGGGATGTCAAAACAAATTTTATGTCAAAATATTTTTTTATGTATTTTAATTCGAATGCCTAATACCATTATTTAAGTTTCTAAATATGTGCAGTATTTTTTTTACATAGCAAGGTTCATTAAGATTTTGAAAATTGCGTCTATGGCTTCTATTGGTTGCTTAAATCATTAGCCCCGCCCTCTGATTTCATATACATCAAACAGAATTAAATTATAATTTCAACACTTCCCCCTGATTATTAAATTTACGCTTTTAAAAATTAAATGCAACATTTACCAAAATATAACTAGAATTTTGACTTAATAATTTAAACAAAAGAAAATTGCAAAAAAAAAACAAAAAAAATAAAATTGGTAGGATTCGAACTCTAGTTTGCAAGTTACCTGTTTACAAATTACAAAACCATTGACTAAACGCACATCGCTACGAGCGCTGACGTATCAACTTGGTTGCATAGCGAATTAAATATTTAACATATTTTGGTTAAAAACACAAAAAATGCATTATTTTCCGAAAACATAATCTGATCAAAAATTCCTGTTGTACTATTCCGGTTCACACCAATATACATTACTTAGAATTTTTTCAGATTTTTAGTTTAAACCATTTGGGCTACAGGGTGTTGGACAAAAATTTTTTTGCACAATTTTGACAAAAATCGCGTCAAAATAATTTATTTTGCAAAAATAAAATTTTGATCGTTAATCCACGTACTAAGGGCTTTCATTTGATACCCTACTCAGAATTTTAAAAAAATATATTTTTTTTTCGTTGAGCACGTATTTGTTTATATTTTTAGGGGGATATGTTTTTTAGATGTTTTAGTATTTTTCCTATGTACGGGTCAAAAAGTTGTACAAGCATGCCAAATTTCAACTCTCTAAAAAAGAAAACCTGATATGAAAGTCGAAAGTGTATTTTTTTAAACGTAGAATTCGTTTTTGTCCGCTGCTGATGTGGGGGGTCCACAATATCACAGCAATTACGTCATCAATAAAAGTAATTAAAACAATCACGCCACTTTCTAGTAGGGTTATCTTATTTTATTTACCTTTGTTTTTGATCCTGTTACGTGATTTTCTTCTATAATGTAATTTGGTGGATGGTTTTAATTAGATATTCACTTATATTCAGCAGTATAATGTTCTTATAATAATGATAACATTAATATTATAATACGTTTCATGGCTTTAATCCGAGGTTTACGAGCTTTAAGCATATTAGCTTCTAGTAAATGCACATCGGAGCTTGTTAAGCTCCTCATGTGTTGCCTGCATCAACTCATATGTGGCACACTTTTATAAGCGTAATAAAAGTGTATATATCATGTAGGTACTAGCACCAGAGCTCCTCAAAATTTGCACAGACGTTTGCACAGACGACACAGACGTTGAAAAAAAATATAAATTCGTTTACGAAAAATTAATTTGTCGGTATCAGAAAAGCACCTGTTTGTCAAAATAGTTCGAATGAATGCCACTGTCGCCATATGCGTTAATTTCTTTATTTAGGGACTTTAAATCATATATATATATAAACTAGTTTATATATATATGCTTTAAATTAGTGATATTCCTGTATTTTTTTTTTCATGGTTGGTAACACATTACGTTTGAAAACAAACTTTGGTTATACTTTAATTTTATAATCTTAAAAACAGAGATTCCCTGAAGATATTTTTTTGCAAAACAGAATAAATGCGAGCCACGTTGAGATGTTTTCGATTTAAATTCTATGTATAATGCATAAGAAAGAGTCTAACACAGAAAAGACAGCAAAAACTTCTAAATACATAAATTCGGATAATTCGTTAATTTAAAACATATATATATTTGCATATTGTTGTTGTTAAAGGCAAAAACTAAATTTAACCCACATAAATTGCAATTTGCTGCGTGAAACACAATAGCAAAAACTATAATAGAACATGTACAACCGAAACAGAGACACAGTGGACATATGAAGAAAATAGGCAAAAACAGTCGCATAAGATATATTTTTCTAAAATCGAATATGTATAATTCAGTGTTTCCCAAACGGGAGTACGCGAAAAAAAAAATAATGGCGAAAAAATATATAATATGTTTCATTTTGTAATACAAGAGTTGCCTTTTATATTTCTGGATTTGAGATCAAAAACAATTTATCAACAAAAGTGGCTTTATTGTTTTTCAAAATATTCTCCATGAACACTTTTGCATGCGTTTGAACCAATTTTCGTAGCACTTTTTCCACTCCTATTGAGGCATTTTCCATTCCGATTATCAAATTATGTGGGATCGAATGCGAACAAATCTTTTTGACGGCCAAATGTTCATGCAATAGTATATTTAATAGAAATAGTGAATAGAATATGCAATGTATGCTGGTCCAACTAATACCCAAGGATACCTCAATCTCACGATAAGTCACATGACGATCTTTCAGTATCAGTTCACGCATAGCATCAATGTTTTCCGACCAACAACTGATTTTGAACAACCTGCACGAAATTCGTCCTTAAGCGAACTACGGCCAGAATTGAAGTCAGCAAACCATCGATAAACAGTAATCCTTGATGGTGCTTTATCGTCAAAAGTCGAATTAAGTTCATCGATACACTGTTGTTGTTTTTTACCTTTATTTTGTTACATTTTTAAAAAGGGGGCGCCGCTTTGTGTTTTGCATGGGAGCGCCATGTACACTAGGGCCGCTACTGCCTATAGCAATAATATCTCCAAATTGACTAACTTTTTTTTTTAATATTAGGCAATTATTAATCGTAAAAGTTCTATAATCAACTTCTACTTGTAACTTGACAATAAAATTCAATTTAAAGTGAATAATCTTAGATTTCAGAAAATTTAAAACTTTCTTTAAAAGTTCACACTTTTTTTTAAAAAAAGTCAAATCGTTCGTAAGATTTCCAACGTTTACTATGATTATATCCTGGGCTGTTCATTCAAGATATGTTGCCCTGGTAAATACTCTATTCAACATATTTTGACCTTACAAAAGGCTAGACTTGATTTATTGTCTATTTCAAAGTAGAAAAATGTGTCTAAGAAGATAGGAGTTGTTTGTCCTTGCTTCGGATTGGTTTAGATCGTCATCCCTATTACACTGTTAAAATATTGTTTTTAGTCCAAGTTGACAGATGTTCAGTGTCGTACATTGGAAATATATATTATTTATATTATTTAATTTTTCTCATATATTTTGTTATTATTTACATATTTAGACTTTTATTTATATTCTTGGCGTAGATTTTATGGAGAAAATTCTCCATGTAATTTGTTTTTACGCAGTTATATATTTTTTAGGTTATCTGACATATAAATATTTTTTGACAGTTGACAATTAACAGATCAAGAAAGAGGACTAATGTGAGGCCAAAAGACAGCCCAGCTGATTGTGCCCAAAGAAGAAGTTATTGATATAATTTTTAGACCTTCATATATACATATATTTTTAATTTTTATTTACAATAATTATTTAAATAAGAAACTTTAGATCTGAAGATATATTGTTTGTTTTATTGCTTTGTTTAAACTCTTTTAGCCAAATCTCTCTTTTTATATATAGTACATAATTTTTAAAATTAATATTCTATTAACTTTTTCAAATTTCCCATTAAACTGAATTTATGTCGTATAAATAACGTAGTGTATTATCTGCCTTGTTTATTTCAATATCTTATTAACCTTTTTTATTAAAAAATAAATAAAATCACTTGCTAACCCAGTTGCTACGCCCATGCCCTAGTTGTAACTTATTTTAAATTTCCCGCTATACTGTATTTGATCAGTGTAAATCGTACTCGGTTCGCAGCGCTATCTACTTTTTTCTACTTTGAAATAGACCATAGTAATATGGCTACAAAACCCGCTTAGAAGTTTTTAAAACTCGAAAACTGGACGCGACTGTAAAAAAATAGTAAATAAGACACTTAATATTAACTTTCCCTCCATTTTTCTTAAGAAAAGAAAAAAACTAAATGCCTATCTTTGTCCTGTCTTGAATGGCAGCCAAAAACATTACAATATGTTCTGCTTTTATAGTTTTTCACAACTTCTGTCGACATTCTAACAAAAATTCAACACTAAAACATACGTTATAAGTTCAAACAGTACTAGAGTGTCTAGTACAATATTTGACCACCAGACAGCGTATTCGAACGTGTCAGTTCTCAATTGAGAAGTGACATTACACAGTAAAAAATTCATAAATGTAAAAGTTCATTTTCAGTTTAAAATTTTCATTTAAATAAGTAAAAAGTTCACTATTTTTAACAAAATCACCGTATAAATCTTCATTATATATTGTTATTTTTATGAAATATTACCTTTTACAGTGTTAAAATTAACACAACTTTAACACTATTTATTTTCTAACACTATAATTTAATCAGTACCTATGTAAGAGTAAACTTTACACTAAATTTAACCAAAAAAGAAGTGTAAATAATTAACACGAAAAGCGAGAGACTTCATGGTACACTAAAAGTTCATATTGTAGTGTACCATGTAGTCCCTTTAACACTGCATTTTTTTAGAGTGTACGAAATATGAGACCAGGATATGAAAAAAGTCGCATCTTGAAAAGTTCGTATGTCGAGAGGTTCGCAAGTCAAAGTACAACTGTGTTTTAATATTTTCATTTACACAATTCTTTGTTTTCTATCTGTATCCTTTTTACTTTCTCGCGTGTTTTGATACAGGTGAAAAATCTTATAAATACATAAATCAATATTTGAATTTATTTCGCGAAATCCCGCAATATTTCTCATAACGAGTGCGTCTATTATACGTATAGCGCACGCAATACGCAAGAGTTACGCTGGTTGCCGAACCGTAAATATATCAGGCGTCGTATTTTTAGCGACTTAATTAAAGAATACACAAACAACTTGGAAGAATGTGGAAAACGTTGAATATTAATATGAAAAAATGTACAAAAAGTAATGTTTGACGTAGGCTATGTCTTTATTTTCAGGTATGGAGACTTCATTATAGACAGTGTTAGGAAATTTAGATAGTTTCACGGTAAAATTATAAAGCCTGTAATACACGATCCTATTTCTCGTTTTGAATCTCGTGCGATTTATAGTACATTAATTATTGTATCGTGTACTACAGGATTTTCGTACGAGATCTTGTATGATATTGAAAACCAACCAATATTTATTGTCTCGACCTAAAATATTAGACAGAATGAACCAATAATGGCGCAGTATAAGATGCGCATATTCATGTGACCGTAGCGAACAACTGTTCATCTGTCAAACATATTTCGAAGTTATTTAGTATCAACTTTAGCAATATTTTTTCTTATTTTGCTTTCGTTCGTTTTCTTTTTAGGGTTTTGTAGGTATGACCAAAAAACCCTTATACCGTCATTTTGTCGTCTGTCTGTCTGTCTGTCTGTCTGTCTGTCTGTCTGTCTGTCTGTCTGTCTGTCTGTGTGTGTCTGTCTGTCTGTCTGTTCGGTAAAAATTGTAGCCAAACGGCTGAACCTAGAGAGTTGAAATTTGGCATGCTTATACAACTCTTTGAACCGCACATAGGAAAAATACTAAAACATCTAAAAAACATATCCTCCTAAAAATATAAACAAATATGTGCTAATTGAAAAAAAAATTTTTTTTAACTTCTGAGTAGGGTATCAAATGAAAGCCCTTAGTACGTGGAAAAAAAAATTATTTTTACAAAACAAATTATTTTGAAGCGATTTTTGCCAAAATTGTGCAAAACAAATTTTGTCCCACACCCTGTAGCCCAGATGGTCTAAACTAAAAATCTGAAAAAATTCTAAGTAATGTACTGGTGTAACCGGTAATGTATTGGTGTGAACCGGAATAGTACAACAGGAATTTTTGATCAGATTATGTTTTTGGAAAAAAACGCATTTTTTGTGTTTTTAACTAAATTATGTTAAATATTTAATTCGCTATGTAACACAGCAGATAAGTAAGCGCTCTTAGCGTAGTGCGTTGTATCGACGCTTCGTAATTTGCAAACCAGAGTTCAATTCCTGTCAATTTTAATTTTTCTGTTTTTTTTGCATTTTTGTTTTGTTTAAATTATTTTGTCAAAATTCTAGTTATATTTTGGTAAATGTTGCATTTAATTTTTAAAAGCGTAAATTTAAAAACCTGTGGGAAGTGTTGAAATAATAATTTAATTCTATGTTTGAATGTATACGTAATCAGAGGGGCGGAGCTTATGATTTAAGCAACCAATGGAAGCCATAGGCGCAATCTTAATGAACCTTGCTATATAAAAAAAATACTGCACATATTTAGAAACTTAAATAATGGTAATATTTTGACATAAATTTTGTTTTAGCATCCCAAATAATCATCATTCACTTACTAAATACCTGTAAAACCCTGAAATGTGTGAAAATTCACACTTTACATCAATTTTTTAAAAACAAGTATCTCATCTCTGCACGATATTTGATTTTTTTTAATTTTTGTAAAAATGCAAAAGTTGTTCGATTTCAATGACTGTCAAACACAAACTAATACCCTTTTCACACTAGATCTTTAAGACGAGTGAACTTAAAGTTCACCGATGTTTAAAATCGGTATGCTTTCACACTTGATGTTTAAATCTCCGGTGCTGTCATCAGCTACAGTAATTTTGTCCTTAAGTTACCGTCATGAAATTACCAGTTTTGAACTGTCTGCGCAGACGCACATTTTGAATTATTATAAACAAATATGGAAATTTCATTTCATTCTACAATAAAGACACTACAATAAAGAATATATTACACCTGTATTAACATGTAAGTCGATACATTTTATCTCAATTATAGCTCTGTATTTTATTAAACACATTATTAAAATAAATAATTTTATTATAACAATAAGTATAAACTTCTTATAACGTCGATATAATACAGTATTCTTGTTTATGATAATATAAAATATTGACAGCACAAATTCAAGGAGTATTTTTTTATAATAGAAATTAAGTTGGCAATACGGACGAAGTTTAAGACGCAGATCTCTGTCTTAAACAACGCTTGTATTTAGACGAGGCCATACGGTTTCACATACGTTTAAAGATACATTCACTTTAACATCCGATCTTAAAGATCTAGTGTGAAAAGGGTATTAATGACGCAGCTGGTTAAAAGTTTAACAGTAGTCATTTGAAGGTTAGGATTTACGAAAAACAACATTGATTTCATACTGGTCTTGCCTAGGTCGATTATTTTTCAACCGCCCCTCGTGTAGGTCAATTCTCCGCCCTCTGAAAGAAGATGATGGATATAATTTAATTTTATATAATCCAGGATGTTCATGAACCGTAGTTGTAAGTTATTTTTCATAAGTACAAGTCCATTTGGAGAAATATTTCTCCGGTAATACTAGTAGATTAAACAGTCAACAACACCCACGTTATAAAATATTTCGTATAAAATTGTTCATACCGTCGTGTTCAGAAAGCTATTGGAATTCTTGTTCTACAACAGATATGTCGATAGATATTTAGAAAATTCCATTACAGCCCCTTTTATTAAAGTACTCTAGTTTTATTTTTGAATGACGTAATTTGAGGATGATTCCACACTAGTTTCATAAGTTAGAATTCATTAGGTTAATATAGTTTTGGAACTATATGTGGTTGAAATTTAGATAGACATGTTAAAAGACAAGTTAGGGTTTGGCAAAGTTCTTAAGCAAAACTTATATTACCATGCATCCAAATACTAAACATGTTCGCTAATATGATAGTTAGTAGCACATAAAATCTTTGAAAAAACTGTTTAACATGTTTACCGCCATGAAACTTTATTTGGATTTCAAGGCGTAATGCCCACTATGTCAAAAGCAGCCTAAATCTAAGTTTCAGTACAAGCTAGGGATGGGAAAAAAACATCGATGTATCGAAAACATCGATGTTTTTACCATCGATGGTCAGCTGGCGATAGTATCAATAAAACATCTATGTCTACTACCGATGTCGATGTTTAAACTTTGAAATTCAGAAACTAACGCTAGAGGCGCTGGAATCTTAAATTTAATTTTTATTAAAATTAGTACACAAAATATAAGCGCCATCTATTGTGATATAACAATACTAATAGTGTTAGTTTTTATTCTTCTTAGCAGTTAGCAGAATACGAAAAAATAAGAAGAAACTTCTAATTTTTGCAAACAATGCGAACGACCAACGACGCCAACACACTTTTTCTTTTTGAGTCTTGTTGACACTTTCCCAGTTGTTATTCCTCCAATCCCTGGATTTTTGTAAGTTGTCATTAGCTATTTTTTTATATATTGAAGTTGGCTTTTCCTGAACAAAATGATCAAAAGCTTCAATTAATCGGTAAAAGTAACTAGAATTGAAAATCTAGTTCCATCTAAGCCAAAGGAACAGACTTTATTTCAACTTAAAAAAGTATAAAAATAATTGTGTATGACAGTGTTATTTTTATGTTAAATAATATAAAATTAACATTAAGATTACTATATTAGTATTTTAATAAAATCCAATATTTGATTTTAGAAATGTAAAAATAGTAAGGTCTGTTCCTTTGGTTTAGGCGGAACTAGATTTTCAATTCTAGTTACTTTTACCGATTGATTGAAGCTTTTGATCATTTTGTTCAGGAAAGTTCAACTCAATTGTGCCCTATCCAAACATGTCACATCCACTTTTGAAAATTAAAATTTAAAATAACTTGGCTAGAAATCTTTATATATAAAACTGAATATTTGTGGGTATGTCTGGAAATTCTAACCCACTTCCAGATATGCTACCGAGTTACCGAGGTAGGAAATGCCTTCATCATAACTAGAAAATCTCAAAAAAGTCCCACTAGAAACGAGAAATTAATAATTTTGTTTTTAATTATATTGGACCATTGGAATATCTATTAAATATGCTGTCAGGGAATAGGAATTTTCGTTCAATAGTTGATTGGATGACTATATTCTGATAGTGGCTCTTAGTATGATAATAGATTAATCCTTCACTGCATAGTGTGCCATATATGGCACATTCCGATTTTTATTTTTTATTTTAGTTTTAAACTGAATCAGAACGTTACTTCATGAATGTTCATATATGCCACATACACAGCAATGGATCCTGCAGTATCTCAAGTAATGGGCTGCAATAGATTTGAGGATATCAAGCGAAATTTGCACTTCAACGATAACTCTGAATTTATTGAGAAAGGACAACTAGAAGATACGACCTTTTCTTTCAAAAATTCGAGGGCGACTGTTTTTAATCCCTAACGAAGAAAACCTAGCAATTGACGAGCAAATAATACGGAATCATTTTCTTTTGTAACATAATGTAAAATCATAATGTTCCATGTATGGCACAACCCCTAAATTATTATTTTAATTATTATTTTTTCATAAAAATAATAATTAATATTTTAAATATTTTTTTTAAATTAATTTTTCCATCAATAAGAACCAATTCCTAATGCTCATGAATTATTTCAGCCAAAAATAAAAATTCATGCAGTAAAGGGTTAAAACCAGGATTCGAACAGAGGCCATGTTGCATCTCAAAATTCTCATTCTAAGGGACTGTTTTGGTATTAAAACTGTTAACTTAAAAACTTATATCTTTTTAAAATATTTTTTGAATTGCACCCCGAAAGGAGTAAATTACTATTTTTTATTCTATAAAAAGTCCCTTGGACATAGTCATGAAATTAGGAAAGCATATTTTCTCCATGATGTAAGCACCTAAAAACAAGAAATTTTTTGTAATTCGACCCCTAAGGGGGTGAAATATGGTGAAATATGATTTCAAGGATTCGTTAATGTATCTTGGAACCAATAAGATATCGACTTAGTTTTTGCTTATAAAGGTTACAAATATTTATGAACGAAATTCAGAATTTTGCTCTAAATAACCCTTAAATCCACATTCGGGGTCAATTGTAGAACGCTTCGCATTTCCTATGTTTATTGAGATAACATTCCGTTTTGGAATATAAGTTTTAAATCTTTAGAAACTTATTGAGTAGTTTTTTAATTAATTTCACCCCTAAAGTGGCAAAATGCTTTTTCACTTTTTTTATTATTTTTGTTTTGTTTTCCTTTTTTATTTATTTTTTGCCATTTTGCGCCCCCTCAAGTGGCGCCCAGGGCACGTGCCATGCCTGCCATACTCCCAGGTACGCCTCTATGCAGTGGCAGTATTAGCAGATTAATAAAATCCTGAAATGTGTGAAAATTCTCACTTCACAATATTTTTTTTTAGTGTGAAGTTGAAAATATTTCTCCAGTTGTCACCTCTGGTTCATATTTCTTTAGTATTAAGCAAGTTTAGACAGGTCATACATTTTTTATAACAAAGAAGTTTTTCTACTTTTATTTCAGCTCTAAGTGAATATAACATATAAAATGCTCGTCCTTGAACTCATAATAAAATCGATTCATTTAATCTAGTAGAAGGTACCTGTACCTTGTATTATCTATAACACTGCCCCATCTACCTGGTCACACGGACAACCCCCCCCCCCTTCAAAACCCCCCCAGTTAATGTTATATTTTCCACAGCGCAACATACTTTTATGGTACATTTTAAGTTAAACGATTATTTTATTGCTAGACCATTTTTTTATTGCTTCAGTCCATTATGAATATTGCTCCATTATTTTTTAAATGTACTTCATGGTTTAAAGGTTTCATAATAAAAAATAAAATCGAGTTACAAATGACCAAATAATACAGGGGTGATAATAACGTAACGAATCAGTTAGCCCGCTCGGACAAATTAGGCATTTAGCCTAAGCATTTTATAATGTAATCAATGATGTAACTGACGATCTTTACCCCGTTATGTCGGCAGTTGACGATCAGTTTTATTTAATATAATATGTAAACTATTCATTATAAAAATTTCAAGTGGCTTGAAATCAATTTAGTTATAATTTCATTGTTTTAATCGATTTTTGATATTAACCCTTTACCGCAATGTGCCATATATGGCACATTCCGATTTTTGCCACATACACAGCAATGGATCCTGCAGTATCTCAAGTAATGGGCTGCAATAGATTTGAGGATATCCAGGGGAATTTGCACTTCAACGATAACTATGAATTTATTGAGAAAGGACAACTAAAAGATACGACCTTTTCTTTCAATAATTCGGGGGCGACTGCTTTTAATCCTTAATGAAGAACACCTAGCAATTGTCGAGCAAATAATAAGGAATCATTTTCTTTTGTAACATAATGTAGAATCATAATATTCCATGTATGGCACAAAACCTAAATTATTATTGTAATTATTATTTTTTCATTAAAATAATAATAAACGTAGAAAAAAAAATTTAATTTATTTTTCTATCAATAAGAACCAATTCCTAATGCCCATGAATTATTTCAGCCAAAAATAAAATGCAGTAAAGGGTTAAAACAATGAAATTATAGCTAAATAGACATAAAGTCTGTTCCAAACGGTTAGGCGGAACTAAATGGGAATTTCGCTCTTTTAGGTTGTCACGAGAAGGAACCTTGCTTGGATTATTTTATTTTTCACGCTGGAATGTCAAAATTTAAAATTCCAACAATGAAACCATGGAAACGAATGACATGTGTCAAAATTAAATTATTTTTTTTTTGCATATTTTAATGACAAAAAAATAAATAAATGGGAAAATTGTATTAAGAATGACACAAAAAATCAAAATATAAAGAAAATTACGTTTTAAAATGATATTAACCTTAACCAAAAAATGTTTATTGTAAGTATTATTTACAAAGCTTAAACAAAACGGCCGAAAAGCACGATTTAAACGATGAAAGTAACTAGATTGCAAAATCTAGTTCCGCCTAACCGTTTGGAACAGACCATATGTCAAATGGATCAACATTTTAAAAAAGTGACATTTTTTAAAACCAACATGACATACAGCTCAAAGGTGCAAACTATTGAAAACAAAATTCCATCTTAGTTTGTTCTTACAAAAGTGAACCGGCTATATCTAAAGTTGACATAAATCGTAAACTTATAATAGGTATTTACTTCAAACGACGCAGGCACTAATTTTACTACTTCCCATTTCTTAAATTTGTTATTTTTCCAAAATGTTTTCCAAGTATTATAATTTTCTTTTTTTAATACAGTGACACGTGTTTACATCTCGACATTTCTTATTGACATTAAAGTTACCAATATGAAACGTGAAATATCCCAAGCAAGCTCGATTCTCTTGACAACTTAAGGAAAAGAAAGACCCATTTAGTTCCATCTAACCGTTTGTACCTTCTTAATACGAAGAATTTCGCGAGACCCTGGTATAGAACCACGGGACTAATGAAAAAGATGTCTGAGTAAAACAAAATTACAACGTCCTATAACTCAATTACAAGTCTATTACCCTACAATAACAATTTGTATTCCCATAAGGTTGGTAATAAACCAATATATTACTAAATAAAAGACTTGCTACAAAAAGAAAACTAGAAAAAGTAATATAAAATTTAAAATTCAAACTTGTAGAATAATTTTTCAACAATTTCTTTTGATATAGAATTCCAATTTAAACAAAACTTTACACAAAAGGCTATGAAATACATACTTAAAAATACTAAATTATAAAATATTTTTATTTTATCGTGTATTTGATATAAATTTAAATTTCTATGTCAATATCTATCTTTTTCTGAATATATTTCACATAAATTTCGTACAAAATCATCGAAAGAAATGTTCGTGCCTCAAAATTTACTTGTCAAACTGTCAAATTTATGTATTCTCTCTGTTTACTCTGTTATTTTCAGCGCCAAAATGTCAAATATGCAATATGTCTTGCATCAAGTTTTCAAAGCCTCTAAATGTTATGCAACCAATGTGTCAATGATGTGCGCATTGTTCCACCCGGAATAACTAAGATTGCTTTCCGTTTTAGAAATTCACAGGATATAGAACTTCCTTGACAAGTTTATAATAGAAATAATTACAATGGGTTTAAATATATGTACACAGCAAATACTATATATAGTAATAGAAGAAATGAAAGTAGCAAGGATAAAGCTAAACTCAAACCCAACCCAAATTTTCTGTATTTTTTGTGAACCTGAACTTGAACCAATATATTTCAAGGTCAGTGAACCAGAAGCTAAACCCGAACCGTTTATTATAAATCTGTAACGATGTATTTTTAACAGGTTCAAGACATTATATTGTGGGAAGATGTTTTATTTTGTAATATATAGGCCAGTGTTTCTCAACAGATGGTCCGCAGAAAAATTTGAGTGGTCCGCGAAAGTTTTTGTATGTGTTTTTTGTGTTTTTTTGTTATTTTTTACGCACTTTTTTTATGTAAATAATTTATATTTTGTTTATTTTCTATAAAATTTCTGTGATTTTTTACAAATAAAATAAGTGTATTTAGTATAATCTGTCTCATTTTGTAATACGAAACTAACAGGGAAACTTCATTTTTTAAGTTGTATATAAGCAGTTCACTTTTGTAAGAACAAACTAAAAGGAAATTTTGTTTTCAATAGTTTGCACCTTTGAGTATGTCATGTTGGTATTAAAAAAATCACTTTTTTAAAAAATGTCGATTCATTTGACATATGTCATAATGAAAAATGATATAATCCGTCCCAATTTGTAATACGAAACTAGATCTGGTTACTTTGGTGACTGTTGTGGTGTAAACAGACTTTGGCGTATCCGTGTGAACCAATACTATGACAATATTATAAATGTATTGTCAATATACAACATAAAAAATGAACTTTCACTGTTAGTTCCGTATTACAAAACGAGACAGATAATATCTTAAATATAATGATCATAACCTTATCAACCTAAAGTCGGTTTTACAGCGTAAGGAATATTTTTAATTGACATTTAAAGTCAGTAACACACCATAAAAGTAACCAAAATAACCAGATCTAGTGTGTTCTTACAAAAGTGAACAGCTTAATCTGTCTCATTTTGTAATACGAAACTAACAGGGAAACTTCATTTTTTATGTTGTATATATATATTTAAAATATCATCTTAGGGTGGTAATCCTGAAGTAACACCTTTCAAAATATTTGACAATTCATAATTGACATTAAATTATATGTCAACTTACTAACACAAATTGTATAAAACACAAATTGACAAGTATTTGAAATATATTTTATACAGCCAGAACAAAAATTATTATTAAGCGAAATAAGATGAAATAAATACAGTCTGTTCCAAACGGTTAGGCGGAACTAGATTTTGCAATCTAGTTACTTTCATCGTTTAAATCGTGCCTTTCGGCCGTTTTGTTTAAGCTTTGTAAATCATACTTACAATAAACATTTTTTGGTTAAGGTTAGTATTATTTTAAAATGTCATTTTCTTTATATTTTGATTTTTTGTGTCATTCTTAATACAAATTTCCCATTTATTTATTTTTTTGTCATTAAAATATTTAAAAAAAATATTTAATTTTGACATTTGTATTAAGAATGACACAAAAAATCAAAATATAAAGAAAATGACATTTTAAAATGATATTAATCTTAACCAAAAAATGTTTATTGTAAGTATGATTTACAAAGCTTAAACGGCCGAAAAGCACGATTTAAGCGATGAAAGTAACTAAATTGCAAAATCTAGTTCCGCCTAACCGTTTGGAACAGACTTTATGTGAAAATTTAAAATTCCAACAGTGAATGGGAAACTAATAAAATTTGTTATAAAATATAATATAGGCTATTCCAAACGTTTAGGCGGAACTAGATTGTGAAATCTAGAAATTTTTATCTATTAAATAGGAGTTTTGGTCATTTTGTTTAAGATTTGTAAATCTTACTCACATTGCAAAATTGACAGTCATTATAAAATTTTCATTACATTTTGATTATTTGTGTCATTTTTAATAAAAGTTTCCCATTTATTAATTTTTTTTTTTCTGACAAAATATGTAAAAAATTATTTATGACTATATTCACAAATATTTGTATTTTTTCCAATACTTTGTTTATTTATTGATAAAAAATTAACTTGGTTATGTTTTCTGTGAATATTAAATAAATTAATTTTGAATTATAATTTTGTACTTTATTTAAAATTTTCATTGAACCCGAAGTTCTTGAACAAAAAAAAAATGTTATTGAATCTGTATCTGAAACTGAACTTAAATTAACATATGTACTTAAGATCCGTGGAAAATAGAAAATTACAAAATAGAAGCAACGAAAGAGCAACGAAATTTAAAAACGGGATAAGACAACCAGAAAAGAAATTACAGTATCAATATTGTCGACGTAATATAACACGTTGTTATCTTTTTCAATAATAATTTCCGTTAAAAAGTATTTTGTGGCGACTGTCGCTTCTGTAGTAGCCACAGCTGATTTTTTTACAACTGTACCCAAAAAAAAGTCAGGCATTTAGCATATGGACCCTTGTTGGGCGCCAATCTACTAAATACCTGCAAAATTCTGAAATGTGTGACAATTCACATCAATTTGTAATTTTCAAAAATATTTTTTACGCGAGCCACAAAAAATACTGTTTGTGATCTACAATTTGGCAACCACTGATATACCATATTGTTAAACTTAATGGGAAGACCTCACAAAAGAACTGATGATCTAGTTTTGGTATACAAAACAACTGGAAACACTTAACAATATGGAGAATATGAATGGATGAGAACAAAAATGAGATAAAAAAAGTGTTGTTGCATATGTTAACATAATTATTGGTAATTGATAGCCTATGATGGTGTGTATTATTTTTTTAACATATTAAAAAAGAGAATTATTCTTTTTTTTTTGTAGCCCAACACCGAACCCGGCAGAAATATTACAAGGAAATATACCTTATGCTTCAAGTTATCTATAATTAAACCTTTCAAGAGACATAGACTGTATTCTTTTCTACGTTTAAGAAGCGCTTAAATTAAATATGTTAATAAAATTAACTAATAAATTTAAAATTTTAATATATTTATTAGTTTTAAAAAATATTTAAATCTGTGTAAATAAATATATTTTGAAAATCTACTTACGATTTTCTTAAAAACGGAAGATGACAAAAACTATAAATTAACTCAAATACGAACTTGTATTCGCGTTTCCGAGTACTATTGCGATATGTTAACGCGTAAAGAGACGACGCTGTACTAACGACGCTAGCGTCCGACAAAACGTAAAACGACAGCAAGCGTCGCGGTGAAGCGCCGACTCAAACATTTGTACAAGCATTTCTGTAGATTTATAAAAACTAATATACAAAAGAATAGAGGTAGACCAACTAACAGATGGATGATATTATGAGAACTGCCAGAAATTTACTCAAGGCAGGTTTAAAAAATCAGCTGTGGCCACCACAGGACCGCCATCATAAAGTACTTATATAAATTACATTCTAGCAGCAGAGTAGAAATAACTTGGCCTAATATTTTCTAACAGAGATATTATTTATCATGACCATGGAAACGTTACATGTAAATATGAAAATATAAAATTTTACAAAAATTTTTCGAAATTTTTCGTTTTATCAAAAAACGTCTCAAATAAAAGTTATTAGTTATTGCATTTATAGCAACTTTTGTTACATAAATTTTTTCGAAATATTTTTCTGTTGATAAATATTAGCAAAAATCTTAAAATCGACACGAGTAAAATCCTATTTCTACTCAACCGATTTTTACCAAAAGTTGATCAACTCGTGCCATTGATGTCAAAAGCTTAAATATGCAGTTTAATGCAGATAAAAATCCTTTTAGCCGAATTTGCTCTGCACGCGTACACAGACAGACGGACAGACAGACGGACAGACGGACAGACAGACGGACAGACGGACAGACGGACGGACAGACAGACCGACAGACATCATGCTAAAAATAGTCAAAACGTTATGTAGAGACCTCAATTCGTGGAGATCCATCGAAATCTCGAAATGACAAAATCGGTATGATCACAATACCTCCTTTATATATGTTGGCGGTCGGTAAAAAGTAATGGAGGCAGAGTCGCAGTAAAGGGAGCGATGGCCCCGGGTGCACTAAGGAAAGGGGCGCTGATGTTTTTTGTAAGGGGCGCAAATTATGAGCGAGGACCTTTTTTTTGCTCATCACTTGGATTTTGGGAGGTGAGGACTTTTTTTTTTTGCTTATCACATGGATTTTGGGAAGTGTAAGGGCCTTTTGTACAATGTAAATAATATAAAAACTGTCAAATACTGAGGTTAGTTTTAGTTATTTAATACCAATAAGAGAGAGATAATGAACAAGTAAATTCAGTTCAAAACAATAAATTTATTTAAAAAATGGTGGGAAGAAACCGAAGGAATATCTATAAAGAACTAGCAGTGATGGGCGTTTACATGTAAACTTTAATTGTATACGTGTAAATTTATGTAAACAATTGGTAAACTTGTCAACAATGTAAACAATGTAAACTATGTAAACTGTCAAATAATAAGGTTAGTTTTAGTTATTTAATACCAATAAGAGAGAGCTAATGAACAAGTTAATTCAGTTCAAAACAATAAATTTATTTCAAAAATAGTAGGAAGAAACCGAAGGAATATCTATGAAGAACTAGAAGTTGTTTTAATTAAAGAAAATGAAATAAATATAGGGCGTTATGCAAAATTTGTAATAAATCTTTTTGTTATTAAGAAATATAGGCTAGTTATCTTTAAGTTGAAATTTAATTTATTTTGTTATAAAAAAATATAACCGATTTTCTTAATTTTTTTTTTTTTTTATATATCGTTTTCATATTTACTAACTGGTATAACACCTATATAATGATACATATTCGATTTTATTAATATGTATATTGGCTTGTTCTAATTTTATATACCTACTTTTTCTTTTAAAATTGTTTTATTAAAATTTTATTATTTATAAAAATGTTCTGATAATGGGTTTCTGTAATTCAAAGTAAGTGCGCATGTCTAAATCATTGTTTACATTGGTTTACGTTGTTTACATTGTTTACAAGAGTTTTTGTGTTTACTTTACATCAATTGTTTACGTGTCAACAATGAGGTAACTTACATCATGTAACTTACGCGCCCATCACTGTTAGAGAGTAAATTACATCAATACATATGGTTTATATATTACCTGTTCACTGGGCTTACGTCAAGAGTGCGACAAAAAAAATTAAGTTGGGAACACTGAAATTTTTGCCAACTGTAATGAGAAATTACTAGAAGTTATCCCTATTACACGATAACAATGATGAAATTATTGATTTTATTATAATTTTCGTTCCATAAAATTCCAATATAGTACTCTTGTAACACATTTAATATCATTCTATTTCCTACAGGAGTACTACTATATTTTTAACGATTGCATCAAACAATAAATTTTAGATCTACAGATTTTGCCTCTACAATGTTACCACTAGATAAAAGTGAAATGTTTTATTTACAAACAGAGTGTCAATATCTGATATTGTGTAATTACCAACAACTAGCTTAACACATTTCAGTGGCGTCACTTACTTTGATTTGTGTTTAACTAGGCGTATTGTGCGATGTTGTTTGTTTATTTCCGTTATTATTATTTATTTATCGTACGTTTCAAGATATAAAATATATAATGTACTAAAATGAGTAAAAATGTATTTGTAATACATGATTTTATGTGTTTGGTTTCCACAACAATTGTTTAAAACCCTAATGTACGTCAATGTGATCAGCTGTTTTCTCGCGCAGAATTGGTGACTTAATTTATGATACCCTGTGATGAAGTTAAGATGGACGTACTCTAATATGGTCAGTATTACGTCCATTTTTAGCGTACACAGAAAGGCACCTACAGTTTAAAGCCGGTTGCGAACGGCTAAGCAGAGCCTATAATTTGTATAAATATTTTTACACAAATTATTTGACATAAGCAGGAATTGAACTCACGTCCATGCCCTTGCTCAGCGGTCAAGTAGCAGGTACAGACGATTTAACGTTTGGCTACCCGAATTCTTTTAAACAATTACAATTAAGTGAAAACGTTTAAAATTATATGGAAATAAATCCCTAAATGTATCAATGATATGAACTCTATACCTAATTATCATAACAGCAGTTGATAATAATAGGTGGCAGAGGGAGAGGTAAATGGAGGAACAGACGCCGGGCGCGACAGCTAGTTATTAATTATTTCCAATCTTGTTAAGGCTCTTATGGCAACCTGTATAGATATTACTTAAGTCCCTGAATACAGATTAAAACAGCATCCGTTTTAATTAAGTCAAGGCGTTTGCTTTTGTGAAAAATCTCCACTCAAATCTTTATTTATTTATCATCTTCATGTGCTCAAATTTAAAATAGCCCTTATAAAAATTGTCTTTGTTAATTATGTTAATTTTTTTATCAATTTTCTTTTAAATTAAGTGTATAAGCCATTACTGGGCTTGGATATTTCAAAAATTCCAATCGCTGAAAGTGTGTTCATGCGCACATCGGCAATAATTTTGTTACGGCACGGCGTCATTGTGTTATGGCTCCCAACGAAGGAGCACGCATTTTTTTGCGGTGAATATTTTTCCAAAAAGTAATCGGAAAATAGTGCAAAAATAGTGAATTTTGAAATGAAGATGATAAAAAAATAATTTAAAAGGGCACTGAAATAAAAATTTTAATTATATTATTGAGAAATTCGAGGAAAATGTTGGAGTCTTTGAGCGTCTACTTGTTGCTTGGCTTCGGAAATAAAAAAAATAGGTGAGTGTTCATTTATTTTACAATATTAGGGCCTTAATATTGAATATTTAGATTTTTTTATAGCATTTTTGGCTATTTTTTATAATATTTCTATGTTATATTTTATTAATTTTTTGCGTCGCATAAATCGAGGTCATTAATTGGCACATTCTTGTAGGATTATATAGATAAGGCAATCCGGTCATTAGTGAAGTTAACATTGTAATATTCAGCTCAATAAATGCAGGTGTTTATTTAATAATTTTAACTTGGAAATTTTAAAGATAAATGATTTATTGGACAAAATTATTGCAACAAATTTTATATATTTTTGTTTTTATTTAGTAAAACCGTGGATATAATATATGTGTTTTTTTAATTTATAATTTATTTCCAGTCTCATTTTCTGGAAGTGATTTTACCGGAGATTCTACACGATATCAGCAAGTGTCCGGCCGGTTTCCGCCAACATATCGGACGCTCGGACCCAACTTACAATGCAGTTTTCAAAAGGAAGGATAATTTTCGGTAGGTTTTAAGATTTTTCAATTCAGTATTGTTATTCATTCAATTACAGTAGGAGCTCGGTTATGTGAACTAATATTATTCATGGCTACAAGGAACATTTTAATTTAATTTGATTTAAGAACAACTCCACGTTTCAAAATCCAATGCCTGCTAAAATAAATTTAATTGTTTTTTAATGTAATGTATTTGTTTCAGGAGTAATTGGGCGCAAATTTCAGCGCCCAGTAAGGAGGCTTTGCTGTCCCCAAGTGGAAACTGTGGAAACCATCTCCATGGTGGCATTCGGTGATAAATTAAAAATATTCTTGTCATGGGGTTGCTTTTTCTCTCGTGGAGTTTTAGGTCACAAAGACTGTTTCCGCAGTCTCTATGACAACGGGAGGAAGATGTTGCAGTACGGACAGAAACAGATGTCCGAATTGATGGAGTTCAGAAAAAAGAATTCAGCCAAAATTTCCACAAGCGATGAAGCTGTATAAGAATTCTATATATGTACACCAGAATAAAAGTGTATTAACTCGTAACAAATTTACAAAAGAGTAAATTGAACATCGTATCTTTAGTACCATACATGGATTTAATATTATCAATGCAATATATCTAATATCAATAAAAATAGAAATAAAAAATTGAATTTGAAAGATGATACCATATGCATTTCAAAAAAAAAAATATATAATTTTATGAAAAATACACTTTTCTTCTGGGGTACATACAGGTATTTAAAGTAATGAAATATAATATTTTAGGGAGATTATTTCAAATTTTGACTCGAAATATTTTCAGTTCGTTTTTAAATAAGATTTATTAAACATGGATATTTTTGATTTAATCGGAAAGTAATCAATACTGTCTAATTATTTTGAATTAGTTCCGAGACCATTCGATAAAGTCCAATTTGTTTGGCCATTTAATATTGGTCCAAAAAGTAAACAATAAATTTTTTTTTTTAAATTAAAGAATAGTTTGGAAACAAATATCATCAATTTTATTTTTTAGAAATTAAATATTAATTAATCAAACATATAGAAATTTAGGTACAATATTTATAGCAACGTTTGCTATTAGCGTTTTTTAATTAAATACTTTTTAAATTTTTTTTTCGAAAACTACTTAAGTAAATTTTTAGCGTTCAGTAAAGATAGCTATTTGCATTATTTTAGCAATATAAAATTAGTTTGAAAACTAATCAGTATTTTGATTTTTAGAAATTAAATACCAATTTAGAAACAAATTAATAATATTAAATTTTTTAGAAATTTAGTTAGATACAATTTTTAGTGCTCAGCAAAAATTGTTATTTGCGCTTTTTTACAAATTTAAAATAAATTGGTAAACTAATCAATATTAATTTTTTTAATAATTTTATATTTGTAAACTAATCAGTATTTTTTTTTTTTTTTTTAATGAAAAGGTAATTTGGAAACTAATCATTAATACTAATCATTTTGAAAACCAATCGATAACTTCCAAACTGTTTGGTTGTGTCCGATTTGTCTAGACACTGATCTACGATGTCCATTTTTTTGGAAATTTAATGTTAAGAAATAAATGGATAATATACCTACTGATGCACTGACAAAATTTAAATTATTTCACGGCTTGCAATGTTTCATTTTTGATTGATTTTGTAAATTTTATTTAATCAACTCGAGGTACGGTGGCTCCGTAAGACTGTGACTGGGATTCAGTTCCCGGACACCACTGCGGAATTAATAATCCACACTCCTGTGCACTCAGCCCAGGGGTTGACTCAGCCCTCATTTCATAAATAAAATGAGTGTGCAAAGATAATAGGAGCACTAGTATCGCCAGATCGTTGGGGGATGTATTATTTGTTTATTATTTATTTAATTAATTGATAATTTAATATTTTTATTTAATATTTCAATATTGAACAGTATAGTAGTTGAATATATTTCCTGTGTAGGGCGTAAGGGCCCCATTTACCAGGTTTGGGCCCGCCTGGTAAATGTTTACAACTTACGTGGGAAATTATAAAAATAAAATAAATAAATAATAAATATTTGGGGTTGAATATTTGTACGAAAATATAGATGATCTTGAAACATTGTAAAGCAATGAAATTATTTTATTTGGACAGTAAATTAGTTAATAATTTTTTGAAAAAATTAAGATTAATTGACAAATGAAATTAATGATTTGGAAAAATAAATTATTTTGATAGTAAATTAGTTGGTAAATTTTTTGTGAAATAAACGCAAATTATGACTAGTTCACAAATTAAATTAATATATTTAAAAAAAAATAAGATTAAATAGACAGTAAATTAGTAGATAAATTTTTTTTTAAATAAAGTCAATTTATGATTCGTTTACAAATTTAAATATTTTGAAAATATATAATTATTTTGATATAAAATGAAACATAAATTCAAGTTATGGTTAGTTGACAGATTTAATTAAAATATTTTCAAAAAATAAAATAATTTTGACAGTAAATTAGTTCGTAAATTATTTTAAAAATAAATTCAAGTTATGATTAGTTGGAAAATTAATTAAACGAAATTATTTTGAAAGAAAATTAATTGGTAATTTTTTTGAAAAACAAATTAAAATAAAAATTTTTCGTAATAGAAAATTAATTAGACAGTAAATTAGTTGGTAAATTTTTTGAAAAATAAATTTAAGTTTTGATTAGTTGACAAATTAAATTGAAATATTTTCAAAAAATAAAATTATTTCAACAGTAAATTAGTTGGTAAATTTTTTTAAAAATATATTCAAGCTATGATTATCTGATAAATTAATTTTAGTTATTTTGTAAAATTAATAGGAATTTTGTAAAACACGATATTTAAAAGGAATCATATATAAAAGAACAATATTTGTGAATATTTTGAGTTGGAATATTTGAAATCATCTCCCTTATTATTATAAGACTCCCTTATTATTGTATTGATTTGTATTCTGTGTCATATTTTGTACAAATTATTGTTTATGTAAAAAAAAAAAATTGTTGGTGTGGATAGGCACTAAATAAAGATTGTAAAAAAAAATATTGAGAAAGAATGAATGTGGAAAAAAAGTGGATGGAAAAGAAGAAAAAAAAAATTGAGTGAAAATAAGTGGAATTGAGTTGAATGTGGAGAAGAATGGTTGGAAGTGACTGGAAAATGAAAGACTTTGATGAACGTAGATAGGAATGAATGGAAGAATATTGTTTATTTTCCCATGAATTCTTATCCAAATCTGAGATTGATTGTGGAATAGGAAACTGTGATGAACGTGGAAAGATATGTATGGAAGAATATAATTTTCCCATGCATTCCTATTCAAATCTGAGAATGATTGTAGAATGAGTAACTGCGGTGAATGTGGATAGAAATGCATGAAGAATATTATTTATTTTCCCATGCATTCCTACCCGAACCAGAATAATTGTTTTACGAGAGACTGCGTTGAATGTGGAAAGAAATACATGGAAGAATATTCTTATTTTCCCATGCATTCCTACCCGAACCAGAATAATTGTGGAACGGGAGACTGCGTTGAATGTGGAACGAAATGCATGGAAGAATATTATTTTCCCATGCATTTCTATCCGAATCAGAATAATTGTGAGACTGCGCTGAATGCGGAAAGAAATGCATGGATGATAGAATGACCTTGAAATGAAAGACTGAACCCTTATTTCTTTGTTAACAACCTCTGTATTTACATTATTTTTAATAAATAAATATAAAATAAACAGCATTATTATTTCGATAAATACCCACATAATAAATCCTCTCTGGGGTTGGTTTTTATCTTTCAGATGACGAGAAAGTAAAGAGTAAGTATTAATGTATATATTTAGTTGAGCAAAGGGAGTAGCCCTTGAGGTGGTGAGTATGTATATTATATATATAGACTACGCGAGATGAAAGACTGAACCCTTATTTCTTTGTTAACAATCTCTGTATTTGCATAATTTTTAATAAATATAAATAAAATAAACCGCATTATTATTTCAATAATTACCCACCTAATAAATCCTTACTGGGGTACCTATTTCAAGGTATAGGGTACCTACTACTGCAATGGGTGCTCTCTACAACCCTTATAGGTTCTGAGATATTAATAAAATAAAATTCACTATGTCTCAAAACACCCTGAATTTTGCGCCCTTAAACCGTCGATTAACAATCTTTATTTATCTTTAAAAAAATTCAGGGGGTTGAAATTAAGGGATGAAACTAAGGGATGACATTGATGATGTGCTCTAGTGGCCCTATATGCCATTGCACTATCCACATGTATCGGGGAACGTTTCACAACTAAAAACACGGTATTGTTCAAAATTTTAAAAATTTTATTTTAGGTATCAGGGTACCAGGAGAGCCGAGAGGTGTAAATTGGTTTTTAGGGATTATCTCGTGAACTACAAGGGGTAGGACGTCCAGATTTAGAAGGCACTTTCATTAGGGTCCGTTCTATTATCTATTAGAGTTTCAACCCTCTAGCCTTTAAGGGTAGGAAGTTATTAAGTGTTTTTTATATCTCACAACCCTTAAGAGTTAGGTGGTTGATTTTTGGTACGTACGTACTACAGAACCTTAGGACCCTACAGCCCAAATGGGAGCCCTACAACTCCTCTAGTTGTCGAGATATTAATAAAATAAAATTAAAATTTTGGTCTAATATGTGACGATAGCTGGTAAATTTTTGTCTGTGAAAAACACGATTTTTTACATATTTCAAGGTATTTCAAAATTTGAATCTTAAATATGAGTGGGGGGGGGGGGGGGTTAAACACCGCAAAATATGTGGAGTCTTGGATTTGAGCAGGATTATAAAAAGGGGGGTAAAAAACACGTTAAAAACCCCAAATTCTGAACCCCTGAGGCGCTACAGGGCATTTTTAATTTTTGTTCAACCCTTAAGAGTTATAGGGTTGGTTTCGGATACATAGGCACAGAAGGGTATAAGTACTCTACATCCACTATGGGAACCCTGTAACCCTTCTAGTTTTCGAGATATTAAATAAATAAAATTCACTATTCCCCAAAACAACCCTTATTCACTGGCCATATACCGTCGATGGACAAAAATTTGTTATCAGTAAATAAATTTTAAGGGTTGAAATTAGGGGATGAAACTTTTAAGCATATGTTTTAAGTGTTCTACTACACTTTCGTACCCCAATTTCATCCACCTGGTTTTGTCGGATAGCTAGTAAATTTTTGTCTGTGAAAAACACGATTTTTTACATATTTCAAGGTATTTCAAAATTTAAATCTTAAATATGAGTGGGGGGGGGGCTTAAACACCGCAAAATATGTGGAGTCTTAGATTTGAGCAGGGTTATAAAAAGGGGGGTAAAAAACACGTTAAAAACCCCAAATTCTGAAGCCCTGAGGCGCTATAGTCAAAAAACTAAACTATTTCCCTTAAGGGTAGGAAGTTATTAAGTGTTTTTTATATCTCACAACCCTTAAGAGTTAGGTGGTTGGTATTCGATAGGTAGGTAGTTCATGACCTAGAGACCCTCTACCCTTCAAGGGTTCCCTACAACCTTTCCGGTTTTTGAGATATTTAATGTTTAATTTTCAGTGACGTCACATATTAGACCAAAATTTTAATTTTATTTTATTAATATCTCGACAACTAGAGGAGTTGTAGGGCTCCCATTTGGGCTGTAGGGTCCTAAGGTTCTGTAGTACGTACGTACCAAAAATCAACCACCTAACTCTTAAGGGTTGTGAGATATAAAAAACACTTTATAACTTTCTACCCTTAAGGGCTAGAGGGTTCAAACTCTAATAGATAATAGAACGGACCCTAATGAAGGTGCCTTCCAAATCTGGACGTCCTATCCCTTGTAGTTCACGAGATAATCCCTAAAAACCAATATATACCTCTCGGCTCTCCTGGTACCCTGGTAGGTAAAAAAATTTTAAAATTTTGAACGAAACCATGTTTTTAGATGTGAAACGTTCCCCGATACATGTGGATAGTGCAATGGCATATAGGGCCACTAGTGCACATCATCAATGTCATGCCTTAGTTTCATCCCTTAATTTCAACCCCCTGAATTTTTTTTAAGATAAATAAAAATTGTTAATCGACGGTTTAAGGGCGCAAAATTCAGGGTGTTTTGAGACATAGTGAATTTTATTTTATTAATATATCAGAAGCTATAAGGGTTGTAGAGCACCCATTGCAGTAGTAGGTACCCTATACCTTAAAATAGGTACCTGCCAAAAAGCAACCCCCTAGCCCTTAAGGGTAGGAAGTTATTAAGTGTTTTTTATATTTCACAACCCTTAAGAGTTAGGTGGTTGATTTTTGGTACGTACGTACTGCAAAACCTTAGGACCCTACAGCCCAAATGGGAGCCCTACAACTCCTCTAGTTGTCGAGATATTAATAAAATAAAATTAAAATTTTGGTCTAATATGTGACGTCACTGAAAATTAAACATTAAATATCTCAAAAACCGGAAGGGTTGTAGGGAACCCTTGAAGGGTAGAGGGTCTCTAGGTCATGAACTACTTACTTATCGAATACCAACCACCTAACTCTTAAGGGTTGTGAGATATAAAAAACACTTAATAACTTACTACCCTTAAGGGTTTTTTGCCTCTAGCGCCTCAGGGCTTCAGAATTTGGGGTTTTTAACGTGTTTTTTATCCCCGTTTCATCAACCCTCAAATCCAAGACTCCGCATATTTTGCGGTGTGTAACCCCCACCCCCCACTCACATTTATGATTCGTTTTTTTTTTACGTGAAACCGTGTTTTTGGACCTGAATCGTTCCCTGATACATGGCATCATGGTTACTGTGCAATGGCATATAGGGCCACTAGAGCACATCATCAATGCCATCCCTTAGTTTCATCCCTTAATTTCAACCCCATGAATTTTTTTTAAGATAAATAAAAATTGTTAATCGACGGTTTAAGGGCGCAAAATTCAGGGTGTTTTGAGACATAGTGAATTTTATTTTATTAATATCTCAGAACCTATAAGGGTTGTAGAGCACCCAATGCAGTAGTAGGTACCCTATACCTTGAAATAGGTACCCCAGAAAGGATTTATTACGTGGGTAATTATTCAAATATTAATGCGGTTTATTTTATTTTTATTTATTAAAAATGATGCAAATACAGAGGTCGAGTCTTTCATCTCGCGTAGTCTATATATATATAATACATACTCACCACCTCAAGGGCTACTCCCTTTGCTCAACTAAATATAAACATTAATACTTACTCTTTACTTTCTCGTCATCTGAAAGATAAAAACCAACCCCAGAGAGGATTTATTATGTGGGTATTTATCGAAATAATAATGCTATTTATTTTATATTTATTTATTAAAAATAATGTAGATACAGAGGTTGTTAACAAAGAAATAAGGGTTCAGTCGTTCATTTCAAGGTCATTCTATCATCCATGCAATTATTTTGATTCGGGTAGGAATGCATGGGAAAATAAATAATATTCTTCCATGTATTTCTTTCCACATTCAACGCAGTCTCTCGTTCCACAATTATTCTGGTTCGGGTAGGAATGCATGGGAAAATAAGAATATTTTTCCATGTATTTCTTTCCACATTCAACGCAGTCTCTCGTAAAACAATTATTCTGGTTCGGGTAGGAATGCATGGGAAAATAAATAATATTCTTCATGCATTTCTATCCACATTCACCGCAGTTACTCATTCTACAATCATTCTCAGATTTGAATAGGAATGCATGGGAAAATTATATTCTTCCATACATATCTTTCCACGTTCATCACAGTTTCCCATTCCACAATCAATCTCAGATTTGGATAAGAATTCATGGGAAGATAAACAATATTCTTCCATTCATTCCTATCTACGTTCATCAAAGTCTTTCATTTTCCAGTCACTTCCAACCATTCTTCTCCACATTCAACTCAATTCCACTTATTTTCACTCGATTTTTTTTTTCTTTATTTCATCCACTTATTTTTCCACATTCATTCTTTCTCAATATTTTTTTTACAATCTTTATTTAGTGCCTATCCACACCAACAAACACAGTTTTATTTTTTACATAAACAATAATTTGAACAAAATATGATACAGAATACAAATCAATACAATAATAAGGGAGTCTTATAATAATAAGGGAGATGATTTCAAATATTCCAACTCAAAATATTCACAAATATTGTTCTTTTATATATTATTCCTTTTAAATATCGTGTTTTACAAATTATTAATTTTACAAAATATGTAAAATTAATTTATCAAATAATCATAGCTTGAATATATTTTTTGAAAAATTTACCATCTAATTTACTACAAAAATTATTTTATTTTTTGAAAATATTTTAATTTAATTTGTCAACTATATAATAAACACTTGATTTTTTTTTTTTTTAATTTACCAACTAATTTACTGTTGAAATAATTTAATTTTTTGAAAATATTTTAATTTAATTTGTCAACTTATCAAAACTTAAATTTATTTTTCAATAAATTTACCAACTAATTTACTGTATAATTAATTTTCTATTACGAAAAAATTTTATTTTAATTTGTTTTTCAAAAAAATTACCAATTAATTTATACTTTCAAAATAATTTCGTTTTTTTGAAAATATTTTAAGTTAATTTGCCAACTAATCATAACTTGAATTTATTTTTAAAATAATTTACCAACTAATTTACTGTCAAAATTATTTTAATTTTTGAAAATATTTTAATTTAATCTGTCAACTAACCATAACTTGAATTTATTTTTCATTTTATATCAAAATAATTATATATTTTCAAAATATTTAAATTTGTAAACGAATCATAAATTTACATTATTTTTCAAAAAATGTATCAACTAATTTACTGTCTATTTAATCTTATTTTTTTTTAAATATATTAATTTAATTTGTGAACTAGTCATAATTTGCGTTTATTTCACAAAAAATTTACCAACTAATTTACTATCAAAATAATTTATTTTTCCAAATCATTAATTTAATTTGTCAATTAATCTTAATTTTTTCAAAAAATTATTAACTAATTTACTGTCCAAATAAAATAATTTCATTGCTTTACAATGTTTCAAGATCATCTATATTTTCGTACAAATATTCAACCCCAAATATTTATTATTTATTTATTTTATTTTTATAATTTCCCACGTAAGTTGTAAACATTTACCAGGCGGGCCCAAACCTGGTAAATAGGGCCCTTACGCCCTACACAGGAAATATATTCAACTACTATACTGTTCAATATTGAAATATTAAAGAAAAATATTAAATTATCAATTAATTAAATAAATAATAAACAAATAATACATCCCCCAACGATCTGGCGATACTAGTGCTCCTATTATCTTTGCACACTCATTTTATTTATGAAATGAGGGCTGAGTCAACCCCTGGGCTGAGTGCACAGGAGTGTGGAATATTAATTCCGCAGTGGTGTCCGGGAACTGAATCCCAGTCACAGTCTTACGGAGCCACCGTACCTCGAGTTGATTAAATAAAATTTACAAAATCAATCAAAAATGAAACATTGCAAGCCGTGAAATAATTTAAATTTTGTCAGTGCATCAGTAGGTATATTGTCCATTTATTTCTTAAAATTAAATTTCCAAAAAAATGGACATCGTAGATCAGTTTCTAGACAAATCAGACACAACCAAACAGTTTGGAAGTTATCGATTGGATTTCAAAATGATTAGTATTAATGATTAGCTTCCAAATTACCTTTTCATTAAAAAAAAAAAAAAAAATACTGATTAGTTTACAAATATAAAATTAATATTGATTAGTTTACCAATTTATTTTAAATTTGTAAAAAAGCGCAACTATTTTTGCTGAGCACTAAAAATTGTATCTAAATAAATTTCTAAAAAATTTAATATTATTAATTTGTTTCTAAATTGGTATTTAATTTCTAAAAATCAAAATACTGATTAGTTTCCAAACTATTCTTTAATTTAAAAAAAAAAAAAATTTATTGTTCACTTTTTGGACCAATATTAAATGTCCAAACAAAATAAACTTTAACGAATGGTCTCGGAACAAATTCAAAATAATTAGACAGTATTGATTACTTTCCGATTAAATCAAAAATATCCATGTTTAATAAATCTTAAATTTAAAAACGAACTGAAAATATTTTGAGTTAAAATTTGAAATAATCTCCCTAAAATATTATATTTCATTACTTTAAATACCTGTATGTACCCCAGAATAAAAGTGTATTAACTATAATTTTTCATAAAATTATATATTTTTTTGAAAGGCATATATAATATCATCTTTCAAATTCAATTTTTTATTTCTATTTTTATTGATATTAGATATATTGCATTGATAATATTAAATCCATGTATGGTACTAAAGATACGATGTTCAATTTCCTCTTTTGTAAATTTGTTACGAGTTAATACACTTTTATTCTGGTGTACATATATAGAATTCTTATACAGCTTCATCGCTTGTGGAAATTTTGGCTGTATTCTTTTTTCTGAACTCCATCAATCTGGACATCTGCTTCTGTCCGTACTGCAACATCTTCCTCCCAGTTGTCATAGAGACTGCGGAAACAGTCTTTATGACCTAAAACTCCACGAGAGAAAAAGCAACCCCATGACAAGAATATTTTTAATTTATCACCGAATGCCACCATGGAGATGGTTTCCACAGTTTCCACTTGGGGACAGCAAAAGCCTCCTTACTGGGCGCTGAAATTTGCGCCCAATTACTCCTGAAACAAATACTTTACATTAAAAAACAATTAAATTTATTTCAGCAGGCAGTATTGGATTTTGAAACGTGGAGTTGTTCTTAAATCAAATTAAATTAAAATGTTCCTTGTAGCCATGAATAATATTAGTTCACATAACCGAGCTCCTACTGTAATTGAATGAATAACAATACTGAATTGAAAAATCTTAAAACTTACCGAAAATTATGCTTCCTTTTGAAAACTGCATTGTAAGTTGGGTCCGAGCGTCCGATATGTTGGCGGAAACCGGCAGGACACTTGCCGATATCGTGTACAATCTCCGGTAAAATCACTTCCAGAAAATGAGACTGGAAATAAATAATAAATTAAAAAAATACATATATTATATCCACGGTTTTACTAAATAAAAACGAAAATATATAAAATTTGTTGCAATTGCTGTATTTATTGAGCTGAACATTACAATGTTAACTTCACTAATGACCGGATTGCCTTATCTATGTAATCCTACAAGAATGTGCCAATTAATGACCTCGATTTATGCGACGCAAAAAATTAATAAAATATAACATAGAAATATTATAAAAAATAGCCAAAAATGCTATAAAAAAATCTAAATATTCAATATTAAGGCCCTAATATTGTAAAATAAATGAACACTCACCTATTTTTTTTTTTTTATTTCCGAAGCCAAGCAACAAGTAGACGCTCAAATAAGACATTTTCCTCGAATTTCTCAATAATATAATTAAATTTTTTCTTTAAGTGCACTTTTAAATTATTTTTTTTATCATCTAAATTCACTATTTTTGCACTATTTTCCAATAACTTTTTGGAAAAATATTCACCGCAAAAAAATGCGTGCTCCTTCGTTGGGAGCCATAACATAATGACGCCGTGACGTAACAAAATATTGCCGATGTGCGCAAGAACACACTTTCAGCGATTGGAATTTTTGAAATATCCAGGCCCAGCAATGTGTTATACACTTAATTTAAAAGAAAATTGATAAAAAAAATTAACATAATTAACAAAGACAATTTTTATAAGGGCTATTTTAAATTTGATCACATGAAGATGATAAATAAATAAAGATTTGAGTGGAGATTTTTCACAAAAGCGAACGCCTTGACTTAATTAAAACGGATGCTGTTTTAATCTGTATTCAGGGATTTAAGTAATATCTATATAGGTTGTAATAATAAATAATTAATAACTAGCTATCGTGCTCGGCGTCTTTTCCCCCATTTACCTCTCCCTCTGCCACCTATTCCCCTTGCATATCAACTGCTGTTATGATAATTAGGTATAGAGTTCATATTATTGATACAATTAGGGATTTATTTCCATATAATTTTAAACGTTTTCACTTAATTGTAATTGTTTAAAAGAATTCGGGTAGCCAAACGTTAAATCGTCTATACCTGCTACTTGACCGCTGAGCAAGGGCATGGACGTGAGTTCAATTCTTGCTTATGTCAAATAATTTGTGTATAAATATTTATACAAATTACAGGCTATGCTTAGCCGTTGTCAACCGGCTTTAAACTGTAAGTGCCTTCTTGTGTACGCTAAAAATGGACGTAATACTAACCATATTAGAGTACGTTCATCTTAACTTCATGCCAGGGTATCATAAATTACGTCACCAATTCTGCGCGAGAAAACAGCTGATCACATTGACGTACATTAGGGTTTTAAACAATTATTGTGGAAACCAAACACACAAAATCATGTATTTCAAATACATTTTTACTCATTTTAGTACATTATATATTTTATATCTTGAAACGTACGATAAATAAATAATAATAACGGTAATAAACAAACAACATCGCACAATACGTCTAGTTACTGGATTATACAAAGTAGCGCAAGCCTTTGAAGAAGCCGACAGACCCCAGGGTTTGATCGGCAACATTGCTTCCCCTATTAAGCAAACTAAAGCAGCAATTTTTACGTTCTTAAGTTTGCGTCTACGCTGTCACATCTCTCTTTCTCTCTCTTATTTTTAATATTAATAATTTAATAACTCCTTTGTCAGCGGTTTGAATATTTAAGGTTAAGTTTCATTTAAATTTATATATTACAGTCTGTTTCAAACGGTTAGGCGGAACTAAATGGGAATTTCGTTCTTTTAGGTTGTCACGACAAGGGACCTATCTTGGGTTATTTCATTTTTCACGTTGAAATGTCAAAATTTAAAATTACAACAATGAAACCATGGAAACGAATGACCTATGTCAAAATTAAATTATTTTTTTATATATTTTAATGACAAAAAAATAAATAAATGGGAAATTTGTATTAAGAATGACACAAAAAATCAAAATATAAAGAAAATGACATTTTAAAATGATATTAACCTTAACCAAAAAATGTTTATTGTAAGTATGATTTACAAAGCTTAAACAAAGCGGCCGAAAAGCACGATTTAAGCGATGAAAGTAACTAAATTGCAAAATCTAGTTCCGCCTAAGCGTTTGAAACAGACTGTATATCAATTTTATTTAATAAAAATAAAAAAAATAATTGAAATTGTACCACAATATTGTTATAGTGCATCTTTGATTAAAAAAATCGTGATTACAATGTTTATAATAAAAATTTTGGTGGTACTAGTTTCTTATTTTTTTACTGTTGGAATCACTGAAAATCATTTGTGTTGGTGACATTTTTAGCCCCAGTATGGCCGCCGTTGCGCTACTTTGTATAATATAGTGACTTTAAATACGCCTAGTTAAACACAAATCAAAGTAAGTGACACCACTGAAATGTGTTAAGCTAGTTGTTGGTAATCACAGAATATCAGATAATCAGACCAGTTCTGTAACTCAGTTACTATGATCATAGTAACTAAAATGTCACTATGAGCAAGGTCCGTTACTATCATGAATGGAAGTCATTTATATTTTTATAATATTTTATCTTGTAGTAACGTTACTAGACAGTAATTTTTTACAGAATTGATCTGATTGACAATATGTTTGTAAATAAAACATTTCACTTTTTTCTAGTGGTAACACTGTAGAGGCAAAATTTGTAGATCTAAAATTTATTATTTGATGCAATCGTTAAATATATAGTAGTACTCCTGTAGGAAATAGAATGATATTAAATGTGTTACAAGAGTACTATATTGGAATTTTATGGAACGAAAATTATAATACAGTCTGTTTCAAACGGTTAGGCGGAACTAAATGGGAATTTCGTTCTTTTAGGTTGTCACGAGAAGGGACCTTGCTAGGGTTATTTAATTTTTCACGTTGGAATGTCAAAATTTAAAATTCCGACAATGAAACCATGGAAACGAATGATACATGTCAATGTCAATTATTTTTTTTATATAAACTGTTCACTTTTGTAAGAACACGTTAGATCTGGTTATTTTGGTTACTTTTATGGTGTGTTACTGACTTTAAATGTCAATTAAAAATAATTCTTACGCTGTAAAACCGACTTTAGGTTGATAAGGTTATGATCACTATAATTAAGATATCATTTTTCATTATGACATATGTCAAACGGATCGACATTTTAAAAAAGTGACATTTTTTAATACCAACATGACATACAGCTTCAAAGGTGCAAACTATTGAAAACAAAATTCCCTCTTAGTTTGTTCTTACAAAAGTGAACTGCTTATATATTTTAATGACAAAAATATAAATAATTGGGAAATTTGTAATAAGAATGACACAAAAAATTAACATGTAAAGAAAATGACATTTTAAAATGATGAAAAAAATTACCAAAAAATGTTAATTGTAAGTATGATTTACAAAGCTTAAACAAAACGGCCGAAAAGCACGATTTAAACGATGAAAGTAACTAGATTGCAAAATCTAGTTCCGCTTAACCGTTTGGAACAGACTGTAAAATCAATAATTTCATCATTGTTATCGTGTAATAGGGATAACTTCTAGTAACTTCTCATTACGGTTGGCAAAATTTTCAGTGTTCCCAACTTAATTTTTTTCGAACCGGTGACCTAATCCGACTTCGCCTAAATTTACTTTTAAATTTTGGTGATGTTAACAAAAAAAATAAATAAATAAATAAATAAAAAAATACTTTAAAAACAAAATATTATTGTAATATAGCCACCATAGACGCAAGCAATTTTTTATTTTTGCAACAATTGAAGCTTAGATCATTTAGAACTAAAATTTTAGCCATTCACAGTTGTTACTTTAGATCTATTATTTTAGAACTCCATCTTAGTTATTTTATCTGTCAACAGAGCTGTCAAAATTTATAAAATTTCTAAAAAATGAGTTTAACAAACAAACCTAGAACCAGTATATTAGACAGACCATTAAGTCGTGGAAAAGGCGAAGTTTCATTAAGTTGTTTCGCATTATTATTCTCCGAAGTAGTGCAATATTGTCAAAATAAAGTTTACACCGTACCAGAACTACAAAACAAGTAAAATTATCTTCAAATTAACTAACAAAGCATTAAATAATGATTATTTTCAGATTACATGAACTGGGAAAAAATGTAGGTATTAAATTAATAGATTTATATTTTGTTCGAGAACGAAATGGCAAACGAGAGATTAAATTATTAAATATGTTACTTTTTATCAAATCAACACTATGGAAGGTAATTTATTTCATGCTTTTTAGTTTAAAAGATACTAAAAACAAGTATTTCAGTCGTTATTTGGTAGAGAAGCTGATAAACTAGAACACGCAAATGATGATGAGCGTACGTACTATTTAATGGAACGTGAAAGTTTAGTTAACCGATATATCTCAGTACCTCGAGATAAAGGAAGTTTAAACTGTGCTGTATTCGTTGCCGGAATTATCGAAGCTGTTTTAACTGGAACTGGTTTTGTAAGTATACACATAACCTACAAAAAAAGGTTTTTTACTTAAAAATTGTTTTAGCCGGCTAAAGTATCAGCGCATTGGCATAAAGGAACAACGTACATGGTTAAGTTCGATGAAGCTGTGATCGCCAGAGATAAGCAATTGGAAGAACGATAATTTTTTTATAATTTCTATGTATTTATTGTTAATAAAAAATCTATAACTACTATTATCTTTTAATTTAGTCCTTGACATACAAAATTTATCTGCCAATTTCTTGTTAGTAAATTTTATTTGAACCGTTAGAAGTATTCAGTTGGATTACGTAATTTGATGACCTAGTTATCGTACATTATAGAATGACATAATTAAGTGTTTATTACACATTTTATGTTTATAAACTTTCGCATGTGCCTCTGAAAAATTTGGTTATATTCAAGGTTGAATAAAACACCTATTTATAAAAAATATAGGCTATTCCAAATTGTTAAATGTAAGGTGACTATGCATCCCGATTTTTTTCAGTAGCAATATTTGTCCCGAATTTTAGAAAAGTTACTCATTTTCAATATATGAGCCGTTGACTTTGAAATTGAGACAAGTCCACTTTTCGTTATTTCTAGATATTAATGTTTCGCATTTAAATGGAATTAAAAATATTCGTAAGGAGTAATAGACTTATTTTACATTTTAGGTATTCTCAATGCATGTAATTTTATTATACGATAAGTGTTATCGGCGTTATTTGAAAAAAGTCGTGGTTTTGGTGTATCTCAATGGACTGGTCTCACTTTCAAAGGCAATGATTTGCTGAAAATGTTGCTGTATCCTAATGTAATGGAATTTTAGTAGCAAACAAATGAAAATTTTATTTAATTATTCATTTTATTTCAATATAATTTTATTTGTTAGAAAAATAAAAATAAAAACAAAACAAAAATTTAATTTTATAGGAAGAAATTGAAAAAGTATTCAATTATATGTTGTATACATATAAATTATTAGTACTTGTTTAATTTATGCTGCTTTATCAAAAAATGTCTCAAGTTGTTACAGTCTGTTCCAAACGGTTAGGCGGAACTAAATGGGAATTTCGTTCTTTTAGGTTGTCACGAGAAGGGAACTTGCTTGGGTTATTTCATTTTTCACGTTGGAATGTCACAATTTAAAATTACAACAATCAAACCATGGAAACGAATGACATATGTCAAAATTAAATTATTATTTTTTATATATTTTAATGCCAAAAAAATTAATAAATGGGAAATTTGTATTAAGAATGACACAAAAAATCAAAATATAAAGAAAATGACATTTTAAAATGATATTAACCTTAACCAAAAAATATTTATTGTAAGTATGATTTACAAAGCTTAAACAAAACGGCCGAAAGGCACGATTTAAACGATGAAAGTAACTAGATTGCAAAATCTAGTTCCGCCTAACCGTTTGGAACAGACTGTAATTGCTTTTATAGCAACTTTTGATGAATACATTTTTTCGAAATATTGAAATAGTGAAATATTCCCATTTTTAGTTAACCGATTTTTACCAAAAGTTGATCAACTCATGCCATTGATGTCAAAAGCTTAAATATGAAGTTTCATAAAAATCCTTTTACCCGAATTTGCTCTGCACGTGTACACGGACCGACAGACATCATGCTAAAAATAGTCAAAACGTTAAGGGACTTTAATTCGTGGAGATCCATCGAATTCTCGAAATGTCAAAATTGGTATGATCACAATACCTTCCTTATATATGTTGCCGGTCGGTAAAAATAGTTATAAACTTTATGTGGGAACCGACTTCTTCCATCCCCTGGTATAAAATGTTAGTCATGACTTGTTTATTGATAATAGGATCAGTCGAAACGCCGAGCACGTGGCTTTCATATAGAGTCATAAGTAAAGAAACATAGAACTTACCTTATATACTACTTAAGCTTATAATATACCATGAGTTCAAAAAGAAATTACATAAGGGTTGGCTGTGGAAAAATAAAATAATGTCTATTGCAAGCTTTATATAACAAAATTAAAAATAATTGAATTTTCAATAGAAACTTATGACAACAACAGTGATGACAGTTAATTAATTGACAGTTAAAGCTTGCAGTACACATTATTTTATTTTTCCACAGCCAACCCTTATGTAATTTCTTTTTGAACACATGGTATAATAATTTTCGTATATAACCGATTAACGAATAATTAATTTTTTTTAACACTTACAATTTTACAATTAACAAATTAATTTATTTTGTGTCAAAATTATAAGTGTTTACATTAAATATTTGTTGATCGGTTATAATTGGCGCCCAACGTGGGGCCAATTATTAATTAATATGATCTTACCTGTACAAGAAGTTCTGTAGTTTTAAAACATAAATTAAAATTTTATTTTTTACATTTTTTTTTTGTTTGTTTTTTAATGAGCGACACCACACTGACTGTACAATATATTAATTCAAAAATACAACTACGGTAACAATTTTTTTTTCTAACAGAATTTGAAGCTACGATCTTTATAAGCAACTTGTCCAGTACGATACTTATGTTCTTGTTTGTTTCTTACGTAGTTGAGTAGGTAAGCGTAACCCAAAATAGGAACACCAATCATTGCCATACCAAGCGCAGTGGTTTTCGGAGATGGTTTGAAGTGGTTGTATCCGGTTCCTTTCATAGCAATGAACCTCTGCAGGCCAGCATCAAACTGAAAAAAAATAATAATTAATAATAGGAAAAAAGCTTACAAAGCATTTGTGCAAGATACATTAAAATTAGATGAATATGTGATAGAGGGAATGCACAAATAAAGTGCTTAGAAATATTAAAGTGCAGATGTGGCCACCACAGGACGGACCGCCATCGCAAAGTACTTGTATAAAATACATTCTAGCAGCAGAGTAGAAATAACTTGGCATAATATTTTCTAACAAAGATATTATTTATCATGACCATGGAAACGTTACATATAAGTATGAAAAAATAGATACTTAGAAAAAATGTTCAAAGTTTTTCGTTTTATCAAAAAATGTCTCAAATAAAAGTTATTAGTTATTGCATTTATAGCAACTTTTGTTAAATAAATTTTTTCGAAATATAATTTCTTTTGTGAAATATTCACAAAAATCGACACGAGTAAACTCCCATTTCTAGTCAACCGATTTTTACCAAAAGTTGATCAACTCGTGCCATTGATATCAAAAGCTTAAATATGAAGTTACATAAAAATCCTTTTATGTTAATTTGCTCTGCACGTGTACACAGACAGACAGATATACAGACAGACATCATGCTAAAAATTGTCAATACGTTATGTAGGGACCTCAATCCGTGGAGATCCATCGAAATGTCAAAATCGGTATGATCACAATACAGGCGGACAAACTTCTCGTGGCCGGGCGTGGCTTATGGTGTGCATAGAGAGGGAACTATGAAAGACAGAGACAGATACAGAGAATAGTCAAAGAAACAAGTTCACATTTTTACACGTGTACATTATATTCATCAGTTAGGTACGTCTACAAACACAAGTTCCTCACATTACAGTCGAACAACAAAACTATAGAAATGTAGCTGCTTGATTTAAGTGATTACTGTATTTGACGTTCACTTTGTCGACTTGTTTATTGGCCAGAGCACCCCCGTCCCGCATCTTTTTCCAAACTCCAACAATTTTAAGTAGATTATAAATAATATAGGCTTACAAAAATCAAGAACATTGCTAAATATATCTCGACTGTGACTATTAATAGTTTCCACCTACAGTAGGTGGCCAAATTATTAGGGACAGTACACTTTTTTGTAATTTTCAAATTTAAATGCATTTTGTGAGAAAATAAATTGTTTTTAAATCATTTTTCTTCTATATTCTTGTTGCTGGTATCATTATTATTTTAAAAAGCGGGTGGTCGCCAAAGAAATCATCACCACCAAGCAGCAATTGATAGAACCGTTATCAGAGAGTGGCATCACAAAACCCCAATATCCGACACAACGCAAAAGTCTGCATAGACAGCATGCCCAAACGCCTGGAAGCCGCAATCGCAGCAAAGAGTGACATTACAAAATATTAAAATTTTACTTAATTTGTTAAATTAACACTTTTTATACAAAAATAAATGGTTATGAATAAGCAATTATGTCGTTTTATATTCTAAATAAAGCACTCTAATGAATAAAAATAATTACGAGACCCAAAGCCACTTATTTCCTCATTAAATTCATTTGAAAATTACAGAAAATTTGTACTGTCCCTAATAATTTGGCCACCTACTGTACTCTTTGTCTCTATGATTTTAATATTTAATATATTTTGAATGTTGCGCTTATGCACTTGACTGTAATAGCGTGTGTAGGAAATAATGCAATTCGCCAAAGTTATAATCCACACTACAAATTTCACGCCCGGCCACGAGAGATCTGTCCGGCTGTACCTCCCTTATATATGTTGGCGGTCAGTAAAAAGGTCATGAAAACTCCAAAAATTCAAACCACAAGTCTGTAGCTACAAGCATTTTAGAGATATGAATATTTAAAAATTGTGTCAACGGTCAGCTGACAAAGAATCGACCAGATAAAATTTCACAATGATTAATAATGTCAATACTCTCATTACTCAGTGATAATTAAATATTGTCGATCAATAACAATGCAATCTAGTTTAAACAAATAAAACTATTGTTAAAGAACGGGGACATTTAAAATTTAAATAAAAATTTCCAGAAAAATATCAAATGTTGCAATGCTTTAAAATAATTAAATGTCAGGTAGGTATAAGATGTATTTAATTTTATTATTTTATTGAGAATGTTGCTTATCACGACCTTGCGTAATTTCTATGTAGCCATCTATAGCAAATGTCAATAGGATAATTGAGGATGAAAACCACACAATTTTTACAAAAAAATATCTTTGTTTGTTTACATCAATTGAATTTTTTAATAATGACAAGAGACCGGTTGGAGTTTGCATGAATTTTTTGAATAAAATAAAAGTATTTGTGTTAAGTACAGTCTGTTTCAAACGGTTAGGCGGAACTAAATGGGAATTTCGTTCTTTTAGGTTGTCACGAAAAGGGACCTTGCTTGGGTTATTTCATTTTTTACGTTGGAATGTTAAAATTTAAAATTCCAACAATGAAACCATGGAAACGAATGACATGTGTCAAAATTAAATTATTTTTCTTGCATATTTTAATGACAAAAAAATAAATACAGTCTGTTTCAAACGGTTAGGCGGAACTAAATGGGAATTTCGTTCTTTTAGGTTGTCACGAGAAGGAACCTTGCTTGGGTAATTTCATTTTTTACGTTGGAATGTCAAAATTTAAAATCCAACAATGAAACCATGGAAACGAATGACATTAAATTATTTTTTTATACATTTTAATAAAAAAATAAATAAATAAATGGGAAATTTGTATTAAGAAAGACAGAAAAAATCAAAATATAAAGAAAATGACATTTTAAAATGATATTAACCTTAACAAAAAAATGTTTATTGTAAGTATGATTTACAAAGCTTAAACAAAACGGCCGAAAAGCACGATTTAAACGATGAAAGTAACTAGACTGCAAAATCTAGTTCCGCTTAACCATTTGGAACAGACTTTACATGGGATATTTGTATTAAGAATGACACAAAAAATCAAAATATAAAGAAAATGACATTTTAAAATGATATTAACCTTAACCAAAAAATGTTTGTTGCAAGTATGATTTACAAAGCTTAAACAAAACGGCTGAAAAGCATGATTTAAACAATGAAAGTAACTAGATTGCAAAATCTAGTTCCGCCTAACCGTTTGGAACAGACTTTATGAAGTCTAACCCCACAATCTCCAAGAGAAAGATTAGTTCAAAATTTAATTAAAACCTATTGAAATGTATAGATAATTAATAATAACATACTATCAGAAATTGAAACCCTTTAGAAAGTGATTCGTGACTATAAAAATGAAAGCTTGTTATAGGTCTTCCTCGATATAAGAAGATTTACGTCATCTATAAAAATTACTGAAACGATGACGTCACTTTTAGCCAAGTTTACATTTGCAACTGATTTTTTTAAATACAACACTTAACCCTTTACCGCATAGTGTGCCATATATGACACATTCCGATTTTTATTTTTTATTTTACTTTTAAAACTGAATCAGAACGTTACTTCATGAATGTTCATATATGCCACATACACAGCAATGGATCCTGCAGTATCTCAAGTAATGGGCTGCAATAGATTTGAGGATATCAAGCGGAAATTGAACAACGATAACTCTGAATTTATTGAGAAAGGACAATTAGAAGGTACGACCTTTTCTTTCAAAAATTCGAGGGCGACTGCTTTTAATCCCTAATGAAGAACACCTAGCAATTGACGAGCAAATAATACGGAATAATTTTCTTTTGTAACATTATGTAGAATCATAATGTTCCATTTATGGCACAAACCCTATTTTCATAAAAATAATAATTAATATTTTAAATATATTTTTTTAATCA
The DNA here is from genome assembly GCA_963971575.1 of Liopterus haemorrhoidalis. Classification (NCBI taxonomy): domain Eukaryota; kingdom Metazoa; phylum Arthropoda; class Insecta; order Coleoptera; family Dytiscidae; genus Liopterus; species Liopterus haemorrhoidalis. The sequence continues at coordinate 58,815,424 of OZ020616.1, read as the reverse complement.
ATAAGAACCAATGCGTAATGCCCATAAATTATATCAGCCAAAAATAAAAATTCATGCAGTAAAGAGTTAATGTCTATCTTCAAATGTCAAATATAACTAGAATTTTGAAAAAATAATTTAAACAAAATACAAATGCAAAAAAAAACGAAAAAATAAGATTGTCTCGTGACCAGAACTCTAGTTTGCAAATTAGAACGGAGAGTGCTAACCATTACACCATTAAAGCATGCTGGTTTACTTTCTTACATAAGTTATTAAATATTTTACATGGTCAATCAAAAAACACAAAAAATGCGTTTTTTTCCGAAAACATAATCTGATCAAAAATTCCTGTTGTACTATTTCGGTTCACACAAATGTACATTACTTAGAATTTTTTCAGATTTTTAGTTTAAACCATCTGGGCTACACGGTGTGGGACATTTTTTTTTTGCACAATTTTGGCAAATATCCCGTCAAAATATTTATTTTTAAAAATAAAATTTTGATCATTAATCCACGTACTAAGGGCTTTCATTTGATACCCTACTCAGAATTAAAAAAATATATTATTTTTTTCGATGAGCAGATATTTGTTTATATTTGTAGGGGGATATGTTTTTTAGATGTTTTAGTATTTTTCCTATGTGCGGATCAAAGAATTTTATAAGCATACCAAATTTCAACTCTCTAGGTTTAGCCGTTTGGCTACAATCTTTACCGAACAGACAAACAGACAGACAGACAAACAGACAGACAGACAAACAGACAGACAGACAAACAGACAGACAGACAGACAAACAGACAGACAGACAAACAGACAGACAGACAGACAAACAGACAGATACACAGAAAACAAACAGACAAACAGACGGACAAACAGAAGGACAGACAGACGGACAGACAGACGGACAAACAGACAGCCAAACAGACAGACAAATAGACAGACAGACCTACAAAACCCTAATAAGGGAGGTATTGTGATCATACTGATTTTGAAATTTCGAGATTTCGATAGATCTCCACGAATTGAGGTCCCTACATAACGTTTTGACTATTTTTAGCTGTCTGTCGGTCTGTATATCTGTCTGTCTGTCTGACTGTTTGATTCAGCAAATTAGATTAGTAAAATAACACTGTAAACATATCAGAAATAACCTTTTAACCTTTTTATAAATAAACTAATAATCACAAAATATTAAAAATACCTTAATCAGTGAATTTTAAAAAGTTTTTTTTTATAAACAATTATATGTTACAACATTTAAATTAGAGTGTATTTACCAGTGATGAGTCTATTTTGCAACGGTAATATAATTGAAATTATGACGACCTGATTATACACGTTTTTGAAATTTTATCACTTCCTTATTTCTTCATGTTGAAACATATTTTTTTGATCTGAATATTTACAAAAATCTCGCTTAAATTATTTATTATTTTTTAAATAATATTTAGTAAATAACAAATATTTTGTTTTGCAAAGTTCAAACCTTTTTTTAGGTAAACACATTTATAATTTTTTTATTTATGATTTGTTTTAAATTTTTCAAAATGAGGTAACATCTTTGTTTACATATATTTCCGATGACGTAATTTTAACAAAAATAATGTTACAAAATGCTTAATAAAGCTTATTTAAATAGTCATAATTCAGCAAGTTTGAAACATTTTATAATTCGTTTTAAGGGTAGGGCCATACCGTTTTTCGCAAAACTAAAAATTTTAAATAAAATTAGTTACAATCTATGCATTAGAATTTTACAGAAAATTCTATCCATCTAATATTTATGATAATGAAAAACAAAATTTAAAAAATTTATTACTCAATAACTTAACAGCAGATATCAAGCAACAAATTTCCATATTGTAGAACATAACGCTCACAACGTTAAAGTACACGTGCAGAGCAAATTCGGCTAAAAGGATTTTTATGAAACTTCATATTTAAGCTTTTGACATTAATGGCAAGAGTTGATCAACTTTTGGTAAAAATCGGTTGACTAGAAATGGGAGTTTACTCGTGTCAATTTTAAGATTTTTGCGAATATTTAGCAACAGACAAATATTTCGAAAAAAATTATTTAACAAAAGTTGCTATAAAAGTAATAACTAACAACTTTTATTTAAATTTTTTTTTAATAAAACAAAAGATTTTTCATTTTTTTTTTCTAGGTATCTATTTTTTCATACTTATATGTAACGTTTCCATGGTCATGATAAATAATATCTTTGTTAGAAAATATTATGCTCTGCTGCTAGAATGTATTTTATGCAAGTACTTTGTGATGGCGGTCGGTCCTCTGGTGGCCACAGCTAATTTTTTTCCTGTATGTGGGTCAGAATTGTAGAAGCATGCCAAATTTCAGCTTTCTATGTTAAGCCGTTTGGCTACAATTTTTCGCCGAACGGCTAGAAATTCTAGTCTTTTTTCTTTCTAAATAGACTACTAAATTGTAGCCAAACGACTAAACCTAGAGAGTTGAAATTTGGCATGCTTATACAACTCTTTGACTCGCTTTGACCCCCTAAAAATATAAACAAATATCTGCTCATCGAAAAAAAAAATATATATATATATATTGTTTTTAAATTATGAGTAGGGTATCAAATGAAAGCCCTTAGTACATGGATGAACAAACAAAATTTTATTTTTGCAAAATAAATTATTTTGACGCGGTTTTTGCCAAAATTGTGCAAATAAAAATTTGTCCCACATCCTGTAGCCAGATGGTTTAAACTAAAAATCTGAAATTTTAATTAATGTACATTTGTATGAACCGGAATAGTACAACAGGAATTTTTGATCAGATGTTTTCGGAATATAACGCATTTTTTGTGTTTTTTGCTTGACCATGTAAAATATTTAATAACTTATGTAACAAAATAATGCTTTCATGGTGTAATGGTTAGCGTTCTCGGGTTCTAATTTGCAAACTAGGGTTCCGGTCCCGAAACAATTTTATTTTGTTTAAATTATTTTTGTAAAATTCAAGTTATATTTGGACAAATGTTGCATTTAATTTTTAAAAGCATAAAATTAATAACCAGTAGAAATTGTTGAAATTGAATACACGAAATCAGAGGGGCGGAGGTATGACTTAAAACAACCAATGGAAGCCATAGGCGCAATTTTCAAAATCTTATACCTTGCTATATAAAAAAAATACTGCACATATTTAGAAACTTAAATAATGGTATTAGGCATTCGAATTAAAATTAACAAAAAAAAAATAACATAAAATTTGTTTTGGCATCCCAAATAATCATCATTCACTTACTAAATACCTGCAAAAGCCTGAAATGTGTGAAAATTCACACTTCACATCAGTTTTTATTTTACACAAATACTTGTTTATTTATTATTATTATTTTTTGTTGAATCCCCAAATATGTAACAGTTACATTATTTTCTATTAATAATACATAATATATCCTACTGAAAAAATGAAAATAATATTATTAAAAATGTTTCAATGTCAAATTGTATCTTCTTGTATCCTCAGGCTAAATAATATAATATAAAAGTAGGATTACACTCTCCAGTCGTCTTAGTTCATCTGAAGTCACAAACTGAAAGTGTTTATGCAAAATTACTGAATAATTTCAACATAAATAAACAAGTAATTAAATTTTAATCATCAAATTACAATGAGACTGTTTTTACTGCCATTATTTTTTGTTGTGGCAAATGCCATAACTTTTGAAAGTTTAATATTAGAAGAATGGAGGGCATTTAAGGTAAATATTATTTTAAAATATTACAAATTTATGGGCTTAAGTTGAGCCCCCAATTTATGGGGGACTCAACCCCCTGGTAGTTCCAAATTAAAAAATCTTTCGCATCCTTAACTATTGGTATAGATGCGCTATGGATACGTAAGCATAAAAATTACACTACTATTTTTGTTCTGTTTACAAAAAGATGTTTTGAAGGGTTTCCCAATATTTTTACTCTCGTGGAACATTTTCCAAAGAAAAATTTCGCGGCACACCTACGTAGTCATAGAAGAAGAAATTTATAACGCTAGTTTTTTACCGACTGCCAACATATACAGACAGACAAACAGACAGACAGACAGACGACAAAATGACGGTATAAGGGTTTTTTGATCATACCTACAAAACCCTAATAAAGGAGGTATTGTGATCATACCGATTTTGACATTTCGAGATTTCGATGGATCTCCACGAATTGAGGTCCCTACATAACGTTTTGACTATTTTTAGCATAATGTCTGTCGGTCTGTCTGTATATCTGTCTGTATGTCTGTCTGTCTGTCTGTCTGTCTGTCTTTCCGTCTGTCTGTCTGTGTACACGTGCAGAGCAAATTCGGCTAAAAGGATTTTTATGAAACTTCATATTTCAGCTTTTGATATCAATGGCACGAGTTGATCAACTTTTGGTAAAAATCGGTTGACTAGAAATGGGAGTTTACTCGTGTCGATTTTAAGATTTTTGCGAATATTTCACAAAAGAAATTATATTTCGAAAAAATTTATTTAACAAAAGTCTGTCGGTCTGTCTTTCTGTATGTCTGTCTGTCTGTCCGTCCGTCTGTCTGTCTGTCCGTCTGTCTGTCCGTCTGTCTGTCTGTGTACACGTGCAGAGCAAATTCGGCTAAAAGGATTTTTATGAAACTTCATATTTCAGCTTTTGATATCAATGGCACGAGTTGATCAACTTTTGCTAAATATCGGTTAACTAGAAATGGGAGTTTACTCGTGTCGGTTTTAAGATTTTTGATATTTCATAATATTTCGAATTTATTTAACAAAACTTGCTATAAAAGCAATAACTAACTTTTATTTAAGATATTTTTTGATAAATCAGCATAAATTAAACAAGTACTTTGTGATGGCGGTTGGTCCTGTGGTGACCACAGCTGATTTTTTCTTTAAGATTTCACGGCACACATGGAAAATTTCGCGGCACACTCTTTGGGAAACACTGGTCTAACCCATTGTTCAATTCTTATGCGTTATATTATGGAGTTATTAAACCAGACTTTACTCTTGAGATAACCGTAACTAGGCCACAACTAAATGAGGTTTTTAATATTTTTTTGGCGAAAGCCCACTTCAATCGTTAAAAGTAAGCTCATGACAACTTAAGAAAATAAAAATTCTATTTAGTTCCGCTTAAATATTTTGAAGCCTTTAGTTGATCCCGAGATAAAAATAAACAATTTTAAATTTAATAAAAAAAAAAATTTTTCTAAATTTTGTCAAAATATAAAATTTTATAAATAACAAACTTAATATTTGACAATATTAGCAAGAGATAACATGAATGCATGAATGTTCATTCACTCGAGAGTGAGATAAACGTACGTTGAATACTAATAAGCAGAACATCCACTAGAGGCAGCTATGCCACAATGACGTAAATTTTAAAATGTAAAATTATTTTTTGCCAAAATTATAACGAAATTTACAAAATTAAATATGCCAATGTTTATTAAAAATAACTTAACATTCATAAAAAATAATAATAAAAATCACTCAACAGGTCTTTTGTTTAGCAAAAACCCACTTCAATCGTTAAAAGTGAGCTGGTGAGAACTTAAGAAAATAAAATTTTCATTTAGTTCCGCTTAAACATTTTGATTAGACTTTGATGTAATTTTTTTAATAACTTGACAAAAAAAATATCATGTCCTATTCAGATAAGGAAACATCTTGAATGAATTATACCAGAAAATTTTCTTTTTAAAAATTATTTTGAAACTTCCCGGAAGCGGTGTGGTCCATCTAAAACGTTAATTTTAGACTTTGATGTAATTTTTGTAATAACTTGACAAAAAAAATATCATGTCCTATTCAGATGAGGAAATATCTTGAATGGATTATACCAGAAAATTTTCAATAATTTAAAGATAATTTTCTGGTATAGGGATTTGCAGCTAAGCACCCTACCATCTGGTGAGCGTTTCATGAACTTGTGTACATCATATAACATTTCGTTTTGTGTATTGGTTTTGTATGAAGTTTGTTTTTAAAGTTTTATTATAATCATTGAAAAATGTATAATACATATTGTTGTGTGCCTATGTGCAATTCATTGAAAAGAAGAAACCCGGAAATATCGTTTCATTTGTTTCTACTAATATCAGACACCGTATGGTTCGAAACAAAATTGGGAAAGCAAGAGGTTAGGAATCGACGCGATGTTTAGATAAACAATTTAAAAATTGGAAAAAAAGTGAGCCCTTATATCAAAGTTTGCTCATTACATTTTAATGATAGTGACTACAAAAAATATTTTCAATTTTGTATTTATTATCGCATATCTTGAAAATTCCTGTTATTGTGTGTGGGTTTGTAATGCACAAGTCTCTAGGCATAATGCATAAATCTTTATGAACTGTTGTTTTTTTCAGTGACTGCACACAATATTATATGCCCAGCATTGTAGATTTCTACCCCTTGGTAAACAACACGGGAATTATTATTTCCCCCAATATAGTTAAAATAATCGACAATGGAAAACCGCCATAACTTAAAACCAGATCACAAAATGTAGTATTTTAGATGTCTACAAGTAATGTCACTTCACAAAATCAGAAAATCCCAAACAATTATTTATTTTTTTTCGTTTTTTGATACACTTTTCGCTATTATTTACTAGTAAATGTCAAGTGGTATCTGATTTAGAATGGTTTCAAAAAAATCCGCGTGGCGCTACGATCTTAAAATTTTTCCCCTATAATCCATTCTGGTATAGTCCATCTAAAACGTTAATTCTCGTTCCCATACATTAATTTTTATCATTTTACAAAATAATAATCTCACCTTTTTTGAATTAAAGTAAAGTAGTACACAACAAACATAATAATTTAATTTTTTCTCTGTTTTTTTCCAGTCACGATTTAATAAAACATACACAAATTTGCAAGAAGAAAGTTTCAGACGAGAAATATTCCTAGAAAATCGTCACAAAATTGCTTTACACAATATAGAATTTGGGTCAGGTCGCAGGGCGTTCAGTCAAGCCTCCAACAGGTAATTAAAAAAAAAAAAATAGCCAAAACAAAAATGTAATACTATCAATAACATTTCGAAAGATGTCTTAGATGACGAACAACTGACGAAACATGTTATTGGATAGCAAAATATCTGAATGTCATGATCAAAAAACAACACTGACATTTAAAAAATTTAAATATATTAGCAGTATTATCAAATTTTACATAATTTAACAATAACCGATTACTACCTATAAGAGGGGTCAGAGACCAGTTCTATAAAAAAATTATGTGAATTATCAATTTTGACTAAAGCGCGGACAATTTATGCAAAATCAGTTAAAATATAAATCTTATCATTATCATTGTAAGCGGTTAGCATTTAACCGCTTACAAAGACAATGATAAGAATTACATTTTAGTTAGTTTTTTATAAAATGTCCGTGCCTAAATTATCACAATTTTTCTTATTCAGGATTTAGTAGATATAACCGAATATGATTTAAATTTTACAAAAACAATATTGTGGGAAATATGAATAAAAATAGTTTCATTTAAAAAATTTAAATAACCAGCTGTGACCACCACAGGACCGACCGCCATCATAAAGTAGTTGCATAAAATACATTCTAGCAGTAGAGTAGAAATAACTTGGCCTAATATTTTCTAACAGAGATATTATTTATCATAACCATGGAAACGTTACATATAAGTATGAATAAATAGATACTTTTTTTGTTTTTTATTTATTTTTTTTTAATTTAATGGCCTTTGCTGATGTGGCAATTAGCCAGGACAATTTTTATTTGAGAAAATTTCCATGCCTGAACGGGATTCGAATCCGAGACCTTCGCAACATGAGTTACCACTACGCTACGCCGGTCGGCAAATAGATACTTAGAAAAAATTTAGAAAAAATTTTTAAAAATATTTCGTTTTATCAAAAAATTTTGTGTTATGAAATATTCGCAAAAATCTTAAAATCGACACGAGTAAACTCCCATTTCTAGTCCGATTTTGACCAAAAGTTGATCAATTCGTGCCACTGATGTCATAAGTTTAAATATGAAGTTTCGTAAAAATCCTTTTAGCCGAATTCGCTCTGCACGTGTACACGGACCGACAGATAGACAGACAGACAGACAGACAGACAGACAGACAGACAGACAGACAGACAGACAGACAGACAGACAGACAGACAGACAGACATCATGCTAAAAATAGTCAAAACGTTATGTAGGGACCTCAATACGAAGAGATCCATGGAAATCTGGAAATGTCAAAATCGGTATGATCACAATACCTCCTAATATATGTCGGCGGTCGGTAAAAATGAGTTTTGGAAACAGCAACGTTATTTTTGTATTTTTCTGATTCTAATTTATCTAAATTTAATTTTATATTACTTGGTTTTCCATCCGACGAGTATTGCTCCGGTTCGAATCCTGTCCAAACATGGAATTTTCATTACGAAAAATTAGAATTGTCTTGGCTAAAATTGCCTTAGTAGCAGAGGCTATATACGTTAAAAAAATGAATTTTGGAAAAAGCATGCAGGGACTGTTTCAACACATATTTACCATACGAGCTTCTATATCAGTGTTTCTCAAATTTTCGACAGTGGCGGACCACTAACATAATGATTTTTTTGCGAAAAGACCCATTATTAGTACTTTCTAATTAATTTCCTAATAAATAATTACTACTACTACTAATGAAATTATGTGTGTGCGGACCTCAGTTTGGGAAACACTGGTCTATATGTTGTAAAAATAATCTATTTACTAACTGAAATAAAGTCCAGTGAATTTTACTCCGCAATTGATTACGTTTTTCCCCTAAATCTAGCAAGTAGTAACAGCTACTCCCTTTCTTGTCCATACTGGGAATTGATGATTCCACACTTACAAAGCGAGTTAGCTACTACGCTAATACAACCTCAAATTTCAAGTTACTAATTATTTACTTTATTTCAGATTCACTGATATGTTAAATCATGAATTTACATTTATAATAAATGGTTTTAATCGTACTGCACGTTTAGAATTATTAGAACAAAGAGCCAGAGATAATATCAAAAGCATAAGACCTAGTGCATTTATAAGACCTTTTGGAGTGGATGTTCCAGACCATTTCGATTGGAGAGAACATGGAGGGGTAACCGCTGCTAAATCACAAGGAATGTGCGCTAGCTGCTATGCTTTCAGCGCTGTAAGTTTAAAATAATAATAATAACAACTAGAGATGGATTAATGAACGAACCGGCTCATTGACCGAAGTGAAAGGCTCATCAAATTTAAATGAACCAACTCATGACTCACTACATAGTTTTAGGGATTCAACGTTTGCGGGATTGAGAGCTTTGACCTAAGTGAGCAAATTTTAAATGAACCGGCTCACTTGATGTGCCTGAGCCGACTCTAGGTCAAATTTGAAAAAATTCTATCTAAAAAATTGATGTGAAATGTGAATTTTCACACATTTCAGAGTTTTGCAGATATTTAGTAAGTGAATGATAATTATTTAGGATACCAAAACAAATTTTATGCTAAAATATATTTTGTTAATTTTAATTCGAATGCCTAATACCATTATTTAGGTTTCTAAATATGTGCAGTATATTTTTTTTTATATATAGCAAGGTTCATTGACATATTGAAAATTGCGCCTATGGCTTCCATTGGTTGTTTTAAGTCATAATTCCGCCCTCTGATTACGTATACATTGAAACATAGAATTAATTTATAATTTCGACACTTCCTACTGGTTATTAAATTTACGCTTTTAAAAATTAAATGCAATATTTGCCAGAATATAACTAGAATTTTGACAAAATAAAAATGCAAAAAAAAAACAAAAAATAAAATTGTGACAGGAAGCGAACCATAGTTTGTAACTTAAGAAGCGAGATGTCTAACCACTACACCATGAAGGCATACTGGTTTACTGTTTTATATAACATATTAAATATTTACGGCGTCAACAAAACACAAAAAATGCATTATTTTCCGAAAACATAATCTGATAAAAGATTCCTGTTATACTATTCCGGTTCACACCAATGTACATTACTCAGATTTTTTTCAGATTTTTAGTTTAAACCATCTGGGCTACAGAGTGTGGGACATTTTTTTTTGCACAATTTTGCCAAAAATCGCATCAATATAATTTATTTTGCAAAAATTAAATTTTGATCGTTAATCCACGTACTAAGGGCTTTCATTTGATATACTACACAGAATTTAAAAAAATATATATTTTTTTTTCAATGAGCACATATTTGTTTATATTTTTAGGGGGATATGTTTTTTAGATGTTTTAGTATTTTTCCTATGTGCGGGTCAAAGAGTTGTATAAGCATGCCAAATTTCAACTCCCTAGGTTTAGCCGTTTGGCTACATTTTTTACCGAAGAGACAGACAGACAGACAGACAGACGACAAAATGACGGTATAAGGGTTTTTTGGCCATACCTACAAAACCCTAAAAAATACTGCACATATTTAGAAACCTAAATAATGGTATTAGGCATTCGAATTAAAATTAACAAAAAAATATTTTAACATAAAATTTGTTTTGGCATCCCAAATAATCATCATTCACTTACTAAATACCTGCGAAACCCTGAAATGTGTGAAAATTCACACTTCACATCAATTTTTTTCTACAAATTTCATCCTTGACGACCTAATAATAGACAAAGTTACAATAAAGCCTGGAACAGAATGCACAGCGCGCTACAGCGTCAGCGCGGCGTCATTTGCGACAGCGTTGCGTAGCGCCGTTGAGAAATTTCGCCTGAACACAATGCAATAATTTTTAACGCCGTCAAGTGTCACTTGACAACCTATATCTGTATTTATACGTGCGCTTTCTTTTATTAAAAGTATAATGGATGATGAAGACTTGTGAATGATGTTATTTATGTTGTATGCAAGTTATTTATACATACAAACACTTTATTATTCAGTAAAAACTGAGGTTAGGTGTTCTGCGTCAACGTTCAACAGCGTCAAAAGTTGGAAGTTGACGAACATTCAGTATCAACGGCGTAGAACGTTATCCATTCTGTGCACTTGCGTACGACAGCTTGGTTTTAACTTTCTTCTGACAGATGGTGCCGTACGTACGCCGTTAACGCGTCGTAGAACTCGGTGCATTCTGTTTCCCACTTAAGATGTGAACACAAGCGTCAAAACAAATCAGAATACAATATGTCGGCAAATGTAAACAAAATAAAATTTAGCGATACCAATACAAATGTCCCTATATTAAAGTTTTAAAATTTGTCATCACTTGTATTTTAGAAGGCAGGGTTTTTTTATTTAGATTAACACTTCCCTTTTGAAAAATAAAGTGTATTTGAGCATCACTTATATCCGAATAATTCCTACCCTTTAAAACAATTTCGTCTTCTGACCCCCAGAAAATTATTTCCAGGCAGGTGCTTTGGAAGGCCACTACTTCCGTAAAACCGGAGAACTCCGGGAATTATCCCCACAGAATATAGTGGACTGTTCCAAGCCCTATGGTAACTCCGGGTGTCAAGGTGGTCTCATGGACGGGGCATATGAATATGTCCGTGATAATTCCGGAATTAATAGTGAAGCCACCTATCCCTACGAAGCCCGCGATGGACAGTGCCGTTTCAAACAAGACGACATAGCAGCCGACTGCACTGGATACGTAGAAATTGATACAGGAGACGAAGATGCTATTAAACATGCAATTGCTACCTTAGGACCTGTTTCTGCGGCCATAGACGCAGGTAAAAAGACCTTTTCCCTACGGCAAAATTATTTAAACACAAGTTGAGGAAACTGATTGCATTAAAAAAATAGATTAAAAATACCAAAATATAAAAATTTACGTTTCACGGTATAGTTCGTACAAAATTAGTTTTGTAGATCGCAATAAAATAATAAAAGTTAGGGAATTCATAAAATTACAACAGAAGTGATATAGAAAATTGTAAAAACACAAAAAAGATTTTTTTTGTACATATTATTTTTTTTTTACGTGATACTATTTTTTACGTGATATCACTTAGACCGGGAGCTCATGACAGTTTTTGGTCTCCGATTTCATACAGCATGCCTTTTGGAGGAGAGAATATTTACCCTGTGACAACAAAAAAGGGATGGTACTAAACCCCTGCACGCTTTCCGGTCATAGGGAAAATTGCATTTCCACTTAAACACAAAATTTTTGTGCTTTTCTCTGATTTAATATTGCTTGCCCTTTTGTCAAAAGAAAGTTATAACAAATTTAAAGTCTTTTAAATACCTACTCAATAGAATAAGTGAATTTTTAGACTATTGACACGTATTTTTTTTTTTTTTTTGTAACCAATTTATGTCTGCTGTAAAACAAGTGTTAAAAACGCTTAAACTTGTTTAAAAGTACGGCCCGAGGGACAAATACAGCCCGCAAAAATAATTAAACTTTGCAAAAATAATTTTATCAACTATTGATATAACATTTAGATTCAGATCCATGTGCATTACTCTGATTTTTTTGATTTTTAGACGAATCCCTATATGTTATAGCAGCGTTTCCCAAACTGTGAGCCGCGGCACCCTGGGGCCCCGTGGCTAGGCTACAGGGGCGCCGCGAAAACATTCCAATATTTCTTCAACTGCGCTAGTTAGACCAATGTTTGACTTGGGGCGCCGCGGAAAAAGTTCTGATACAGTAAGGGCACCGGGGATTAAAAAAGTTAGCTAACCACTGGGATATAGGTTGATTTTATTTTTTAATACGACCGACTAAAATCGCAGCAGAATGGTTTATTTTTATTTGTTTCCATTCGTTATATATTTCGGATTTAATAAATGTATATTATTCTGATTTTTTAGGTTTATTTAATTTTTTACTTAGCTTCTTAAATGAGTATTTAGTTTTTATATTAGCACTGTTCTTAGAATTAGCACCATATGGCGTATTTTAAGAGTAAATTAACTCATATGAAACAAAACGAATTTTTCTATACTAATGACTAACAGAATTATCAAATAGAAACGTGATATGTTTTAGCGTAAATTATTAGTCATTTCAACCACAGTTCCATAAAATATTTGTCATATTTCTCTATAAAATTAAAACAAATAAAATCAAATGCAGTTAAAATCGAAGAAAAATTATATAATATAAATCTAATTATTGAAAAATTCTAACAAACAGTTAACTAAATAATTAACTTATCTGTACAATAGCCTTGAAATTCAAAACGAAACGCCCCCTAATTGATAAAATTTATAATTTTTAGAAACCAATTCAATAAAAATATCAACAAATTTTAATCAAACGATACTGTTCTTGTTGATCCTACACCCCAATCCCGATTGAGTGTACCAACTCGTCTTTAAATTTAATTAATAAATAGTAAAATTATTAATTTAATATATTTATACACCTATTATTATAATTTATATTATTTATTTTAAATTTTGTGGAAAATTGGGACAAATAAAGTAATAAATAAGTAAAGGTTCTTTCGGGACGTCTTTATAGAGAGCCATAATAGGGATATTTCGCAAAATTCACAATTGGTCACATAATCTCAAGGGCAGTATAGAAATGAAGCCCTTAAGTTGAGATAAGGGCTAGTCCAAAAAATTCTAGGTACCAAACGCAAAAAAATATTTGATTAAAACATAAGCTCTTAGGGGAAAATAAGGCGACGAGTGTCAAAAAACTACCAATTAGATTAGGGTGACCATTTTCTTAAAAAGGCAATACAGGACGGAGCAAGTCTCAAATCCAAGTAAAGAGCAAAAAAAAAAAAAAAAAAAAAAGGTCCTCACCTCCCAAATCCAAGTGAAGAGCAAAAAAAAGGCCTCACCTCCAAAATCCAAATGCGGGACGAATGGTCACCCTAAATTAGATGATCCATAATAGTTTTTAAATCAAATTTTTTATTTCCAGGTCAAGATTCATTTCAATTTTACTCAGACGGTGTCTACTACGATCCAAACTGTGAGAATGTAGGTGAAAAATTAAACCACGGTGTCCTAATAATTGGTTACGGTGTCGAAGAAGATGGAAAAGAATATTGGATTGTTAAAAACTCATACGGTCCAGACTGGGGTAAAGAAGGATTCATTCATATGGCCCGAAATGCTGATAACCACTGTGGTATAGCCACTTCGGCCACATATCCCCTCGTATAGTTCGATAGATAAGAATGTATTTATGTTTATTATATTTTGTACTTTGATTTATATGGTAAATAAAGTATTGTCTGACATATTACGTCTTACGTCATGGTTCATTGGAAGTGTGAAATATATTTGGCATCAATGTACACGTGCTGATACGTTCGTTTGGTGTTACATAAAAATAATAAATAGTAACCACAACAAACGAACAAACCTTATTACACAACACAAGTATTCAAAATACCAATAAAACACTAAAATACAACACCTCTTACACTTATTTATCTCTAAAATCACCAAAAAATACCTATAAATTTGTTTAATTGATTTTATATTGCATGACAGTTAAACCAGTAGGGTTAGATTTAGGTTCAAAAATAAATATTTACCACTCCTCCAGCTTCGCTAGTGGCATGGATATGAGGGTTGGATACTTGTTTAAGGAATTCCGCCCTCAAAACAGCCCTTCTTCGTGCCTGATCCTCTAAAAGTCTTCTTTTTTCTGGAGAAACATCGTACTGAGCGTCCGCCATTTTGACACTACTATAAAATCAGCTCAAATTCGTTCGTTCATAAAATTATCACCAAATAATTTAAAATAAACTGTACACTACTAAATACAAATTTAACATAAAAAATACAGTAAAAATTATTATTAAATTATTTTTTAAGTGTTATATTATTTTTTAACGTGAAAATATGAATATATTTATCTCTTTTGCTCTTATGGTTGTTATCGTGTTACTTTCTTTGTTGTAAAAGCGTTGTTGCCAAAATTTGATGAGCAATTTAGTTGAGTCACATGATTTGTGTTTTCCGTGTCGACGAGTCAATAAAGGAGACCGATAATAACAAGATTTATCATTTCAACAAATAGTTTAGACCAGTTAACAACAGTAATTTAGGTAAATATTCTTTGTTTAAAAGTGCCATCATTTATAATTCAGTTCAAATTAAACTGGTTCATTTGATCAGCTGTTCAAGGATAACTTTTGTTTTATTTGTTTTTTAACAAATTACGCATCTGATGCAATAGTTATTAACAAATAACAGTAATAAATCAAAGTGACGGTTTAACTGCTGAGAATTTTGTACATTTTGTGTTGATTTCTTTGTTATTAATAATAGTTTCTTTGTTCATAGGTAGATAAAATGAAATTGCTAATTGTATTAGCTACGTTTTTAATAGCAGTTAGTGCTGTTTCGTTTTACGATCTTGTAGGAGAAGAATGGACTACTTTCAAGGTAAAAAAATTCTATATTATATAGTTTGACCCAAAGACCCCGAGCGTTATAAAATCAATATTTTACCATTCAAATCGATTAGCGTTAACAATATTAATGCATTTTAAAAGAGTTTTAATTTTGTAATTCTAATGATGTAAGATTTTCCCATAAAAAAACGTAAATTCCTATATTGATAAATAAAGTCAAGGCCGTTTTTGTTTCTTTTTTAAACAGGAATTTTATTTATATTTGCAAATGAATTTATAAAGGTCATTTTAGATTGAAATTTGGTAAACTACCATAACTTTGGATAAACATATCTCAAAAACTAAAAGACACAGACCAGCGATTTGAAAATTTTGAATCTTAAGGGTCAAAATGACCTTAAGGTGTATTTGGAATCCCAAAAAAAAAAATTAATTTTTTCAAAATTTCAAAAACTCCTATCTCGAAAATGATAAAAGATAGAGCCCTGCGGTTGGAATTTTTGGATTTTTCATATTTGGTTTAGTTTAGAAAAAAATTTAGGTTATATCTGTAAGGCCCATTTTTGTTAAGGAACTTTTCAAAAATTGTATAAAATTTCATTTTTAAAATTCCATATCTTAAAAATTAACTATAATGGACACAAGCGGTTTGAAATTTTGAAATCCTAAGGGCCAAAATAGCCTTATAGCACATTTTTAAACAATTCTAAAAAAAAAAAAATTTGGAATTTTGATTTTTTTTTTTCAAAATTTCAAAAAATCCTATCTTGAAAACGATAAAAGATAGAGACCTGCGGTTTGAATTTTTAAAATCCTCGCATCTTGTTTACTTTGGAAAAAAATTGGGGCCTTAATAACTCATTTTTTTCAACAGATATGATTTTTTAAACAAAACCCTTGAAAATGGCTAAAAATTGAAAAACTCGTAAGGGGTATACCTTTTTTTGGGGCAAAAATTTTATGTCTCAGATTTGGCTCAAAATTTTTATATCTATATATTTTGAGCTGTAGATCTCAAAAATAACCTCCATTATTAGATAGGACTTACCGTTTTTGAGTAAATTTGAAAAAATCAACTTGAGTTAACCATAACTCTAAAATTAACCAATGGGGATTTTTTTAAATATTTTTTTTAGACTCCCCACCCCAAAATTAGTTTATAAGAACAATTTGGTGCAAATTTAAAACTGATTTTTTTTTGACATTTTTTTTTTTTTGAAATTTCAAAAAATGTGATCTCAAAACTATAAAAGATAGAGTCCTGCACTGTGAATTTTTATAATCCTCGCCTCTTGTTTATTTTGGAAAAAAATTGGGGCCTTTATAACTAGATTAGATATGATTTTTTAAATAAAACCCTTTTTTTATTTCGCCTTTCACAATATTTCTCTGATTTATTGGAGAAGTTTCTAGATCAGTGTTTTTCAAAGGGTGTGCCGCGGCATATTAAACGCAAAATTTTCCTAGTGTGCCTGAAATCTTAAAAAAAAAAAATGGTTATCACTAACTAAATACCTACAAAACTCTGAAATATGTGAAAATACATAATTCACATATATTTATTTTTTTGTAAAATGAAAATATTTTAATATTAATATTATTTTACAGTTGACTCACCGTAAGGCATACCAAAATGATATTGAAGAGCGTTTCCGTATGAAAATTTTCATGGAAAATCGTCATAAGATCGCAAAACACAATCAGCGTTATGAGATGGGTCTCGTTAGCTACAAACTAGGAATAAACAAATACGCTGATATGTTGCATCATGAATTTGCTGCTACATTGAACGGTTTCAACAAGACCGGTAAATTCACAAATCTCAGGAAAAACAAGATATTGGGTGCTACGTATATCCCACCTGCAAATGTAGAAGTTCCAAAAGAAGTCGATTGGAGAGAACACGGAGCTGTTACCCCAGTCAAAGATCAAGGACATTGTGGATCCTGCTGGTCTTTCAGTGCGGTATGTAAAATCATTTTTTTCCACTCTCTACGTAGTAAGTACATTGTTACGATATTGATTTGATAGAAGTAGATACACATTACCGAGAAAGCTTTGGTTACTATTAACGGGATGTAAGTAAAAATTTACCTCCCCCGGGGAAGTAAGTGAAAAAAATCAGCTGTAACCACCACAGGACCAACCGTCAGCACAAAGTACTTGTTTAATTTATGCTGCTTTATCAAAAAATGTCTCAAAAGTTGTTAGTTATTGCTTTTATAGCAACTTTTAAATAAATTTATTTTGGAATTTTTCTCTGTTGTGAAATATTCGCAGAAATCTTAATACCGACACGAGTAAACTCCCATTTCTAGTTAACCGATTTTTACCAAAAGTTGATCAACTCGTGCCATTGATGTCAAAAGCTTAAATATGAAGTTTCATGAACATCCTTTTAGCTGAATTTGCTCTGTACTTGTACATAGACCGACGGACAGACAGACCGACAGACATCATGCTAAAAATAGTTGAAACATTATGTAGGGACCTCAATTCGGGGAGATCCATCGAAATCTCGAAATGTCAAAATCGGTATGATCACAATACCTCCCTTATATACATAGGTTGGCGGTCGGTAAAAATTATACAAAATCGGTCTGCCCCGGGCGCCTGTTACTAAGGGGCGGTAGTTATGTATTAGCGCTTCACTTGCAATTTAGAAATGAGGACCTTTTTTTTAGCTCTTCACTTGAAATTTTGCCGTGTTTGGGGGGCGCTCGCTTTTAGAAGGGGGGGCGTCCAAATTTTTCACCGCCCCGGGCAAGACCTTCAGCTAACGCCACTGCGTAGAGGGTGTAATATTTTCTGCTTAAGACCATAAATTAAACAAATCCAGTTCTGCACTTAAACGCTGAGTATGCACATATCATTATGTAAAAGAATTTAAAAAATGCTATTCATGTTATTAGTCATTGAATTTATAACTTGATGATACCAGCATTTTTTAATTGAATCATTATTTTCTTTTTATGACTAATTTATTTTTAACAACTCTACAGTTTAATAAAAAAAAATATATTTTATAACAATAAAATTTTAACAAAATAAAGGTTTAAATGTCCAACTGGCATAAAGACAGAATAAGGCCCGGTCTTTCTACCTTCAGATAAACCTCTAGGTAACTATTTGACAGATAAGGTTATCTGGAACTTCATCTGCTAAATAAATATCAATACCAATCAGTGAATTCAATACGTCAGTCTCATTATCCGTTAGATAACTATCCGATAGATACATTTGTATTGAAAGACGGGATAACATTTAGTCAGCACAGAAAGTAGCCATAACCTTATCTGTCAGATTATTACATAAAGGTTTACCTGAAGGAGGAAAGATTGGTCGTTAGTGTCTTTAACCTTCGGTACTATATTATAAGCACGTGGTTGACATAATGTTTTAACTTTATTACCCTTCTGTATCTATGTCAGGGGTCGATAAACGGCGGGTCGTAGGACGAATGCGGCCCATCAATAAGAAAATAAATAAAATAAATATCATAACCACGTAGATTTTATACGCCCCCTAACAATAAAAAAAAAAAATAGGTTTACTTTACTTATCCAGCGTAGTGCTGATATTAGTGCTGAGCTATTTTTAAGAATCTTACACACTAATACCCTTTTCACACTAGATCTTTAAGACGAGTGAACTTAAAGTTCACCGATGTTTAAGATCGGCATGCTTTCACACTTGATGTTTAAATCTCCGGTGCTGTCATCAGCTACAGTAATTTTGTCCTTAAGTTACCGTCATGAAATTACCAGTTTTGACCTATCTGCGCAGACGCACATTTTGAATTATTATAAACAATTAAGAATATTTCATTTCATTCTACAATAAAGGCACTACAATAAATAATATATTACACCTGTATTAACATTAAGTCGATACATTTTATCTCAATTATTGTAGCTCTGTATTTTATTAAACACATTATTAAAATAAATAATTTTATTATAACAATAAGTATAAACTTCTTATAACGTCGATATAATACAATATTCTTGTTTATAATAATATAAAATGTTGACAGCACAAATTCAAGGAGTATTTTTTTATAATAGAAATTAAGTTGGTAATGCGGGCGAAGTTTAAGACGCAGATCTCTGTCTTAAACATCGGTCGTGTTTAGACGAGGCCGTACGGTTTCACATTAGCGTTTAAAGATCCATTCACTTTAACATCCGATCTTAAAGATCTAGTGTGAAAAGGGTATTAGGGCCGGTTTCTGAAAGCTAGTTAACTATAACCAAATGGTTAGAAAATGGTTGCTATGGTTTCTTATGGGATTGTTATATTGTAACCGAGTTTAACCAAAAGATTAAACTCAGCTAAGCTTTCAGAAAACGGCCCTAGGTGTATTTATGCCGATGTATATAAGTGTTAACTTATGTAAGTAATTTATTTATTTTTTATTTTAGACTGGATCATTAGAAGGTCAACACTTCCGTAAATCTGGAAAACTCATTTCTCTCAGCGAACAGAATCTCATTGACTGCTCAACTAAGTACGGAAACAATGGTTGCAACGGTGGTCTCATGGACCAGGCTTTCCAATACATCAAAGACAACCATGGTATCGACACAGAAAAATCATATCCATACGAAGCTGAAGATGATAAATGCCGATACAACCCAGACAATTCCGGTAATAATTTTTACACAAATTTATTTTAAGTTCAACCTGAAATGTATGTTTTCTTAAATTTTATTTTATGAATTTTTAAGCAACTTACATACATATTGGCATATTTAATTTTGTAAATTTTGTTATGATATTAGCAAAATTAATTGTACTTTTCAATTTTAAAATTTCCGTCATAGTTGTTACTAGTGGATGTTCAGCTTATTAGTATTCGACGTACGTTTATTATCTCACTCTTGAGTGCATGCACATTCATATCTCTTGTTAATATCGTCAGATATAAAGTTTGTTGTTTATTTCATTTTATATTTTGAACATCTGTTTTTCTATTTAATTTGGATGGGGTATTTAATATATTGTAACAATTTTTTTTTTAGGTGCTGAGGATAGAGGTTTTGTAGATATTGAAAGTGGAAACGAAGATAAATTAAAGATTGCCGTTGCAACAGTTGGTCCAATTTCCGTAGCTATCGATGCTAGTCACGAATCATTCCAATTTTATTCCGAAGGTGTCTATAACGAACCAGAATGCAGCGCAGAACAACTCGATCACGGTGTCCTATGCGTTGGCTACGGCACAGATGAGAACGGTCAAGATTATTGGCTCGTTAAGAACTCCTGGTCAAACACTTGGGGAGATAAAGGATTTATTAAGATGGCGAGGAACAAAGACAACCAGTGCGGTATTGCTACGCAAGCTAGCTATCCACTCGTTTAAATTTGATCTGATTTTTAGATCGATATTTCAATTAGTCGTGTATTCATTAACTTGGAGTTTATTGTAGATTGTACGCAGCTGGTTTTTAAGTTAATGAATATGAGGCCATGACTTAGATAAGATTATATATTTAAAATAATTTTAGTTTATAACTTGTGATGTTTTATAAGATAACCTGATTTGATTTAGTATAATTTTGTGTTAATTTTTCACCAAATAAACTTATTCTTATTATCAAATATTATTATTATTCATTAACACTTTTCTTTTAATAGGGGAAACTTCCTAAGCGCTCTGACATCTGGTGGCGATTTACGGAAGATACTAACTAGAGTGATTTTTATTTATTTATTTTTTTTTGTTCAATGGAGAAATATTTATTTTTTAGGGTTTTGTAGGTATGGCCAAAAAAACCCTTATTGAGAATTGACAATAACTGAAGTGACGCCTAGCGGAATATTTTAGAACTTAACGGAATAGGATTTTGTTGGATGTGGCTCATTTAATTGCATTGTTTTGATGTGTTAAAGTGAAGAAAACTTTAGTAAAATGTCTTTAAAATCGCAACAGAAAATTAACTGCAATGTGAATTGTTGTGTATCAAATGGCAAATGTCAAAAATATCCTATTCCAATCGCCATTTTGTGAGCGATAACAGCGCCTCTATAGTTAATGTTTATTCTCAATACCGTCATTTTGTCGTCTGTCTGTCTGTTCGGTAATAATTATAGCCAAACGGCTAAACCTAGAGAGTTAAAATTTTGGCATGCATATACAACTCTTTGACCCGCAGGTAAAATACTAAAACATCTAAAAACATATCCCACTAAAAATATAAACAAATATGTTGCTCATCGAAAAAAAAATAGTATTTTTTTTTTTAATTCTGAGTAGGGTATCAAATGAAAGCCCCCTATTACACTGTAAAAATATTGTTTTTAGTCCAAGTTGACAGATGTTCAGTGTCGTACATTGGAAATATATCTGTGTAGGGTATCAAATGAAAGCCCTTGGTACGTGGATTAACGATCAAATTTTTATTTATGCAAAATAAATTATTTTGAAGCGATTTTTGCCAAAATTGTGCAAAAAATTTTTTGTCCTATACCCTACAGCCCAGATGGTTTAAACTAAAAATTTGAAAAAATTCTAAGTAATGTACATTTGTGTGAACCGGAATAGTACAACAGGAATTTTTGGTCAATTATGTTTTCGGAAAATAACGCATTTGTGTTTTTTTGTTGACGATGTACAAAAGTTATAGTTATGTAACACGCTAGATTGGAAGACGTATCCTGGTCTAATGGTTAGCATGCTCGCCTGCTATGCAACAAACTAAGGTTCACTCCCGGGCAGAAGAGACAATTTTATTTTTCGTTTTTTTTCCATTTTTATTTTGTTCCAGTTATATTTTGGCAAATGTTGCATTTAATTTTTAAGAGCGTAAATTTAATAACCAGTTGGAATTATATTTTCATATAAACTAAATAAAACATCAAAAATGCAAAAATTCAAACCAAACTCTTTATATTTTACCGTTTTTGAGATAATATATTTGAAATTAAATAAAAAAAAATCTTTTTTTTTTTTTTGGAATTGTTTCAGAATGTGTCATAAGGTCAGTTTGGGTCCTAGGATTCAAAAAATACCAACTGTAGGTCTGTATCCCTTTTAGTTTTTAAGATATAGTTGCCTAGTTTTAAAAATACATTTTTTTATTGTTTTTGCGGAGCTCTCAACTAAAAATGGCTCTTACAAATACGACCTCAATTTTATTCTGGACTATATAAAACATGAGAAATCCAAAAATTCAAACCGCAAGTTTCCATCTCTTACCGTTTTCGAGATACTTTTTTTTTAAATCGTTTAAAAAAATTCATGTCCAAAACTGAGTATATATAACGAATATTAATATATTTTCTAAAAAATGTCGTAACAAACAAAATTTGAAATAAAATATAATCTTTACGATTCCAAAAAAACACGTCACATAGTTAGCAGTCAATAAAATGAATTTTATTATTTAAACTTGTAAATTGTTTATAATATTTCGTTGCCAGTTTGTTATGTTTTTGAGTCATGCATGAATTATCAATGTTATTCAGAAAAAAGAGTTTATCAGAAAACTTGCTTTGATAGTCTCATTCAAAGTCTGAACAAGATCACATCTTAAAAAACATATATTCAACATGAAGTTTATTTTTTTATTGTTTATATTAAATTTTAGTTTAGCCAAATCTGTTTTTGACTTAATGCATGAAGAATGGGCTGATTTTAAGGTAGGAATTATTAAAACATATGCTTAAGATGATCCAGCATTGTATACGCAAGAAAATCACTGTATTTGTAAATAATTCATGAAGAATAACGAATTTAATAATAATACAGCTGATATAGTGTCTTCATCTGAGTTAAATGTATAAAATAAAATCATTGAATTGATTAAAAACGTGTTTTGTACCATCTAAAACGAACAAAAAAACTGCTATTTTAAATTTTTTGATGAACTTATGGTACAAAGAATTATCTACGATCTTCAATCTATAGAAAAGTACCTCAATAAGAGATTTTATGATTATTTTGAATTAAAATTATGATTTGCATATTTAAAAAATCAGCTGTGGCCACCACAGGACCGACCGCCATCGTAAAGTACTTATATAAAATACATTCTAGCAGCAGAGTAGAAATAACGGCCTAATATTTTCTAACAGAGATATTATTTATCATGACCATGGAAACGTTACATATAAGTATGAAAAAATTGAGACTTAAATTTTACAAAAATTATTCGAAATTTTTTCGTTTTATCAAAAAATGTCTCAAATAAAAGTTATTAGTTATTGCTTTTATAGCAACTTTTGTTGAATAATTTTTTTCGAAATATTTTTCAGTTGTGAAATATTCACAAAAATCTTAAAATCGACACGAGTAAACTCCCATTTTTAGTCAACCGATTTTTACCAAAAGTTAATCAACTCGTGCCATTGATGGCAGAAGCTTAAATATGAAGTTTCATAAAAATCCTTTCAGCCGAATTTGCTCTGCACGTCTACACAGACGGACAGACGGACGGACAGACAGACAGACGGACGGACAGAGAGACCGACAGACATCATGCTAAAAACAGTCAAAACGTTATGTAGGGACCTCAATTCGTGGAGATCCATCGAAATGTCAAAATCGGTATGATCACAATACCTTCCAATAAAAGTTGTTCGTTATTACTTTTATAGCAACTTTTGTTAAATAAATTTTTTCGAAATATTTTTCTGATGTTAAATATTCGCATAAATATTAAAATCGACACGAGTAAACTCCCATTTCTAGTCAACCGATTTTTACCAAAAGTTGATCAACTTGTGCCATTGATATCAAACGCTTAAATATGAAGTTTCATAAAAATCCTTTTCGCCGAATTTGCTCTGCACGTGTACACAGACCGACGGACAGACAGATCGACAGACGGACATACAGACCTACAGACATCATACTAAAAATAGTCAAAACATTATGTAGGGACCTCAATTCGTGGAGATCCATCGAAATGTCGAAATCGGTATGATCACAATACCTCCCTTATATATGTTGGCGGTCGGTAAGAAAATTAAACAAAATAATGTAAACTAATTTTTGTTAATAAACATTGATTCAAATTAGATTTTAAGCTTGTTTTGTCCATTTTAACCATTATTTATCAACTAAGTTCATGCAAAACGTGTTTTATCCAAATTTAAATAATCGATTTTTCGTATTTTTGCTTATCAAAATTTTAATGCCATGTTTGAATTCAATATCTGGAACCTTAAAAATAACTTAGTCGAAAATTAGGACCTCAACTTATTGAAAATCGGATTTTTGCAATTATCTCAAAATTGCATTACTGTGAAAAATCACATTTTGAATGTTACCTCCTCATAATTAGCCGGATTTTACTTATTGACATCTGACACTACCGATAGA
The DNA here is from genome assembly GCA_963971575.1 of Liopterus haemorrhoidalis. NCBI lineage: Eukaryota > Metazoa > Arthropoda > Insecta > Coleoptera > Dytiscidae > Liopterus > Liopterus haemorrhoidalis. The sequence continues at coordinate 58,790,776 of OZ020616.1, read as the reverse complement.
GGCGCTTCTGCATTTTACATCATGGCTGACTTTGGTAGGATATTTTTAACAGGTTAAATTGTATCTTCATGTGATATTTATTGAAACACACGGGAACACACTCTAAAATGGTCTTTAACTGTCTTTCCACTTCTAAGAACATATTCCCATGCTTGTCTTCTATCCATAACTACACGTGCACCACCACGTAAATTCAGAAACACGTTTTTTTTGCCACGTTTCGGAACACGATGAAAACTTAGGTCTCTATCACGACCTACTTTTGCATTGCAAAGATAAACACAACAATTCACGTTGCATTTAATTTTTTCTTGCAATTTTAAAGACATTTTTTTAAAAACTTGCTATGAAAAGAACAGTAAACAAACTCGACTATCCTACAACCGTCAGTTTCTCAAAATCTCACTAGAGGCGCTTCAGTTATTGTCAGTTGACAATACTATTCTATAGAAAAATATATGTAAAGACCATATATTGGTTGATCCAATTGTATTGTTTTATAATTCATTACTTTTTAGGAGAATTTCAACAAAACCTATATATCAGAACAAGAGGAAGTCAAAAGAATGGTTATATTTTTACATAATGCCCAACAAATAAAAAGACATAACGGTATTCATGGTCACAAATATAAACTTAAAATTAACAAATATGCAGACTTACACCATAAAGAATTTGTTCAAATGTTTAATGGATACAATAGAACTATCGGACTTCCAATACACGAGAGCAATTACATTCCATTCCGATCTGGAGAGCTACCAGAAAAAATAGATTGGAGAAACGATGGAGCAGTTACCGAAGTCAAAGATCAAGGAAATTGTGGATCTTGTTGGGCTTTTAGCACGGTAAGAAATGCCAATTTTTATATAGGAGTTCTATGACACAAACTTTAATTCTTTTCATCGGCATGCTGTATGAAAACGCGGAAAACCATATTTTTTAAGGGCTCACGTGACCGTTTGAGCCCTTTGGGACCCTGCGAATCGCATGCCTATAATTTTTAAGACTTTAAATTTGTTTTATCTTTCTTTTGATAAAAGGGTAAAGCCGCATTCAGAGCTCTTTGAAATTAACGCGTTGTGTCTTATGGAGTGTTTTAAGAAGGTCAATTGGTATGATCGGACATGCTCGTGCTTTGTCGTTGCTATACTAGTGTTGAGCGATATAGTACGAGCTTGTCCGATCATACCAATTGCCCTAAAAACAGTCTATAGCAAACAACGTATTAATTTCAAAGAGCTCTGAATGCTGCTTAAGCATTATTAAATCAGAGAGAAACACAAAATTTGGAAAAAAAGTGGAAATGCAATTTTCCGTATAACCGGAAAGCGTGCAGGGCTTAGTACCCTCCTTTCTTTGTTGTCACAGGGTAAATATTCTCTCCTTCAAAAGGCATGCTGTATGAAATCGGAGACCATAAACTGTCATGAGCTCCTGGTCTAATAATAAGGTAATATCTTGAAATATTTCAAAGTTAGGGTGACCATTCGTCCCGCATTTTAACATTTTGTCCCACATTAAGATGCGTCCCGCAAAAGTCCCGCATTTTGGATTTGGGAGGTGAGGACCTTTTTTTTGCTCTTCACTTGGATTTGGGAGGTGAAGACCTTTTTTTTTGCTCTTCACTTGGATTTTGGGAGATGAGGACCTTTTTTTTTGCTCTTCACTTGGATTTGGGAGGAGAAGATCTTTTTTTTTGCTCCGTCCCGCATTGCCTTCTTAAGAAAATGGTCACCCTATTCAAAGTGTTAGTTTATTAAGATTATTTTATTATTTTTTTTTATTAAAAAAGGGGACAGGCTCATATTTAATCAGCGCTGAACATTTTTGTAGACTCTCTTTTTATTTATTTATTTTTTTTGTCAAAAATGTCAAAAATTTTTACCGTAACTCAATAGTAACCACATAGTTGTGATCTAAGGCTGAAAATGTGTAAGTATACCAATTTTCCAATAAAATTAAAAAAATAAATTTCATAAAAATTTTGTTCAAAATTTTTTTGACTCCGATTTTATCAAAAATATAATTTTAGGCTAATTTTGGGGTGAGGGTTATGAAAAAAATATATAAAAAATTCATGCTTTCCTAGTTTTTGAGTTAGAACCGGTTTGGATCAGTTTTTTGCCTATAATTCCAAAACTTTTGCCCAAAATTCAAAATGGACCAAATTTTGTTGATCTATGGCCAAAAATACATATTTTTACCAATTTTCAATAAAAACGGAGACAAAAATTTTTAGCTTGAAAATCACGATTTTCGTAAGGGGTACCCCTTAAGATTTTTTCGATTTTCGGCCATTTTCAAGGGTTTTGGATTACTTCCCATACAAAACTTAATAATTGGTTTATTAAAGCCCAAATTTTTTTTTTTAGACTAAACAATATAGGACAATTATATAAATTCAATCCGCAGATTTTTATCCCTAACCATTTTTTAGTAACGATTTATTAAAATTTTCAAAATCTTAAAAAAAATTAAAAATTTTCAAAAAATTTTTTTGTTTAAAAATTTCGTTACAAGTCAATTAGGACCTCAAGATTTCAAAAATTTCAACCGCAGGTCTTTATCGCTTTTCGTTTTGGAGATACGTGCATGAGAAAATGAAAATTTTTATAAATCACGCCATATTAAAATTTGTCATAATTTTAAAATACGCAAAACGAATAAGGCCTCAAATTTTTTATAGACAAAATAAACTACGAGGAATCAAAAAATTCTAACCGTAGTTCGATATCTCTGACCGTTTTCGAGTTGTGATTTTTTTAATTTACAATTTTCACAAATAATGTAAATTATGCCATTAAACCATGAAATCAGAGACCATAAACTGTCATAAGCTCCCGGTCTAATAGTACTATAATCCGTCTCAATTTGTAATACGAAACTAGATCTGGTTACTTTGGTGACTGTTGTGGTGTAAACAGACTTTGGCGTATCCGTGTGAACCAATACTATGATAATATTATAAATGTATTGTCAATATACAACATAAAAAATGAACTTTCCCTGTTAGTTACGTATTACAAAATGAGACAGATAATATCTCTGGGCACCATAAAGATCGCTCTTCCAAAATTATTTTATTATTAGTATTATTTTTTCCAGACAGGAGCACTAGAAGGTCAACGACATAGAATTTACAACAAATTAGTATCTCTCAGCGAACAAAATCTTATAGATTGCTCTCGTCGTTATGGAAACGAAGGATGTGACGGTGGATTAATGGATTTTGCTTACCGTTACATAATCGACAACAAAGGAATAGCAACAGAAAAATCCTATCCATACACCGCTCAAAACCGAATGTGTAAATATACAAAAGAAGAACGAGGAGCTAAAATAACCGGTTACATAGATTTACCAAGCGGAAATGAAACAATACTACAAGAAGCCGTAGCATTAGTCGGTCCAATTTCAGTAGCCATAGATGCAAGTCATTTAAGTTTTCAATTTTACAGCGAAGGAATTTACGAGGAAGAATTCTGTAGCGATATGATTCTAGATCACGCTGTTTTGGTTGTAGGGTACGGTTCAAAGCACGGTGATGATTATTGGATCGTTAAAAATTCTTGGGGAACCGATTGGGGGGTTCAAGGATATATTTATATAAAAAGAAATGGGGGGAACATGTGTGGTATTGCTACCAAAGCCAGTTACCCTCTAATTTAAATACCAAACATAGGGGATAGGCATGGTTTTTTTTTATTTTTTATTATATTCCTCTTGTTGCATATAACATAAAAAACAGTTTTGCATTTTTTTTTTTTAATTTGAAGGCTTAGAAAAATCATAAATGTATGTAACGCGCGAAAACCACGAGTGACGTCATACCCTACTAAAGTGTAGTGCGTACAGCCTACCCAGTGTACAGCGTACAGTCTACACAGTCTGTCGTGAACTTATTTGCTTGTATAACTTTAAAAGATTGTGTAAAGTTAGAGTGATTTTAATTAAAATAAAGTTTAATTTTATAAAAACAATTTATACATGTTTACCGAATTAAATTTTATATTAAAATATATAACCTATATTGCAGTATTTCAATTATGCCTCTAACGTTTTGTAACTTCATGTAAACAATTTAGTAAAATTCTGCCATCTAAATTACATAAATATTTACATTTTACAGAGTTGCAGCGTTTATTGTTTACATAAAGTTATAGAATACATAAATGGTTATTACAAGTCTGTTTTGACACCACGTATTTCTTCAGCACTGTAGCATTCATTATTTTTCATATATTCCGCATAAAAGCATCAATGTTGGGTAAATTATCACTCTGAGCCCAAACAAAATCTTTATCTGCCATTTTAATAATAAATGCGTGAAAAATTGTTTAAAAACAAATACAAAACTCTCGAATAATACAATATACACACGTAAAGATTATGTTGTAGTCTGGGCTGTCTGGGGTTTGACGTCATGCTCAGTCGTATTTACTCGGCAACCTTCGCGCTGTGGTCGGCTTATTTCAAATTTACAATATTTTAATTAAATAATTTGGCTATAATATTAATTAAAATGTGATTTTTGTTTTGTTAGGTGACATAACTAACATTAACATATCAAAAAAGTATATTTTTAAGGAAATATAAATTTTATGCGTATCCCCTATTGTATGCGGTGTTAAGCGCTGTGTAACGGAAGTAACACTAAGAGGGTCTAAAAGGGCAGTATATCCAGCATATAATACGTAATATATTCAACAATATTATTGTAAATTATATTTTATTATATTGTACAATTAATAAATCTATAATGTAAAATACTTGCCTAATCATTTTTCAAGTAAAAACATTTTATATAATCTTTCAAGTTTTGGATCGCTGAATTTTGGAACAAAATTAATTTTAAGAACTTCTGTAAAACCTTCTTCAACTGTTGGCTCTTTATATTTGTTCCTAAAATAAAAAAATTTAAATAACTAACAATAGTTATAAGCTGTTCACTTTTGTAAGAACAGACTAAGAAGAAATTTTGTTTTCAATAGTCTGCACCTTTCAAACTGTATGTCATATTGGTATTAAAAAATTATGAAAAATCATCTGTGGCTACCACAGAACCGACCGCAATCACAATGTATTTGTATAAAATGCATTCTAGCAGCAAAGTAGAAATAACTTGGTCCACTATTTTCTAACAAAGAGATTATTTATCATAACCATGGAAACGTTACATATAAGTATAAAAAATCGATACTTAAAAAAAAAAACGATTTTTTTTCGTTTTATCAAAAAATGTCTCAAATAAAAGTTGTTAGTTATTGCTTTGATAGCAACTTTTGTTAAATAAATTTTTTCGAAATATTTTTCTGTTGCTAAATATTCGCAAAAATCTTAAAATCGACACGAATAAACTCCCATTTCTAGTCAACCAATTTTTACCAAAAGTTGATCAACTCGTGCCATTGATGTCAGAAGCTTAAATATGAAGTTTCATAAAAATCCTTTTAGCCGAATTTGCTCTACACATGTACACAGACAGACGGACGGACGGACGGACAGACAGACAGAGGGACAGACAGACAGACAGAGGGACAGACAGACCGGCAGACATCATGTTAAAAATAGTCAAAACTGGAGTCAATAAAACCACTGTAACCTCTAAAATAATTGTCAGACTGTCATGAAATTTTCACACGTATCGTTTGGAGGTTGGTACTATCCAGAAATCATACGGGTCTGTCAACAGTGTTGCCATGTATATGTCAGACCAGAGACTTATTGAGTGAAGTTTTATGTATATATATATATACCGGGTGAATTATTTAAGGAGCAACATACATGTTTCACCTATAATGTTAATGAAGTGAGTTATTTCATTTGCAACATAGCAAATTATGAAAGCAAGCTCATATCCATGGCAACAGATATGCAATGGTGTTTAGATATAATAATTATTTGACATGAGTTCCTAGACGGCTAAAAAATAGTAAATTAGAAACAATAAATGAATTTTTATTATGGTCTATTTCAAAGTAGAAAAATGTGTGTAAGAAGATAGGAGCTGTTTGTCCTTGCTTCGGATTGGTTTAGATCGTCATCCCTATTACACTGTAAAAATATTGTTTTTAGTCCAAGTTGACAGATGTTCAGTGTCGTACATTGGAAATATATATTATTTAATTTTTCTCATATATTTTGTTATTATTTACATATTTAGACTTTTATTTATATTCTCGGCGTAGATTTTATGGAGGAAATTCTCCATGTAATTTTTTTTTACGCAATTATATATTTTTTAGGTTATCTGACATATAAATATTTTTTGACAGTTGACAATTAACAGATCAAGAAAGAGGACTAATGTGAGGCCAAAAGACAGCCCAGCTGATTGTGCCCAAAGAAGAAGTTATTGATATAATTTTTAGACCTTCATATATACATATATTTTTAATTTTTATTTACAATAATTATTTAAATAAGAAACTTTAGCTCTGAAGATATGTTGTTTGTTTTATTGCTTTGTTTAAACTCTTTTAGCCAAATCTCTCTTTTTATATATAGTACATAATTTTTAAAATTAATATTTTTTTAACTTTTTCAAATTTCCCATTAAACTGAATTTATGTCGTATAAATAACGTAAGTGTATTATCTGCCTTGTTTATTTCAATATCTTATTAACCTTTTTTATATTAAAAAAAAAAAATCACTTGCTAACCCAGTTGCTACGCCCATGCCCTAGTTGTAACTTATTTTAAATTTCCCGCTATACTGTATTTGATCAGTGTAAATCGTACTCGGTTCGCAGCGCTATCTACTTTTTTCTACTTTGAAATAGACCATAGTTTGTTTATATTTACATACAAACAAAAATAATAATGTCCTTAGTAGCTAAGTCCAAAAAATATTTTAAAAAATAATATTTTGTCTTTTCTATGGATACGATAAGCATTTGTTTTCGGCTATGTTGCTTTTGAAATAACTCACTTCATTAACATTATATGTAAAACATGTATGTTGCTCCTTAAATAATTCACCCGGTATATAACTTACTTATATGAATTAATAATAATATCAGTAATTTGTTGATGTTTCTTGTCTGTTATTTCTCTAAAAAAATTATTATGTTTCGCTTGTTGAATAGTTGTGTTCATCGCAAAACAACGAATTGGAACAGAATACTTTTCGGCAAGCATCACGTATCGTTTTCTAGATTCGATATCTGGATTTGTGTTATCGATAACTACGCTCTTTTTCTCTTGAATATATTTTTCTAAGGCGTTATAACATTTTTGCCATGAACCCAAAGTATCACGGTTCACATGTACGTAGCCTTTTGGAACCAAATACTCTGTCGATACAAAACTTTTTCCAGAACCAGGAGAACCAACCATAATAATAACCTGAAACAATGAATAGTTGGATAAATAATAGGAGTGTACTTGAGGTACCTCAAAACATTTCTTATAGGCTAGTCGGACATTAATGCAGTAGCGTCACTTTACATGACGTCATATAAGATACGTTTACATGGCATCCAAAATAGAAATAAGTTGAATTTAACCTAAAAAGCTATGCACTACACACAATGTCTAAAAAAGAAATCTATAAGAAAATATGTAACCAAACACAAAACTGCTAAATAAACAATAAACTAAATAAAAAAAAATGATGTAGTGTGAATTTTCACACATATTAGGGTTTCGCAGGTATTTACTAAATGAATGATGATTATTTGGGATGCGAAAACAAATTTTATGTTAAAATATTTTTTTGTTAATTTTAATTTAAATGCCTAATACCATTATTTAGGTTTCTAAATATGTGCAGTATTTTTTTTTTTATATAGCAAGGTTCATTATGATTTTGAAACTTGCGCCTATGGCTCTTCCATTGGTTGCTTAAATCATAAGCCCATCCCTCTGATTTCGTATACATTGAAACATACAATTAAATTATAATTTCAACAATTTCCACTGGTAATTAAATTTACGCTTTTAAAAATTAAATGCAACATTTGCCCAAATATAACTAGAATTTTGAAAAAATAATTTAAATAAAATAAAAATGCAATAAAACAAAAAAAAAATAATTTGCCTCAAGAACGGAGCGATCCTTAGTTTGCAAATTAGAACGCAAGCATGCTGGTTAACTGTGCTACATAAGTTATTAAATATTTTACGTGGTCAAGCAAAAAACACAAAAAATGCGTTATTTTCCGAAAACATAATCTGATCAAAAATTCCTGTTGTACTATTCCGGTTCACACCAATGTACATTACTTAGAATTTTCTCAGATTTTTAGTTTAAACCATCTGGGCTACAGGGTGTGGGACAAATTTTTTTTTGCACAATTTTGACAAATATGCGTCATAATTAATTTTGCAAAAATAAAATTTTGATCGTTAATCCACGTACTAAGGGCTTTCATTTGATACCCTACTCAGAATTTAAAAAAATATATTTCTTTTTCGATAAGCAGATAGTTGTTTATATTTTTAGGGGAATATATTTTTTAGATGTTTTAGTATTTCTCCTATGTGCGGGTCAAAGAGTTGTATAAGCATGCCAAATTTTAACTCTCTAAGTTTAGCCGTTTGGCTACAATTTTTACCGAACAGTCAGACAGACAGACAGACGACAAAATGACGGTATAAGGATTTTTTGGTCATACCTACAAAACCCTAAAAAGACAGACAAAATTACTATAAGATAGATATGTGAACACAAGTGTCAAAACAAATCAGAAAGTAATATTTCGGCAAATGTAAACAAAATAAAATTTAGCGATACCAATACAAATGTCCGTATATTAAATAAAAACTTTTAAAATTTGTAAATCTTCAAAATGACTATCGAACACAAACTAAATATGACTTCAATAGGTACATTTTAGTAAAACAAAAGAGTGAAGAGCAATATTAGACTAAAATTCAAATGAAAAAAAAATCGTTTTAGTTACTTTTTCGTCACTAAGTTTTAAGATTAAGATTATTTTGAAGTTATGAGGCAAAATGACGAAATTCCATTGAATGGGCGATTTATTAAATTCAAAATAAAATTCTGAACAATTTTTATTTTTATCTATTTTTTTGTATAACCAATGAGGAAGCAGAAAATATCGCATATATCTGTTTTTACATGTTAAATCCCTATATGTACTTGGTCAATTCAACCTGTATATATTTTTTACAAAACCTACCTCTTGCGTATCAGATGTTATATTGCTGTTCGCTGGTTCACACAGCGATAAATTAGAAGTATCAATTCTTGGATCGAATTCAGGCATAACGTGGTTAATTTTTCTAGCCCCCAAAAAGTGCTCCTCTGGAGTGAAAAAGGGGAGACCTAAATTCAAGGCAAAAAGCCTATCAGCAAAAGAGTGATCTTTTTTCTTCTTTGGGGCCCAATTCGCTGATCTTCCAGCGGCATCACCAACGTAAAAAGAATTTTTTACATCAATTTCAATACCATCATTTTTCTAAAAAAATAAAATTAAAATTTTTTTTTTTTTTAATAAAAACAGTTGTACCTCATTGCAAAGAGCATCCCACATGCCTGGGGCTGGTTTACGATAAACAGTTCTCGAAGCTGCAATAAATACTTGAACGGGAACATTTAATTTTGTTATGATAGCTTCAAATTTTGTTTTTAAATCAGAAAGTTTTGTTTTTCCTGTACTAAGACCAGCTTGGTTTGTGAAAAAAACAATCTTATAACCTTTACTATGTAGATCTTTTAATTTTTTTGGTACTTCCGAAAAAGAAAATTGCCAATCAGAAGAATCTTTTGCAAAACGTAATCCAGATTTCGTAACTATTATAGTACCATCAATATCATACGCTGCTATCTAAAATTTTAATAATTAAACACTAAATCATCATATAGAAGATAAATCTTACCTTTTCTTGTGATTCAAGACCTTCCGAAGTGAAAACGTATAAATTTTTTCCGCTAATTTCTTCCCAACCTTTCTTCGTCTGTACACATACAATTTTCGGTTGTTTAGTTACAATATTATCTAAACTATCCTCACTTTTTCTCTTAGACGTAACTTTAACTTCATTTTTTTGTGAAACCGGAGGTGGTTCGAAAAAAATTTCATGTATATACTGATCAAGTAACAATTCTATTCTATCCGAATGTTTTAACGTATATTCTGTATTTCGTTTTAAACTAAAACCATTTACACCACTTGGATTAACGCCTAAAGGTGTTATTTTTACAGTACAAGTATCAAAATCAGCAACAAGTTTTACTAAAAACAATCAAAAATAAGTTTTACGAAATATTATTAAATCATAACCTTACTTTGTTTTTTGGACATTGTTGTATCTTTTATTTTAGTCTCTTTACTTCTTCCTATATAAATCTCTTGTTTATCAAGTAAATTTATTGGTTCTCTACTATTATTTATACAACATAATTTGCAATTTTTTACAGGCATCATCTAAAATATTACAAAAATCAAAACAGGCTCATCTAATTTAATAGAAATACATTAATTGTCATAAATATACTTTACCTTGTGTAAAAAACGAAATATCAGCATGAAATATGAACTAATAATTAAATATTTACTATTTTATTTTGACATTTTCAAATGTCAAATTTTAGGTTATACATACAGGGTTGTACTGGGAATAAACAAATTTAAAGCAAAAAATTAAAGCTTTTTAATGTAGAATATAAAAAAAAGTGATGCCTTAATGTCTATAATCTCTAATAAATCTCTAATAATCACATTTTGTTACTTATATTTAATCTTTAACATTCTGAAACAAAAAAAATTATGTTAATAATGAATTCAAAACATAGCGCGGTCACTGAAACAATGCCTTTTCGTCTTTTCAAACTTCACAGTTATGTAACAACTCGAATGTTGCAAAATGACGTAATATGACGAACTGCATTGATTAGGTGACCAAAGTATTCTCTTACCTTTAAATAAATGGTCTCATATTCATCTTTTACTTTTCTATAATTATGTTTTTTGCGTAAATAAAACAACACTGCGATGATAATAATAACAGAAATAAATACAGTGAAAACAGTAATAATTATTATATTTTTTATATCATTTTCTTGATGAATTCCCAGCAAGGCACAAGTAGAATTATTGTACCATTCAAAATGTACAGAGCATTTATCTTCCTGAAAAATAAACATTTTAATATTAGAACCAAAATCATGCTAATAACTGTGTGGTTTGTATAATTAAACGGAAAATCCCAGATGTTGTCAAGTCAGTTTCATTCATACATGGGAAATTTACTAAATCCTTCTATTACAATCCTAAATCTTTAACAAATTAGGAAATGGCACGAATTTCCAAAGGGTTTAAAATTTCCTAAGTACCCCGAAAAACCCTTCATATACATGGAATCTATACTAATATCTAAATTAATTCGTTTTGGTGTATGAACGTACGCGTATTTAGCCTGTTTCGTTGGTATAAGCGGAACTAGATACAAGTAATTTTTATCGGTTAAATGAAGCTTTTGATCATTTTGTTTAGCAAAAGCCACCTTCAAACATGAAAAAAATAGCTCGTGAATATAGTTTTTAGGGTTGTGTAGGTATAACCAAAAAACCATTATACCGCCGTTTTGTCGTCTGTCTGTCTGTCTGTCGGTAAAAATTGTAGCTAAACGGCTAAACCTAGAGAGTTGAAATTTGGCATGCGTATACAACTCTTTGACCCGCACATAAGAAAAATACTAAAACATCTAAAAAACATATCTCCCTAAAAATATAAACAAATATCTGCTCATCGAAAAAAAAATATTTTTTTTAAATACTGAGTAGCGTATCAAATGAAAGCCCAGAAAAAAATATTTTTTGAAAGCCCTTAGTACGTGAATTACCGATTAATATTTATTTTGGTAAAATAAATTATTTTGATGCGATTTTTGCCAAAATTGTGCAAAAAAATTTTTGTTCCACACCCTGTAGCCCAGATGGTTTAAACTAAAAATCTGAAAAAATTCTAAGTAATGTACATTGGTATGAACCGGAATAGTACAGAAATTTTTGATCAGATTATGTTTTCGGAAAATAACGCATTTTTTGTATTTTTTGGTTGACGATGTACAAAAGTTATAGTTATCTAACAAACTATAATAGAAGGCGTATCCTGGTCTAATGGTTAGCTTGCTCGCTTGCTATGCAGCAAACTAGGGTTCCCTCCCGGGCAGAGGAGACAATTTTATTTTTTGTGTTTTTTTTTTTTTCATTTTAATTTTGTCAAAATTCTATTTACATTTTGGCAAATGTTGCATTTAATTTTTAAGAGCGTAAATTTAATAACCAGTTGGAATTATATTTTCATTCTGTGTCATATATACGAAACCAGAGGGGAGGATCATATGACTTAAACCAACCAATGGAAGCCATTGGCGCAATTTTCAAAATCTTAATGAACCTTGCTATATAAAAAAAAATACTGCACATATTTTGAAACCTAAATAATGGTATTAGGTATTTGAATTAAAATTAACAAAAAAATATTTTAACATAAAATTTGTTTTTAAAGCTCTTAGATTAACAGACGATAAACTATTTTAAAATATCGTTCATTTTGCCGTGATTACTACAAAGCAAAATTTGTGCTACACACTCAGCATGCCGCCTTCACTTATATACCTGCGAAACCCTGCAATGTGTGAAAATTCACACTTCACATAATTTTTTTTGGAAAATATGACTTACACCACTTTTGCTTTGACCCACCCATTTGGAAAGTTAGCCATATGTGGGATAGTGATGAGTTACTTAATTGTTTTATTATTGATGCTGAATCAAATTTTTCCAAATGACTATTTATATTCATATTAAATAATAATTTTATAAAATTAACTTTTTTGACGTAATTTTATCCTGTATTTTACATTTCTTAATGTTATTCAAGTTAGTAATTAACTAATGAAAATAAATGTTCTACAAAAAATGTTGTAATACTTTGGATATTCCAAGTTGTGGTCAAGTTAACTCGGAATTCCCCGTTAGTGCAAAAGAGATAGCAAATATAAATCCAGTTTTCTTTTTGAAAACTCATCTTGCTATCGTAAATATCTGATTGGATGTTGATTTGACCTTTCTAATACAATAACCGCAAAAAATACTTTCAAAAGACAAAAAAGTAAAACTTGCAGCCAAAAATATAAACTGATGTATGAAATTTGACACGTTTCAGAATTTTGTAGATATTTAGTAAATCAGAGAGGTCAACAAAGAGGTCAAATACTGGAGGATTTATTTTACCGAGCGCCAACATATATAAGGGAGGTATTGTGATCATACCGATTTCGACATTTCGAGATTTCGATGTATCTCCACGAACTGAGGTCTCTACATAACGTTTTGACTATTTTTAGCATGAAGTCTGTCGGTCTGTCTGTCTGTGTGTCCGTCCATCTGTCTGTGTACACGTACAGAACAATTTCGGCTAAAAGGATTTTTATGAAACTTCATATTTAAGCTTTTGACATCAACCACAGTTGATCAACTTCTGGTAAAAATCGGTTAACTAGAAATGGGAGTTTACTCGTGTCGATTTTAAGATTTTTGGGAATATTTAGTAACAGAAAAATATTTCGAAAAAATTTATTTAACAAAAGTTGCTGTAAAAGAAATAACTAATAATTTTTGTTTTGAGACATTTTTTGATAAAGCAACATTAATTAAACAAGTACTTTGTGATGGTGGTCGGTCCTGTGGTGGCCACAGCTGATTTTTACAGACCGCCAACATATATAAGGGAGGTATTGTGATCATACCGATTTTGACATTTCGAGATTTCGATGGATCTCCACGAATTGAGGTCCCTACATAACGTTTTGACTATTTTTAGCATGATATCCGTCGGTCTATCTGTCCGTTTGTCCGTCCGTCTGTCTGTCTGTCTGTCCGTCCGTCTGTCTGTGCACACGTGCAGTGCAAATTCGGCTAAAAGGATTTTTATGAAACTTCATATTTAAGCTTTTGAGATTAATGGCACGAGTTGATCAACTTTTGGTAAAAATCGGTTGACTAAAAATGGGAGTTTACTCGTGTCGATTTTTGCGAATATTTCACAACAGAAATATTTCGAAAAAAATTGTTTAGCAAAAATTGCTATTTAGCAAAAAAATCTAGTTTTCGATCTAAAAATATCAAAAAATCCAAGCGCTATATCTTTTGGATTTAGAGATATTATCTGTCTCATTTTGTAATACGGAACTAACAGGAAAATTTAATTTTTTATGTTGTATATTGACAATACATTTATAATATTATCATAGTATTGGTTCACACGGATACGCCAAAGTCTGTTTACACCACAACAGTCACCAAAGTAACCAGATCTAGTTTCGTATTACAAATTGAGACAGATTATATCATCTTTAATTTTTAAGATACCATTTTCCAAAGTCTAATATTTTTAATAATATTTATTCTTTATAATCATATTTTTGGAAATTTTACACCAGATTTTATACAATATAATAGAAAAACCCTTAAATTTAATCCCAAAATATTAAATTACCCCCAAAAATCCCTTACATGTGTCAAAAACCCCATAATCTGGCGCCAAAATTCCAATGGAGGGGGTAAAAATATATCTCGTCCAATCACCATCTTATCCGCAAAGGTGCGGGGAAAAGAGGGGGGATAAAATCCTTGTATGTCGTCATCGAGAAGAGAAATCAGTCAACAGACAGTTTTCAACACGAGACAAACAATAAATTTAAGTAAAATATTAACAAAATAACGTGTAAAGTGTTTATAAACAATTAAATAATAAGATAATTTAGTTTAGGACCATTATTTGTGAAGTTTAAACACAACAAGTGTCAAGGAGTGGCTACCGATGATACATTAGGTTTGTAATTTTTTTAATAAAAGTTTTCCAGGGTCGGAATTAATTATTTACTTTGTACCATCGATTTGCACACATATGTTGGCAGGGATATTACCTAAATCCTCAATAGTTCAGAGTAACAGTTTGAAAGAAATCTAATTTGGTTCTTATTGGGTCCAAAAACGGTAACAATAGACAGGATTTAACTTGAATTTCGTACTTTGACAGCTAAAACGACATTAACATCCTGTAAATATAATTTTTACATTATTAATATAATAATTACGCCAAAACAAGGCGTAATCAACACCAACACTAAAATATTGAAACCTTTAGCGTACGCCATCCATTGTTATTAAGTAGCATTTAGACTGCTACATGGATTAAAAAAACCCAATGACAAACGCAACTATATCCATATACTAAAATAATTATTGGTAATAAATTATTGCTTTTGCTTAGCTCCTTAGCTAGAAGTGGAACGTTTCAAACAGGTTAACCAAAAAAAATTATGGTAGAAAAGTGGTACCAGTTGCAAAATAAATTCCCTACTGTGTGCACTTGCATCTGCTGGTACATCCATAATATCCGGTCGTCAAGGATGAAATTTGTTGTTAATATTGCCAACTTTAACAGCTTATTATTTGACATTGGCTTAATATTTTACCGTTCTGTTTTTTTTTTTATTGGAAAGTTAAACATCTCGCCTGTTTAAAGGAATAATTGTATGTTCTAAAAAATATCAAAAACTTTTTTTTTATTCCGCCCCCCCATAAAATAAGCTTTGCCCCCCCCCCCCCCAGAATTGCTTGGGAGAGATACCAGTATCTAAGTAATGTACATTGGTATGAACCGGAATAGTAAAACAGGAATTTTTGATCAGATTATGTTTTCGGAAAATAACGCATTTTTTTCATTGTATGCTCTTAAAAATATCAAAAACTCCTCTTTTTGATTACGCCCCCCCATAAAATATGCTTCCCCCCCAAAATTGCTTGGAATTTAGAGATGACAGAATCTAAGTAATGTACATTGGTGTGAACCGGAATAGTGCAACAGGAATTTTTGATCAGATTATATTTTCGGAAAATAGCGCATTTTTTGTGTTTTTTTGTTGACAATATAAAATATTTAATTCGTTATGTAAGACAGTAAACAAGGAAGCGTCCGTAGTCTAATGGTTAGCATTCCCGCTTCCTAAGTTGCAAACTACGGTTCGCTTCCGGCCTGGAGACAATTTTATTTTTTCTGTTTTTTTTTGCAAATAATTTTGTCAAAATTATAGTTATATTTTGGCAAATGTTGCATTTAATTTTTAAAAGAGTAAATTTAATAACCAGTGGGAATTGTTGAAATTATAATTTAATTCTGTTTCAATGTATACGAAATAAGAGGGGCGGAGCTTATGACTTAAAACAACCAATGGAAGCCATAGGCGCAATTTTCAAAATGCTAATGAACCTTGCTATATAAAAAAAAAATACTGCACATATTTAGAAACCTTAATAATGGTATTAGGTATTGGAATTAAAATTAACAAAAAAATATTTTAACATAAAATTTGTTTTGGCATCCCAAATACCTGCGAAATCCTGAAATGTGTAAAATTTCACTCTTCACATCAATTTTTTTTTTCTAAAAATATCATCCTTGCCGACCTAATAATTGTAACAAAGTTACAATAAGATGTGAACACAAGCGTCAAAACAAATCGGAATGTAATATGTCGGCAAATGTAAACAAAATAAAATTTAGCGATACCAATATAAATGTCCCTATATTAAACATTTAAAATTTGTAAATCTTCAAAATGACTATCGAACACAAACTAAATATGAATGGGTATGTTTTAGTAAAATAAAAGAGTGAAGAGCAATATTAGTCTATAATTCAAATGAAAAAAAATATCAATTTAATTATTTTCCGCCACTTAGGGTGCATTTGAGTTGTACAGGGTAGAGCGAGCGCTGAGCGAACAGTTGACGGTGACGTCATGAATAGAACACTGACGAAGTGCAGCAACTCGAACACGGAGCGAACGTTGTTGTGGCGTAATTTTTATAAAATCTAACCCTACAATTTTAGGCGGTGTTTTTCCTCTCAGATTAGTTCAAGTCAGTCATGAATCAAAATTATATACCTCGGTTTTTCGTTGATTTTTTTCAATGATGAAGAAATAAAATTAATTTGAAATTAAATAATAACTAACTAATTGCTTTAATGAATTTTTTTGTTGTTTGCGTCAAAAATACACAAAATGCCGTACTCAGTAGCCATAGACGAATAACATTATTATTTGTCTAAGGCTATTATTTTTATTTATAATTTAATTTTAAACTTTTATTTCTTCCCCGCATTCCCCCAATTTTTTGCGTCATACCCCATATGCTCGGTCTTAAAACCCCGAACAGATAGAGCGCCCTCTAAATACTCGCTCGATCGCAAAACGAATGCAATTGAGTGTACTCAGAGCGTCAAAACGAACAAGTTTGAGTGTACAGAACGTGCTCGGAACACTCGGAGCGTCAAATCGAATGTATCGTAAGATTGTCATTGAAGTTATGACGCAAAATGACGAAATGCGTTGACTAAGCGTTTTTAATATACCCCTTTTTAAATAAATTAGGTCCAATAAAGTGCATTGTTGTTGAAAGGGTAAAAATACTTTATGCACAATATTTTGCAAACAGTAACATAGATAATTTATTTTAAGCCAAGATAATAATTATCTCCCTATTGTTTCATTTTTTG
The DNA here is from genome assembly GCA_963971575.1 of Liopterus haemorrhoidalis. Taxonomy (NCBI): domain Eukaryota; kingdom Metazoa; phylum Arthropoda; class Insecta; order Coleoptera; family Dytiscidae; genus Liopterus; species Liopterus haemorrhoidalis. The sequence goes on along the minus strand of OZ020616.1, from coordinate 58,773,235 downwards.
AATGCTCTAAAATTTAGATAATTCAAATTACTTTCAGTCATATGATACATAGGAAATATGAGAAATACGCATATTTCTAGAAAAGAATTAGTAATGGTCAACTAAATCGTACAATGATTAGTGACATTAACCACATTGATAACCTTTAACAGACGTTCATATTTGCTACTGTGGTAGCTATCTTGGGAAATTTACTACAAATAATTCAACTGTGGCCATCACAAAGTACTTAAACCGAGTACTTTCTAACAGATTATTATTATTTTATTTATTTTACATCGGTCTATTTCTGCAACGAGGCTAATCGCCGATGCCAGGGGGTGAGCTCCTACACCTGGATGAGGGGAGAATGATTGTGAAAATGCGAGTAATACTTGCTAACAGAGAAACTGTAATGGAAAAAATAATGTGTTATTATTACGTTGACAATTTCATAATGCGTATTTATAATTTACCGTAATTCAGGGACACACCCAACATTTTTCATGGAGGGGGGGGGGGCAGAAGACAAAATTGTTTTAAAGGGTAGGAATTATTCGGATATAAGTGCTGCTCAAATACACTTTATTTTTCAAAAGGGAAGTGTTAATCTAAATAAAAAAACCCTGCCTTCTAAAATACAAGTGATGACCTAAAAAAATTGATGTGAAGTGTGAATTTTCACACATTCAGGGTTTCGCAGGTATTTATTAACTGAATGATGATTATTTGGGATGCCAAAACAAATTATGTCAAAATATTTTTTTATGAATTTTAATTCGAATGCCTAATACCATTATTTAAGTTTCTAAATATGTGCAGTATTTTTTTTTATATAGCAAGGTTCATTACGATTTTAAAAATTGCGCCTATGGCTTCCATTGGTTGCTTAAATCATAAGCCCCGCCCTCTGATTTCGTATACATTCAAACATATAATTAAATTATAATTTCAACATTTCCCACTGGTTATTAAATTTACGCTTTAAAAAATTAAATGCAACATTTACCAAAATATAACTAGAATTTTGATAAAATAATTTAAACAAAATAAAAATGCAAAAAAAAAAACAAAATTAAAATTGACAGGAATCGAACTCTAGTTTGAAAATTACAAAGCGACGACACAACGCACTACGCTACGAGCGCTTACTTATCTACTGTGTTACATAGCGAATTATATATTTAACATATTTTAGTTAAAAACAAAAAATGCGTTATTTTCCGAAAACATAATCTGATCAAAAATTCCTGTTGTACTATTCCGGTACAGGCCAATGTACATTACTTAGATTTTTTTCAGATTTTTAGTTTAAACCATCTGGGCTACAGGGTGTGGGACAAAACATTTTTGCACAATTTTGGCAAGATAATTTATTTTGTAAAAATAAAATTTTGATCGTTAATCCACGTACTAAGGCCTTTTTTCGATGAGCACATATTTGTTTATATTTTTAGGGGGATATGTTTTTTGGATGTTTTAGTATTTTTCCTATGTGCGGGTCAAAGAGTTGTATAAGCATGCCAAATTTCAACTCTCTAGGTTTAGCCGTTTGGCTACAATTTTTACCGAACAGACAGACGACAAAATGACGGTATAAGGGCTTTTTGGTCATACCTACAAAACCCTAAAAAGGTAAAAAATCTTTTGTTTAAGCGGAACTACATTTTTTTATTCTAGTAACTTCTACCTATTAAGTGAAGATTTTGACCAATTTGTTTAGCAAAAGCTTACTTCAGTCTTTAAAAAAGAGCTCATGATAACTGGAAATCCGCTCAAACTTTTGGAATAGCCCATACATAAGCCATATATGTATATTATACAAAACCTGATACAAGTTCTGATACTTGTATCCAATCTAATCCAAGCTTAACACATATTCGGGTCTATTCTGTATCTTAAAAAGTTAAAATTTAACCTCAAGGTCGAAGTTAAAAATTTTTAACCACGCTTTACAATATTTTGTTATTCTGTAACTCTATGGCGTCAACATTTTAACTGCGATGTGGTTAATTCAGTAGGTTATATTTGGAATTTTAACTCCAGCCAAATACATGGCGTTAACTTTTACCCAGCTGTAATTCTAACCTCTAAACGTCAAATATCCAGAAAAAATGCATTTTTAGAATTAATCATGGCAAGTCTGTTTATTTTAAACCAATTATTACTCGAACAAATTGAACATCAAGAGGTTAATAAGTAAAAAATTAATATAGGTGAATAAAAAAAATACATAAAAAAAATTATGCTTTTTAGGAGATCAGTTCGAATTAAACAAAGGCAACTGCTTGATATGAGTGATCCCTTAAATTTATCTGAAGAAACATTATAAAATACTTTCATTTGTCTAAAACTTCTACGGAATATCTCCTTTTACAAATGTTCTTCTTTTTTTGAAAATCCCAAAAAACCAAAAGATTTCCCAATATATTGCAAGTAAATATATAAAACTTTAAAATTACGTTACACTTATAAATTTTGATTCCTCTGTTTGTTTAAAAATAAAAATAAGGTAAATATAACCTGAAAATAAAAGTATCTTATTATAGAAGAAAGATAAGACAGAAAAAATATTGATACATTTGCATGTTATGGTAATATTATATTATTTTCTTTCTACACCCATAATTATTTATATATAAATGTTGTACATTTCCGCAATATAGATTTATTATTCTTAAACGTTGTTCATTCACGATTCATCCATAACACTTGTTTACTTTAAACCCACACTTACACTAGGAAAATACGCTACCTTGTAGATAATTTCACAACATACTTTTAACCATAAGGTTAAAAAGTTAGAACTTAACGCTTGGGTTATAACCTGAGATACAGAATAAGAAACAAGGTTAAAATTTTAACGCCTAGTTAAAATGTTACTTTTTAACCATCATTTTTAACCAAATCTTTTTAACCACAAAAGATACAGAATAGACCCGATTTTGTTTTATTTATTAAGAAACATATCTTTTGATATAAAATTTTAATGTTTCTTGAAATACAAAACCTGTTTCGAGATACAAAAAGAAGTGAAATACACTTATGACGCATAGTATTAAATTAAATTCAATACATATTCTTTAATACAGACGGTGAATATTTGAGGGGGGTCAACAAAGTGGTGTAAGTCACATATATTAATTTCTAGAAACAAATCGTTTTAATTAGAAACGCTGAATTAAAAGTTCTGTTTAAAAGTAAGGAAAATTCTTATAAAAAGTTTATTCTAGTTGCAGTCTTGGAAAAATTGGATAAAATAATATGAATATCTGATAGGTAGCAAAGAAATTTTTCTAGCAGTGTCAGTAGTTATATTTTCCTTAAAACTCTGTACCAGAAAAATAGTATTTTAAAAATTCATAGAAATCCACGAAACCCTAGACATTTCTATACGTAATTTCATCCGCAGTTTCTTAGAGAAAAAATCTGCAAAATATTGTTCATATCGGTCAAAGCATATAGGACTGTCTGAAGTTCTTTGTTTATGCCTACGAAACCCTAGATATTTATGTATGTAATTAGATTCTTAGAGAATAAATCTATAAAATATTGTTCATATCAGTCAAAGCATATGGGAGTATCTAGAGTTTCTTGTTTATGTCTACGAAATCCTAGCTATTTCTATATGTAGTTATATTCGTAGATTCTTAGAGAATAAATCTGCAAAATATTGTTCATATCAGTCAAAGAATATAGGAGTGTCTTATGTCTACGAAACCCTAGACATTTCTATATGTAATTTTAACCGCAGTTTCTTAGAGAATAAATCTGCAATATATTGTTGATATCGGTCAAAGCATATAGGAGTATCTAGAGTTTCTTGTTTATGTCTACGAAACCCGAGACATTTCTATATGTAATTATATTCGAAGATTCTTTGAGAATAAATCTGCAAAATATTGTTCGTATCAGTCAAAGAATATAGGAGTGTCTAGAGTTTCTTGTTTATGTCTACGAAATCCTAGACATTTCTATATGTTATTTTATTAAATTCAGATAAATTAAATACCAGCCACTGAAAAATACCAAAATGTTTTTAGTCAAGCTGATGACACTTCGGTAAGCTTCGGAATATTTCGTTACATTTCGGAATCTCGCTTCAAAATTGTTTTGACGTCATAGCACGCACCCACCCACCCAGGAACACATGTTGACGTATTATATTATAGATAACTCATGAAGCATTATATCTTTTTGATACTAATACTCATTATATTCTAGCCTAGTACTATCAGCAATGGCACGTCTAAAATAACGGTGTCCGCATTAATATTGGACCATTGCAAAATAATTTCAAAGATATTATACCATATATGTAGTATTATTTTGTTTTGAAACTTTTCTCGTTTTAACCTCATCATTTAACGTCATTTCTTTATTATACACTTGTCTACTTAGGTTTTGTATTTTAAAATCGTGGTTTACCGGAAATTATAAGTAAATTCTGGGAAATTACAAAACCACCACTCGTATAAAATATGGTAGCGTAAATTATAGAAATAGAACGGTATGTCTATAGTTTACTAGAACCAAATCTTGGTTTCACTACAGAGTTCTAGTTTTAGGTATATATTTAAAGTGTTATTTCCGTGATTATATTAATCTAAATCAAACTAGGATCTGGAAATACCCACTTTTTAACAGAATACTGTACGATTCTTCGCGGAAATGTATGGGCGAATTTTGATAATATTATTTGTTTATATTATAACACATCTACTGATACGAAAAGCAGATGTTTCATCATGAAATTTAGCAAATATTTAATCATGATATTCTAACCAAAAAATCAAAAATTGTTTATATCAAAATATTAACATGTAGATTTTTATGTAACTGTAAACATGTACATCCGGGTGTTTGACCGTATTTAATAATTTTATGGCGTAACTCTCACGCACAAACACGTTTAATTGAATATTAAGTTTACATTTCACTAAGTATGTTTACATTATACCTAAGATAATAATTTTCAGAATTTATTTTTGATATCTGAACTTCAAATATTTGTTATTACTTTAGATATTCATTGCATCATGAGTCAATAAATAAATTCTGGAAATTTTAGCAATTTGCCACTAGTTTTTCGACTTATATATTTATTTATTTTTAGGGTTTTGTAGGTATGACCAAAAAACCCTTATACTGTCATTATGTCGTCTGTCTATCTGTCAGTCTGTCTGCATGTCTGTCTGTCTGTTCGGTAAAAATTGTAGATAACGGCTAAACCTAGAGAGTTGAAATTTGGCATGCTTATACAACTCTTTGACCCGCACATAGGAAAAATACTATAACATCTAAAAAACATATCCCCCTAAAAATATAAACAAATATATGCAATTTTTTTTTTACAATTCGATCTAGGATATCAAATGAAAGCCCTTGGTACTTGAATTTACGATCAAAATTTTATTTTTGCAAAATAAATTATTTTGACGCGATATTTGCCAAATTGTGCAAAAAAAATTTGTCCCACACCCTGTAGCCAAGATGGTTTAAACTAAAAATCTGAAAAAATTCTAAGTAATGTACATTGGTGTGAACCGGAATAGTACAACAGGAATTTTTGATCAGATTAGGTTTTCAGAAAATAACGTATTTTTGTAGTTTTAACTAAAATATGTAAATTATTTAATCCGCTATTTAACACAGTAAACGAGTGAACATCCGTAGTCCAGTGGTAACGTTCTCGCTTCGTAAGTTGCAAACTATTGTTCGATTCCCGTTTATTTTTTGTTTTTTTTTTTGCATTTTTATTTTTTTTAAATTGTTTTGTCAAAATTCTAGTTATATTTTGGCAAATGTTGCATTTAATTTTTAAAAGCGTAAATTTAATAACCAGTGGAAAGTGTGGAAATTATAATTTAATTCTATGTTTGAATGTATACGAAATCAGAGGGGCGGAGTTTATGACTTAAACAACCAATGGAAGCCGTAGGCGCAATTTTCAAAATATTAATGAACATTGCTACATAAAAAAATATTGAAAATATTTAGAAACCCAAATAATGGTATTAGGCATTCGAATTAAAATTAATAAAAAAATATTTTAACATAAAATTTGTTTTGGCATCCCAAATAATCATCATTCACTTTCTAAATACCTGCGAAACCCTGAAATGTGTGATAATTCACACTTCACATAATTTTTTTAAATCAAATGCAGTAAACGCTCGGTTATGTAAACTAATAAGAAATGTGTTCATAAATTTGTTAAAACAATTTAAAGTTTATTTTTAAAAGGGTTTAAGTAATGTTATTTTATGTTTATATTACCTTAAAATATTGGGTTATTTGTTTTTGCACTTTCTTGGCAGCCAAATATATTGTTAATGCATTTTCTGTGAATTTTCGAAGTACATCAAAATCAAAAATATATATTTTTTTAAAGAATATTCCGATTATAGGCTATTCTAAACGTTTAACGCTACGTACAACCCCCAGAGATTATTAGTTTCTTATACAAAACTAACAATCTGAAATAAAATTAGTGAGTATCTATACATTAAATTTAACACAAAATTTTTATCTATCTAATAGGATACTTTTGACTGTAGAAAAAATTATTGTATAAATGTTATTGCTCAATAACTTAATAGGTATCACACAACAATGTTCTGTAATTTTTTAAATATATTTGTAGGTTTCAAATAAGTTTTATATTTATATAGTTTTATGTAAAAATGTTCAAATAATACGTCAACACTTTTTTTGACATGATTGTTTATAATTTAGAACCTTCTCGTGACACCCTAAAAGAACGAAATTCCCATTTAGTTCCGCCTAAATGTTTGAAACAGCCTGTATTAATAACCGTTTTCATGATAGGATTGTTTTAAATTTCTACCTACGCACAGTAATTATTTCGAAGTAGTTAAAAACTAGAATATACTCGGAATACATTAATAACAAAGTCATTAAATATGGCTGAATGGTTATTAATAATTTTAAATTATATGCAGTTACATGGAATTTTAAAAAACATAATTGCGCATATAAAGGTACTAAGTCCAATATTTTAATAAAATCTTGAGATAAAGTACTTGAGAGATCAAAGGATAACAAAAAATGGAAATATATTTGTTTAGTACCAATTTTAAAACATACACAAAATTCTCGATTTGTGGACCTTAATAATCTGTTTTTTTTGTTTAAGCGGAACTAGGTTTTGAATTTTCGTACCTTTTACCGATTAAGTGAGGATTTTGATCATTTTATTTAACAAAAACCCACTTTAAACCTTAAAAAGAGAGCTCACGACAACTTAGGGAAATAAAAATTCCTTGGCATTCCTTGAAAATAACTTGAAGAATGATATTAAATTAAAGAAATATAGTATTATATGATAATAGCATAATTATAATAAAGTATAATTATACACCTAAAAAAATAGCAAACAGAATATTATAACGCAAAAAAAATAATATCTTATTCCATTAAAAAATAACGTCATTGTGTTTTGCTTATTAGTATTCGACGTACGTTATCATATTAATATTATCATATGTTTATTATCATATGTTTATTTTATATGTCTCGAGTGAATGAAAATTCATGCATTCATGTTATCTCTTACTAATATTTTTAAACATAAAGTTTATATTATTTTATATTTTCATTATCTGTTTTAAAAATTAACAAAAATGCAAAGATAATGGGTATGATTGACGTTATTTTCGCACATATTACACTCCTGTGGCAGCTACATCACTAAAGGGCGGAGTTTGAAACTGTTTAATATTTAATAATTAAAAACTTTCTTATGGAATAAGATCTTAATTAGATGAGTTACGTCCGTAAGTTAGTAATTATAGGTGATAGGTAATGGGATTCGGACCAGTCAGAAAATAAAATAAATTTATTAACTTCGCGTACGTTTCGATTTATTTTAAATCTTCATCAGAGCTACAAAGATATATAGTAATATATAATTAATAACTTAGTAAGTTTGCATGTATAAAAAGATAATAATGTTCAAATTTAATATGTCAAGTAGTTAAAACAAGCATTACAAAATTGTCGGAATTTAAAATATAACATAAAATAATTATTAAAGCATTTATTGTTTTGTTCAAATGGTCCATTCAAATACGACAGATAGAGGTTTAACTATATTTACCAAACACGTTTTACATTTTTTTAATTTTGTTATCTGTTGTCCAGTATCCGTTTTGATAAGAAATTTATCATCTATTGCGTATTTTATTATTTTATCACATTAACATTGATCCAAAGGAAAACCATGAAGATAAAAAAACCATATTAATTTATTTATTTATTTTCAGATAACATCATGTATCACCAACTAGTGATCTCATTTCTTATACTCCTCATCGATTCATCAATTTCTTTCGAATGCCCGGTAAAAACATCATGTGCGTGTGCGAAGAACGCCGGACGAGGCTACGACATAAACTGTCCGGATATGTTTCAAAATGACCTTCAAATTAGTTTCGCCTTCGATGAAAGTAAAGAACTACAAATCGACTGCCTTTTAAAGGACAATTTTATGAACTATCTCAGTAAAACTTATATTTCGATGCGTTCTTTAATGTACGATATGGATAATTTAGATTTATTACGTTTTCAAAGATGTAGTTTACCCAAGAACGTAACAATAATGGATCTTATGCGTTCTCTATCCGTAAAAGGTTCGAAAAAAATTATTATATCGTACAGCGTCTTAATGAATCTACAAAGAAAAGATTTAGAAGGTTTGGAAGAAGTAGAAAAACTACAAATAGCTGGAAATACCATGGATAATATTCCAAATGATCTTATATATGATTTAATCAAATTACAAGAAATAGATATAAGCCGTAATTCGATTACATTGCCTCAAAAATTTTTTACAAACTCCAAATTGTTGCGAAAAGCTGAACTAGCGATGAATAAACTTCCCGGTAACACTACTGGGATGTTCGACAACTTAACAGAACTAAAATCACTAAACATGTGGAGTATGGGAATTGAAAAATTAGACAAAGACATTTTCCACAATTTAATTAAATTGGAAACTTTAGATTTAAGTTATAATAAACTTTACGAAGTACCACAGATGTTGTTTAGTGGTAATTTAAACTTAAAAGTCTTATATTTGAGACGGAACATGTTTGAGGCACTGCCGGAAGGATTATTTGACAATAATAAACTAATTAACAATATTCGATTGAATGAGAATCGTGCTTTGACTACCTTACCGGGAGATTTATTTTCTAATCTTACAGAACTTGAATTTGTTGATATTGTAAAAACAAAAGTGTCTAAATTACCCGAGAGCATGTTCTATGGAGCGCATCATTTAAAAGAACTCGATTTGAGTTCTAATTTGATTAACGAGTTGCCTAAAGAATTGTTTCGTGATCAGAAACATTTAGAAAAACTTTATTTACAAAATAATCAGCTCAAAAGTCTACCGAAGGATTTATTTAGTAATATGGGGAATTTAAAAATATTGAATCTGGACAATAACCAAATTAAACTTACACGAGATGATTTTCATGGGTTATTTTCCTTACATACATTGTCGATAAGAAATAATGGTTTGCAAAAAGTACACAGAAGTATTTTTGGAAATATTCCAAAAGTTGAAAATTTGGATTTATCATACAATGATCTGACACTATCCGATGAAGCCTTAATGGATCTCTACGGAAATACATCTCCGATTGATTTAATAAATTTGAAAATGTTGAATTTAAGCCATAATAAAATATCAGAAATTTTTGTCGATTGGAAATTAACAAGAATGCAACTTGTTTCTTTGGATTTGAGTTACAACAATTTTGAACACCTAGATGTAAGTATTACAATTTTTAGGGTTTTGTAGGTATGACCAAAAAACCCTTATACCATCATTTACTCGTCTGTCTGTTCGGTAAAAATTGTAGCCAAACGGCTAAACCTAGAAAGTTGAAATTTGGCATGCTTATACAACTCTTTGACCTGCAAGAAAAATACTAAAATATCTAAAAAACATTTCCCCCTAAAAATATAAACAAATATTTGCTCAACGAAAAAAAAAATATATATTTTTTTAAAATTTTGAGTATGGTATCAAATGAAAGCCCTTAGTACGTGGATTAACGATCAAATTTTTATTTTTGCAAAATAAATTATTTTGAAGCGATTTTTGTCAAAATTATGCAAAAAAAAAAATGTCCCACACTCTGTAGCCCTGATGGTTTAAACTAAAAATCTGAAAAAATTCTAAGTAATGTACATTGGTGTGAACCGGAATAGTACAACAGGAATTTTTGATCAGATTATGTTTTCGTAAAATAACGCATTTTTTGTGTTTTTTGCTTGACCACGTAAAATATTTAATAACTTATCTAACAGAGTGAACCAGCATGCTTTGATAGTGTAATGGGTAGCATGCTCACGTTTTAATTTGCAAACAAAGGTTCGCTCCGCTCTCTAGACAATTTTATTTATTGTTTTTTTTTTGCATTTTTATTTTGTTTAAATTATTTTTTCAAAATTCAGATTATATTTTCGTAAAATAACGCATTTTATGTGTTTTTTTGTTGACGATGTACAAAAGTTATAATTATGTAACACACTATACTAGAAGCCGTATCCTGGTCTAATGGTTAGCTTGCTCTCTTGCTACGCAACAAACTAGGGTTCGCTTGTTTTTTTAATTAAGTTAGTTTATTTAAATTATTTTGTCAAAATCTAGTTATATTTTGGCAAATGTTGCATATAATTTTTAAAAGCGTAAATTTAATAACCAATTGGAATTGTTGGAATTATATTTTCATTCTATGTGTCATGTATACGAAACCAGAGGGGCGGAGCATATGACAAAACAACCAATGGAAGCCATAGGCGCAATTTTCAAGATCTTAATAAACCTTGCTATATAAAAAAAATACTGCACATATTTAGAAACCTAAATAATGGTATTAGGTATTCGAATTAAAATTAACAAAAAAATATTTTAACATAAAATTTGTTTTTAAAGCTCTTAGATTAATAGACGATAAATTATTTTAAAATATCGTTCATTTTGCCGTGATTACTACAAAGCAAAATTTGTCCTACACACTCAGCCGCCTTCACTTATTATATACCTACGAAATCCTGCACAACATTTTTATCCTGCAATGTGTGAAAATTCACACTTCACAACCATTTTTTTAGATATAATCCTTCTCAATTTGTAATACGAAACTAGATCTGGTTACTTTGGTAACTGTTCTGGTGTAAACAGACTTTGGCGTATCCGTGTGAACCAATACTATGATAATATAAATGTATTGCCAATACACAAAATATAAAATGAAGTTTCCCTGTTAGTTACGTATTACAAAATGAGACAGATAATAGCATTTAATGTCCCCTCAAATTCCTGAAATGCGTCAATATTCACTCCTAATTGTTTTTATTTATTTTTTAGTATTCCGATTTGGACTTCATTCAACGAGAGACCATCTACGTAAATCTGACTTATAATAAAATTAAACATATAGACTTATCTCATGCCGAACAAAAAGTCGAATATAAAGACATCAACCCGGATAAAGCCACACAAGTAAATCTTGCTGGAAATCAGTTTGATTGTGATTGTAGAATGTATGATTTATATCGCTACATGGACTTAACAATGGATCCAAAAGTCCGAAGCAGTCTTAATATTTTAATCGGTAACGAGAAATGTGCAGGTCCACCTAGAATGGCAAATAACAAAATCGAAGACATTAAATCAACTCCATTCTACTGCGAGTTAACTCATGAAGTTATATGTGAAAATAATTCTGTTGCATGTTATTTTCAACCATCGAGTAGGACATTTATAGCTGATTATTCATTTTCAAAACTAACAAAACCACCCGTATTAAGTAGTTTATTGGATAACGATATTATACTGAAAACTGAAGTTATTCTACGTGGAAATGAAATAGAAGAAATGCCAACAAAAGGAATGGGCTATGAAAAATGTACTGTTCTCGATATGAGTTTTAATAAAATAACCCACATAGAATGGCTACCTGATAACTTAGTGGTAAGTTTTTGGTTTTCTTTAAATATTTAAAATACACCCTCTATACCAAAATAGTTGTTGCCGACCAGTGTACATTTTTGAGACAACACAGTGCGCAGAAACGAGTTTTTGACTGAGAGCTTACTGCGTCTGCGCGCACACAAAGCAGTGGCGTGGTGTATGACTTATTATTTTATTAGTCAGCTGTTTGTTTGGTACCTTGTTTGTGTTTCGGACCACCACTGTTTTACCAAAAGTTGATCAACTCGTGCCATTGATGTCAAACGCTTAAATATGAAGTTTCGTAAAAATCCTTTTAGCCGAATTTGCTCTGGACATGAACACGGACCGACAGACAGACGTCATGCTAAAAATAGTCAAAACGTTATGAAAGGACCTCAATTCGTGGAGATCCATCGAAATGTCAAAATCAGTATGATCACAATACCTCCCTTATATATGTTGGCGGTCGGTAAAAAAATTAAATTTACCATAACCAAAATAACTGAAAAATTAAGGCCTTTAAATTTTTTAAATATTTTTCCATTATTTTCAATCCATAATTACCTATAGACCATATTTTGGATCAAATCGAAAAAAAAAAAATTTCCAAAAAAAAAAATCTAAACATAAAAAAGATTTGTGGTTGGAATTTTTGAAATTCTAAGACCCGCAATGCCCTAAAGGCATATTTTGAAACAAATCCTATAAATTTTTTTTTTTTTGTAGATTTAAGAAATTTTTGATTTTTTTTTTGTTTTCAAAAAATTATATTTCAAAAACGGTAAAAGATAGGGACCTCTGGTTTGAATTTTTGAATTCCTTATGTCCATTTTAGTCTAGAAAAAAATTGGGGCCTTAATACCCCAACTTATACAAAAAGTATGTATCGTTAAACAAAACCCTTGAAAATGGCAAAAAATCGAAAAAATCGTAAGGGGTAGACCTTAAAAAAATCGTGATTTTGAAGCAAAAAATTTTTGTCTCGGATTTTATTGAAAATTGGTACACATATGTATTTTTGGTTATAGATCAACAAAATTTGGTCCATTTTGAAGTTTGGGCAAAAGTTTTTGAATTATCTACAAAAAACTGATCCAAATCGTCTCAAAAAAAAAACTAAGAAAGCATGAATTTTTTTAATATTTTTTTCATAATCCTCATCCCAAAATTAGCTAAAAATTGTATTTTGCATAAAATCAAAGTCAAAAAATTTTAGGCCAAAATTGCAAAATTTTAGATTTTTTTTTGTTTAAATTTTATTGGAAAATTGGTATACTTATACATTTTTAGCCTTATATCCCAAATATATGGTCACTTCTGAGTTACGGTCTAAAATTTTGACATTTTCCGCAAAAAAGGTACCAAAGACAAAAAAAAGACACTTCCGTGGCATCGGCGATTAGTCTCATTGCATAAATAGACCGATGTAAAATAAATAAAAAATAAATAAAAATTTCGATGTTAAATTATATTATTAAATATTATTTTTTCTTACAGGAGTTATTGCTGAATGATAACAATATAACCAGCCTAGATTCGACCGAATTGGAATTATTTAACAAGACGCATCTCAGAAATATATCTCTGCACAACAACCCGTTTAAATGTGACTGTGAAACTGTCAATCTCACCAAACATCTACAAGATAACTTCAAGAAGGTAATTATATTAATATCAAAATCAAAAAAAAATAATAATAATAATAATAAAAATAATTTCCCAACGCCTAAATAAGCGTATAGAGGTAGTGTAGATAAGTTCTCAGTTTCTAGACTTTTATTAAAATTGGATTTTTTGTTTGATTTTTTTGTTTAAATTATTCTGTCAAAATTCTAGTTATTATTTGGCAAATGTTGCATTAAATTTTTAAAAGCGTAAATTTAATAACCAGTTAGAATTATTGAAATTATAATTTAATTCTATGTTTCAATGTACCCGAAATCAGAGAGGCGGAGCTTATGACTTAAAACAACCAATGGAAGCCATAGGCGCAATAGACCATATTAGTAACTACGTCACAAAATGGGATTCAGTGCTGCCGTCTCGCGGTTGGATTCCTTTTATTTAAATTTAGCATATTGTTTTTTTTTGTTAAATTGTATTTTGGAAATATAAATTAAGTTTTCAAAGTAAGAAAATGCTTCACATCAAAACTAGTCAATATTTATTTATTAAAATTCTTATTTTATACATTTGATATGTCATTATTTTTGCAGAACAATATTATTTTGCAGGTTAATTTTGAAAATTTTACGTTAATAATCGTTATTATGGCAAGTAACATAGCAATAAGTGTGTATGCCATATCTAAATGGTTTGAAGGAACAATATTTTGTTTTTATTTTATCCATTATTGTTTTTCATTTTCATTTGTCAAAAAACAAAACAATTTGCAATTAAGAATGTAGCTGTAATGGTTACAATTTGGAGCAAAACAATACACCATTACGCATTCTAAAACAAAATATTAATGATTAGTTATTTGGACTGTATATATTAGTATATATTTATCAAAAAAACATATTTTTTGCTCTAAAATTGAAGATATTCATAAAATTAAGGTAACAAAAGTAATGTCACATGTATTTTAAACCAGTCAAAAACTTCCAAAGGACTCAGCTGTCAGATGGCAGCACATGTATGTGACGACACACTAATATGGTCTATTTTCAAAATCTTAAACCTTGCTATAAAAAAAAATACTGCACATATTTAGAAACCTAAATAATGGTATTAGGCATTCGAATTAAAATAACAAAAAATATTTTAACATAAAATTTGTTTTGGCATCCCAAATAATCATCATTCACTTACTAAATACCTGCGACCCTGAAATGTGTGAAAATTCACACTTCACATCAATTTTTTTAAATTTCTTTTTCTTTTATTTTACAGTTCCATCGCCTACATAATATAACCTGTGAAGAAAGCCATTTGGAATTAGCTTTATTGACTCGTGATGAACTTTGCCCGACAAACAATTTGGCAATAATTCTTTCAGTCACAGTATTAGCATTATGTTTCTTATTAAGTTTGTGTACGCTCCTATTCTATCGTTTCAACATGGAAATAAAAGTTTGGTTATACGCTCATCAGACCTGTTTATGGTTAGTAACAGAAGAAGAATTAGATAAAGACAAAATATACGATGCATTCATAAGTTATTCACATAAAGATGAAGACTTTATAATATCAGAAATGATAGAAAAACTAGAAAAAGGACCAATACCTTACAAGTTGTGTCTTCATTTCCGAAATTGGCAACCAGGTGAATTTATTACAACAAATATAGCAAACAGCGTTGCAGAAAGCCGTAGAACAATTGTAATATTATCTAAAAACTTCTTACAATCTGAATGGGGTAAAATGGAGTTCCGAACTGCACATAAAGAAGCCTTAAGTGAGAAGAGAGCCCGTGTAATTGTAATCTTACTTGGAGATATTCCAATGGACGATTTGGACGCTGAATGGAAAGCATATTTAAACACTAACACTTACGTAAAATGGGGCGATCCATGGTTTTGGGATAAACTACGTTACGCCTTACCCCATTCAAAATTCCCTAAAAATTTTCCGATAGAACAAATTATAATTGGAGAAGAAACAAAATTTAAAACTGTACCCGAAAAAATTATTATAAGTGATGATAAATTAGATTTAATGGAACCTACTACTCCAAATAATGGTACTACACCACCATGTGATAAAATTCATTTTGACCCGATGATTAAAGGTGCCCTTAACGTTACTTTAGTTAACGGTACTTTAATTAATAACGCTCTTAACAGTGGAAAGTTAAATATTGTTGAAAATAGATAGTACAAATCATAATATAATGATTTAGCATGTTTTGGGGGCGTGTGTATAAAATTTTTGCCCGGAAGAAATAAATTTAATTGCCTACATGTTGTAAAAATGTGGCCAATATAAAATTTTGTGCAATATCTTTTTGCGGAGGGTTAAATAAAGGAGTATAAATGGTCCAGTTTTAGGCCCATGTCTCCTAAACTTGCTAAAGTACTATAACAGTAAAAATATGTAACTAAATCCTACGATAAATAATTATTTATACGTATGTTTTTCTTACTTTTTTTTACTATATTATGAAATTTTCAAAATTAAACATATTTTTGTTTAATTTTTGTAAAATATTCCAGTATAAAAAAGCTCAAGTCACCTGATTTATACCTTTTCCTTGAGGGTTTTTTGAGGTCCACTATCACAGTTGGTATACGTAGTATTAAATATTTTATAAGATTTATTAATTTTAAGAGACTATGTGATATCATCATGTTTTATATGTTTGTATGTAAATTTTATAAGACTGAAAAATATTTTAAGAATCTAATAAATATATTACTAATTTTAAAAATTATATTATTTAATACCAGCTCTTAATATTTTTAGGGTTTTGTAGGTATGACCAAAAAACCCTTATACCGTCATTTTGTGGTCTGTCTGTTCGGTAAAAATTGTAGCCAAACGGCTAAACCTAGAGAGTTGAAATTTGGCATGCTTATACAACTCTTTGACCCGCACATAGGAAAAATACTAAAACATCTAAAAAACATACCCCCCTAAAAATATAAACAAATATGTGCTCATCGAAAACAAAAATATTTTTTTTAAATTCTGAGTAGGGTATCAAATGAAAGCCCTTAGTACGTGGATTAACGATCAAATTTTTATTTTTGCAAAATAAATTATTTTGATGCGTTTTTTGCCAAAATTGTGCAAAAAAAATTTTGTCCCACACACTGTAGCCAAGATGGTTTAAACTAAAAATCTAAAAAAATTCTAAGTAATGTATATTGGTGTGAACCGAAATAGTACAACAGGAATTTTTGATCAGATTATGTTTTCGGAAAATAACGCATTTTTTGTGGTTTTTGGTTCACAAAGTACATAAGTTATACCAGTGGCGGTCGGTGAATCATTTTTGGGTATGCAATTACAAAGAATACACACGCTCGTGCTTTGTCGTTGCTATACTGCTGTTGAGCGATATAGTACGAGCTTGTCCGAACATACTAATTGCATACCCAAACATGCTTCACCGACCGCCACTGAGTTATACCAATGTAAGACACTCACATGCAAGGCGCGCGATAGCTTAATGGGTTAGAGCACTGGTGCATACGCTGGAAAACGAAGGGTTTCGAGTTCGAGTACGGAGTGAATTTTATTTTTTCTGTTTTTTTTTTTGCATTATTATTATGTTGAAATTATTTTGTCAAAATTCTAGTTATATTTTGACAAATGTTGTATTTAATTTTTAAGAGCGTAAATTTAATAACCAGTCTTATTATATGATTAACAGACGATAAATTATTTTAAAAATATCGTTCATTTTGCCGTGATTACTACAAAGTAAAATTTGTCCTACACACTCAGCATACCGCCTTCACTTATTATATACCTGCCAAACCCTGAAATGTGTGAATAATCACACTTCACATCAATTTTTTTTAGTGTTATCTATCAGGTAAGTTTTTTTTTTTAAATATGAGTCGCAATAAATCGTTGCGAATAAGTTATTTAAATAATAATGTTGCACTTAGCGGGTTTTGCAAGTGTAATAACTCAGAAATTGGCAATTACATTTAAAATTAACATTATATCAGGTCGTCAAGGATGAAAGTTTTAGAAAAAAATCAGCTGTGGCCTCCACAGGACCGACCGCCAACATAAAGTACTTGTATAAAATACATTCTAGCAGCAGACTAGAAATAACTTGGCCTAATATTTTCTAACAGAGATATTATTTATCATGACCATGGAAACGTTACATATAAATATGAAAAAATTGAGACTTCGAAAAAATTTCGAAAAATTTTACAGAAATTATTTGAAATTTTTCGTTTTATCAAAAAACGTCTCAAATAAAAGTTATTAGTTATTGCTTTTATAGCAACTTTTGTTTAATAAATTTTTTCGAGATATTTTTTTGTTGTGCAATATTTGCAAAAATCGGCACGAGTAAACTCACATTTTTAGTCAACCGATTTTTACCAAAAGTTGATCAACTTGTGCCATTGATGGCAGAAGCTTAAATATGAAGTTTCATAAAAATCCTTTCAGCCGAATTTGCTCTACACGTGTACACAGACAGACGGACGGACAGACAGACCGACAGACAAATCATGCTAAAAATAGTCAAAACGTTATGTACGGACCTTAATTCGTGGAGATCCATCGAAATCTCGAAACGTCAAAATTGGTATGATCACAATACCTCCCTTATATATGTTGGCGGTCGGTAAAAAGGCAAAGTTGGTTGATAACTTACAAATATAAGGAATTATTTTATTCATCAAAGTATGCACCCATATTGTCTATACACTTTTGCCATTTAAGCGGCAGGTTGTTCAAGCCGGTGGTATAAAACCCTGGCGGACGAGAATCAATGAATTCCTGGAAGGCCAGTTTTACAGCATTGTCGGTATTAAACTGTTTTCCTATTAAAAAGTTGTCCAAATTGCGGAAGAAGTAGTAGTCAGTGAGGGCTAGGTTTGGTGAGTATGGAGGATGATGAAGAAGTTCCAACTCCAATGTAGTTTTGCCACATTTGTGCTGTGTGTGGTCTAGCGTTATCATGCAATAAGATAGGAGTCGATCTGTTGACCAATCTAGGCTGTTTTTCTTTAAGTTTTTGCATAATTTCGACCAGTTGGTTGCAGTATATTTCTGCTGTGATCGATGAGCCAGGTTTTTTTTTTGTTTTTAAATTACGCGCACAGTTTGCGAATAGCTGATTTAGCGGGTTTTGCAACTGCAAGGTTGACAAAAATAGCAGGATTTGGAAAAGTACCAAATTTGCGTTCCTTATTTTAAGGGATATATAGCGATTTTTTTGCCCAATCTATAGTTAAATCGATAGCCATTTTAATAACGAATCGAACGATATATATTTTGAAAGTAGTTTTACTTTACTCCAATATAATCGTAATTTAAAAAAATAATAAAAAAATAACTAATAATATATAATAATTAATAATAACTTACATTAACAACAGTTGGTTTCTGCATTTTTTCACTGCATTTGAGGAACAAAGAAGAGCTGTAGAATCCTATAAATTAAAAATAAATAATTAATAAAATAGCTAAAAAATTAATAATTTAACTTACCGTCTTCGCAAGGATTTTGTCCCAAAAAATTAAGTTCTACAAAATCTTGACTTTTATCAACATTGAAAAAAATTTTTTGGGCACTTCCAAAAGGCACCTGGAAATTTTTTCCACCACAAATTGGAGAATTACATATATTTCCATTATCACAAATATTTATCGAATATTTTTTTCCAATAACAGATTCAACCTAAAAAAAAAGATAATATTTACCTTTTATTTTTTAAGCGCTACACATGTATCGAGGTTTATAACAGAAGGTGAACATGAAGTATTTAAAGTTTAATTTCAGTAGATTTATTGAAGTGTAATTTGTAGTTGAGCAGGTGTTGAATGCCGGGCACGTAATTTTATGTGGTACATCTGAATTTACAATATATGGATTCTGTTTGTAAACAAGTGCATTATGTTCATTGCCGCATGAAATAAAATTAGTTTTAGTTGGACAGGAGCAGCTAAAAGATAAAAATGCAACTTGCAAGTACAAGCATATTAGTGCAGTTTTGTTTTCCTGCGACAAATGTAATGAACAAACTCGCATAGTATCAGTTACTTTTTAACTCAAAATATATACCCATGCCTTCCTCCTGTCCATAACCAAATCTGGACTTAATATTAACTTTCCCTCCATTATTCTTAAGAAAAGAAAAAACTAAGATGCCTATCTTTGTCCTGTCTTGAATGACAGCCAAAATCACTACAATTTGTTCTACTTTTATAGTTTTTCACAACTTCTATCGACATTCTAACAAAAATTCAACACTAGAACATATGTAATAAGTTCAAACAGTACTAGAGCGCCTAGTACAATATTTGACCATCAGACTGTGTATTCGAGCGTGTCAGTTCTCAATAACACATTTATTTTAAATCAGCAAAACAAATCCGAAGCACACCGTCAGATGGCAGCACAGTATGTGACGTCACACTAATACTGGTTGTTGATTCGTTAAGGCCTTATCACACTAGAACGCTATCCAAGTCTTATTTTTGTAGGTTTTTTTTCAGGATCCAAGTCTTCAGGTCTTGACATATCACACGGTATTTGAATATTAATTAAGACTTGGAAATTGTTTGTTTACCCATGCGCACATCGTGAAATTATGACAGTTGACAGTTATATTTTGACATAAACAAAAGACAAAGACGCGTCAGCTGTAAGACCTGGGTAAAGAGACCGAGAAATTGTATCCTGTTTCATTTGCCTGGTCTTCAAAACCTAGGTTTTTTCTTCATACTATCACACGCACAAGACTTCGATTCGAATGCAAAGACTTTAATTTTCCAAGTTTAGACTTGAATAATAACTCTAGTGTGATAAGGCTTTTAATTTGTTTGAACAGAATTCTTTAAAAAACTGAATTGTACCTTTATATTGTGTGGTAGATGAGTTAAATTTATTTTCTTCTGCAAAACTTCTTCAATAAGAGAACAATTTCTAATAATGGATTCTTTTTCTTTAACTATAGGGTATGGTAGAGTAGCTTTATAGGTTTTAGGTTTTTTTGTAGTATGTTTGGTAGTAACTTTGGTTTTGATCGTTGTTTTTTCATTGCTAACACTATTTTCCGTGGAATTTTCAGTCAACAAATGAACAGAATCTTCAGTAGAACTAACTATGGGTTTTTCAGATGTATGGACTATGTTTTCAGTAGAACTATGTACAGATATTTCAGACATATGAACTATATTTTCAGTAGAACTATGCACAGATTTTTCAGATGTATGAACAATTTCTTCAGTAGATGTACGAACAGATTTTTCTGTAAATGATTGATTCGGTTTTTCAGTCTGAGCATTATCAATTTGTTTTTCGGTTGTCACACTTTTTTCTGTACTTAATTCTCGAGTTTCAAAATTTTCTGTTTCATTTTTGTAATAATTTGGACATCCATATGGTGTTTTCCATTCAAACTCAATTTTACAAATTGTTTTTGATATCAAAACTGGCTCCAGCGTCTAAAATATTTAAGTGATAAAAATCAGCAAGAGTATTAAAACAAATTATTACACTAAAAACCCGATTTAACGGACTAATTGGGGGAGGGGTCTAACGTAGAAGAAACATATATTTGATCTTTAAACAGGGTGTTTGTTTGAAACGTGGCACCCCGAAAATCTCCTTTATTTGTAAAGATACAAAAAATCTTCAGAACAAAAGTTAAACTAGACAAAAAGGCCCATCTAAAGGTTACTATAAGAATTCTGAGGCACTTCTGGTTTCACCGGAAATGATGTCAACTTTTGATCTAACATAGGGAATCGATAATTTTATATTTTTTTCCTAAAAGTGCATTAAATTAGCTTTACAATGACACCAAAAATCATAATTTTATGTTAACCATTTCAAAATTTATTTACAAAATAATAATCAACATAAGTTCTACAAAATTGAACGTAGCAAGCTTTGAAAACAATAAAAAAAGAAACAAAATATCTCTAAAATAAACTGTTATAACTAGTTATTATATGAAGTAATTTAAATTTAAATTTTTCAATAAATGTTTTATAAATAACAAGAGTTTTTGTAAAATAATTGTAAAAACTAATAGTTTTTTTTTTTTTTTTTCTATATAGTCAAATAGTTTATTTTAGAGATATTTTGTTTCTTTTTTTATTGTTTTCAAAGCTTGCTACGTTCAACTTTGTATGTAAACTTATGTTGATTATTATTTTGTAAATAAATGGTCGCCATTTTGAAATGGTTATCATAAAAATATGACTTTTTGGTGTCATTGTAAAGCTAATTTAATGTACTTTTAGGAAAAAAATATAAAATTATCGATTCCCTATGCTAGATCAAAAGTTAACATCATTTCCGGTGAAACCGGAAGTGCCTCAGAATTCTTATAGTAACCTTTAGATGGGCCTTTTTGTCTAGTTTAACTTTTGTTCTGAAGATTTTTTGTATCTTTACAAATAAATGAGATTTTCGGGGTGCCCCGTTTCAAACAAACACCTTATATATGTAAACAAATAAGGGATTTATTGTTTAAATAAAACTCAAGTTGTTCACAGACTATTTTATTCTAGGTATTCACTCTTACAACGTATGAAAACATCTGATCTCTCTATCAAATTCTACGTGTGTTTTATAAAAACCAATTAGTGTAATGAGCCGTCATCATTATCGTTAATGAGTCGTTATCATTAGTGGCTCCAGATTACGGATTGCATCTTGATAACATTTTATGGTGACGTAACAGGGCTTCGTGGAAGGCTAGATGCTAACATATATATTTTTTTGTTTTATTTTGATCAGTTGCTTAATAAAAACTGCAAAAGCGAGATTTTATAACATATTTAATAATTAAAACAGATTTTACTCATGCTATTAAATCTATCAAAATCTAATTGGTGTTCATACACTGGAGAAAAATTGAAATTTTTTATAGAATTATGATTGGTTGAATTTTAACTATAGATCAGTCCGTTAAATCCGAAGTCTGTTAAATCAAAGGTTACATACCTCATTCTGTGCGACACAAACGAAACGAATCAGTGTTGAATGGCTTTCAAGACCTCGACATAAATTACCATCTTCAAAAATTAGATTTAGTTGATTATTTTTTATCGTAAATTTAATATCTTTTTCTGGTATGCGACCCAAAGACACAAATCTGCAAAAAAAAATGTAATTGACGATACATCGGAACTGATATTTTTTTATACGTCGGAATATAACTCTTTATGAAGTTTGTTTTTCAAAATATGTGTACTATAAATCTCATTTAAACCATTTAAATGTGACTTTAACCGTATAAATACTGAAATTTCATTATTAAATTTTTCTTTAAAAACTTTAATACGAGCTAAATGTTAACAAACACTTATTAAATAATTGCTTAGATTTCAGAACGGATTACTATCAAGTACTTATTTAAATTTCAGTTTTGAATAAAAATATTGAAAATGATAAAGTGAATCGTAAATGTTATGTTTTGAAAAAAAGTGGCGGCGCTTTGAAAGCCAAATCTCATTCTAACTAGCTTACGCGTTTTCTCTGACGAGTTATTTGTGGTGGACTTATACGGAACATTAACCAAAATTTAGTTTTAGTTTTTTGGAATTAAGAGACAATTTATTATTTAACAAAATTGTAGCCTGTCGTATAACAATTATGACGAGATGCTCCGTAAATACTTACAAAACACTGAAATGTGTAAAAATTTACAACTAACAAATTGGGAAAACTTTTTAAGATCGCAGCGCCATATGCGGCAAAGCTGGAACACTCGAAAGTGACATTAAACTTTTACTCGAGTATTTGTTTACATGAGAAAAATGAACAGTTGTATTTTTCCTGTTTTCCGAGCTTTTTTTTAATTTAAAGGTAATCTACGATTTACAAGATATGTAATAATATACTATTCTTAAAAAATTACAAGGAAATTTTTAGTTTTTCATTGTATTTTTAATTCTTTTTGACTCTATAAATATAATAACAACAAAAAATGTTAAATATATTAGTAAAAATTAATATCACTGCCTGAAAAAGTGGAAGAGCCTTTTAATATATCAACTGATGATTTAGGCAAATTTTGGTGGGATAAATGCTTTTTTTTCAGTCTTTTCTTGGACGAAAAAAATCACTTTCCATAAAATGCAACGAGCAAACATGCATGGGCTTGGATTTTTGCCCATTTTTAGTTTTTGGGTCCATAAAAACCTACGTTCCCCTTTCTCTCTGCCTCCAAACGGCGTTTCAATCGATATTTTTTTCGATTTAGGTAAATTATGGAATGTTTAACAATTTACATTGCGGCACACAACAAAATTGATTGTTTTTTTTTCATGATTCACAAAAATAAAATACAAACAACAAAAAAACAAATATTTCTCCATTGAATAAAACAAAACTATGTCACTTTCGTATCTTCCGCAAATTGTCACCAGATGTCAGAGCTTAGGAAGTTTCCCCTATTATTAAATAAAATTACCTTTTTCTTAAATCTGGTTCAGTTGTATTATAGCTGCAAATAGCTGAATAACTGTCACAACCAGTTTTTTCTGAATGTACAATCGGTCTGCATAAATTAATACTATAAATCACATTATTCTTAGTAAACTCATAATTTTCATCAAACAATACCAAAGGACGAAGGTCAAAAATATCATCATCAGATTTAAAAACACAATTTTCAGTACGTACTTCCGTATTTGGACAAGCTAGTTTTGTGTAAAATTCAATTTTCATTTCACAATTATCTTCTTTGATATTTATTTTTCCTTGTTTTTCTTTAGAAAAAGCGCATTTAAAATTAATTTTCACTTTATTACAACCTTCTCCATGTAATTCCATTTTGAGATTTCCATTTTTTGAGATTATAGTTTCATTTTTCCATCCATATATTAGTTCTTTTCCATTTTTCTCCACACAAATGGAGACGTTATTATATCCATTACATTGTAATGAACCACATATATTAATATTTAATAAACCATTTACTATAGGTAACTTTGAAAATGCTTGTTTTAAGTTACGTTGTTGTTCAAAATGCACATTTGTATTTATTTGACATTTATGATACACTTCAATCTGAAATAAAATAAATAAATTTAGTTTTAGTAAATACAAGAAAGTATTACTATAGTCGGATTGCTGATAAGTGACTGTTCGTTGCTACAAGTATCGATATACAATACTATATGCTTTCTCTGTCTATGTCATTATAATTATTGGCATACCCATAGTAACGTATAGTGACGCAAGTTGACAACTAACCTTCCAAATTATTTTAATAAAAAACAAAGCATTAGAAAGAAACGGCATGATTCGTAGATATCTTTACTAATTAAAGCACGAAAATAAATTCACAGCAGTACTCAAACAAACAAAATTATTAATTTTAAGACAATAATTATAAATAAAGAAAAATTTATACTCATACGTAAATTTTGGATTATAATTTGTTGTTTAATTAAATTAAATTTTTATGTTTCCCCTAAGTACAAAGTAATAAAATATTAAGTAATATATTTATTCATATAATATATTGCTACAAGTTGTATTTAAATGTTTATTTTTATTTTAAAAAAATTAGTCACTGTAATGCATGATATCGTCGTCATCTGAACTATCGCTGTCATTTCTTGTATTTATTATTATTGGATTAATATCATCAACAATCCTTTCCCTTTCCCAACATTCATTTATTAAATTTTCGATTTTTTTAACAGATTTTGCCCAAGTTTCACAACTAATCTGATCACAGGCTACTGCTACATTTTCAAAACTTCGTTATCACTATATCCGTTTTGACCAATATGTCTATCATAATAATTTTTTGTTACACCCCAAATTAGTTCAATGGGGTTAAACTGGCAGTGATAAGGAGGTAATCTTAGTACTTCATGACCATACGTTTGTGCCAATGTATCAATAAAATAAACTGGATCAGATTTTAATTTCCTTCGTTTTCTCGTGATTTTGTTAGTGAGAAGTTCAGATTTATTACATTTTATAATTCTACGAATTGTTGATTCCGAAATCTTCAAAGCAGCTGCTACTCTTTGATGGACACAAGATATATAAGTGGCCCATTGTTCTCTTTTTCGGAATTAAAATATTCCAGCAGATTTAAAACTTAAGTTTGTGAATTTAATAATAATTGGCCGCAAGCTCTATTAATTAATATTATTAACAGACAACTGACAGCTAAGACAAATAACAAAAAACATTTTTATAATCGCTGAAAAATGGTAACTAGATTATTATATGAATTCACTACTTGATACATACATGTAACAGTCACCTATCAGCAATCCGACTATACTAAGTATTTTTGCTTTAAGCCGCATACATTGACAAATTAAAGTGCGTAGAATGCTTTTCCCAGGAGATGAAGCCAGTAGCTCATCTGCGTAAAAAACCAGAATTCGTACAGTTACTTGGTTGCTAAGCAACGGATGTAGAACCGGCTGCAAACTGCACTGCGATTGTCATTGGCGCATATACGAGACAACCCTGGCCTCATCTCCTGAGAAAAGCACTCTACTATATGATTGGGCCCGAATCATCTAGCCTCTATTGTATTAGATTACTTTCATATATTTAACTTACAAAATCGGGACAAGCATATACAGTCTTCCATAATATATTATATCTACACGAACTGGAACTAATTAATACTGGCTTTTCATTGGCAGAAGAACACTTAAAATCTATTTGGGTAGAAATATGGCCTCCTAAACACGATGAACCATCTAAAAATTAAATTTGAAGTTAATAACAATGTGTAACATAGCATTTTTAAAAGCTGTCCGTTCAAGGTCATTAAAGATTCCAGATACAACAATATGTATTCCAAAATTTGGGCATACAACAGTCTTTGTATTCTTATAATGACTGATCATGAGCCTTTATCCATTGTACAAATTATTAATATTATCATTATTTGTAAAAATCTACCTATTTAATCTAGTACTTTGGGTATAAAAAACAAATTAAAATTAAAATATTATTAAGTTCTGTGCCTGTTTGATGGCATGTTGCCAAAGAACAAATTAAGTGACCTTGATTAGACAGCTTTTAAAAATTATACTTTCTGAAAATTTCTAACCAGTAAATATAATGCTGATTTTATCGTCATAGGGTTGTAGACCAGAAGAAAATATTCCTAAATTTTTATAATTTCCATTTTTATCAAGTTGGCAAATCTGCGTACCATTATCTACAAAAAAAAAGATATTTATTATAAATAAATAGATATTTGTTCGGTATAAATCTTAAATTAATTTCTTACATGAACAATCGTCGTCGAAGTCTGAAGTCAAGTTTCCACAAATATTCAAAAAAATCGTTGATAAATTTGATAAGATTCTATAATCGATTTTTGAGAAAAGTGGTTGCAAATCATACATATAATTTTCTATATCTTTCACCTGAAATCAATAATCACAATTAAATACATATATATAAGCTGTTCATTTTTGTAAGAACAAACTAAGAGGGAATTTTGTTTTCAATAGTTTGCACCTTTGAAGCTGTATGTCATGTTGGTATTAAAAAACCTCACTTTTTTAAAATGTCGATCCATTTGACATATGTCATAATGAAAAATGATATCTTAATTATAATGATCATAACCTTATCAACCTAAAGTTGGTTTTACAGTGTAAGGAATATTTTTAATTGACATTTAAAGTCAGTAACACACTATAAAAGTAACCAAAATAACCAGATTTAGTTTGTTCTTACAAAAGTGAACTGCTTATACCAAGCAATTGGCTAGTCAATTAAAAAATACAATTGCTCTATACTTCAATTTTTAAATTTTAAGTCTCCAATTTTTAAATAGACCATATTAGTGTGTCGTCACATACATGTGCTGCCATCTGAGAGCTGAGTCATTTGGAAGTTTTTGACTGGTTTAAAATACATGTGACATTACTTTTGTTACCTTAATTTTATGAATATCTTCAATTTTGGAGCAAAAAATATGTATTTTTGATAAATATATACTAATATATACAGTCCAGATACTTTATATTATAGAATAATGATTTTATAAATATATAAATACGGATTCGAAGATATATTTATATGTTACGCTTTTAAATAATATGAAAATCGAAATATCTTTAGTATTTATTTAATTAACACTAAGTAATTATTAATATTTTGTTTTAGAATGCATAATGGTGTATTGTTTTGCTCCAAATTGTAACCATTACAGCTACATTCTTAATTGCAATTTTTTTCGTTTTTTGACAGATGAAAATGAAAAACAATAATGGATAAAATAAAAACAACAAATTGTTCCTTCAAACCATTTAGATGTGGCATACACACTTATTGCTATAGTCTGTTCCAAACGGTTAAGCGGAACTAGATTTTGCAATCTAGTTACTTTCATCGTTTAAATCGTGCTTTTTGGCCGTGTTGTTTAAGCTTTGTAAATCATACTTGCAATAAACATTTTTTGCTGATTTTTTTCATCATTTTTAAATGTCATTTTCTTTAAATGTTAATTTTTTGTCTCATTCTTATTACAAATTTCCCAATTATTTATATTTTTGTCATTAAAATATACAAAAAAAATAATTTAATTTTGACATATATACTTCGTTTCCATGGTTTCATTGTTGGAATTTTAAATTTTGACATTCCAACGTGAAAAATGAAATAACCCTAGCAAGGTCCCTTCTCGTGACAACCCAAAAGAACAAAATTCCCATTTAGTTCCGCCTAAGCGTTTGAAACAGACTGTATGTTACTTGCCATCATAACGATTATTAACGTAAAATTTTCAAAATTAACCTGCAAATAATATTGTTCTACAAAAATAATGACATTAAATTATAATGTATAAAATAAGAATTTTAATAAATAAATATTGACTTGTAGTTTTGATGTGAAGCATTCTCTTACTTTGAAAACTTAATTTATATTTCCAAAATACAATTTAACAAAAAAAAAAACATGTTAAATTCAAATAAAAGGAATCCAACAGCGAGACGGCAGCACTGAATCCCATTTTGTGATGTAGTTACTAATATGGTCTATTATCTTCTTACGGAACTAAATGGAATTTTAATTATTTTAAATTGTTACGAGCTAACTTTTTAACGATTGAAGTGAGCAAAAGCCTCATTAAAACGTTTGAAAGTTGCTAGATTTCAAAATCTAATTCCGCACGAAGCTAAAAAACAAATATTACCTGACAATTAATAGGCCGTTTGATGCAAACGAAATCAGTTTCAAATAAAAATTTGAATTCTCTCCCAACTTGTCCCGCTGGTACAAGATATGTAATATTTTTCTTCAAAAAACGATTACATTTAAATTCAATCACTGTTGTTGTTTTTTCTGTAAATAAAACAAATGTATAAAATTTTAAAACACTATTACAATAACTTACTTTTGTTCCCGTTTAAATATCTGTAACTCAACGCAGGAGGGTTGTATGACACTAATGTAGATACGCTATGTTCATTATATAATCCTAATATGGTAACGTTCTTTGATTTATCGTCTATAAGACAAGACGATACATCATTATTTTCTTCACTTTGGCATTCTGGTACAGTTCCGCAGATATTAAATAAAAAACGTTTGTCTCCATATTTTATTTCATAACCTTTTGCATTTTTCAAATATTTTAAATCAAGAGTTACATCTCCAATAATAATTTTGCATAAATCACTGAAAAATAAAACATATTATTGTTGCAAATATATTTTTGTTTTTGTAATTTTTAGGGTTTTGTAGGTATGATCAAAAAACCCTTATACCGTCATTTTGTCGTCTGTCTGTTCGGTAAAAATTGTAGCCAAACGGCTAAACCTAAAGAGTTGAAATTTGGCATGCTTATACAACTCTTTGAACCGCATATAGGAAAAATACTAAAACATCTATAAAACATA
Source organism: Liopterus haemorrhoidalis (assembly GCA_963971575.1). Lineage (NCBI taxonomy): Eukaryota > Metazoa > Arthropoda > Insecta > Coleoptera > Dytiscidae > Liopterus > Liopterus haemorrhoidalis. Next base: position 58,743,765 of record OZ020616.1, on the reverse strand, counting down.
TCCCCCTAAAAATATAAACAAATATCTGCTCATCGAAAATGAATCATTTGCTAACAATTCAATGAACCCACACACAAACTTTGACGATGAGAAAAATGGTATTTAAAATACAAATACATTCACTAAATTTGGCTTTCACAACATTCAACTGTTCCCAAAACATAGAAAATTAGTGATAGAAAAGCATCCCCTAAAATGAGGTGATAGCAGTTACTGCAGGTTATTTTAAAGACTGTCTGGAGAGCTACTGTATGGATGGGTTCGGAGCATCGTTGGAATAAATGTATCGATGTAAACGGTTAAGATAAAATTTATTTTACATTGAAAAACCAAATCGTTTGCTGTGAAGCCGGTAATTTATTGAACAGCCCTTATATTTTGTACTAGCCATAACCTAATTAATAAATTTATTATTTCAGGAAGAATTCGTAAATTAGAAAAATGTGTACATATTTAACTTACTCAGGAACTTGTCTTTTATGAACAAAATGGGGCAAAGCCGTTATTGTTAAATATAAGTTTAAAAGCACTAAAAACCTTATTTTTTTACGAAACATTTTAACGAAATCAACTGTATATTATTAAAAAAATATATTTATAACTTGAAATTATAAGTTTTGGGTGTTGTCAGGAAATAATTTAAATTTAAATCCGTAATGTGCACAAATTTAGGTTAAGTCACTTCTTTATTCTGTTTGTACTTTTATTATTCACTGTTTATTAAATTAAAGATAATTTAGTATGATGTAAATGGAACACCAAATTTTTTAGAACATTTTTACCGGCGTTCAACATGTTTATGTCAAAATACAGTAATTTAATTACACCGTGCGTGACTGAAAAATAACGTAATGTACGGGGGAACCCCCTTCTGCGGCATTAAATGCGACAATTGAAATTTTTGGCGCATTGTTTTTAAACTGCATACAACAGCATAAAAAACAATTCCACTAATGTTATTAATTAAAAAGCTCTAAATCAGCATAAATGTTATCAAAGATCATGTCTTATTTTTAAGTCGGTGTTTAGAGAGATAAAATTTTTGAACATAAGCAAAATTAGCTGAGGCACAGGGGCGTAACTACGGGTCCGCGGGGAGCACGTTATTTAGGGGGCCATCGAACCTCTAGATTTTTATTTTAATGGTCAACTGATTTTTTCCGGTAAAGAAGCAGCGGAATACTAATAGTTCATCTCTAAAATAAAAATATACAGACCAATTCTGTAACTCAGTTACTATGATAATAGTAACTAAATGTGTCTCTATGATAGGGTGACCATTCGTCCCGCATTTTAACATTTTGTCCCGCATTTTAACATTTTGGATTTGGGAGATGAGGACCTTTTTTTTGCTCTTCACTTGGATTTGGGAGGTGAAGACCTTTTTTTTGTTTGCTCTTCACTTGGATTTTGGGAGATGAGGACCTTTTTTTTTTGCTCTTCACTTGGATTTGGGAGGTGGACATTTTTTTGCTTTTCACTTAGATTTGGGAAATAAGGACCTTTTTTTGCTCCGTCCCGCATTGCCTTCTTAAGAAAATGGTCACCCTACTCTATGAGCAAGGTCAGTTACTATCATGAATGAAAGTCATGAAAGAGTTGTATAAGCATGCCAAATTTCAACTCTTTAAGTTTAGCTGTTTGGCTACAGTTTTTACCGAACAGACAGACAGACGACAAAATGACGGTATTCAAAATGACAAACAGACCAATTCTGTAACTCAGTTACTATGATAATAGTAACAAAATTTTTCACTATGAGCAAGGTCAGTTACTATCATGAATGAAAGTCATTATACTTTTTATAATATTTTATCTTGTAGTAAAGTTACTACACAGTAATTTTTTACAGAATTGATCTGATAGTGAATTAATATATTAAATAATCGCAGCTGAGATGTCCTAAGGGCTCGAGGAGGTCACATTCTATACTAAAATTTTCAATTTTGTTCAAGTTTTATTAATTTTTTTCCTCAACAATTCAAAAATTTTATTTTTACCTTGTAAACTTAATAAAAGTTCCTCTTTCAGTGGATTTTTTTTTCCTGCAGGCGAGTTAAGTGCAGTTTCTGTATTAAACAACATAAAAAAAATTGTGAAGTGTGAATTTTCACACATTGCAGGGTTTCGCAAGTATATAATAAGTGAAGGCGGCATGCTGAGTGTGTAGGACAAAATTGGCTTTGAATCAATGCCAATGAAATTGAAACACAAAAAATGCCTTATTTTCCGAAAACATAATCTGATTAAAAATTCCTGTTGCACTATTCCGATTCAGACTAATGTACATTATGATGAGCACATATTTGTTTATATTTTTAGGGGGATGTTTTTTAGATGTTTTAGTATTTTTCCTATCTACGGGTCAAAGAGTTGTATAAGCATGCCAAATTTCAACCTTCTAGGTTTAGCCGTTTGGCTAAAATTTTTACTGAACAAACAGACGACAAAATGACGGTATAAGGGTTATTTGATCATACCTACAAAACCCTCAAAACATTTTGTTCTTTTAAATATCCTTAGACAAATCTTGTATGTATAAATAGGTAAAAAAAGTATTAACATACAATTACGATTTTATTAACATTTTTTCTACAAAGATGTATCCCATCCATTCATCCACTTTAATCTTGAATTTCTTCGTAAAGTATTCCCGTTCAATTTCTTTGGATCATTGGTAAATTTTTCTGTAGATTCCAGCACATCGGCTGTTGGTTTTAATTCTTTTATAACTACAAACTCCCCATTTTCTTTCAGTAATGTGTTATCCAAATCATTTTCCGTAGGAACTCCATTTGGAAATGTAATTGGTGTTATTTCAATTAAATGTTTAATTTTCCAAAGCACTGAATTAACTTCTGGAATATTTTTAACTACTGCTACATCTCCTTGCTGAAAAAATTAAAGATTTTAAAATAAAAAATTAAATTTATATACTCTACGTACCTTTCCATCTAATTTTAATGCTTTCAAAATTTCTTTTTCCCAGTAAGGATTACCTCGTATGGGTTTTATTCTACGAACTTTGAAGAGTTTAGTAGGTTCATAGGGTGGATCTTTTTCACCTGGAAAGCTTTAAAAGAAATTAAACTAAAGAAAAAGAATTAATAACCTTACTTTTACCGTGGATAATAAGTGAAACCTGGATATTTAACACCTTCATTTCTCCATTTATAGTTTTTTATGTAATTTCTTAAAGATAAAGTTAACGGTGTACTAGTTTTTAATAACTGAGACATTATTTTTGTATTTAAATTAAAGTTGTGTCCCTTGACAAGTCTTGTTTGTACCTTAACCTAAGTAAAACACGTTAATGGAAAAAAAATTAAATATTATTTTAAAAAATATATTTAAATTACAATTCTTAATTCAGTTGTTTATATAACAATTTTTTCCTCTTCACTGGGCTACTGCAGCATTTGCAGCTATACTTGGGCTATTAATGACTTCGCCTAGACTTTCCAAAAGTTCTTTACGGTAATCATCAAAATCTCCATCTACTTCGTTAATTGTTTGGTCTTCGATAACATACAAAGTGCAGTCCGTATCACGAATAAGTCTTTCATCGTGAGAAACAATAATAACACCTCCGTTATATTCATTTATTGCCTCGGCTAAAGCATCAATTGATTCAATATCTAAATTATTGGTGGGTTCATCCTACAAAAAAATATAAATTTTTATACATTTCAGGGTTTCGTATGGTTAGCATGGGATATTTTTATAATTAATTTTTTTTTTACCAAAATAACCACGTCTGGAGCATTTAGACAGAGTTCGGCAAGAGCGACTCTAGCTTTTTGTCCACCGGAAAGATCCATCATTTTAATAGTATGAGCATGACCAGCCAATCCAAAGGTACCTAATTGTTTCCTAGCTTTCTCGTACTGTAAATCGAACAATCGCATCAGATATTCGGAAGGAGTTTCTTCCGCAGTTAAATGTTCTCCAGAATGCTGATCGAAACGACCTGAAAATTAGACAAAATAAATATATCCTTAAAATCAGGAACTGAGAACAAAAAACTATTCGTATCATCACGGAATGAAAACAAAATATACTGTTTACGTTCTTTACGTTACGTGGGAGAGTAGGTAGGTAGGTAGATTAAACCGCTATTAAATATTATCAATTTCGTTTTTGTTCTTGAACAAAAAAAAAAGATTTTCATTTTTGTTATTTTAAAAATTACAGTTATTTTGTTTTTGGTCCTTTCTGACTAAATAGATAAATTTACCAATTCTCAAACGATGATTCCGTTTAAGTTCTCCTTGATTGGGTTCTAGGTCTCCAACTAACAATTTTAAGAATGTAGATTTTCCAACTCCATTTGGTCCTACGATAGCTACTCGACTGCTCAAATCAATACCAAAATCAGTCTTAATAAACAATGGTTTTTGTCCAGCATAAGCAAAATTAACATTATGAAGTCCCAAAATTGGTGGTTGTAAAGGTGGAGGATCTGGGAATGAAAATTTAACCATATACTCCTTCGGTTTTTGTAAAAGTTCCGTAGGTCCATTTTCATCATCTGGTTTCTGAATCTTCGATCGATTCTTTTCTTGTTTTCTCGTTAAGGCTTCCTTCTGTTTCTTCTCAGCCTGCTTCTTACTCGATCCATGTGCCTTCAATTCTTTAATTCTCTTCTCCTGTTTCTCATATTCTTTAACCATTTCTTTCTTCTTTTGTACATACATTTTTTTAAACATAGAATAATTTCCTTTGTAATAATACAATTTTTGATTGTCTAAATGTATAATTTCATTACAGACATTATCTAAGAAAGATTGATCGTGAGAAACAACCAGCAATGTTTTTTTCCAGCCTTGTAGATAACTAGAAAATCATAAAAAATTAATGTAAAGTAAAAAAATTCATGTGAAGTGTGAATTTTGATACATTTCAGGGTTTCGCAGGTATTTAGTAAGTGAATGATGATTATTTGGGATGCCAAAACAAATTTTATGTTAAAATATTTTTTTGTTAATTTTAATTCGAATGGCTAATACTATTATTCAGGTTTCTAAATATGTACAGTTTTTTTTTTTTTTATAGCAAGGTTCATTAAGATTTTGAAAATTGCGCCTATGGCTCCATTGGTTGTTATAAGTTATAAGCTCCACCCCTCTGATTTCGTGTATTCAACAATTTCCACTGGTTATTAAATTTACGCTTTTAAAATTAAATGAAACATTTGCCAAAATATAACTAGAATTTTGTAAAAATAATTTAAACAAAATAAAAATGCAAAAAAAAAACAAAAAATTATATTGTTTCCTCTCACAGGGATCGAACTCATTTTGCTGGGTAAGAAGCGAGCACCATAACCACTACACCAGGATACACCTTCTAGTCTAGTGTGTTACATAACTATAACTTTTGTATAATAATAGCCAAAAAACACAAAAAATGCGTTTTTTTCCAAAAACATAATCTGATAAAAAATTCCTGTTGTACTATTCCGGTTCACACTAATGTACATTACTTAGAATTTTTTCAGATTTTTAATTTAAACCATCTGGGCTACAGGGTGTAGGACAAAAAAAAATTTGCACAATTTTGGAAAAAATCGCTTCAAAATTATTTATTTTGCAAAAATAAAAATTTGATCGTTAATCCACGTACCAAGGGCTTTCATTTGATACCCTACTCAGAATTAAAAAAAACAAAAAAAATTAAATTCACAGAACCGAACAGACATACAGACAGACAGGGAGGCAGACAGACAGACAGACACACAGACAGACAGACAGATAGACAGACAGACGACAAAATGACGGTATAAGGGTTTTTTGGTCATACCTACAAAACCTTAAACAGTAATGTATATTGGTAACGCGTTACCGTCACAGCTTGATCCACAACGCGCCCATAAATGTTTCACTTAAAAAAAAGTTACTTACTTGTCCAACCAGATAACCGCGTTCAGATCTAAATGATTGGTAGGTTCATCAAGAAGAAGTAAAGTTGGTTCAATATACAACGCCCTGGCTAAACTAACTCTCATTCTCCAACCACCGGAGAAGTTCTTCGTAGCTCTATTCTGCATCTCTCTACTAAATCCAAGACCAGCTAGGATTCTCCTAGCTCTGGGTTCAGCGGAATCAGCACCTATAGCTTTTAACTCAGCGTACACTTCACTCAAACGATCCTGAACAGATAGATCACCATTTTCTACTTTCTCAGTCAACGATTTACACTCGTCAAGTAGTTCTGTACGTTTAACATCGGCTTTAAGGACGGATTCAACTGCGGAAAAATCATCTGCTACGATTTCTTGTTCGCAGTATAAAATATCAATATTTGGTGGTATTGAAAAAGCTCTTTGAGCTATATGACGCAGTAAAGTAGTTTTACCATGCCTAAAAAGAAATAAATAAATAAACAACTTACAGTAAACATATCTGGGAATTGAATTTGTGGCCCTATGCTCCATAAAAAATCATTAGGAATGATAGCTCTCTCGAAAATTGTGTTAAATAAATTTATCTTGAAAATATAAATTTATAAATGAAAAAAAAATATTTTAAATAACCATATTGTATATTATTATATTATTTTAGTTTCATTTCTTGTAATAGTCAATACCCTAAACGCTTCAGAGTCAAGGTGAAATAAAGAATATATAATTTATCTTACCCGTTTGGTCCAACTAAACCGTATCTTCGTCCACTTGCAATCAAAAGACTTGCGTTAACAAATAAATCCTTTCCTTTCGCAGCGATACTGAAGTTTTCTATTTTAATATCGACAGCATTTTCTAGAGCTGCCATTTGACCAGCAGTTTTTTGAGCTTGCGATACAGTAAAATTACTATCTAATTCGGAATGACCTTGGCCACCTTTTTTTGTTAATGTTTCCATTTGTTTTTCATATTCTTGTTGTTTTTTAAGTTTCTTTTTTTCTTTGTGTGTTAGTTTTTTTTCTGGAGCTTCATCAATTTGAAGATTTTCAATCTTTTCAGCTAATTCTTCGATTTTTTCTGGTTTAGAAGATTTTTTAGGTTCTTCAGGGGTATCTTCTATTTCTTCAATTTTCTTGTCTTTCTTACTTTTTTTATCAGATTTTTTAGGTTTTTCTTGAATTTCCTCTATTTTCTCTTCCACATCTTCATGATCACTTTCTTCAATTTTCTTATCTTTCTTATTTTTTTTATCAGATTTTTTAGGTTTTTCTTGAATTTCTTCTATTTTCTCTACATCTTCATGATCACTTTCCTCAATTTTCTTATCTTTCTTACTTTTTTTATCAGATTTTTTAGGTTTTTCTTGAATTTCTTCTATTTTCTCTTCCACATCTTCATGGTCACTTTCTTCAATTTTCTTATCTTTCTTACTTTTTTTATCAGATTTTTTAGGCTTTTCTTGAATTTCTTCTATTTCCTCTTCATCATGATCACTTTCTACAACTTTCGTTTCTTTTTTATTCTTTTTATCCATTTTCTTGGGCTTATCTTTAACTTCATTCATCTCTTCCATATCTTCATCATCCAACATTTCAAAACCTTTCTTAATTTTCTTTTTATCTTTCTTAACCGGTTTCAAAATATCTTCATCTGACTCTTGTTCTAATTCATCTAAATCTTTTTTCTTAGTTTTCTTCTTATCTTTTTTCGAAATTGGCTTTACGATTTCCTCCTCCGACTCAGATTTAGGGATTTTTAATTCAACATCTTTATCATCATCAGACCAATCGTCTTTTTTACCTTTTTTTGATTTTTTAGGTGCTGCTTTTTTAGGCTGAGTTTTAGGGTTACTTACTTGGGATTTATCATCATCAGAAACTTCATCTTCCGATTCAGACATAGCCTTCTTTTTGTTTTTCGCTACAAATATAATAATATAAAACACATAAAACTTGAAATATACAATATGTTTGTTTGTAGAGTCATTTCTATTGATTTCAATCGAAGTCAGAGTTTGTAGTCCGTTAAAATTATTCATTTTTGTGGGAGATAGGAACAAATCATTAAAAATTACTCTACGAACATAGGTATTATTGTGCAATACCTTTTTTTTGGGATTTCTTAGCGATTGGCTTTGCCAAATCTTCATCGGACTCTTCTTTAGTTTTAATATCAAATTTCTCATCATTATCACTCCAATCATCACCAGTTTTACCCTTTCCTTTGCCTTTTTTGACCGGTTTTGCACCTTTTTTTGAGGTTACATCACCTTTTGCTTTTTCATTATTAGTAATTTTCGGTTTTTCTTCAAATTCATCATCAAAATCTTGGTTTTTCTTGTTTCCACGTTTTTTAGACATTTTAAATTAAATATTAATAAAGTATTTGTTACAGAAATAAATAAAATATGCTGATATATTGAACTGGAAACGTGCGTAGAACAAATGTCAAAGTGAAAGGGTGCGAGAAATTTTTATGAAATAATTTCCCTAAAATATAAATAATTTTAATTCAAATACATCATATTTATCATAAATAAAGGCATATATTTCTAAATAAATTAATTATTTTCGATTTTATAGTATTTAACCCTCATAAACTGAAGCAAATTTATATTTTCTACGTCAATTTTTCTCCAAATTATTAATAACCTTGGCCAATACCCAGCTCAATAATTTATTAATATATTACTTATTTTTAATAACTACAGTTTTTTCCATTGGGATTTGAAGAGTGAAAGTGTCCTATTGGCTCGAAATTTAAACAATGAAGATAAATAATGTTTACTAAATGATAAATCTTTTATAGAAAGGTCAAAAGTTGTGTTTATATATTATAAAAGTATAAACATTGTTCATAATTGTCCAAAATGTCACGAATGCCGCCTCTTGTAAGTAGTAACCTTAATAAATTAATTAAAGGCGTATTAATTGTTTTAATTTCAGCGTAAACTCAAGTCGTTCTGCCTCGTAACACTGAGCGGGACAGCATGTTTTGGAATTGTCAGTATTTATAAAGGAAACGACAAGTTTTACAGCAACATCGTAATGCCTGTAATGCATAAATTTAGTCCAGAAACCGCTCACAATTTAGCTGTTACAATAAACAAATATAATCTACTTCCGAGATCCTCATACCAAGATCCAGAAATATTGGTACGTTAATTATTTAAACATTTGATTGTTATAATAATTATTTTTGTTATAGAAAACTGTAGCTTTCGGAAAAGAATTCTCCAATCCAATTGGTGTTGCTGCAGGTTTTGATAAACAAGGTGAAGCAATAACTGGTTTATCAAAACTTGGTTTTGGTTTCATTGAAGTTGGTTCCGTTACACCAGAACCACAACCCGGGAATCCAAAACCAAGAGTATTTCGTCTTCTTGAAGATTCCGCTGTTATTAATAGGTAAAATTCTATTTTATTAATAAGAGCATCGAACTTATTATTTTGTCCTTGAACTATAATTATTAATTGTTTTAGATATGGATTTAATAGTGACGGTCATGAAATAGTTTATGAGAGATTAGAAAAATTACGAACAACAAAAGTAGACAGTATTGTTGGAGTTAATTTAGGAAAAAATAAAACTTCAGAAGATGCTATTAATGATTACGTACTAGGTATTAAGAAGTTTTCAGCGGTAGCTGATTATTTAGTCATTAATATAAGCAGGTAAGGACAGGTTTTTCATTTTAGACACATAAGCAAAAAAAAAACGACCAACTTTGGACCATAGTTATTGTTTAAATATCAAAAAACCTTAAAAAATTGGCCTAAAAATCAAAAATATACGCTATTCCAAACGTTTAGGCGGAACTAATTGGAATTTTAATTTTTGTAAGTTGTCATGAGCTCTTCTTTTATGGTTTGAAGCAGGCTTTTGCTAAACAAAATTATCAAAAGTCTCACTTAATCTGTAAAAGTTACTGAAATTGAAAATCTAGTTCCGCCTAAACGTTTGGAATAGCCTGTTAGAACGCTTAAGTCGCATTCAGACCTCTTTAAATTAACAAGTTATAGACTTTTCGTTGTTACGCTCTGACTTATGTTTTAATGCATTCCTTTAACGTTCCATGTACCGTTCACATCTGTTCAGAGAGAAACAAAACCCTAACATCCTCTTTGCATCTGTTATAAATTAGTACGTTACGAATAGCCCATCTGTGAATTTTGAAACCTACTATTTAGCTTCGTAAAATATTTTATATGTATTATCGTTCTTATAATTCTGTTGTCTTAGATTTTAATTACCTAATTACCTAAATTGATCATATTTACTGTCCGTCTTTGTAATTTTGAGTAAGATTTGTTAATGATGATATTATATAAAGGCATTCGATAACTACGGTGTCACTGATAGAATTCGATAGCCAATGTGTTTATATGTCTGTCTCATTAAAACATCTCACTAGCTTAGGGTGATCATTCGTCCCGCATTTTGACTCTGCGTCCCGCATTGTTACTTGCCCGCAAAATGTCCCGCATTTTGATATTTGTCCCGCAAAATTTCCCGCATTTTTAATTCTAACTAACTTTACATCAATTTAACTATCAGTGCTCTACTTTTCCTATAGTTTGATAATGATAATTTTTGAATTTTGATATTAAAATGTGTATATTTACATTATACCATGAGTTCTGAAAGAAATTACATAAGGGTTGGCTATGGAAAATAAAAGTAATGTAATCAGCAAGCTTTAGAATTAATTAACTGTCATGACTTTTGTTGTTGTCATAAGTTTATATTGTTATATAAAGCCTGCAGTAGACATTATTTTATTTTTCCATAGCCAACCCTTATGTTATTTCTTTTTGAGCTCGTGGTATATGTAGTTATCAGTGTAATTTATTTTTTTTGTGATATTTTTTATTCAATTGTTAATTTTTTTGTCGCGGTAATTAAATTATACTAGCCACAATTGTTAAATCGTTTAATACATTTTTGTTATCTTTTGTACTCCTTCCCTCTCATGTACGCAGAGCCGTGTTTTGGCGCCCTTAGCAAATAAAAACAAGGTTCTCACCTCCCAAAATCCAAGTGACGAGCAAAAAAAAAAAGGTCCTCACCCTGGACCGTCCCGCATTGCCGTCTCAAGAAAATGGTCAGCCTACACTAGCTATAAGTTTAGAAAATTATGCACAATCCACAACAAAGAGCGTATTAAATTTGGAGGTCTGAACGGTTTCACGTCTTATCATATGACAAACTTTCTGGTGACAGTGAACAGTCCAAAGCTACAGTGCATAAGCTATTGATTTAAGAGCTCTGAATGCGGTTTTAATGTTTTTAAATATTATATTTAATCTTCACCCTTCAAAATTAGTTTATTAATAGGTTCTAATCCAAATCTGTTATATTTTTCAGTCCAAATACACCAGGATTACGATCCATGCAAAATAAGAAAGTTTTACAAGATTTACTCTCTGCATTAATAAAAACAAGAAATGGTCTTCCGAAGGATCAACAGCGTCCATTACTATTAAAATTGGCTCCAGATCTGAATAAAGAAGAAAAGAAAGACATCGCGGATGTCTTAAAAAAACCAGAATGTCGGGTAGATGGCCTCATAATCTCAAATACGACGATCGAAAGGAACAGTTTGAAAAATACAGAACATGCCAATGAATCTGGGGGATTAAGTGGAAAACCTTTGAGTAATATTTCAACAGAAATGATTGCCGAAATGTACAAACTAACAAATGGGATCACTATTATCGGTAAATATTTTATCTTATCTATTGGAAATTTTATTTACAATACTTTTTTAAGTATTCTCCGAAAAATCATTTTTCAGAAATAGATTTCAGAACTATAACTAGATTTTGTAATCTAGTAACTTTTATAGTTTGCTTTGAGCTTTTGACTATTTTGGTTAAGCTTTGTAAATCATACTTACAATAAGCATTTTTATTTTTAAGTTAATATCATTATAAAATGTCATTTTCATTACATTTTGATTTTTTATGTCATTTTTAATACAAATGTCTCATTTCATAAATTCTTACATTTTCTAAAAATTTTAAAATTCATTATATAGGCCAGTGTTTCTCAACAGGTGGTCCGCGGACCACCAGTGGACCCATGAAAAATTTTAGTGGTCCGCGAAAGTTATTTTCGAGTACACTTCTATACACTTTTTGTATGCACATTTTTTATGTAAATAGTTTATATTTTGTTTATTTTCTGTAAACTTTCTGCGATTTTCTACAAATATAATAAATGTATTTAGTATAGGGTGACCATTTTCTTAAGAAGGCAATGCGGGACGGAGCAAAAAAACAAGGTCCTCATCTCCTAAATCCAAGTGAAGAGCAAAAAAAAAAGGTCCTCATCTCCTAAAATCCAAGTGAAGAGCAAAAAAAAGATCCCCACCTCCCAAATCCAAAATGCGGGACAAAATGTTAAAATTCGGGACTTTTGCGGGACAAAATGTTAAAATGCGGGACAAAATGTTAAAATTCGGGACTTTTGCGGGACAAAATGTTAAAATGCGGGACGAATGGTCACCCTAATTTAGTAACACATTCAATATATTTGTTTTCTTGCAAAAAATTAACCAACAATTATTATTAGTGGTCCGCGTTAGAAAATTATATAATATACTGGTCCGCGGTGCGTTTTTGGTTGGTAAACACTGATATAAGCTATTCCAAACATTTAGGCGGACTAGATTTTGAAATCTAGTAATTTTTATCTATTAATTCGGACTTTTGGTCATTTTGTTTAAGCTTTGTAAATCATACTCACATTGCAAATTCTAGATTAAATTGAATGTCATTATAAAATGTCCTTTTCGTTGCATTTTAATTTTTTGTCATTAATAAAAATTTCCTATTTATTTATTTTATTTGTCTTTAAAATACATAAAAATATGTTATATTTTTAATAAATGTCATTCGTTTCCATGGTTTCATTGTTGGAATTTTAAATATTCACATACCAAACGTGAAACATGAAATAACCCAATTTAGTTCCGCCTAAACGTTTGGAATAGCCTTTAGTTTTTATTAGAAGATCATATCTTAAGCAGGATTAAAATGTCAGAAAAAGTAAACCTGTAATATATGAAAAAAAATATGATTTTCCGCGTTTTCATGCAGCATGCAAAGAATTAAAGTTTGTGTCATAAAGCCCCTATAAAAAAATTGGCATGCAAAAAGGTGGAAAAATTTTGGGTGATTTAAAATTTCACAAAACTTTTCCGAAATTTTCCACCCTTGGGCCAACGAGGGCCGCATGTCAATTTTTTTATAGGGGTTCTATGACACACAATTTTAAAAACGCGGAAAATCATATATATTTTTTTTTATTACAAGATCACATGACCGTTTGAGCCCTTTGGGACCCTCCGAATCGCATGCCTATAATTTTTAAGACTTTAAATTTGTTTTAACTTCCTTTTGATAAAAGGAAGCATTATTAAATCAGAGAAAAACAAAATTTTGTGAAAGTGGAAATGCAGTTTTCCATATAACCGGAAAGCGTGCAGGGGTTTAGTACCCTCCTTTCTTTGTTGTCACAGGGTAAATATTCTCTCCTTCAAAAGGCATGCTGTATGAAATCGGAGACCATAAACTGTCATGAGCTCCCGGTCTATATGGAGAAAAGTATAATATGTATAAGCGGTTCACTTTTGTAAGAACTCACTAGATCTGGTTATTTTGGTTACTTTTATGGTGTGTTACTGACTTTAAATGTCAATTAAAAATATTCCTTACGCTGTAAAACCGACTTTAGGTTGTTAAGGTTATGATCATTATAATTAAGATATCATTTTTCATTATGACATATGTCAAATGGATCGACATTTTAAAAAAGTGACATTTTTTAATACCAACATGACATACAGCTTCAAAGGTACAAACTATTGAAAACAAAATTCCCTCTTAGTTTGTTCTTATATAAGCTGTTCACTTTTGTAAGAACACACTAGATCTGGTTATTTTGGTTACTTTTATGGTGTGTTACTGACTTTAAATGTCAATTAAAAATATTCCTTACGCTGTAAAACCGACTTTAGGTTGATAAGGTTATGATCATTATAATTAAAATATGATTTTTCATTATGACATATGTCAAAAGTGACATTTTTTAATACCAACATGACTTACAGCTTCAAAGGTGCAAACTATTGAAAACAAAATTCCCTCTTAGTTTGTTCTTACAAAAGTGAACAGTTTATAAAAGTGAACAGCTTATAGAACAAACTTAATATTTATATATTTTTTTAGGTGTGGGTGGCATTTTCTCCGGCCAAGATGCATATGAAAAAATCAAAGCAGGAGCCAGCCTGGTACAAATCTACACAGCTTTGATTTACAATGGACCATATTGCGCCCAACGAATAAAACAAGAGCTTGAACAACTACTCGAAAAAGATGGCTATAAAAATATCCAAGAAGCAGTTGGCAAAAATTAGTTTATAATGTATTTTTAATAACATATTTTTTAAATAAATTGTTTCTATGTAAATATCATTGTTGAAATTTGAACTATTATCTAAATTCTTTTTAACTGACTCAAGTAAATTTTATCTGTTTTTCTTTTAATGAAAAAGATAGCTAATGTAAATAACTTTTAAGTGTTGTACTATAAAAGTCGGCAGCAAATACAACTAGTAATTATTATTAACTATTCTGTAATTATGGACGGTAAGTAACTTTATAAATTTATCTATTTTAAGATTTTTTAAATCAAAAGAGAAAACACGGATAATTTAAATAGATTTTTGTAATTTTCATTATTGCACAATTCATCTTGGGAGTCGATTCTTACATAATAAGGTCGAAACGTCACTTTGACAAGGTATTTCATACTTCAAATAATAATTTTTTAACAGTGCGTGATGTTTTTTTGAATTACTCGCATTTTTAGGGTTTTGTGGGTATGACAAAAAAACCTTATACCGTCATCTTGTCGTCTGTCTGTCTGTTCGGTAAAAATTGTAGCCAAACGGATAAACTTAGAGAGTTGAAATTTGGCATGCTTATACAACTCTTTGACCCGCACATAGGAAAAATACTAAAACATCTAAAAAACATATCCCCCTAAAAATATAAACAAATATGTGATCATCGAAAAAAAAATATTTTTTAAAATTCTGAGTAGAGTATCAAATGAAAGCCCTTAGTACGTGGATTAACGATCAAAATTTTATTTTTGCAATATAAATTATATTGATACGATTTTTGCCAAAATTGTGCAAAAAAAAATTATCCCACACCCTGTAGCCCAGATGATTGAAACTAAAAATCTTAAAAAATTCTAAATAATGTACATTGGTGTGAACCGGGATAGTACAACAGGAATTTTTGATCAGATTATGTTTTCGGAAAATAACGCATTTTTGTGTATTTTTTTTTTTTGTTGACGATTTACAAAAGTTATAGTTATGTAACACACTAGACTAGATGGTCTAAGGGTTAGCATGCTCGCTAGCTACCCAGAATTCTAGGGTTCGCTCCTGGGCAGAGGAGACAATTTAATTTTTTGTTTTTTTTTTTCCAATTTTATTTTAAACTTATTTTGTCAAAATTCTAGTTGTATTTTGGTAAATGTTGCATTTAATTATTAAGAGCGTAAATTTAATAACCAGTTGGAATTATATTTTCATTCTATGTGTCATGTATAAGAAAACAAAGGGGCGGAGCATATGACAACAAATGGAAGCCATAGGCGCAATTTTCCAAATTTTAATGAACCTTGCTATATAAATACTGCACATATTTAGAAACCTAAATAATGGTAATAGTAATTCGAATTAAAATTTAAAAAAATATATTTTAGCATAAAATTTGTTTTTAAAGCTCTTAGATTAACAGACGATAAATTATTTTAAAAATATCGTTCATTTTTCCGTGATTACTACAAAGTAAAATTTGTCCTACACACTCAGCATGCCGCCTTCACTTATTATATACCTGCGAAACCCTGAAATGTGTGAAAATTCACACTTCACATCAATTTTTTAGTTGTTTCGTATACAGGGTGTTTACGGTCTTATTTCTTTTTTAATAGGTGATACTGCAGGTCAAAAAAAGGCACTTTAGTAAAAGTTTTGTAATAGAAAATAGATAAATTTTTTAATTTTTGGGGGTTTTCCTCCATAACTCTCCAAATATGTATCCAATCAAAAAAATGCATTGAGATAAAATATTTGTCTTCTTATTCTTAACAATATTTGTTATATAAGTTTTTACTGTTAAGTCACTAATAAGGGAGTTATTTAAATTACTCCCTTATTACTTATATGCAAGTTTAAAGTAATGCGTCGGTTTTTGAAAGCTTAGCCGAATTAAATCTTTTGGTTAAACTCGGTTACAAATAACAATCCCATAAACAACCATTTTCTAACTATTTGGTTATAGTTAACTAAGCTTTCAGAAACCGACCCCGAGAGTAATAGTGCCTGTAAGCAAGGTATATTACCTATGAAACGGCCATTGTATTATTATATTCTGACAACTGGCATTTTCCTTCTTTTAAATCTTTTGATTGCTCCTATTTTCCCATCTTTCATTACCTTATTAACTTAATTTTGACCTATTATTACCTTTTCTCCATTATTTCATTATTAATCCTGGGATATTAAAAAAATATGTTTCAAAAGAATGTATTTTATAGACGGGAGGAAATTATTAAAGTTGGTTTTACACAGGTCAATTAATTGATCAAGTTTTTTGTCAATTAATTGAAAAATTTATTGGTAATCTTGGAAACAAAGGCATCACTTTACACAAATCAATTTATTTATCAATTTTTTTGAAAACTTTTACATTACCAACTTAACATTCATTAGAACGTTCGAATTTACCATCATCTAGGTTATTTCTTTTCTTTTTGTTCACAGCTCGTAACTTTGTGAAGATTTTTTCAATATTTACATTCTGATAAATATGTCAACAAGTTTTACAGTTGGTAATGTAAAACTTTTCAATAAAATTGATAAATAAATTGATGTGTGTAAAGTAATGTTTTTGATTCCAAGGTTACCAATAATTTTTTAATTAACTGACAAAAAAGTTGGTTAATTAACTGAACTGTGTAAAACCCACCCAGTGTTGCTAGATGTACCATTTAAATCGTACGATTTTAAGTTATCCGATGTACGATTTTATTGAAAAACATATATATTTATATATTTTTTTAGAAAGTTAAATATTTATATTATATAATGAAAAAAAATTCAAATCGGTCTGGTCTTTTCGTGTTCGTGTTGATGTGAATGTATCGAGAATAAACATTACCTATAGAGGCGCTGTTGTCGCTTACAAAATGGCGATTGGAATAGGATATTTTTGACATTTACCATTTGATACACAACAATTCACATTGCAATTAATTTTTTGTTGCGATTTTAAAGACATTTTATTAAAGTTTTCTTCACTTTAACACATACAAACAATGCAATTAAATGAGACACATCCAACAAAATCTTATTCCGTTAAGGTTCAAAATATTCTGCTAGGCGTCACTTCAGTTATTGTCAGTTCTCAATGTCCGTTCAAAGGTGAGTTTGCAGTACAGGACATATGGAGTAGTTCTTTTTTATACTCTCTAATTGGTTTACACAATTACGCTATCCTTTTCTTGCTAGGAACGTGCTACAGACCAGTTAATAATTATAATTATTTAACGGCGCTAATAAGACAGATGAAAAAGTATATTTGATTCAATTCAAACAATTCGAGAAAAAATTATACATTTTTTATCTTTTTCTGCTTCATATGATTGTGCCATACAAAAATTTATATTTAATATTTTTTAATTAATAACAGCAAATTTTTTATACGCTGATTTAAAAACAAAAACGCTTGAACGATTTTTTTCTTGAAAATACGATCATTTTAAAGTGTTTGTACGATTTTTTCTTCTTCGACATCTGGCAACACTGAACGCAATTAAATGTAAAAAAAATATTGAGTTATTAAAATTATTTTTAGTCGTTTTGATATTTTAAAGATTACAAAAACTTCTTTGTGTCATATTAAAAATACTACGCTTGACAATTTTAAAAATATTTTTAAATCCTATGTACTGAGTCACTAAGACTGTATAAATATTTTTATCATTTTTATTGTTATCTTATCATTTTAAACGATAGTTGTGTAGTGTTGAACAACACTTTGTGTTTAACTATGGGTCTGTATTTATATTTAATTTTAAAATTAACATAATACGTTTTAAGGTTTCGTAGGTATATTAAATAATCATTATACCGTTATGTGTCTGTGCGCTAGAAATTTTGACCAAAGGGTTAAACATAGAAAGTTGATATTTGTTAGGCATATACAAAGCGATCAAAAAATTTTGTCTGTTAATGCAACATTTAACAGAAACATTTAGTTATCAAACTTATTTCCAAGGACATGTACACATAGGCGTACATTCTATTTTTGTTACCTTATACGAATTGATTATTAAACAGTGATGGGCGCGTAGAATACATGATGTAGACTAATGTAGATTTTACGCGTAAACATGTCAAGTAGAATATGTCTTTGTTTACGTGTCGAATGTAGAATGTAAACTGTACATGCGCAGTACGTTTAAATGTAATATTTGGAATAATAGAATGGTAAAAGTTTAAATAGTTTACTTTAATGTTTATGTTTATTTCAATTTTATGTAGTTCTAATTACATATATTGTTTCCAAAAATGTTATCTCACAAATCGTATGTTGTTATGGACAATATAAATTACTTGGTTTCTGGCTGTATGAACTACTAAAGTAAAATTAAAATTAAAAGTTAGTAGTTGTTTTAATCAGGAAGCTGTCAAAAATATTAAATTTGAGTTCTTTACTGGCTCTTCTGCTTAAAACTGGCGGTATTTTATTTTTTTACACGTTACATAACCTCATTTTTCATTATTCTACGCTAGATTCTACGTGTCTACACAGTCTACACTTCTCTACGCTGTCTACGGTAAATTTACACGTAGACGTAAAAAATTCAAGTTTACGCGTAGACGCCCATCTCTGTTATTAAATGAACACTATTTTTCTCTACACGCCAATGAGTTGACAACAGTTATTAAGTTAGGATCACATATTTTCGTTGTTTCTCGGGCGAGTTCGGAGTTGAAACCTTAAAAAAAGAACTCATAACAACTTAGGAAAATTAAAATTCCAGTTAGTTCCGCTTAAAATTTTGGAATAGCCTATAAATTTTGCGGAACACTTGTAGCAAAGCATTAAATAAAAACATATAATAGAACTTATAATACTTAACCAAATTTAATATTTTTTTTACCGTGTTTATAATCAAATATACCCAAAATTTGTCACTTATTTAATACCTCCGAAACCCTAAAATGTGTAAAAATTCTCACTTCACATTTTTTATTTTTAGACCGATATGGTTTTAGACCTGGTCTTATAAGACCAAATCAAAATGCGACAGTTGAACTAAGTTGCCCCCAAGGAGTTGGGGGGAATAATTCTCACGGTGAGCACCATATAGGTCATGGAATCCAAAGGGGGCATCATGGTGGATTTGGGGTCCACCATGGGGGGATTGCCCACAGCACTGTTACCCATACACCCCAACACATCCCAGTAAGACCACCTCATCATAATCCATCTAGCCAGAACAGTACGTATGTGAGATAGTATATAAAATCACAAAAAGAAATATATAAAAGATTGAACTCAATGAAAAACTAAAAAAAAAATATTGAAAACAGTATATCCATCTGTTGTCCGGTAATAAATATAATAAAAGGAGCGTTCGGCATTAATAATCGACACATTCTGCATAATTTACACAAGAAACGTTCGGCATAAAGTTTTTATGTGCTCTATGATGCACGAAGATCGTTCGGCAAATATCGTGCAGTGCAGTTTGTGTTGCACAGTCGCGTCAAGTTCAGATCGTGCAGCAATCTGTGCATTAGTGTTTTTCGCGGTAAAAATATAAGTTATTATTTCTACAAAACAATATGAAAACAAACAAGATATCATTGTTTATGTCTGCAACATTTGCAAAATAAATACAGACATGAACCTCGTGATGGAACATGTAAATACACTCAAGAAGACTCCAAATTTTCTGGATACAAGCGGAAATGTACTTAATTTTGAAATGAAATCAATTGTAAATTGATTTGTAGTTTTTGGAACAGTACTCTCTGCATATTCAAACAATTTTTGCAAAATATTTTCTGGTTTGAAAAATTCTTCTGGATTGTCTTCCTCATCAAATAAAATTACTTAAAAACATCCCAAACCCTTGCGTCATTTTTATATTATCGTACAAAACAAGAAGTAGGAGACAGACTTCAATCAAACATAAATAATTTATAGTTGAAGGTAATGGGATTCGGACCAGTCAGAAAATAAAAACAAATTTATTAACTTCGCTAACGTTTCGATTTTTATTTTAAATCTTCATCAGAGCTTAGTTAATAGTCACGAAATAAAATAACAATTGTAAAATTAATAACGAACACATCATATTGTCCGGTATTGAACTCAGAGATTAGCAATGAATAACCCCTTTTAAGCTAACTTCGTTAGCGAAGTTAATAAATTTGTTTTTATTTTCTGACTGGTCCGAATCCCATTACCTTCAACTATAATTACTGACTTACGGACGTAACTCATCTAATCAATAAATAATTTATTTGTTTACAAAAAAAAAAATTGTTAGAATAACAAGAATAACTGCACAATCTGAACAAAGCGTTCGTCTTTGACTTTCTTGCAGTGTGCAAAGTGGTAACGTGATAAAAAAAATTGCACGACAGAGTTAACACTGCACAGTTATGCCGAACGGTGCGTTCGGCATAACTGACATAGACAGCAGCTGTTAGATTTTTTAAATTCTTAGGCAGTGGCGAATTAAGTTGCTGGGAGCCCTCCTGGCCTTGTGGGCCCCAGGCTGCCGCCCAGTCCGCTTAATTCGCCTCTGTTCTTACGCCCTAAATAGGCTTAAGTCATATTTTGAAAGTAATATGTAACAAAAAAAAATTTTGAGAAATTTTAAATTTTTCGAAATTTTCAAAAAATTCTATTTCACAAACGGTAAAAGATAGAGACCTGCGATATGAATTTTTTAAATGCTTATATTTTCTATTATCTACAAAAAATTTGAGGCTGTATTTGTGAGGCCCTTTTTGGTTTTGGGGCTCCCCGAAAATGTACCAAAATAAGACATTTTTTAAACTTTGCGTGACAATATCTCAAAAACTAAAAGAGATACGGAACTGCGGTTGGAATTTTTGAAATCCTGAGGCCCTAAAAGGCCCTAGACCATATTTTGAAGTAAATCCTAAAAAAAAAATTTTTTGGAAATTTTGAAATTTTTGAAAATTTTATCGAAATTTCAAAAATTATAGCTCAGAAACGGTAAAAAATATTGAAGTGCGGTTTGAATTTTTGAAATCTTCGTATATTGTTTAGTCTAGAAAAAAAATGGGGCCTTAATAACCCAACTTTTACAATAAAAACGAATCGTTAAACAAAACCTTTAAAAATGGCCAAAAATCGAAAAAAACGTAAGGGGTACCCCTAAGGATTTTGTTTAATATTCATATTTATTGGAAAAGTTGGGTTATTAAGGCCCCATTTTTTTTCTAGACTAAAAAACATACGTGGATTTCAAAAATTTAAACCGTATTTCATTATCTTTTATCGATTTAGAGATACAATTTTTTGGAACTTTGATAAAATTTTCGAAAATTTCAATATTTTCTCAAAAAATTTTTTGTTTAGGATTTACTTCAAAATATGGTCTAGGGCCCTTTAGAGCCTCAGGATTTCAAAAATTCCAACCGCCGGTCTGTATCTCTTTTAGTTTTTGAGATATGTCCACGCAAAGTTTAAAAAATGTCTTATTTTGGTACATTTTCGGGGAGCCCTAAAACCAAAAAGGGCCTCACAAATACAGCCTCAATTTTTTTTATAGATAATAGAAAATATAAGAATTTAAAAAATTCAAATCGCAGGTCTCTATCTTTTACCGTTTGTGAAATAGAATTTTTGAAAATTTCGAAAAATTAAAAATTTCTCAAAAATTTTTTTGTTACAAATTACTTCAAAAATATGACCTAAGCCTATTTAGGGCCTAAGAACACAGGCGAATTAAGCGGTGAGCGGACTGGGCGGCCGCCCGGGGCCCAAGCCGAGGTCTGTATACAAATAATGTGATGTTCTGTGACAGTTATGCCGAACGCACCTAAAACAGGTAACTGTAGTCCATCCACAAATAATAGGCATTCTGTATTTTTAAGGAAATGTATCTCACCTGGTGGTGAACTGACCGGTCGGCCATAGCGATTTTACAAGGAAAATAATAAATTCTTCAAATTGAGATGCGGCCGCAAAAGATCTAGTTTTTGGCCACGATACACAAATAACTATTAAACTTAAATACAAGAACAATGAAAAATAATAATAAATATTGTTATATAACAATATATTTTTTATTTTTTTAAATTTGGTTTAAAAAAAGTGCTTCATTTAAAAAAATTTAAAACGGTTTAAATGTTCTGATTTAAATTTAGGATATCATTGGAAACATTGGTCTGTGGGAGAACCTGTCCCGGATGGTGCAATCCGAGGTGGGACAGACTGTGATGGGACAGCCATCTACGTAGGCAGAGGTTTCCATAACGGAGACCAAATTCCCGCTAAGGTCATCCCTGAAAAAAGTGCTATCTACGTTGCATGGGGAGGAGATGAAGTATTTTTATCAACATGTGAAGTAAGATATAAATTTATTCCGTCACAAAATAGTTTTCACCTAATATATCATAGTATTGAGAACTGACAATAACTGAAGTGACGTCTAGCAGAATATTTTGGAACTTAACGGAATAGAATTTTGTGGGATGTGGCTCATTTAATTGCGTTGTTTGTATGTGTCAGAGTGAAGAAAACTTTAATAAAATGTCTTTAAAATCGCAACAGAAAATTAACTGCAATGTGAATTGTTGTGTATCAAATGGCAAATGTCAAAAATATCCTATTCCAATCGCTATTTTGTAAGCGACAACAGCGCCTCTATAGGTAATGTTTATTCTCAATACAATGAGTGGTGTATTGGAGTTCGTTCAAAAGTTAGAATGGAGTATTGTTCTTATGGAAAATGGGAACGGTATTGCCAAATGTTGTAAAAGTGTTAAATATGTCAATGAACATAAAATATTATGCGAAATTTTATATTCTTTAAGCTGGATTTGGGAAGCAAGCTCGGAGTGTTCCGAGTCACCAAGTCCAGATTGTTCAAGAAAAGGCCTAAATTTTTTTCTTCGAGCGGTCTGAAGTTAAACAGAGTGACTCGAAACACAACGAGCTTGGTTCCCACATCCACTCTTTGTTGACGATTTATTGACATTAAATGCAACAAGTATCTTTGAACCTTTGCTAGCTAGCAACCTGATTAAGAATGAAGAGGATAATGTTAATGGGAAAACTCATTAGAGAGTATGAAAAAGAACTACTCCATTCGCTCCGTACTGCATTCTATCGTTCGAACAGATTATAGTTGTTAAATTTTCATGTGAACCATTTTTTATTATTTTTTTTGTTTTAGCTCTTGTGTCAACAGCAGTTTAGCTGGATCCATGCTTCGAATGGTGAGGTACCATATGGTGCCATTGTAGCTGGACATACTAATAATGGTGAACCACTTTACGTAGCAAGAGTCTACCACGAGGGTTCTCATTGCGTTGGAAAATTACATCCAAGTCATGGAACCTGTTACATTCCATTCGGTGGAAAAGAACACGCTCATAGCCATTATGAAGTTTTAGTATTACGCGAATAAGTTTTTTTTAATAAAAAATATAAAGTATTATTGTAGAATTATAATCTGATTTCTGTTATATATCTATATAAATAAAATTTAAAGCTTTATCTGTTATTTTCTCAACCTCGTACTTTGTTTTTATGAGTTTTAAGTGGTTATAAGGCGATATAAGCTGTTCACTTTTGTAAGAACACACTTGATCTGGTTATTTTGGTTACTTTTATGGTGTGTTACTGACTTTAAATGTCAATTAAAAATATTCCTTACGCTGTAAAACCGACTTTAGGTTGATAAGGTTATGATCATTATAATTAAGATATCATTTTTCATTATGACATATGTCAAATAGATCGACATTTTAAAAAAGTGACATTTTTTAATACCAACATGACATACAGCTTCAAAGGTGCAAACTATTGAAAACAAAATTCCCTCTTAGTTTGTTCTTACAAAAGTGAACTGCTTATACCCAATAAAATAATTCCGTAAAATATCAAAAATTTATCATCATAATAAAACTTTTGTCAAAATTAATTGACACCCTCCCATTTGACACATTTTTTGATACGAAATTTTTATAATTTTTCAGCGCTATCCTGGTGAGCTACGGGTGTACTACGATCAAGTGCAGCGCTGTACAGGTGAGCGACATGTGAACTACGATCAAATGTGGCGCTGTACAGGTGAGTGACGGGTGAACTACGATCAAGTGCGGCGCTGTACAGGTGAGCGCAGGGTGAACTACGATCAAGGTCGGCGCTGTGCAGGTGAGTGATGGGTGAACTACGATCAAATGTGGCGCTGTACAGGTGAGTGACGGGTGAACTACGATCAAGTGCGGCACTGTACAGGTGAGCGCAGGGAGAACTACGATCAAGGTCGGCGCTGTGCAGGTGAGTGACGGGTGAACTACGATCAAGTGCGGCGCTGTATAGGTGAGTGACTGGTGAACTACGATGAAGTGTGGCGCTGTACAAGTGAGCGACTGGTGAACTACGATCAAGGTCGGCGCTGTGCAGGTGAGTGACGAGTGAACTACGATTAAGTGCAGCGCTGTGCAGGTGAGTGACGGGTGAACTACGATCAAGTGCGGCGCTGTACAGGTGAGCGATGGGTGAACTACGATCAAGTGTGGCGCTGTACAGGTGACCGATGGGTGAACTACGATTAGGTGCGGCGCTGTACAGGTGGGTAGCGGGTGAACTACGATCAAATGCGGCGCTGTGCAGGTGAGCGACGGGTGAATTACTTAATCTAATACCCTTTAAATAGGAAATAACAAAAGGGTTGCCGCCAAATTTGCAAGACATGCGTATTGCAGACATCACGTAGTCAGCTGAAGATAATATTGCAAAATAGAATGAATTTACCCTTACTTTAAACGTGTTGAAAAAGGATAGAAATAGAAAAGTAAAACAATTCTGAAAGTTGCTGTAGCGAATTTTAAACCTAACCTTATTTTGTAATTATTTGTCAAACGAAATATGTCAGATTCAATTTTAATAATCGATTCTTCAGATGATGAGGAACCTCCTCAAAAGGTAAATAAATTATAATAAAAAATAATGTTGACTGGAATTTTACTAAAAATTATAATAGAAGTTTTAGGATTTTTTTTTTATGTATTATAACTATTTAAAAATTTTCAGAAATTTAAACCATTAGAAGACTTAAAAGAAGAAAATGATTCTGGATTATTAATTTTACAAGTTGTAAGTTTAGTAAAACCAGGTGTTATTGAAATAGATTCAGATAATGAAACAGAAAAAATAAAAGTGAAAGATGAAAAGAGTGAAAACAATAATATCGAACAAGAATGTGATGATATTAATGAGATTTCAAGTGTATCCGGCCATGATTCTGATAGTCGAGATAGTGTTATCGTTGTAAAAAGTTCTATAAGCACCCCAGCTGAAAGTCAAAAGACTGTAAATAGTCAAAACGAGATCGGAGATACTGAAACTAATGGTGAATGTAGTAACGGGCATGAGAATGAGAATGAAGAACATAGTAATGAAGACAGTGAAATATATAAAGAATTTATTAGTTTTCTAGATTTATGTTTGAATAGCGTACAAAAAGTTAAACATAAAAATTTAGTAAGTCAAAAAATTGAGAGGTTAAAAGAACATTACAAGAATGTTGCCGCTGGTTATATAAACTCAAAACATTTCATTCAGTTAATAAAAGAAAATACAGAAAGAATGAAAATTAACCCTAATGGAGCATTAATATATTTTAAAACAGTTTATGAAGAAATATCATCTCGTAAAGAACAAAATCTAGAATTAACAGAAAAACAAGAAATATTTTTATCAAAACTACGCACTACCTTGGCTAAACTTCATAAGAAAATATTAAAACTTCAAGAACGTGAAGTAGATTTTAATGATGATAATGATTCAGCTTATATTATGGAAGATCGTTATAAAAGAAAACTTGTACAAGTTTATAAAAAATATTGTGAATACGCTAAAGAAGATTCATTTGCTGGGAGAATAATGCATAGAAAATTAGATTTTTGCTCTTCGGAACATCTAGAAATTAACAGAGCATTAGATAAGTTATATTTAAAGATTAAACGTTGTCCAAGTTATTCGGAAGTAGACTTATGTATACGAAAATGTGTTAAAGATAAAGAATTGCCTTTAAGTGACAAACTGTTAGAATTAGAAAGTACGTATTTATTATTTTTACAGTACTCAGTTATGTGAACTAATAGAAACCAGGATTGTTCATAAAATCAAACTGTATAAATTCTAAAAATTTGTTCAAAAAGTGTTTAATTATTTTATTAAAATATTGGGGTATTTGTTTTTAAACTTTCTTATGTCAGGTTGCTAACGTAAGAGTTTTCTCTAACTCGAGTTAAAATCATTTGTTTTATGTTACAACATACAAAAGCAAATGATTTTAACTTGAGTTAGGGATAATTCTTACTTTAGCAACCGGCCATAAGTAACCAAATTTTTAACTAATACCTTTTCCATATATTCTCGCAATACAATTGAATTAACGAATGTCAATATTTCTTTCTGTAAGAAAAAGGCTGTAGATCGAAGTGTTCACACAACTATATACAGAAAATAAGAATAAGTCTTTGGTGTTAAATAATTAATATTTTTCAGTTAAAAATATGCATCAGGAAATTGGAAAATTGGTGCAGCGGAGACGAAAAGTTGATATTGAAGATTCGTATATAAATTATTTAGGATCGTCAACAGACCCAGCGGAGGAAAATCAAGAACTTCAATCTATTCTAGATGACCAAAGAAAGAAAGGCGAGGAAAAATTAAACCAATTATTTGATACGTAAGTTTTAAAACAATCAATATATTTAAATATTACAAAAAATCAGCTGTGGCCACCACAGGACGAACATCCGAGTTCCGTATTAACCGAATCAAATATAATTTTTTTAAATTTAAGTTTTTTTTTTTCAGTTTCACAAAAAAGCAGCTACAGGGTGACGAACCAGATGCCATAAGTTCAGACAGCGATGATAGCAGTCTTGTTGATGAAGAAGAGGACGAAAATCAAAATCCAGAAGAAAATACATAGTAGAAATAATTTATTAATTACTATAGGTCAGTCGTTTAATCAACGCAGTTGGTCATTATGCGTCATAACTTCAATGATAAACTTAATAGCGAAAAAAAAAAAAATTAAATCGTTTTTTTGCATTTGAATTATAGACTAATATTGCTCTTCACTCTTTTATTTTACTAAAACATACCTTTTGAAGTCATATTTAGTTTGTGTTCTAAAGCCTTTTTGAAGATTTACAAATTTTAAAGTTTTTATTTAATATAGGGACATTTGTATTGGTATCGCTAAATTTTATTTGTTTCTATCTGCCGACATTTTATAATACGTTCTGATTTATTTTGATACTTGTGTTCACATATCTATATCATAGTAATTTCTAAAAACCTTTTTAGGGTTTTGTAGGTATGACCAAAAAACCCTTATACCGTCATTTTGTCGTCTGTCTGTCTGTCTGTTCGGTAAAAATTGTAGCCAAACGGCTAAACCGAGAGAGTTGAAATTTGACATGCTTATACAACCCTTTGACCCGCACATAGGAAAAATACTAAAACATCTAAAAAACATATCCCCCTAAAAATATAAACAAATATATGCTCATCGAAAAAAAAAATATTTTTTTACAATTCTGTGTAGATTTACTAAAAAGAAAGTAAGTTTAAAAGTTTTTATTTAATATAGGGACATTTGTATTGGTATCGCTAAATTTTAATTTGTTTCTATCTGTCGACATTTTATAATACGTTCTGATTTATTTTGATACTTGTGCTCACATATCTATCTCATAGTAATTTCTAAAAAAAATTTTTATTTCGTTGTTTATTTAGCAGTTTTGTGTTAAGTTATATATTTTCTTGTATTGTGTATAGTGCATAGTGTTTTAAGTTAAATTCAACTTATTCTATTTTCTTTTCTTTGATCATATTTTTGGATCACATCAGTTCTTTTTTGCCTATTAGAATAGTTTGTTACTATTCTGTTCTTATTCTTATATTTTCATTTCATTTTGATACAAGGGACAGTGTTCGAATATTACATTCGTTAAATGGATGCTATGTAAACGTATCTAATATGACATCACAAAAAAATGTGACGTTTCAAGTGACGCAACTGCAATGATTAGCCGACTACCCTATATTACATTTTAACCAATTAATATGCATTTATTTTATAATTTCTTTTTTATTGATGACAAACACTTTTGTACTATACCCTGTTCGAAATGCAGAAATAGTAATAAAATTATGTGAAAGATTGTCGATACCCTATTAGCTGTCGCATAAATTTAACGGTTCAACAGCCAACGAACGAGAATTCGACAAAATTATTACATGAACATTGCATGATAACTACTTCTTGATTCCGAACAGAGTATACTAATTTGCTTTCTCGAATCGCATATAAAGTATTAAATAATTTTTTTTATTAAAATGTTTAAGAAAAATTGGAATTATAATTTAGATCATATTAAAAATATTTTTGTAAAAGGCTAAAAATAAGTAATATAACTATATGAAATTTATTTTATTTTTTTATTATAACAATAAAATTTCCCGACAACTGTTCACAGCTCTATTAGTTGACTATTGAGTCTATAGTCCATCACCGATTCCACAAACTGAGCCGAAATTCCCATGTCTATCGACAACGTATAGTGCATTAAATTTAGGGCTATGAACGGTCGCTTGCGTTACCATATGGCAATCAACAGTGCAAGTCAAAGCGTATAATCGACTAACTTAAGAGCTGTGAATACAGCTTTAAGCTATTGAACCACCGTATGGTCTATTTCAAAGTAGAAAAATGTGTGTAAGAAGATAGGAGCTGTTTGTCCTTGCTTCGGATTGGTTTAGATCGTCATCCCTATTACACTGTTAAAATATTGTTTTTAGTCCAAGTTGACAGATGTTCAGTGTCGTACATTGGAAATACAGTCTGTTCCAAACGGTTAGGCGGAACTAAATGGGAATTTCGTTCTTTTAGGTTGTCACGAGAAGGGTTCTTGCTTGGGTTATTTAATTTTTCACGTTGGAATGTCACAATTTAAAATTCCAACAATGAAACCATGGAAACGAATGACATGTAAAAATTAATAATTTTTTTAAATATTTTTATGACAAAAAAATAAATAAATGGGAAATTTGTATTAAGAATGACACAAAATATAAAGAAAATGACATTTTAAAATGATATTAACCTTAACCAAAAAATGTTTATTGTAAGTATGATTTACAAAGCTTAAACAAAACGGCCGAAAGGCACGATTTAAACGATGAAAGTAACTAGATTGCAAAATCTATGGTCTATTTCAAAGTAGAAAAATGTGTGTAAGAAGATAGGAGCTGTTTGTCCTTGCTTCGGATATTGTTTTTAGTCCAAGTTGACAGATGTTCAGTGTCGTACATTGGAAATATATGTTATTTAATTTTTTTTCATATATTTTGTTATTATTTACATATTTAGACTTTTATATTCTTGGCGTAGATTTTATGGCGAAAATTTTCCATGTAATTTGTTTTTACGCAGTTATATATTTTTTAGGTTATGACATATAAATATTTTCGGACAGTTGACAATTAACAGATCAAGAAAGAGGACTAATGTGAGGCCAAAAGACAGCCCAGCTGATTGTGCCCAAAGAAGAAGTTATTGATATAATTTTTAGACCTTCATATATACATATATTTTTAATTTTTATTTACAATAATTATTTAAATAAGAAACTTTAGCTCTGAAGATATATTGTTTGTTTTATTGCTTTATTTAAACTCTTTTAGCCAAATCTCTCTTTTTATATATAGTACATAATTTTTATAATTAATATTTTTTTAACTTTTTCAAATTTCCTATTAAACTGAATTTATGTCGTTTAAATAACGTAAGTGTATTATCTGCCTTGTTTATGTCAATATTTTATTAACCTTTTTTAAATTTAAAAAAAATCACTTTCTAACCCAGTTACTACGCCCATGCCCTAGTTGTAACTTATTTTAAATTTTCCGCTATACTGTATTTGTCCAGTGTAAATTGTACTCGGTTCGCAGCGCTATCTACTTTTTTTTAATTTGAAATAGACCATAGATTCTGTTTTTAGGTATAATCCGTCTCAATTTGTAATACGAAACTAGATCTGGTTACTTTGGTGACTGTTGTGGTGTAAACAGACTTTGGGGTATCCATGTGAACCAATGCTATGACAATATTATAAATGTATTGTCAATATACAACATAAAAAATGAACTTTTACTGTTAGTTCCGTATTACAAAATGAGACAAATATAAAAAAATTTTTTAGAAAAGACAAATTTATTATTCCATAAGTCAAAAGTTGATAAACAATAAGATACATTAAAACAAATCTTTAAATACATTATTACAACATAGTTGATACACTATTAATTAAAATACAAAATTTGTTTTAATTCAATATGAAAATAATATTTAACGAACCTGTTAAAATATATAAATTTGTACAATTAGATAATTTAGTATCTAATCTCTACGTCTACGTTTATCTTTATCATCTCTACGTTCTGGTTCTTTACGTTTGGAAGCACGTTTAGCTTGGGACAAGAACTGATCTAAACCGAAAGGATCTTCTTCTTTCTCAAATTGTACAGGGCCTGACCGACCTGGACCACTACGATCTGTACCACTGAATTCCTTATCCGGAACAAATCTAAAAGAATACGATTAAAATAAAAGCCAGAAATAAAAACAAAAAAAGATAATATTACTTTCATTAATCCAAATGAATCATCATCAAAAATGAATGTAAGAAAATTTATTTAGAACGAAGAAACATTCCTTTCGAAGAAAAAAGAAATTAAAACAAGTTGAAAATCAAAAAATTAAACGATATTTTCAAGGCTTCGAACCGGAACTGAACCGAAAACCGAAAAAACCTTTACTTTTGTCGGAACGAAAACAGGAGCTGAACCGAAAAAAAAATATCGGTTTATTTCGGTTCATATAATATTTATGGGAGTGAATCAAAATATAAAATTTTATTTCAGATTATTTCTTAAACTGATGAGCAGAAAAAAATCGTAATATTTTAACTGATAAGTAAAAAAAAATCCGCTTCTATATGGGGGGGGGGGGTGAACATCCAGAACCCCCCCCTGGCAGCGACCTTGGTATGATTATTACAAAATAAGGAATAAAATGTCTTTCTAAATTATAGTAGAAAATAAATTTCTAATACAAATAAAAGTATTTAAAAATTTATCACTAAGAACTGAACCGAAAACCGAAAAAAACCTGCCGGAACGAAAACCGGAACCGAAATGATATACTACCTCCGTTCCACAATAAGTGAGCTATTTCAATTTTCCAAAGAATTGCAGAATTTCCTTTAAACCACTAGTAAATTTGTTCAGTTCATAATTGTACTTAATTAATGAGTAGTTGTATCAGAATAATTCATTAAAAATGTTTCCATTGTTGAAGTTCTTAAATTTTTTTAATAGCTCACTTATTTTGGAATTTTTAAATAGGTTTAATAGTTCACTTATTGTGGAACGGAGGTAGCATATTTTTTTAATTGAACCGGAACAAAAACCGAAATGAAAAAAATAACATTTCAAAGCCCTAGATATTTTTATATTTATAGACAAAATTCAAACTTCACGTGTATATAACATATACGATAAACAAAGGCTGATGTCCCGTTAGCAGACAGATGACATGTAGCTTCGCTATTTACCCCCACCCATACAAGTTACGAGACAACCTTTATTTTAATAATCTTGTGTCCGTAGAGCCTTTTCTAACGGTTTAATATCTTCCGACACCACACCACAGTACAGGGGTTTTCAAAATAAACAAATCCTATTATTTGAATTTCTTGTACCATGCTTGCATATAATACATTAATATAAACCAAATTATACCTGTCTGTTTTGACGAGTTTCTCCAAGTCTTCACCGTAAACATCTTTATCGACATTTCGACTTGGTCGGTACAGATGATTAGCAAGACTTCCACCTTCTCTCCAGGGTTTATCGTATACATTATAGCTTTCATCGTCACCATAGCCATGACCTAGACCTTGTGCCTGACCGAATAAGCGTTGATCAAATTGAGCCTCCCCAGTCGTAGAAGTTTTAGCTGGCATTCCAAGAGCGATCTGTTCAGATATATCACGTTCACGTTCCCTCTGCAACTTTGACCTAAAAATAAAAATAATATATAAAACCTTTCAGGTATTATAAAAATAACAGCTGTAAACAGTACAGGATTGTATCAAAGAGAATTTAAAATAATTCTTTTACCGTTTATCAGGGGCAGCTCGAGCCAAATTCCTGTCCCTTGCTCTCTCCTTATGACGGTCCTGTCTCAACAATTCTCTTTCTTTCTCCTCATCATTTGAAGTTCCTGTCGTAGCAGTTTTGATTCCGGCTCTTTCATCCCTAGCCTTTTGAGCAAGTTGCCTCAAATGTTCTTCTTTTACTTCCTTTTCTTTTTGAGCTAACTTTCTTTCGAGTTGTGCTCGAGTTTCAACAGCTTCACGAGCTTTACGATCAGCAATATATAAAGCTTCAGCCAATTTAGCAAAATTCTCATTAATATGAAGTTGCTGAAGACCTCTACCATCAGCTGCTAGACGCTTGTCCAACGGGACGGTGTAACCTGAAAAAAAGAACAACTAAAAACTGTAATACGGATTCCACCAACATGGTACATAAAAGCTGCAAAGCTGCAGCTCCCCTAAAATTAATAGGGGATACGCATAAAATTTATATTTCCTTAAAATTACATTTTTTGATATGTTAATGTTAGTTATGTCACCTAACAAAACAAAAATCACATTTTAATTAATATTACAGCCATATTTTTTAATTAAAATATTATAAATTTGAAATAAGCCGACCACAGCGCGAAGGTTGCCGAGTAAATACGACTGAGTATGACGTCAAACCCCAGCAGCCCAGGCTACAACATAATCTTTACGTGTGTATATTGTATTGTTCGACAGTTTTGTATTTGTTTTTAAACAATTTTTCACGCATTTATTATTAAAATGGCAGATAAAGATTTTGTTTGGGCTCAGAGTGATAATTTACCCAACATTGATGCTTTTATGCTCATGGAATATATGAAAAATAATGAATGCTACAGTGCTGAAGATATACGTGGTGTCAAAACAGATTTATAAGTAAACCATTTATGTATTCTATAACTTTATGTAAACAATATAAACGCTGCAAGTATGTAAAATGTAAATATTTATGTAATTTAGATGTCAGAATTTTACTACATTGTTTACATGAAGTTACAAAACGTTAGAGGCATAATTGAAATCCTGCAATATAGGTTATATAAATTAATATAAAATTTAATTCGGTAAACATGTATAAATTGTTTTTATAGAATTAAACTTTATTTTAATTAAAATCACTCTAACTTTACACAACCTATAAAAGTTATACAAACAAATTAGATCACGACAGACTGTGTAGGTTGTACGCTGTAGATTGGGTAGTCTGTACGCAGTACACTTAAGTAGGGTATGTGGTTTTCGCGCGCTATAATTTTGATAAATGCGACATTTCAAAATTTTAATGGACCATATCTCAAAAATTAAAAGAAATAGAGACTTACTGTTGAAATTTTTGGGATCCTGAAATCCTAAATGACTTTTTGACACATTTAGAGACAAATTCTGAACAAAAAATTTTTTATAAAATTTTCAGTTTTTCAATTTTTTTTTTTCAAATTTTCAAAGAATCTTATCTCGAAAACGACAAAAGATAGAGACCTGCGGTTTAAATTTTTGAAATCCTTGCACCTTTTTTAGTCTAGAAAAAAATTGGGGCCTTAATTACCCAACTATTTCAATAAATATAAATCATCAAACAAAACTCTTGAAAATGGCCTAAAATCGAAAAAATCTCGATTTTTTAACAATTTTTTTTTGTCTCTGATTGAGCTCAAAATAGACATATATATGTATTTTGAGCCGTAGAACTCAAAAATAACCTCCATTACTTGTTACAGATTACCATTTTTGAGTAACTCACAAAAACCGACACGAGTTGTCCATAACGCCAAAATAGGCAAAAAATATTTTTTTAAATATTTTTTTCAGACTCCCCACAACAAAATTAAAATATAAATACAATTTTGTGAAAATTAAAAATAATTTTTTTTAGAATGGATAAAAAAAATTTTATTACCTTTAGCGTTCTTCCAGTTTGATATACACGGTGGGATCTTCCATTCTCGTTGTTCTTTGACAGTTACTCTACGGGTAGGACTATGTAAAACTGGAGCGGGAGGTGATGGAGGCCCTCTTGGAATTTTTTTATTTATTTTAAATCTAGGTGGTTCGACTGGATCTACTTGCGCTTCCACTAAACGTATAACTCTTTGTTTCGCTCCAGAATTAAATGCTGCGCCCTGTTGTGATGGAGTATATCTAATAAATTGCGCAGGTCCCTGTTTTTGGGCACATCTAACAGGCATAGCAGCTGCAATTTTTGAATTTGTCAATTTTTGTAAGGCTTGTCTTGTACGTTCAGTTGTATCTTCAATTTCTTCTTCATTAGGTTTTTCTAAACTTGGGTCATTATCAGCGACAACTTCAGCGGGAAGTAAGTCAGTTAACTTAGAATACACTATTTTGTCTTTAGAATGCCCTTGTCGAGCTATAATATCATATTTAACTTTTCCCTCTGCGTCAAGCTGAACGGCTAAAGCATTGGAAGTCGATTCTTTACCCTTCTGACCCATTCCAAGGGGATATTGGGCAACATGGATCTCCGGAAAAGCTCCCCCATCTGTAAAAAAATATCTTTAATACTATTCGTGTTAAAATAAGTCAGTGGAATATAAATCACCTCCGAAATCAGATGGATGCCGTGGTATCCAACCTCTTCTTTGTCCATAAGGTGGTGCAATTGGTTGAGCTAAAACAAGTTGTTTTTCTTTGGCCTGTGCTCTCCTTTCATCATCTCTATCCCAAATAGCCTGGGTTGGAGGAGGTAGTATACTAAAACAAAATATTACAAAGTTAGTATAATATGGAGGTTATAATTTACGTATAAATTTTTTATAAGTTTATTATCATACCTAGACAACTCCATTTTGGAGTAGTCGTTTAAGAAGTTATAAAATAACTTAAATTAAACTTAAAAATAATTTATATTGATTAAAAACAACACATTTGACACCAAGCTAACAAAAGTTAGATCTAAATGGCTTTGTTTATACAACAACCAAGAACTTTCAGATACGATATAAATTATTTTTTACTTATAATAGGGAAAAATTGCTAAGCGATATGACATCTGGTGGGATTGAAGGAACTACAGAAATAGACATTGTGTCGCGCTTTTTTTTATAAAAAATGTTTGCATAAAAATATAATTTCATAAAAACAAGTATTAATATTGTAGCAAAATTACAAAAACCACCAGTAAACATTTTCCATAAGTAAAATTCACGTTGTTTATATGTAACGAATGTCTATTTTGAAGGTTCCAAGTTTGCCGAAATAGCGCTGCGATCTTAAAATACTTCCCCTATAGTTTTAATATTACATTTATAAAACTTAAAATTAAATAGTACTTTTTATACATAATTGTACATATGAATATATTTTTTTGGTAGATTTTTAGTGAATTTCAAGAAAATAATTTGAAATAACCGCGCTTTATAATGTTTGATGTGTCAGTTTTGACATTACAAATTTTGGTTGAATGTTACTCTACGGTCCGCTCGAACTTCATTCAATTCTATCCCCTCTCCTACTACTATCGTAAGTGTCATGCATGCTCAAGACACTAAATAATTCAAGGATTATCAGTGGTTCTAAAACAATGGTTTCTGGTTTATAAATTCATACATAATGATACACAATTTTAATTGAGCTAATATGGGGGAAAATAAAGTACTATGCACCTAAAAACAAGATAATTAGGTTAGTTTTAGTTAGTAAAAGTCTAAAACCAAGCGGAGGTACCCATCTTCTAGTTTAATGACAAAACACTATCTTAGGTTAGGTTATGTTAGTAAGGGTTTGGTTAGAAGAAGCCGAGCGAAGCGAGCTATCCATTTTCTAGTTTAATGACAAAACAAACTCACACTAACATAACAATGCCACAGTAGCGTAGGTCTATTCCCTAGTTATACCAAGACCGGTCAGTACGTTTGAGGACCACTGGTAAAACACGTGAGCTGTCGATTACAGCAAGTAGGTGGAGTGGATAGAGTTGGATGAAGTTAGAGCGGACCGTACAGTAACATTTTACCCAAATTTTTAAAGGGCAAGTGAGTTATCAAAAATAAATTTATCAATTAAAAACTCGTCAATTAAGCAGTTTTGCTACATAAATCTCTAAAATACACTCAAATACTTAATTTACAATATTTTTTTAAAGTGAAAGCTATGAAGTTATCATTTGAAACTCAAAAATATGAATGGGGCAAAAAAGGCACTTCTAGTTTCGTGGCTCAACTTGCCAAATCAGCAACACCAAGCTTGAGTATTAATGAAGATACACCATATGCTGAATTATGGCTTGGTACGCATCCAAACGGACCATCCAGAATATCGGAAACAGGCCAAAGTTTAGGTGATTTTATTAACGAACATCCAGACAGTTTAGGAAAGGAAACAATATGCAACTTCGGACAACAATTACCATTTTTATTCAAAGTTTTATCCGTTGCAAAAGCTCTAAGTATTCAAGCTCACCCGAATAAGGTAAAACGTTTAAATAATCAAATGTTTTAAAACTAAAAAATATTTTTCAGACACACGCAGAACAATTACACAAGTCTAGACCTGATTTATATAAAGATCCAAACCATAAACCAGAATTAGCAGTTGCGTTAACACCATTTGAAGCACTATGTGGTTTTCGACCTGTAAAAGAGATTAAAAACTATTTACAATCTGTACCTGAGCTCATGGCAGTCGTAGGAGCCAAGTATGTAACCAAGTTTTTAACTTCAGATGAAGCTGGACTAGGAAAAGCTTTACAAGATTGTTTTCATGGGTTTATGAGTCAAGATCAAGAATTTGTAACAGCGCAACTTGGATTATTATTGAATAGACTTAGCGGATTAGGTATGGCTAAGAATTAAAATAAAAACCGTCACTAAATATTGAATTTTCAGATGAAAGCTCAAGAGTTTCTCAACTTGCCCCGTTAATCGAAAGACTAAACAGTCAATTTCCGAATGATATTGGTTGTTTTTCAGTTTATTTTTTAAATGTTGTAACTTTACAACCAGGGGAAGCTTTGTACTTAGGTCCTAATGAACCACACGCATACTTAGATGGAGGTAATATAATTTATAACTACGATGACTGTTCAACATCATATTTAGAAACGTATTAATAAAAAAATTTTTAGATTGCATAGAATGTATGGCTTGTTCCGATAATGTAGTTAGAGCTGGTTTGACTCCAAAATTCAAAGACGTAGAAACTCTTTGTGAGATGTTAACATATAAAATGGAATCTCCAACTTCAAAACTGTTTTCTCCGAGAACTGAAAATGAATTTACGGAAGTCTATGCACCACCTGTTAAGGATTTCGCAGTTGCTAAAATAAAAGTAATTTATAATACTTAGGCCCGGTCTTTCCACCTTCAGGTAAACCTCTAGGTAACTGACAGATAAGGTTATCTGGAACTTCATCTGCTGAATAAATGTTAACACCAATCATTGAATTCAATACGTCGGTCTCATTATCAGATAAATTTGTATAGGGGAAACTTCCTAAGCGCCCTGACATCTGGTGGCAATTTGCGGAAGATACGAAAGTGACATTGTTTTGTTTTGTTCAATGGAGAAATACGTGTTTTTATGTTGTTTGTGTTTTTTTTTTGTGAATCATGGAAAAAAACAATCAATTTTGTTGTGTCCCGCAATGTAAATCGTGAATAAGGAAAAAGCCTTCTTAAACATTCCATAATTTACCTAAATCGAAAAAAATATCAATTGAAACGACGTTTGGAGGCAGAAAGTGTACCTTAGGTTTTTATGGACCCAAAAACTAATAATGGGCAAAAATCCAAGCCCATGCATGCACGTTTGCTCGTTTTTATGGAAAGTGATTTTTTACTTCCAAGAAAACACTGAAAAAAAGCATTTATCCCACCCAAAATTTGCCTAAATCATCAGTTGATATATTAAAAGGCCCTTCTACTTTTTCAGGCAGAGATATTAATTTTTACTAATATCTTTACCATATTTTTGTTGTTATTATATTGACAGACTGTCAAAAAGAATTAAAAATACAATGAAAAACTAAAAATTTCCTTGAAATTTCTTTAGAATAGTATATTATTACATATCTTGTAAATCATAGATTACATTTAAATTAAAAAAAAGCTCGGAAAACAGGAAAAATACAACTGGTGTTCAAACAAATACACGAGTCCCAGTTTAATGTCACTTTCGAGTGTTCCAGCTTTGCCGCATATGGCGCTGCGATCTTAAAAAGTTTCCTCTATTCGCGACTTAAACTAACGTTAGCGGCGCTGCGTACGACAGTTAATGGCCGACGAGAAGCGTATATGTCACAAGTTTTTTCTTAATATTTATCTGTTCAAACAATATTTTGGCAAAAAACACTGTATTTAAGTCACTATATTTAAAAATAAGTCTTAATTCACACAAACTGCAGCACAACACACTACAAATATACGCTTCTGTTTAAATTACCAAGCCGCCACCAGATGTCTCACTATTATTTGGAGTCGCGAATTGAAAGATGGGATGACATTTATTTAGCACAGAAAGTATCACATTACCTTATCTGTCAGATAGTTATCTAGAGGTTTACCCTAAAGACTGGGCCTTCATAAAATAATAATGAACTAAAAATAACAATCTGATTTTTTTAGGTACCTAAAAATTCAATTTGCACATCTGTCCCTAGAAAGAGTGCTAGTATAATCCTAGTTATTTCTGGAGAAGCAAAAGCACAAGATATGAATCTCAAAAAAGGTGCTGTGTACTTTTTACCGGCCAACAAATCTATTACAATTTCTTCTGTAACTTCGGAGATACTTATTTTCCAAGCTTTCGCAAACGTATAATTTTTCCTAAATCCAAAGAATTAAAAATTAGTTTTACGTCACCAAAGTTTTTCTTGCCTTTTATAAATTTTATTTTTATTAATTTACTGTTTTATAGTTAAGATATTTTATGTAGTACAGGGATATTTTTTTATTTTGGTTGTTAAAAACAATTTCGTTGTAGAAATATTTATTTAAAATGTTAAGTATAAAATATTAAAACAATAATAATGTATATTTATCAAATAAACTACTTTTGATTGTAGAATGAGATCATTTTTTTCACCATTGGTCCTTAGACATCGCCTGAAAATTCCAAACATATTAGTTATCGTAGAAAATTTTTATAAAAAAAAAGTAACCATACCTGTCATAATTAAAATCCAAGCTGCTTAGCCCTATATTATGAGTAAATATTAGATACATGGTCCTCAGCATATATATTTTTAGCAAAAGGGACTTAACAAAATTTTTAACTTCAATAGAAAAAAATTGCGAAATTAAATATGTATGCAGTGGGATATTTATACTGGCGACTCGTGGTTTTGTGAGGCCTGAGATAAGACATTAAAATTGAGGCCCTTCAAAAGTTAAAGAAGTGGTCTCCAAAATAGGGTATGGGTGTCAATACTTGGGAGTACGCGAAGAAAACACGTTAGATGGTCAGTTAAAATATGATTTTAAACTAATTTTGGGATTTAAGAATCAGTGGCAATTCGGGGGGTATGAATCCCCCCGAAAAGCATTAAAATTATAATTACCGCATTTCAAAACAGCGCAGCTAAAAGTTAAAAATGCAACTTGCAGGTGCAAGCATATTAGTGCAGTTTTGTTTTTCTGCGACAAATGTAATGAACAAACTCGCATAGTATCAGATATTTTTTAACTCAAAATATATTCCCATGCCTTCCTCCTGTCCATAACAAAATCTTTTCTAATCTGGACTTAATATTAACTTTCCCTCCATTTTTCTTAAGAAAAGAAAAAAACTAAGATGCCTATCTTTGTCCTGTCTTGAATGACAGCCAAAATCACTACAATTTGTTCTACTTTTATAGTTTTTCACAACTTCTATCGACATTCTAACAAAAATTCAATATACTAGCGTCGGCGAATCAACGCAGTTACGTCACAATACGTAACAAACGACTGTATTGTTTGAAACAATGCAATTGTTTGTTACGTCGTGTGACGCAACTGCGTTGATTCGCCGACGCTAGTATACTAGAACATATGTAATAAGTTCAAACAGTACTAGAGCGCCTAGTACAATATTTGACCACCAGACTGCGTAATCGAGCGTGTCAGTTCTCAATAGGTTATGTATTTTATTTTCAAATGTGACAGTATCACAAACGTTCTAATTTACCAAGTTTCTAAGATTTTTTCTCTTTACCTAGTTTTCTAAAATTTATCTATATTTTTATTTTGATAAATATAAGATTTTCACTTTTGTAAGAACAAACTAAGAGGAAATTTTGTTTTCAATTGTTTGCATCTTTGAAATTGTATGTCATGTTGGTATTAAAAAATGTCACTTTTTTAAAATGTCGATCCATTTGACATAATGAAAAATGATATCTTAATTATAAATATCATAACCTAGAAACTTAGTCGGTTTTACAGCGTAATGAATATTTTTAATTGACATTTAAAGTCAGTAATACACTATAAATGTAACCAAAATAACCAGATCTAGTTTGTCCTTACAAAAGTGAACAGCTTATATAATCCGTCTCAATTTGTAATACGAAACTAGATCTGGTTACTTTGGTGTAAACAGACTTTGGCGTATCCGTGTGAACCAATACTATGCTAATATTATAAATGTATTGTCAATATACAACATAAAAATGAACTTTCCCTGTTAGTTACGTATTACAAAATGAGACAGATAATATGAGCTGTTCACTTTTGTGGAGGACAAACTAGATCTGGTGATTTTTATAGTGTATTACTGACTTTTCGAAACTTGGTTATATTGTAAAAAAGGCTTTACAGTTTTCGGTTATGTTTGTATTATTTTAGGTTAATATCATATTTACAAAATATTTAAGATGTCACTATTCAAAATGAAATATGATTTATGATGATGATTTTTTTTAAAATGACATTTATAATCTGACTTTTAAAATTATTTTTTTGTAATACCAACATGACATACAGTTTCAAAGGTGCAAACTATTGAAAACAAAATTTCCTCTTAGTTTGTTCTTACAAAACGAACTGCTTATATGTCAACATGTTTTACAGTTGGTAATGTAAAAGTTTTCAAAAAAATTTAAAAATAAATTGATGTGTGTAAAATGATCCTTTTATTTTTAAAGTTAACAATACATTTTTTAATTAATTGAAAAAAAATTTGATCAAAAAATTGAACTGTGTAAAACCAACTTTAGAAATGGCTCTACTTACGTCGCGGTTCTCGTCCAAATAAGTCGCGTACGAACATGTAGTTTACTTTGAAATACCGTACGTTCAAGTGCAGAATTGCGTTAATGCGCAAATTGTCGTCTAAACAGGACAAAACATGAAATTTTCACGCAGTTCTGCGCGTTTTGTCGAGGCGTAATACCACCACAACTTCGTGAACAAATACCTTTAAAAAATAATGACAAACCCAAGATTCTATATGTCAATGGACTTAAAATTACTCCTTGAGGTACTCCCAAATGTCACTAATTCTGCTTAGATTCTCAGACCATTATAGACACAGAAAACGGTATTGGATTCCGCATAAATGACCCACTTAAAACGGAAAGTTTCATTTCTAGCATACAATAATTTGTGGTTAGTATATATTTTTTGGATTCCCAGAAAATCTTTCAAAATATCAGGTACTTATTTAGGAAACTGGATCGTACGTCCACACTGGGATTTGAACCTATTTTTAATAGTACAATAGCTCAGTAAACTAACCATTTTAAAAATCTGTTAAGCCCCATTATTAGTAGCACATATACGTATTTCAAATTCAAAATATTAAATCAATTTGGCAGTGGACAAAAAAGATTTGTAAGTTTTTTAATTTAATATTTTGATTTTGAAATTTTATAAAATTTGTTATAAAGCTTATAATATAGCCAAAAATTTCGATGTATATAATTCTTTTACATATTAAAAATATGGTCCACAAAATCAGAGACGTATTCAGGACCATTTTTTTTTTTTTTCTGCCCACTTTATTATAACGGGGTGTATCCAGAACATTTATGAAGTAACTGAATACGTCCCTGTTTAATATATATTTTTCTATATATGATTATATAACCTCTAATGGCATGCAATTTTTTTTGGCATCATTTTAAAGCATTTTTTTTATATAGTTATAGATTTTTTTAATTCAAAATGTTTTTAACATTTTGTATTTTTATAATTAATGATATTAACAAACACAAAAACAAAATTCAATTGATTATATTTCAATAAACAAACAATAAAAGCAAAAACATAAAACATTATTAAAATGAAATTTCGATAAATTTAACATTTTCGAAAATAAAAAACACTGGCATTTTTAAGTAGTAAAAACAACATAGCAGTTCACATTTGTAAGAACAAACTAGATCTGGTTATTTTGGTGATTTTTATAGTGTATTGTTGACTTTTAGAAACTCAGTTATATTGTAAAAAATTGATGTGAAGTGTAAATTTTCACACATTTCAG
Organism: Liopterus haemorrhoidalis; assembly: GCA_963971575.1. Classification (NCBI taxonomy): domain Eukaryota; kingdom Metazoa; phylum Arthropoda; class Insecta; order Coleoptera; family Dytiscidae; genus Liopterus; species Liopterus haemorrhoidalis. The sequence goes on along the minus strand of OZ020616.1, from coordinate 58,700,851 downwards.
GGTTTTGCAGGTATTTAGTAAGTGAATGATGATTATTAGGGATGCCAAAACAAATTTTATTATAAATATTTTTCTTGTTAATTTTAATTCGAACGCCTAATACCATTATTTAGGTTTCTAAATATGTGCAGTATTTTTTTTTTTATATAGCAAGGTTCATTATGAATTTTTAAAATTGCGCCTATGGCTTCCATTGGTTGTTATAAGCTCCGCCCCTCTGATTTCGTGTACATTGAAACAGAATTAAATTATATTTTAAACAATTTCCCCTGGTTAATAAATTTACGCTTTTAAAAATTAAATGCAACATTTGCCAAAATATAACTAGAATTTTGAAAAAATAATTTAAACAATATAAAAATTCAAAAAAAAATCAAAAAATAATATTGTCTCTTCTCGCAGGGTTCGATCCCTTTCGATCGAGTTAGTTGGGTGAGAAGCCAATGTCATAACCACTACACCAGGATATACCTTCCAGTGAAGCGTGTTACAAAGCTATAACTTGTGTACATTATTAGCAAAAAAACACAAAAAATGCGTTTTTTTCCAAAAACATAATCTGATCAAAAATTCCTGTTGTACTATTCTGGTTCACACCAATGTACATTACTTAGAATTTTTTCAGATTTTTAGTTTAAACCATCTGGGCTACAGGTGTGGGACATTTTTTTTTGCACAATTTTGGCAAAAATCGCTTCAAAATAATTTATTTTGCAAAAATAAAATTTTGATCGTTAATCCACGTACCAAGGGCTTTCATTTGATACCCTACTCAGAATTATAAAAAAATGTATTTTTTTTCGATGAGCACATATTTGTTTATATTTTTAGGGGAATATGATTTTTAGATGTTTTAGTATTTTTCCTATGTGCGGGTCAAAGAGTTGTATAAGCATGCCAAATTTCAACTCTCTAAGTTTAGCCGTTTGGCTACAATTTTTACCGAACAGACAGACAGACAGACAGACGACAAAATGACGGTATAAGGGTTTTTTGGTCATACCTACAAAACCCTAAAAAGGCTTTACAGTTTTGGGGTTATGTTTGTATTATTTTAGGTTAGTATTATATTTACAAAATATTTAAGATGTCACTATTCAAAATAAAATATGACAAATGATATTTTTTTAAATGAAATATTTATAATCTGACTTTTCAAATTATTTTTCTGTAATACCAACATGACATACAGTTTCAAAGGTGCAAACTGTTGAAAACAAAATTTCCTCTTAGTTTGTTCTTACAAAAGTGAACTGCTTATATCAGGAGTCGGCAACATAACACTTTTAAACCAGATATGGCTGTTTTGATAGCAGAAATTGTTTAATTTTTTGCTTGTTGAAATTTTCTAAGTTTCCTTTTTTCGTTGCTCTTATAAAAGTAAATTATAATTTTTAGCAGTTATTCTGTTGCTGACCCCTACCCTATATCGTTGTATATATGCAATAAAAATGGTTAATATTATGTGAGAAATATCTCTTAAAAAATATATCAAGCTTACAATGAACAATAAAATTAACAAATATTTTTCGTTGCGTAAAATGACATTGTAAGCTTAATTTTTAATCTGATTATTCGTACCTGATTATTTTTTTTTATAATATAGTATATAAAAATTATCTATAAGAAGCTATAAGTCCTAGAAAAAAATTTAGATTGCTTTATATTTTGGATTATTTTTCAAAAATTGCTACTTCCTTCTAGGACACTGTACAAAAAACCTATCTTTTTTTACCTAAGTATAGATAAAATTTAAAATATAGTAAAAACAATACTTTTAAAGTTATTTTATAAAAATATTCTAAATACTTAATATTATGAGATCATTCATTACTTGGTCCAAGGCGAATTTCAAAAATCAGCCTTTTATTTATCAAACATCTTCGGAAATGCTTGTTTTCGCATTGTCTAGATTTAAGCCGGGGTGAAGATAACATATTTTAAAACCTCGATTCTCATAAGTTGAGGTTTGCATGTTTCCATCGCTTGATCGTAGATCTTTTAACTCTGCGTCTACCATCTTCAAAAGGTTTTCGATATCTGTATCGTGGGAGTGTTCCATAAAAATTTTGCAGATCGCTTGCATATACCATGTTCCCAAACAAGTGTCCCTGTATGATTTGTCACCTAAAAAAATATAAATGAAGAATATAAATACAAAAATCAGCTATGGCCACCACAGGACCGACCGCCATCATAAAGTACTTGTATAAAATTCATTCTAGCAGCAGAGCAGAAATAACTTTGCCTAATATTTTCTAACAGAGATATTATTTATCATGACCATGAAAACGTTACATATAAGTACGAAAAAAATTTTCGTTTTATCTAAAAAACGTCTCAAATAAAAGTTATAGGGAAAAATTGATAAGCGATATGACATCTAGTGGGATTTTAGTAACTACAGAAATAGACATTCTATCGCGCTTATTTTATAAAAAATGTTTACATAAAAATATAATTGCATAAAAACAAGTACTAATATTGTAGCAAAATTACAAAAACCACCAGTAAACATTAAAATTCACGTTGTTTATATGAAACGAATGTCTACTTTGAAGGTTCCAAGTATGCCGAAATAGCGCTGCGATCTTAAAATACTTCCCCTATTACAAAAATGAAAATTCCAGATAGTTCCGCCTAAACGTTTGGAATAGCCTATATTTATAATTATTTTTTTTAAATTTTGATTTTTTTTTTTGTGTAAAATAATCACAACAAAAAATTGATGTGAAGTGTGAATTTTCACACATTGTAGGGTTTCGCAGGTATATAATAAGTGAAGGCGGCATGCTGAGTGTGTAGGACAAATTTTGCTTTGTAGTAATCACGGCAAAATGAACGATATTTTTTGAATAATTTATCGTCTGTTAATCTAAGAGCTTTAAAAACAAATTTTATGTTAAAATATCTTTTTGTTAATTTTAATTCGAATACCTAATACCATTATTTAGGTTTCTAAATATGTAAAGTATTTTTTTTTTTTTTATATAGCAAGGTTCATTAAGATTTTGAAAATTGCGCCTATGGCTTCCGTTGGTTGTTTTAAGTCATATGCTCTGCCTCTCTGATTTCGTATACATGACACATAGAATGAAAATATAATTCCAACAATTCCAACTGGTTATTAAATTTACGCACGTAAAAATTAAATTGAAACATTTGTCAAAATATAACTAGAATTTTGACAAAATAATTTAAACAAAATAAAAATGGAAAAAAAAACAAAAAATAAAATTGTCTCTACCCGGGAGTGAACCCTAGTTTGCTGCGTAACAAGCGAGCAAACTAACCATTAGACCAGGATACGCCTTCTAGTATAGTGTGTTACATAACTAACTTTTGTACATCGTCAACCAAAACCAACAAAAAATGTGTTATTTTCTGAAAACAATCAAAAATTCCTGTTGTACTATTCCGGTTCACACCAATGTACATTACTTAGAATTTTTTACAGATATTTAGTTTAAACCATCTGGGCTACAGGGTGTGGCACAAATATTTTTTTGCACAATTTTGGCAAAAATCGCATTAAAATAATTTATTTTGCAAAAATAAAATTATAACCGTTAATACACGTACTATGGGCTTTCATTTGATACCCTACTCAGAATTTTTAAAATATATTCTTTTTTGATGAGCACATATTTGTTTATATTTTTAGGGGGTATGTTTTTTAGATGTTTTAGTATTTTTCCTATGTGCGGGTCAAAGAGTTGTATAAGCATGCCAAATTTCAACTCTCTAGGTTTAGCCGTTTGGCTACAATTTTTACCGAACAGACAGACGACAAAATGACGGTATTCAAAATGACAAACAGACCAATTCTGTAACTTAGTTACTATGATAATAGTAACTAAATTTGTCACTATGAGCAAGGTCAGTTACTATCATGTATGAAAGTCATTATAATTTTTATAATATTTTATCTTGTAGTAACGTTATTACACAATAACTTTTTACAGAATTGATCTGAAAATGACAAAATTCTCGTATTGTGCATTTCTATTTTTAGGTGTATAAATACCTGGTAAAGTCGAAAATGCAATAAGCATATCCTCTGCATCCCGTACAACTTTGCCTCTTTCCGTGCCATCCGATTGTATCCTCTGGAATTCTGGTATACGTACTCCAACATGTAGATTATCACCGCTAAAATGTAAATAATTAAATATCTATTGACAAAATTAATTTTATTTTACATACCGACATATCTGGAAAATAAAAATTTTGGGTTTATTAATAAGGGCAGGACAATTTCTGCTGTTAAATTGTTCTAATATCCAGGAAACTTGTAGTTGTTTTAAATCGGACGTAATAATTTGACTACTCTCTTTCGTATGACCTTCTTGACCGTGGCTCATAACAGCGACTACTACGCAATCCACTTCGCGCAATCTTGGATTCTTATTTACATCAGCAAAATGATCTATCGTTTGTTTCATATCCTACAAAAAAAAGTGAATTTTAAAATTTTATTCATAACTATCGTAACTGTTTTATTTTGTATCTTTAATAATATATATACCGTGTGAATTATTTAAGGAGCAACATACATGTTTCACATATAATGTTAATGAAGTGAGTTATTTCATTTGCAACATAGCAAATTATGAAAGCAAGCTCATATCCATGGCAACAGTTATGCAATGGTGATTGATATAGAAGTTATTTGACAAGTTCCTAGACGGGTACAAAAATAGTAAATTAGAAACAATAAATTAATTTTTATTAGTTGGTTTATATTTACATACAAACAAAAATAATAATGTCCTTAGTAGCTAAGTCCAAAAAATATTTAAAAAAATAATATTTTGTCTTTTGTATGGATACGATAAGCATTTGTTTTATGGCTATGTTGCTTTTGAAATAACTCACTTCATTAACATTAAATGTGAAACATGTATGTTGCTCCTTAAATAATTCACCCGGTATATGATATTCTTTTTAACTAAAAACATGCTAAACATCATAAATATTTGTGGCTACATACCCTATAAGACTGGTTCCGAAGACTGGTATTGGTAAAACCAACTTCTTTAAACAATTCTTTTAAATTTTCTTCATCAACTTCCGCACCTGTTCTTTTATCCTCAACATTATTTGAGAATTCAATATTATTAATACACAAAAACAATCCTCTATGTTTTGAACGCATTCGATAAATTGGCACCTTACTACTATTACAATCATCATAAAACTTAGTACTCTTCCGAACTTTAACTTTTAAAGGTTCCGTCGATAGATTTATATTAGAATGAGGTATTTCATGAGATAGCTGTCGTATATGTGGTGGATGTTGATTTTCTGAAAGTTTATAAGCCCAAGCACCGTGCGAACCATTATCTTCATTATCCAATGATGCAGTCTTTTCATTTTTGTTCACGTACGTATTTTGTTCATAGTTATTATTTTGGAATTCTTCGGGTGAAAATTCTTTACCCTCAAGCTTGTAAGCGAGTACCTTATGATAATCATCAATATCCGAGAGGGACTTTGTAAGATTATTAAACGCATCTGGACCTCTACGTTGAATGTCTATGAACAAGTCACGTTTATGCTCTTTTTCAGTTCTTCGCCAATCCTACACAACATAAAAATAAAGAAAAGGTAGCATAATACAGTATAAACAATCAAAGTTGGTTAAGTTTGTGCTTAGGAAAACAAAAAATAAACAAATCTATGACGTGTGATTAAAATAAAATAGAAATTAAAAAAAAAAAAATAGACGCCTCCTTTGGTTGGAGTTAAATATCAACAAATAAATATAAAAAATTTAGTTTTCAAACATTAAAAACATGCAGTGACACTTTGATTTTGTAAATTTTGGTTCAAAAATCGATTGTTGTTAGTATTAATGAAAATATCACCTTGTAGCGTTCAGCTTGGTCGCGTGAAAAAACTCCCTTCTGAATTAATGCTGGCAATAATTCATTTAAATCTACATTATCAACTAATGTTTTGTAGTTTTTCTGTATAATATTTCTATGTCTATCTTCCATTCTAAACTGATCAACAAACAATGGAAATAAAAACACCACAAAGCAAAGAAAGAAAACTAAACATGTCTATACATGTCACTTGTCAGCTGTCATGACTCATACGAACGCTTGGTTTATTAGATATTTAACTTACCAACACACTAATTCAAATTTTACCGCCAAGAAAACATTTATGGCAGGTTGCTAAAGTAAGAATTATCCCTAACTCAAGTTAAAATCATTTGTTTTTGTATGTTGTAACATATAAAAACAAATGATTTTAACTTGAGTTAGAGAAAACTCTTACGTTAGCAACCCGACATTAGTAAATTCGACATATGAAGTTAAAAATAAATCTCAGCTTCGAAATACTGCCCTTTTGTAAGGTGACCATACGTCCCGAATTTCCGCCTTGCGTCCCGAATTTTTTCGGAGGCAATATTTGTCCCGGATTTTAGAAAAAATACTTATTTTCAATATTTATTTTAAATTTATTTCAACTAAAATTATTTTTAAAAAACTTGAACTAAAAAAAAATTTACCGGAAGGGTATTTTCCTTAATGAACAGCTTTTGGTCAAATGACAAGACTCAACTTGATGTAGACACATTAAAAGCAATATTACTGATTAAATTAAATTATGAAGAAAACTGTGCGGATTTTTATAAAATGCTTTAAAGCAAAATACACCTTCTCAAAAAGATCTATAGTTCGGAAAAATATAAAAAGTTTTCTACTAATTAATTTTAATGAATAAAATTTGAAATCATTAAAAAAAAATACTGTGATTTTAATAATGATTTAAAATGACGTATTACTGACCATTACGAATTGAGGTCCCTACGTAACGTTTTGACTAATTTTAGCATGATGTCTGTCTGTCTGTTGATCCGTGTACAAGTGCAGAGCAAATTCGGCTAAAAGGATTTTTATGAAACTGCATATTTAAGCTTTTGACATCATTGGCACGAGTTGATCAACTTTTGGTAAAAATCGGTTGACTAGAAATGGGAGTTTACTCGTGTCGATTTTAAGATTTTTGCGAATATTTAGCAACAGAAAAATATTTCGAAAAAAAATATTTAACAAAACTTGCTATGAATGCAATACAGTCTGTTCCAAACGGTTAAGCGGAACTAAATGGGAATTTAGTTCTTTTAGGTTGTCATGAGAAGGGACCTTGCTTGGGTTATTTCATTTTTCAAGTTGGGATGTCAAAATTTAAAATTCCAACAATGAAACCATGGAAACGAATGACAAATGTCAAAATTATTTTTTTTTTTTTTATATTTTAATGACAAAAAAATAAATAAATGGGAAATTTGTATTAAGAAAGACAGAAAAAATAAAAATATAAAGAAAATGACATTTTAAAATGACATTAACCTTAATCAAAAAATGTTTATTGTAAGTATGATTTACAAAGCTTAAACAAATCGGCCGAAAGGCACGATTTAAACGATGAAAGTAACTAGATTGCAAAATCTAGTTCCGCTTAACCGTTTGGAACAGACTGTAGCTACAGTCTGTTTCAAACGGTTAGGCGGAACTAAATGGGAATTTTGTTCTTTTAGGTTGTCACGAGAAGGGACCTTACTAGGGTTATTTAATTTTTCACGTTGGAATGTCAAAATTTAAAATTCCAACAATGAAACCATGGAAACGAATGATATATGTCAATGTCAATTTTTTTTTAAATATATGTTAATGACAAAAATATAAATAATTGGGAAATTTGTAATAAGAATGACACAAAAAATTAACATATAAAGAAAATGACATTTTAAAATGATGAAAAAAATTACCAAAAAATGTTTATTGTAAGTATGATTTACAAAGCTTAAACAAAACGGCCGAAAAGCACGATTTAAACGATGAAAGTAACCAGATTGCAAAATCTAGTTCCGCTTAACCGTTTGGAACAGACTGTAATAAAGTTTATTTGAGACGTTTTTTGATAAAACGAGAAAAATTTTCATACTTATATGTAACGTTTCCATGGTCATGATAAATAATATCTCTGTTAGAAAATATTAGGCAAAGATAAAGTCTGTTCCAAATGGTTAGGCGGAACTAGATTTTGCAGTCTAGTTACTTTCATCGTTTAAGTCGTGCTTTTCGGCCGTTTTGTTTAAGCTTTGTAAATCATACTTACAATAAACATTTTTTTGTTATGGTTAATATCATTTTAAAATGTCATTTTCTTTATATTTTGATTTTTTCTGTCTTTCTTAATACAAATTTCCCATTTATTTTTTTATTAAAATATTCAAAAAAATAATTTAATGTCATTCGTTTCCATGGTTTCATTGTTGGAATTTTAAATTTTGACATTCAACGTAAAAAATGAAATTACCCAAGCAAGGTCCCTTCTCGTGACAACCTAAAAGAACGAAATTCCCATTTAGTTCCGCCTAACCGTTTGAAACAGACTGTATTTCTACCCTGCTGCTAGAATGTATTTTATACAAGTACTTTATGATGGCGGTCGGTCCTGTGGTAGCCACAGCTGATTTTTAATTTTGATATTATTCTCTATTATTAAGTCTTTGCTACAAATCAAATAGAAAGGTCTTTGCTCCGTTTTGAAATTATCATGAATACCGTTTTTGCCAATGGCTAAACTGTCTAAAAAGAACTGGTACAAATACTAAAACTAGTTTTAAGGAGTTATGTACATTTTATATTAAATAGAACTACATTGTATAAAAAAATAATAAGTAACTATATACATGAAACAAATAACAATGTATTTAAGTATAAATATTAAATATAATCTTAAGTGATGTAGAGATTATTTATAACAAATTTTCAAAAAATATTTTAGGAAGATATCGATGTATAAATTCTATACTACTATGAACCATAAATATATTTTATTTATAACATTTCTTTTCCTTTCTATCACTACCTGAGTACATTTGTTCAAAACTCAACAATCGAGCAGCAAAACGTCTTTCTTCATTGTGGTCAAAAATCTGATGTATTACATTGAAAAAAAAGTTACATATCAATTGCATAGGAGCTGCAATTATAATTCACCTTTAATTATAAGAGTGTATTTACACGTATTTCAGGGTTTCGTAGGTATATAATAAGGGACAGCGTCCAACAAAACTAAGTAATAAATGGGACATTTTTTGTTGGAATCAAAATGAATATTTTGTAAAACAATTACCGTCTGTTTATGTACTAAAGCTGTTTTTCCGTCTTTCGTCTATTTATGTACTAAAACTTTCATTTAATACCCTACATTAAATTTAAAATAAATATTTTTAATATATATAAAAAAAAAAAAATTAAATAATTTGGTCAAATATTCCTGTTGAACTATTTCGCTTCATATTAATGAGCATTACTTCGTTTTTTTCAGATTTTTAGATCAACCCTTCTGTGTTACAGAGAGATAAAAAAAATCCAAGTATAAAAAAAATCGAACAAATAATTTGATCAAATATTCCTGTTGATCTATTTCACTTCATACCAATGTGCATTACTTCGATTTTTTTAGATTTTTAAATCAACCCTTCTGAGATACAGAGGGGCAAAAAAAAAAATTCAATTTACAAAAAAAAAATCGAATAAATAATTTAATTAAATATTCTTGGCTACATATCAATGTGTATTACTTCGATTTTTTCAGATTTTTAGATCAACCCTTCTGTGTTACAGGGGGGCAAAAAAAATCCAAATTAACAAAAAAAAAATCAAAAAAATAATTTGATCAAATATTCCTGTTGCACTATTTCGCTGCATATCAATGTGCATTACTTCGTTTTTTTTCAGATTTTTAGATCAACCCTTCTGTGTTAAAGGGGGGCAAAACAAATCAAAATGTAAAAAAAATCAAAAAAATAATTTGATCAAATATTCATGTTGCACTATTTCGCTTCATATCAATGTGCATTACTTCGATTTTTTTAGATTTTTAAATCAACCCTTCTAAGATACAGAGACGCTAAAATTACAATTTACAAAAAAAAAATCTAATAAATAATTTAATTAAATATTCTTGGCTACATATCAATGTGTATTACTTCGTTTTTTTCAGATTTTTAGATCAACCCTTCTGTGTTACAGGGGGGCAAAAAAATTTCAAATTTACAAAAAAAAAAAAATCAAAAAAATAATTTGATCAAATATTCCTGTTGCACTATTTCGCTGCATATCAATGTGCATTACTTCGTTTTTTTCAGATTTTTAGATCAACCCTTCTGTGTTACAGGGGGGCAACAAAAAAATCAAAAAAATAAATTAATCAAATATTCCTGTCGCACTATTTCGCTTCATATCAAAATGCATTACTTCGTTTTTTTCAGATTTTTAGATCAACACTTCTGTGTTACAGGGGGGCAAAAAAAAAATCAAAAAAATAAATTAATCAAATATTCCTGTCGCACTATTTCGCTTCATATCAAAATGCATTACTTCGTTTTTTTCAGATTTTTAGATCAACACTTCTGTGTTACAGGGGGGCAACAAAAAAATCAAAAAAATAAATTGATCAAATATTCCTGTCGCACTATTTCGCTTCATATCAAAATGCATTACTTCGTTTTTTTCAGATTTTTAGATCAACACTTCTGTGTTACAGGGGGGCAAAAAAAAAATCAAAAAAATAAATTAATCAAATATTCCTGTCGCACTATTTCGCTTCATATCAAAATGCATTACTTCGATTTTTTCAGATTTTTGAATCAACCCTTTTATCAAAATTTTTTAATAAATATACAAAAAAAATCGAAAAAATAATTTAATATAATATTCCTATCGAACTATTTGGCTTTACATCAATGTGCATTACTTCGATTTTTTCATATTTTTAAATCAACCCTTCTGCGTTACAAGGGGGCAAAAAAATTTCCAAATATACAAAAAAATTATTCGTTTGGCAACAATTTATGTCGTATTGACATGACTGATGATACAAGGGTTTCTTGATCATACCTACGAAACCCTAAAAATTAACTATGGTAAGTCTTAAATATATCTTTGGTGCTTATTCTAATCCTTACCCACTAATTTAAATAAATAATACAAACATAAATATGTCAAAATCTTTTAGAAACGATCATAAATTCTGTTTCAAATATACGAAGTAGGTTCAAAATTGACCTAATGGATTTCTTTCCAGTGTTAATTCGTAATTTGTATCGACCAGAAAAAAAAGGTTAAATTTGAGGCATCATCAGAGCTACAGAACTTGTCTGCTAGACTTCATATCTTCTATTATTGGATCTAGGTCGACTGCATTTTTTCTGTCCGATAATACCAAGAATAATCAGTAAACTAACGAGACCAATTAAACCACCAACCCAAGCGGCTTTATGCGTTTGAGAACTATTTCCTTCTTCTTCTTCCACGACAGGTTTTGGAGTTTTCGGCTGAAATTTCTTCATATCTGGTACGTAAGTTTTTTTCGTAACAACCTCCATACTACTATTAATAATTGGATCGATTTTTTTAGGACCTTCCGTAACTACTGTTCGTACTGTAGTTGGAGCTTGTGTAGTCGTTCGAGAGATTAAAGTTTGAGTAACTTGCTTCAAAGGTGCATTTTCAAAATATTTTTCCAATGGTTTAAAATATTGTAACATATACGAAGCATCAATAGTACTAATACCAAATTCATCATCTAAAAGCGTTAACCAGTTGTCACTCAAACGGTTTTTTATTAAATTTTTAAAACTTTTATCCTTTGCCATTCGAGAAAGTATATTTATATGATCTTCACCGTTATGTTCAAAATGTTCTAAAATCTGGAATTGTAATATCGTTCCTAAAAATTTCCCGATGTATGGTTTGTTACTACGGATGTAAGGGTCTCCCAACATGTCCCATTCCTCATTAGTAACACCGTAAACCATTTGATATTTTTGACGATACTCCCACCATTTACTCGCAACATTTTCTGAAGGATTTTCCAATTCATTTAATCTAAACTCATCGGCCAAGAAATAATAACTTAACTTCGGAAAAATTCGTAGCGCTGTTATAAGTAAAGCTGTCATTTGATTATGATTTTCTTCTTCTGTTGCTATGATTTCTTCTGGTAATAATCCGTTCATTGGTAACATTTTCATCGCAAGTATACTACTTAGTTGTGCAACTGCTTCATCGATGACGGAATATCGAAATTTATGATAAATCGATGTTGAGTAATCGATTTGATCTAAAACTGCTCTCGTAACATCTTCATGTGCATCTAAATATTCGGAAAATCCAATTTTATTACATGTTATTACTTGAGAATATTTATCAGCACAAAATAAAAGATATTGACTTGGACATGTTCCGTTGAAAATACTTCTCATCCAAAATTTAGAGTTTACTTTTTTAAGACCAAGACTTATAGTTAGTTTTTCAGCCATTTCATATGATTTTTTTCCTCCAATTTGCTGAAAAAAATATATATAAACATGAATTACATATCATAAACAACAATTATACAGGGTGTTTGTTTGAAACGGGGCACCCCGAAAATCACCTTTATTAGTAAAGATACAAAAAATCTTCAGAACAAAAGTTAAACTAGACAAAAAGGCCCATCTAAAGGTTACTATAAGAATTCTGAGGCACTTCCGGTTTCACCGGAAATGATGTCAACTTTTTATCTAGCATAGGGAATCGATAATTTTATATTTTTTTCCTAAAAGTACATTAAATTAGCTTTACAATGACACCAAAAAATCATATTTTTATGTTAACCGTTTCAAAATGGCGACCATTTATTTACAAAATAATAATCAACATAAGTTTTACAAAGTTGAACGTAGCAAGCTTTGAAAACAATAAAAAAAGAAACAAAATATCTCTGTGCTTCAGAATTCTTATAGTAACCTTTAGATGGGCCTTTTTGTCTAGTTTAACTTTTGTTCTGAAGATTTTTTGTATCTTTACAAATAAAGGAGATTTTCGGGGTGTCCGGTTTCAAACAAACACCCTGTATATCATAAACTACAATTATATAAATATTTAAATTGTAAATTTTATTATTTTTTTTTTAAAATATTGTTAAACAAAAAAAAAAAAAAATTATTGAAATTAATACAGAGCAATTTTTTTTCCAAATATACAAAAAAAAAATCGAAAAAATAATTTGATCATATATTCCTGTCGAACTATTAAATAAAAACAAAAAATTAAATTGTATAAGCATGCCAAATTTCAACTCTCTAAGTTTAGCCGTTTGGCTACAATTTTTACCGAACAGACAGACAGACGACAAAATGACGGTATTAGGGTTTTTTGGTCATACCTACAAAACCCTAAAAACGGTGTAACAGCGAAAAGGGACACCATTATTTTTTATTATTAGAGATACAAAAAGATACTAAACAACAAAGTTGTAGGAGACCAAGGGGGATATCTGTTTATGTGTATCAAAAATATATTTTAAACGAGATATTTTTAATTGATTCATCGTCGGATGAAAACGATGATGATGATTATTTGGATTATTTGAACAGAGGACAGTTTCGCGCCATAAAAAGTAGAGGGGAGTAAGAAACCAAGAAAAAACATAAAATGATATTGGTAGTTATGGTTAGTAATCAATCTATCAAACTTCAGCAACCGCGTTCTGTAAATCCTCCCAAAGTAAATCTATTTTTTTACTGAACATAGGAATAATAATGCATTTTCTTTTAGCTCTCTTTAAATATTAATTTCAAAGGAAGAGTACAACAATAAAACATGTTCAGAATTAAAAACTGAATCTAAATTTGTCCTAACCCCCCGAAACGTACAACGTTGTGACGATATTGGCGCTCAATGTAGTGGCTATATTGGCGCCCAACGTAATACCCCCTTCGCGCGACTCTGATATCAAGATGTGTTTCATAAGTGGGATTTTATGTGATATGTGGGCGTAAAAATTATAAATCCACCTCAGATATTATTACATATTTTAAAATAAAATCAAACTTACTTCATGATAAAGAGAAGCATTAATTTCATCATATAAATAGCGATGTGGCAATATTTTATGAGCGATTAATGTTAAATCCAATCCTCTCTCAGAACCTAAAATTAATTAATTTGTTTATTTTAATACAAATTAACATAAAAATCAATAATACCTAATAAATAGACTGGAAGACTTTCATTTTTTGGAATTTGATAGATTTGTTCTAGTCGTAATTTAATAAAATCATATAATTTTTTATAGAATGGTTCTATGTCTTCCCAAAGCGATCTTGCTTTCGAATAAACCTCTGGATGTTCAACTAGATTAGACCAATAAGTTTCGGCAGAAAAAAAACCTGAAAAAACAAGAAATTTTTAAAGCTATCATCATTTTATGAATATTTAACTTCATTATGTACAGGATGATTATAAAATTGAGTTGAGACGTCAGCGATTTTACTGTGTAAACATCATTTTATAAAACTTACTAATTAATATTAAAGGAGACTGTACGGGTTGCGGACAGCAATGAAAACCAATTAAATCAGCTGACAAGTTTCGAATAAGATATCTTATTAGAAAGATAGATTATCTTATTCGAAACTTGTCAGCTGATTTGAGCTGTACAACCTCCGTCTTTAATATTTATCTACGGACACGAGTATTCCACATACATAAAACTTACTAATGCAAAAATTTACCTATGTCGTATGTTGATGAAAAGTTGCATAAAACCATAAAAAAAATAATTTAAACACTAACCATTTGCTTCTGCAGCTTTTGAAACCAATTTGAGAATTTCTGGATAATATTTTCCTTTCGATAAAAAGTCTTCTTGAGCTGCCGACCAAACCTCCCGTAGATAATTAGCATCGTGTGATTTTAATAACATTTGCGACACGTCTAAAAAATAAAACTTGTAACACAACGTACTAAAATTATCAAATAATTTTACCTGATCTTGAATATCGACAGTTCTCACTTGTATTTTTTGTACACGGTATTTTATCACAAGGTATTTTATCGCAAGGTAACTGTAATTCATTTTGTACTTTATAAGTTTCAGCTTCGAATCTTGTTAATTTTGTCCAATCTTCATCGGGAAGTTCACTATCACCCATTTTTTCCAAAATATTCCAACGATGTTTATAACCATTAGGTAATTCTAAATTACTAATTCGATAAACGGTTTTTAAATCCTCTGATTCTTTTTTAGAGAAATCAGCAAATTTCTTTTGTACTTCATACTAAAAAATACATTAATAGATAAAAGATTACGGTATAAGGTTAATTGTTTTACCTTTTGCTTGTAAGCGTTGGGTTTTTTAAGTAAAATATCTCTTTCTGCAATGCTTAAATTACTGCAATGATCTGCAAGATCCATTTCGAGTAATTCTAGGTGGACTGCTACTTCTTCCAACTCGTTACATTGTGTTAAAAATATTACAACACAAAACACAAATAATTTAAATAAATATTCCATTTTACCTACAAAAAAATAAATTATTTAGTACTGCATAAAAAACACAAAAAACATAACACACCAAAAAAATTTGATAATGCACTTGACAGAGAAAATCAATTTGAACTTGATTTTAGAAACTTATCAGATAAACTTTGATAAAACATAGAAAGACAGACTTTAAACCATGGTCATAGAGTTAAATATTCTATTTACTAGTCATAGGTAATATTAAATTGACTTATATAATCAAATTATTCTTAAAAATTACTTAATTAATCGATTATTATTGAAAGATCAAATGTTAATAGGTGGTCACAGAGTTGTATTCATGCTAAAATAAATTAATTTAAAAAAAAAGTTTACAAATAAAAACGTTTAACAATATTTCCAAAACTCGATAAAACGATTTTAAGATTAAAATTGGGTTTTAAATTGTGTAAAACACAAAATAAACATGTTTTCTAAGCGTTTATATAATTTAAATTACGAATCAACTAACGTTTTAACGAGAAAGTCATAACTCAACAATACAAAAATAACAATATTTTCAAAACTGATGGATAAAATAGTTTTAAGACTAAAATCGGATTCTGAATTAATTAAAAATCAAAATAAACATGTTTTCTAAACGTAGATACAGCCATTAATTGAAAACATGGAATTTACATAAAATTTTGACAAAATTTCACAATTCAAAAACGTGTTAATATTTACAAAACTGACGAGAATAAAATAATTTTAATTCTATTATTTACGGCTTAAATTGAGTTAAAATCAAAATAGACATCTTTTATAAACATTAATACATTACCCTTAATATAAAACACAAAAATTAAATTGTATTTTGACGAAAAATACACAAAAACAGATTAACAATATTTTCAAAACTATGGATAAAATACTTATGAGACTGTAATTGGGTATTAAATTATATAAAACACAAAATAGACATGTTTTATAAATGTTAATACATTGCCATTAAGATAAAACACAAAATTTATGTTGTATTTTGACCAAAAAACGCGATACAAGAAAATATACTACAAGAATTGTCTGTTACAGAACAAGGCTATGGAATCAGTCTTTTTTTATAACTCTCCTGGTAAAAATTACTATTATTATAGCCTTTTTCATAAAAAATAGCTACAAGAAAATGGTTCGATTTTAGATTAAAAAATAAATAAACATTTGCAATACGAAATTTTAATACATATTGTTGCAACAATGGTATTTTTTTGTTTTTTACTCTTATATTTAAATGGTTACCTCAACAAATTATTTTGACACTATTTTTTTAAGTACTTGCACGGTAAAATAATTACTGATAGTAAAATAGTAAAAAGTCAAAGATCATTGTTCAAAAAAATCTATTATTTATGAGTAATAGGTCGAAATGATAATTAAAATAGAATGAATCACACGTGTAAATTTTTATATAAATAAAAACTGTGGTTTTACACAGTATTATTACATAAATAAACTTTTTATGAACGTTATTATTTTTAAATTATTCATATAAAAGATATAATACTTCTTACAAATATTAATCCATTTATATTTACGTATAAAGTGAGGTTATATTTACCTTTTTGCAAAAAACTAACGCAACCACTTGCTAGGTAAATAACTTCTTGTTTATTTAATGATAACCCACTAAAAACTAAAATTTTGTTTACGAATTACGTAATTATATTAAATCTTCGCACATACGTGAACTTTAAACGTAAGACGAAGTCCAGAGTCAAAACAGTATTTAAAAAAATTTCACTTTTTAATTTTCGATTGGAAAATATTTATTTAATTGATTTTTCAATGAGTTATACATAATTTATTTTGAAATAATTGATAAGAAATCTAGGTTTTAGAAAATATTTACGCCTAATTGGTAGGCAACCAACATAACATAGGATTGATGCGGTAAATATAAAGCGACATAAAAAATTTATTTTAATATAATAGCTGTTTATTAATAAAACTTATAAAGTTGATTTTTAGATTGTACTATAGACTAGTTTCTGGTACATTTTTTATAAATTGCATTCCTGATAGAGGTGATTTAATTTTATCTGACTGTATTTTTTTAGGCTTATCAATCATTATGATCTGAAATATAAAAAAAAGTTAGTTTAACATAAAAAAATTGATGTGAAGTATATTTTTTATACATCAGGATTTCAAGTAATTAAAACTCGGTTTCAGTATCCGTTAAAACCGCAATAAAATAACCAAATACAAGGTGTCTCAAAAGAAATTTTATATTTAGTGGATCGATTAAAAAAAAAGTAAGCCGTATATAGAAAAAATGTTTATTAATTATTAAAATACACTTTTTGGGGATTTATTTATTAAAAATAATATCGTCTAAATGTAGACCCTCGCGTTCTCGGCACTCATTAAATCGAACAGTAAAATTACTTATGACGTCTCGGCAGGTGGACTCAGGGATGGCTGCCATTTCGTGACGGATATTTTCTTTCAAATTGCGCCAGTGAAGTCGGTTTATTGGCGTAAACTTTAGATTTAAGATAACCCCATAGGAAAAAGTCCATAGGGGTTAATCTGGACTGCGTGGAGGCCAATTTATGTCACTTCTCCGGGAGATCAATTTGCCTGAGAAAATTTCACGAACACGTGGCAGAGACATATTGGACGTGTGTGAAGTTGCTCCGTCCTGTTGGAACCATGTTCTTTGGTTATAGCCAGGAAAGTTTTGCAGTTCAGGTACCAAGAAGTTGTCTAACATCTCCACATAACGCTCTGAATTCATTGTAACTGCACGCCCCCTTTCGTCTTCAAAAAAGTAAGGGCCGATAATTCCTCGCGCCGACATCGCAGCCCATACGGTCACTTTAGGCGAATGTAGGGGTTTCTGATGTTTGCGTTTCGGATTCGTTGCACTCCAGTAGCGGCAGTTCTGCTTATTTACGTGGCCATTAAGATGAAAATGAGCTTCATCCGAAAACAAAATGTTGGTAAACGTTAAAAATCGCTCAATCACCTGATTTACGAAATTAAGCCTCTGACTGGCATCTTGGGGGTGCAGCTTTAGGTCTTTGTGCATAATGCGATGTAATGATGATCTATGCACATTTAAAGCACTTGCGCGCTTCCGAATTGAAAGGTTCGGGTCGTCACAAACAGACTGATTAACATTCTCCACGTTTTCTACCATTCTTGATAACCTAGGTCGCCCGGATTTTGATTTATCCAGCGTTGTACCAGTCTCTTCAAATTTTTTAACCCAATGTCGAATGAGAGGAATGCTTGGCGCATCATTTAAGTGGCTAAAACCTCGAATACTGCAGAATTTTCTACGCGCTACAGTCGCCGAATCACCGTTTTTGTAAAACTCTCGCACGCATAACGCGCGGTCTGCTCCCGAGAAACGCTCCATAGCGACTAAATTCCCAAGAGCCAGGCTACCGATTGACATAACCCCCGCGCCCCTCGGATACGTTGCGTTCACGCAGTAAGCTAAGTAAATATAAAATATATTTTGAGACACCTTGTAAAACCTAACGTATAGTGAAGGTTTAGACATAAAGGGTATATATAAGGCTACAAAGAATTAATAATACCTTTCCATTTTCAAATAATATTGTTCGATGACATGGTAATAGACATTCTATGTCATTAGCAAATATTAGAACAGTTGATAGCGCAAATAATTCTCGAAGATGATCTTTCAAAACTTTGTCCATTAGTGAACCGGCTGAAAAATCTTCTATTATTATTATCTAAAATAAAAAATAATTAGTAATAATTAAATTTAGAGTATATAATTAATTTTAATAATACCTTATTTTGTACTAAGTAAGCTTGAGCGAGTACTAATATTTGTTTCTCATCCAAAGACAATAAATCAGCTGAAGACTGTAATTTATTTGGTAACTCCGAAACCCGATTCAATAATCCGAAAGCATTTAATGCATGGACAACATCTTCATGTTTGTACATTTTACATGGATTCAAAACGTTCCTAAAAATACAATAAAAAAATTGATGTGATGTGTGAATATTCACACATTTCAGGGTTTCGCAGGTATATAATAAGTGAAGGCGGTATGTTGAGTGTGTAGGACAAATTTTACTTTGTAGTAATCACGGCAAAATGAACGATATTTTTAAAATAATTTATCGTCTGTTAATCATATAATAAGACTGGTTATTAAATTTACGCTCTTAAAAATTAAATACAACATTTGTTAAAATATAACTAGAATTTTGATAAAATAATTTCTACATTAGAAAATGCAAAAAAAAAAAACAGAAAAAATAAAACTCCGTACTCGAAACCCTTCGTTTTCCAGCAGTGCTCTAACCCATTACGCCATCGCACGCCATGCATGTGATTGTCTTACATTAGTATAACTTTTGTACTTTGTGAACCAAAAACCACAAAAAATGCGTTATTTTCCGAAAACATAATCTGATCAAAAATTTCTGTTGTACTATTTCGGTTCACACCAATATACATTACTTAGAATTTTTTTAGATTTTTAGTTTAAACCATCTGGGCTACAGGGTGTGGGACAATTTTTTTTTTGCACAATTTTGGCAAAAATCGCATGAAAATAATTTATTTTGCAAAAATAAAAATTTGATCGTTAATCCACGTACTAAGGGCTTTCATTTGATACCCTACTCAGAATTTAAAAAAAATATTTTTGTTTTCGATGAGCACATACAGTCTGTTCCAAACGGTTAAGCGGAACTAAATGGGAATTTAGTTCTTTTAGGTTGTCACGAGAAGGGACTTTGCTTGGGATATTTCATTTTTCAAGTTGGGATGTCAAAATTTAAAATTCCAACAATGAAACCATGGAAACGAATGACATATGTCAAAATTAAATATTTTTTTTAGATATTTTAATGACAAAAAAATAAATAAATGGGAAATTTGTATTAAGAATGACACAAAAAATCAAAATATAAAGAAAATGACATTTTAAAATGATATTAACCTTAACCAAAAAATGTTTATTGTAAGTTTGATTTACAAAGCTTAAACAAAACGGCCGAAAGGCACGATTTAAACGATGAAGATTGCAAAATCTAGTTCCGCTTAAGCGTTTGGAACAGACTGTATTTGTTTATATTTTTAGGGAGGTATGTTTTTTAGATGTTTTAGTATTTTTCCTATGTGAGGGTCAAAGAGTTGTATAAGCATGCCAAATTTCAACTCTCTAGGTTTAGCCGTTTGGCTACAATTTTTAGACAGACAGACAGACAGACAGACAGACAGACAGACGACAAAATGACGGTATAAGGGTTTTTTGGTCATACCTACAAAACCCTAAAAATGTGTTAGCTTAGAACTAAAAAGTAGAAGTTAAACATGATAACCAGACAACTGGGGCCGTTCACAATTGGGGCTTTTGACAACTGGGGCCATAACTATAAAAGGTAGAATTTTCTTTTGTTTAAAATAAAAAAATTATTATTTTACAAGTTGGCATAAATTAAATTGCGTGTTCTTTTGAAAAAAAATATTTTAATGGTTTGATTAAGTACATTTTGGTGGGAATTAAAATAAATAGAAAAATTGTATTTTAAGGATTGGCTTAAATAAATTTTCGTGTTCATTTGATTAAAAAGAAATTGTATTTTAAGGGTTAGATTAAGTAAAATTTATTGCTCTTTTGACTATTAAACGAGCAGGGTAGATTCGTAACTCGCGTTCGTAACGCGCTCGTTACTCTTTGATCGACAAATGCGCCCATAGAAGTGTTTCAATTAAAAAAATCAGAAAATAAAATGGAACTCGTTTCTCAGGGAATATTTTGGAGGGAAAAGAAGTGTTGGAAGTCCAAACTTACATTATCGTCTCGTTAAACATATGTACCTCGGAAGGAATAACTGCTATCATAGAACGTAATTTCGGAAGTGAAATAGATGTTATATCCTGTGCACCTATTGAAATTTGTCCTTTTTCTATTTCATTTAAACGATATAAAGAAGAAATAATTGCTTTCTTTTCCACATTTGTAAGCCCCAAAAAACCTAAAATTAATTAATATAACACACAAAAACAATATATTAGGTGGCCAAAGCATAACTTTAAACGGACTATAGAAACCCGTGTTAAAGTCAATAGCTAAAGAACTGAACAACTCCTTCTTCGCTGCGAAGGCTACGCAGCAGTAGCTTGAAAGCATTGTACCGGACTTTAGTTATAAGGTAAAAATATTTATTATTTTGTTTTTAAAATGAAGGTTATTAAATTATGTTTGGTCAACCTGTACTTAAATTAATTACCCATTTTTTCTTTCATTTCAACTTTAAAAGTGATATCATCAATTATAAAATCTGTGTAATAAATATGTGAAATAGAAACACCCAAAAACATGATATTATAGAAATCATCTACGTCTCCATAACCTTGTTCTTTGCCTTCCTCCTCTAATATGTTCTGAAACAAATCATAATTACAATAGGAAAAACACATAATAACATAATGAAATCTTACCGATTTCAAATCTTCGACAACTGATAATGTATCGAATGCTATGCTTGTATCGATACTTAAAATAGAAGTTCGTTGTAATGCGAAACATATTTGAAATACACAAACCAAAGCCAAAGCTAGATATGTAGAATTTTCTTGCGCAATACGACGTAAAATACTTTCATCGCTATTTGCTAATTTTGTGTAGTTCATAAAACACACAGTTAGGAGACAGAAAACTAAAACATAAAATAGAATTACATGAAGGTGGAAGGAGCGGGCTTTAATCAAATACCTGATAACATTTGAATTATAAACACAAGCCAACTTCTTGCAGCATTGATTATGTATGCATATACAATATATTTATCATAATCTTCATATAATCTAAAAAAATAAATAATAAGAATTGTCCATTGGGTTTATTAACTATATCTTACTTGCTAGAAAAAGAATCCATTTTGTTGTACGCCTGAATTATAGGCTTTGCTGTCAGTATTATAACAACATGTCTGTATAAAACATTTATCAAATCCATTTTAAATAAATTAAAATTCAACAAAGCTTTCCTAAAATATAAATAATTAATAAACTGTATCGGGGAACGGGGGTTATTTGACGTATTTAAAAAACAATATTTTAAATACTAGAAAGTAACTGAAATACTTTATTTCAATTCTGAATCGTGTTCTCTAGGGGTACATTCGATTTGACGCTCCGAGCGTTCCGAGCACGTTCTGTACACTCACACTCACATAGGGGATACGCATAAAATTTGTATTTCCTTAAAACTACATTATTTTGATATGTTAATGTTAGTTATGTCACCTAACAAAACAAAAATCACATTTTAATTAATATTATAGCCAAATTTTTTAATTAAAATACTGTAAATTTGAAATAAGCCGACCACGGCACGAAGGTTGCCGAGTAAAAACGACTGAGTATGACGACAAACGATAGGGGTTTCACGTCACAGATACAGCTACTACATAATCTTTACACGTGTGTATATTGTATTGTTCGAAAGTTTTGTATTTGTTTTTAAACAATTTTTCACGCATTTATTATTAAAATGGCAGATAAAGATTTTGTTTGGGCTCAGAGTGATACTTTACCCAACAATGATGCTTTTATGCTCATGGAATATATGAAAAATAATGAATGCTACAGTGCTGAAGAAATACGTGGTGTCAAAGTAATTTTTATTTTATATTCTATAACTTTATGTAAACAAACGCTGCAACTCTGTAAAATGTAAATATTTATGTAATTTAGATGTCAGAATTTTACTACATTGTTTACATGAAGTTACAAAACGTTAGAGGCATAATTGAAATACTGCAATATAGGTTATATATTTTAATATAAAATTTAATTCGGTAAACATGTATAAATTGTTTTTATAGAATTAAACTTTATTTTAATTAAAATCACTCTAACTTTACATAACCTATAAAAGTTATACAAACAAATAAGTTCACAACAGACTATGTACGATGGGTAAGCTAGTAGTGTCATGCGTCAGTTAGAAGGGGTATGACGTCACACGTCGTTTTCGCGCGCTACTTACATTTATGATTTTTTTAAGCCTTCAAATTCACGACCTTTTTCACGTTGGAATGTCAAAATTTAAAATTCCAACAATGAAACCATGGAAACGAGTGACATATGTCAAAATTAAATTATTTTTTTTACGTATTTTAATGACAAAAAAATAAATAAATGGGAAATTTGTATTAAGAATGACACAAATAATCAAAATATAAAGAAAATGGCATTTTAAAATGATATTAACCTTAATCAAAAAAATTTTATTGAAAGTATGATTTACAAAGCTTAAACAAAACGTTTTCGGCCGTTTTGTTTACGATTTTGAACGATTTAAACGATGAAAGTAACTAGATTGCAAAATCTAGTTCCGCTTAACCGTTTGGAACAGACTTTATATAATTTTGATTCATGACTGACGTGAACTAATCTGCCAGTAAAAACGCCGCCTAAAATTATAGGGTTAGATTTTATTAACATTACGTCACAAGAACGCTCGCTCCGTTAGTGCTCTATTCATGACGTCACCATCAACTGTTCGCTCAGCGCTCGCTCTACTCTGTACAACTCCAATGCACCCTAGGAGAGAAGCCATTTCCCGCCTGTGCGGTCCATGAATTTTTAGGGTTTTGTAGGTATGACCAAAAAACCCTTATACCGTCATTTTGTCGTCTGTCTGTCTGTCTGTCTGTCTGTCTGTCTGTCTGTCTGTCTGTTCGGTAAAAATTGTAGCCAAACGGCTAAACCTAGAGAGTTGAAATTTGGCATGCTTATACAACTCTTTGACCCACACATAGGAAAAATACTAAAACATCTAAAAACCATATCCCCCTAAAAATATAAACTAAAATGTGCTCATCAAAAAAAAAAATATTTTTTTAAAATTCTGAGTAGGGTATCAAATGAAAGCCCTTAGTACGTGGATTAACGATCAAAATTTTATTTTTGCAAAAAAAATTATTTTGATGCGATTTTTGCCAAAATTGTGCAAAAAATTTTTTGTCCCACACCCTGTAGCCTAGATGGTTTAAACTAAAAATCTGAAAAAATTCTAAGTAATGTACATTGGTGTGAACCGGAATAGTACAACAGGAATTTTTGATCAGATTATGTTTTTAGAAAATAACGCATTTTTTGTGTTTTTAAATAAAATATGTTAAATATATAATTCGCTATGTAACACTTCAGATAAGAAACTCTGGTAGCTCAGATGGTTTCGTAACGCACTTTGTAAGTTGCAGTGCGAACGTTGCAGAGTTCGAATCCTGTTAATTTTATTGTTTTTTTTTTTTGCATTTCTATTTTGTTTAAATTATTTTGTCAAAATTCGTTATATTTTGGTAAATGTTGCATTTATTTTTTAAAAGCGTAAATTTAATAACCAGTGGGAAGTGTTGAAATTATAATTTAATTCTGTGACGAAATCAGAGGGAGGGACTTATGATATAAGCAACCAATGGAAGCCATAGGCGCAATTTTAAAAATCTTACTGAACCTTGCTGTATAAATAAAATACTGTACATATTTAGAAACTTAAATAATGGTATTAGGCATTCGAATTAAAATTCATAAAAAAATATTTTGACATAAAATTTGTTTTGGCGTCCCAAATAATCATCATTCAGTTACTAAATACCTGCAAAACCCAGAAATGTGTGAAGATTCACACTTCACATAAATTTTTTATCATATACCATAACCAGTATGATAATAAAATCTATACATACCCAACAAAAATAGTAGCTGTTGCCATAAACATAATCATAATTAAAATTGGTATAATATACCAAAATGATATAACAGCTAGTAGTATAAAACATGGTATTATTAAGAATATACTTAGCAGTATTCCATGCAGCAGTCGAGGAATTTCCATATCAGCTAAAAAAGTTAATATTTAATCATAAGTCATTGATTGCTATAAATTTTCTTACTTAGATGTAAATGTAGAGAAACTGTTGATATAATGCTTAATGATTTTTCTTGGAAGTATGGTAATGTTGCTTTGTATATTCTTGATAAAATATCATCATGAAATTTGGCAGCTGATGAAAAGATTTTCTACAAAAATATTTAGATAAGTGTCTCACACTAAGGTCAACCACAAAGTAAAGAACGTTTCAACTTGCTGCCATTTTGTGCCTAGCTGGCTTCAGTATGGTCTTGCTGGCACTGAGTTAGTTTCACTGAGCAATAAGTTAAAATATTTTATATGTATTAACAATAAATACTGTTTTTATTGAATTGGCTTTCATGTTGCTTAACCAAACGTTCTATACTTTCTAGATGACCGTAGAAGTATTTAATTTAGAAATTAATAACTTACAGCGTTGAAAAAGTAGTTAATGACTGTGCCTAATAACAACATTACGATAAATATTGCAAAATAAAATCCAAGAAATTTCTCTTTGTATTCGGCCTGTAAAAGATATTTTTAATAAAAAGTGTATTGATTTAATAATTTCTTACCCTTGATATTGTTGATATGAAGTATATAGGTAAAACTGTTATAAACATTCCTTTGAGAAGGGCTAAAAATAATCCAAATAGTGATGTTAAACTTCCAAAATTGATAAAATATACTTTTAGAACAGGCCATAGGGTTACAGGGTGATGTGGTTCATCTAAAATTAAAATACGGATAAAATAAATGACGGATTTATAATATAAAAAATTCAATTGTTTGTATGTGTATTTGGTTTTATTTTTATATATTTATATATATTTTTATATCACCGCAGGTCAACGAATCACGAGACAGGATATCACCAGTTAGCCAATCACGGGAGAGGGTGTCACCTGTCAGCCAATCAAGAGACAGGGTGTCGCCAGTTGGCCAACGCATTTGTTAAGGCTGCTTTTATTTGGGAGCATTTCAAAATTTTATTTGACAATATCTCAAAAATTAAAAGAGATAGCGATTTGCTGTTGAAATTATTGGGATTTTCTAGTCTTTTTGCCCTTATGTTATCCAAATGCCCTTATGACACATTTTAAGAAAAATTCTTAGCAAAAAAATTTTTGGAAAATTTTCAATTTACCGATTTATTTTTTCAAAATTTAAAAAAATCATAACTTGAAAACGCTAAAAGATAGAGCCTTGCGGTTTGAATTTTTGAAATCCTCGTACTTTGTTTAGTCTAGAAAAAAATTGGGGCCTTAATAATCCAAGTTTTACAATAAATAAGAATCGTCAAACAAAACCCTTGAAAATGGTCAAAAATCGAAAAAATCGTAAGGGTAAACCCTTACGATTTTTTGCCATTTTTAAGGATTTTGTTTAAAATTCATATTTATTAGAAAAGTTGGGCTATTCAGGTCCCAATTTTTTTCTAAACTAAAAAACATACGAGAATTTAAAAAATTCAAACCGCATTTCATTATCTTTTACCGTTTCTGAGCTACAATTTTTTGAAATTTTGATAAAATTTTCGATAAAATCAAAATTTTCGATAAAATCAAAATTTTCAAATTTTTTGTTTTGTTTTGGGTTTGCTTCAAAATGTGCTCTAAGGTAATTAAGGACCTCAAGATTTCAAAAATTCCAACCACAACTCTATATTTTACCGTTTTCAAGATAAAATTTTTTGAAATTATGAAAAAAAAAAAAAATTTTAATAAAATTTTTCAAAAATTTTTTTTTATACAAAATGTGACCTAATGCCATTTAGGACATCAGGATTATAAAAATTACAACCACAGGTCTTTATATATTACAGTTTTTAATATACAGTCTCGCGAATATGAAATTTTTTGTAAAATTTGCCTATTTCAAAACGATTTAAATTAAAAATAGATACGGCTTGTAAGGCTCCAATTTTTTTACAAGGTAAAAAAACAATTAAAAATCTAAAAAATCAAACCGCAGTTCTTTATGTTTTACCGTTCTCGAGATAGGATTTTCAAAAGTTGTATTTAAAAAGTAGGTACGTACTTGTTAGTTCATCTATAGCGTCAATCGACAAAGTTGACTTAAATATATCTTGCGTTTCAAACTGTCCCATTGTGTGTGGAGATGCAACGTCATCTTTAGTTGTTCCAAATGGATTAAATTTATCACTAAAACATACGTGTTAAAATATTCTCTTAACATTCTCTTAAAATAAAGTGACCATACGTCCCGAATTGGCCGAGACAGTCCCGAATTTCCGCCTTATGTCCCGAATATTTTCAGAGGGAATATTTGTCCCGAATTCGGGTTTTTTTGTCACGAATTGTCCCGAATTTTAGAACAGGTACCGAAAAGATATTTCTTTGATGAACAGTTTTTGGACAAGTGACAAGACTCAACTTGATGCAGACACATTAAAAGCAATATCAAAAAATGTCTCAACTTTTGTTAAATAAATTTTTTCGAAATATTTCTCTGTTGTGAAGTATTCGCAAAAATCGACACGAATAAACTCCCCATTTCTATCAAACCGATTTTTACCAAAAGTTGATCAACTCGTGCCATTGATGTCAAAAGCTTAAATATGAAGTTTCATAAAAATCCTTTTAGCTGAATTTTACTCTGTACGTGTACACGGACCGACAGACAGACCGACAGACAGATAGACAGACGGACGGACGGACCGACAGACAGACATCATGCTAAAAATAGTCAAAACGTTATGTAGGGACCTCAATTCGTGGAGATCCATCGAAATCTCGAAATATCCAAATCGGTATGATCAAAATACATCCCTTATACACGGTGTTTGTTTGAAACGGGGCACCCCGAAAATCTCCTTTATTTGTAAAGATACAAAAAATCTTCAGAACAAAAGTTAAACTAGACAAAAAGGCCCATCTAAAGGTTACTATAAGAATTCTGAGGCACTTCCGGTTTTACCGGAAATGATGTCAACTTTTGATCTAGCATAGGGAATCGATAATTTTATATTTTTTTCCTAAAAGTACATTAAATTAGCTTTACAATGACACCAAAAAGTCTTTAGTAAATAAATGGTCGCCATTTTGAAATGGTTAACATAAAAATATGACTTTTTGGTGTCATTGTAAAGCTAATTTAATGTACTTTTAGGAAAAAAATATAACATTATCGATTCTCTATGCTAGATCAAAAGTTGACATCATTTCCGGTGAAACCGGAAGTGCCTCAGAATTCTTATAGTCACCTTTAGATGGGCCATTTTGTCTAGTTTAACTTTTGTTCTGAAGATTTTTTGTATCTTTATAAATAAAGGAGATTTTCGGGGTGCCCCGTTTCAAACAGCCTGTATATGTTGGCGGTCGGTAAAAAATGAATTTAAAAATTGTATTTGAATAATCATCCCCCCCCCCCCCGAATTTTGAACTAAAATATATGGTCACCTTACTTAAAATTATAACATACTTAGAATTTTCACTTTGCTTCTGTAAGCTATCAAGAAGTGATCTATAATCTTGATTTTTTAATAATTCTTGATGTGAACCTTTTAAATTAATAGTACCATCCATTAGCATCCAAATATCATCACACAGCGCCAAAAACTTGAAACAGAAAAATTATTAATAAAAAACTGATGTGAAATGTAAATTTCTAATCATAAAAATAATATAGGATTTTATAAAAATTACCTCTGGCTTATTAGTAACAACAATCCTTGTTTTGTTGTTCAAAGATTTTAAGATTGCATTATCAAATATTTGCATTGCACGGGTATGATCAACAGCACTCAATGGGCTGTCTAATAAATATATATCTCTACAAATATAAATATTTAGGTTATATTAAGTCAATAATATACGAGGTATGTAAATTAAATAACCGGACTGATTTTAAATTTTTTTTTACTCGAATAGAATTAAAATTCAATATTGTCTCCCTCAAAATAACTTCCTTGGGAAGCCACACAGCGCTGTAGGCGGTTCTTCCAATCCTCATAGCAGTGCTGGAACTCGGATACTGGAATAGCTTTCAGCTGGTCGCTTACGGACGTTTGAATGTTTTCGAGTGACCCAAAATGACGTCCCTTGAGGTGATTTTTCAATCTTGGGAAAAGGAAAAAGTCATAAGGACTCAAGTCAGGCGAATAAGGAGGCTGAGGAGCCACAGGAATGTTTTTACTGGCCAAAAACTCGTTTATTGAAATTGCTGTGTGACAAGGCGCATTGTCATCCCCAATTCATTGGTAAAAAACAGTAGTGTAAGTCAAATTCAACTCTTCTGCGATCATTCTGATTGTCAACCGACGACCTGAACGCACAAGATCCCGGATTCTGACATTTTCATCGGTTCTTGAAGATGAAGGCCTTCCGCTGCGTGATTCATCTTCAATCAACTCTCTTCCGAAAATGCCTTAAACCACCAAAAAACCTGGATCCTTGACAAAACACTGTCTCCGTAGGCCTGCTGAAGTTTTGCAAAAATTTCCGTTGCACTATGTCCAAGTCTGAAGCAAAACCTGATAGCACACCGTTGCTCGAAATGAATGTCACTCATTTTTAGAACGCACTAGAAACCAGTGGCGAAGGAAGACCTCCGCTAGACTTGCGCTCCCATAAAAAAAAAATAATAATAATAATAAAAAAAAAATACATATTTATATATTTTTTTTTCATTTAAAAAAAGATTTAGGTAAATCTTCAAAAATACATCAAATTATGTCCTATAGGGATTTGCAGCTAAGCACCCTACCATCTGGTGAGCGTTTCATGAACTTGTGTACATCAGATAACATTTCGTTTTGTGCATTGGTTTTGTATGAAGTTTGTTTTTAAAGTTTTATTATAATCATTGAAAAATGTATAATACATATTGTTGTGTGCCTATGTGCAATTCATTGAAAAGAAGAAACCCGGAAATATCGTTTCATTTGTTTCCACTAATATCAGACACCGTACGGTTCGAAACAAAATTGGGAAAGCAAGAGGTTAGGAATCGACGCGATGTTTAGATAAACAATTTAAAAATTGGAAAAAAAGTGAGCCCTTATATCAAAGTTTGCTCATTACATTTTAATGATAGTGACTACAAAAAATATTTTCAATTTTGTATTTATTATCGCATATCTTGAAAATTCCTGTTATTGTGTGTGGGTTTGTAATGCACAAGTTTGTAGGCATAATGCATAAATCTTTATGAACTCTCTGTTTTTTTCAGTGACTCCACACAATATTATATGCCCAGCATTGTAGATTTCTACCCCTTGGTAAACAACACGGGAATTATTATTTCCCCCAATATAGTTAAAATAATCGACAATGGAAAACCGCCATAACTTAAAACCAGATCACAAAATGTAGTATTTTAGATGTTTACAAGTAATGTCACTTCACAAAATCAGAAAATCCCAAACAATTATTTATTTTTTGTCGTTTTTTGATACACTTTTCGCTATTATTTACTAGTAAATGTCAAGTGGTATCTGATTTAGAATGGTTTCAAAAAAATCCGCGTGGCGCTACGATCTTAAAATTTTTCCCCTATATAATTTTTTGTCCAAGACTTGGTTTACTAATTACGATTTTTTTAAAATTTTAATGTTCAATAACTTCCGTTTCCGGTTTCGGATTTTAATAAAAAACAATAGGGTTCTTCCCAGTTATTAGGAGAATTTTTTAGTACCAGAACGAACTCTTTAAGTTAAACCGTTTTTGAGTTATCGATCGTGTATACACACAGACACACAAACACACACACAGCCACACACACATACGGACGGCACTTCGAAAATAGTTTTTTTGGATTCCCTGGACCATGAAACGTGGTCATCAGTCAAAATCTCGACATCGAAAATTTTCGCGATTACAATACTTGCCCCTTATATATTAAGGTCGGGCAAGTAAAAACTGTTTCACGAAAAAAAACGCTACGGACAACAAAATTACTCTAGCAAGTTCAAACTCGTACTGAAGGCGTATCATATGTTCATCTACCACCCCTCCAAGTTCCGCGTCTCAAATATTGCTGTATCAAACGCTATGTTGCCAGTCCTGTTACTTAATTTACACACCTCATGTTTGTTTTATTTTACGGATATTTTTTCGTAATACCCTTTTTTCGATATCAGTTTTAAAATCATTTAAAATGGTTCTACGAATATATAAATACCTGTCTGAATACATAGCCCTTGCAAGTGAAATTCGTTGTCTTTGTTCTAATGTTAAAAGTTTTGAATCTTTAATAATATTATCTCGTTCGATTTCCGATTCAATATTTGTTAAATGGCAATGATTTAACACTCTATAATATTTCGAAGTGTCCATATCTAATTCGAAAAGTATATTGTCTTTTAATGATTGGTTGAAAATTACAGGTTCTTGGCTAACGTATGCAAAATCACCATCTACAAGTACTTCGCCAGATGTTTTTATTAAAAGACCCATCATTGCTTTTAGTAAAGCACTTTTTCCACTATTTGGAGGACCACATACACCAATTAAACGTTCCTGAAATTTGAA
Organism: Liopterus haemorrhoidalis; assembly: GCA_963971575.1. NCBI lineage: Eukaryota > Metazoa > Arthropoda > Insecta > Coleoptera > Dytiscidae > Liopterus > Liopterus haemorrhoidalis. Next base: position 58,669,110 of record OZ020616.1, on the reverse strand, counting down.
AAATCATTATTCCAAGAAAAAAAAAATAATAATAAGAATAAAATACCTTTGGAGCTGTAATGTTAATGTCTTTTAGAATCTCCTTCTTTTGATATTGTTGTGAGAATTGTATTTTTTCATTTAATTTATGTTTTCTGAAAAAAAAAGATAGTTTGATAAAAAACCCTGAAAAGTTGATATTAAAAAAAAAAAAACTTATGCTGCCCAATAAACAATATTTTTTTTAAGTGAAACACTTCTTTGGGCGCGTTTTATATTGATGAGTAACTGAATTGCGTTACGGAAGCAAAAGTTACGGACATGTACCCCTTTACCCTCTCGCCGAACATTAGAAGTATTTAAAATATTTCTTAGTATTTCAAATAGTTCCCCTGTATTTCAAATATTTCCTTCCAAATATAAACACCAATAGTCCTCTTTTAAGTATTCCATATACAGTGAAACTTCTATCTATCGTTCCTCGAATAATATTTTTCCCGTATTTATCGTTATTTCTTGTGGTTCCGAATTAATTTTATACAAAACACGCAAAAATAGATCGCATCGATCGTTTCTCTATGCATCATTTTACCGCATTCATTATTTAAATTACGCAGCAAATTTCGTGTTTTTTCAAATTGAAAACTTTGTTTTATGCACATTCGATAACTGATGCCGAAAAAAATGTAATTTGTAACACCGAAACATTGATTTCTTACGGCAATAAAAAAGGCAAAAAGCAAATGACGAGGAAAGATTACATACAATAAGTATTTTTTATTTTTGTCTGCATGCAGCTTCTTTTTTTATTTTGTTTAAACAAATTGATAATTTTTATTTAAACAAATTTATTTATACCTGAAACATGTATCATTTTTAGAATATGTATGTATGTACATATTAAACATTTACATATGTATTAATGTGTTTTTTTCTACATTCCCGCATTCATTGTTTTCCCGCATCCATAGTTCATTTCAATAGGTCCCTTCAAAAACGATAGATAGACGTTTCACTGTAATAAAAAAAAATCTTACAAAGTAATTTTTGCGTAGCCTGTTGTATCGTATTCATAAATTTGAAAACTGGCTCCAAGCATTGAAAATGCAACTGCAGGATGTGGTTTTAATCTGCTCTGGTCTATTGTTTCCAAAACCATGATTTCCTAAAAAAAATATTCATTTAATTAATGTGAAATATGCACAATTTTTTCCTACGACCATAATTCCATAAAGCATTAAATTTTGAGAAAAATAAAACAATATTTCTATTCTATTTTCATATATCAGAACATCAAAATTGTGGCAAATTAAAAATAACAAATCAACTGTGACCACCACAGGACCGACCGCCATCACAAAGTACTTGCATAAAATACATTCTAGCAGCAGAGTAGAAATAACTTGGCCTAATATTTTCTAACAGAGATATTATTTATCATGACCATGAAAACGTTACATATACAGTGGGTGGCCAAATTATTAGGGACAGTGCAGATTTTCTGTAATTTTCAAATGAATTTAATGAGGAAATAAGTGGCTTTGGGTCTCGTATTTATTTTTATTCATTAGAGTGCTTTATTTAGAATATAAAACGACATAATTGCTTATTCATAATCATTTATTTTTGTATAAAAAGAGTTAATTTAACAAATTAAGTAAAATCTTAATATTTTGTAATGCCACCCTTTGCTGCGATTGCGGCTTCCAGGCGTTTGGGCATGCTTTCTATGCAGACTTTTGCATTGTGTCGGAGATTGGGGTTGTGATGCCACTCTCTGATAGGGATTTCTATAAATTGCCGCTTGGTGGTGATGATTTCTTTAGCGATCTCCCGCTTTTTAAAATAATGATACCAGCAACAAGAATATAGAAGAAAAATTATTTAAAAACAATTTATTTTCTCACAAAATGCAATTAAACTTGAAAATTACAGGGGGGGTGTGCTGTCCCTAATAATTTGGCCACCTATTGTAAGTATGGAAAAATAGATACATAGAAAAAATTTCGAAAATTTTTTAATTTTTTTTTTCGTTTTATCAAAAAATGTATTAAATAAAAGTTATTATTTTTATAGCAACTTTTGTTACAATACATTTTTTCGAAATATTTTTCTGTAGTTAAATATTCGCAAAAATCTTAAAATCTACACGAGTAAACTCCCATTTCTAGTTAGCCGATTTTTACCAAAAGTTGATCAACTTGTTCCATTGATGTCAAAAGCTTAAATATGCAGTTTCATAAACATCCTTTTAGCCGAATTTGCTCTGCACGTGTACACGGATCGACAGACAGATAGACCGACAGACATCATGCTAAAAATAGTCAAAACGTTACGTAGGGACTTCAATTCGTAATGGTCAGTAATACGTCATTTTAAATCATTATTAAAATCACAGTATTTTTTTTTAACGATTTCAAATTTTATTCATTAAAATTACTTATTAGAAAACTTTTTATATTTTTCCGAACTATGGATCTTTTTGAGAAGGTGTATTTTGCTTTGAAGCATTATATAAAAATCCGCACAGTTTTCTTCATAATTTAATTTAATCAGTAATATTGCTTTCAATGTGTCTACATCAAGTTGAGTCTTGTCACTTGTCCAAAAGTTTCATAAAAATCCATTTAGCTGAATTTGCTCTGCACGTGTACACAGACAGACGGACGGATAGACAGACAGACGGACAGACAGACAGACACACCGACAGACATCATGCTAAAATAGTCAAGACGTTATGTATGGACCTCAATTCGTGGAGATCCATTGAAATCTCGAAATGTCAAAATCGGTATGATCACAATACTTCCCTTATATATGTTGGCGGTCGGTAAAAAATGCCTACTATTGGTTATGGTCATAGAAAAAGAAATAATTAGTATACATACTTTGAATTTCTGTAATGAAATTAGTGCCTTTGCAACATTATTTAAACCAGACCAAAAATTATCTAATGTCTGTTTCAAATGAACTAGCATTATTATGCAAACTGCTGTGACCTGTAAATTTTAATAGTTATTATTGAATAAACATGATGAAATAATTTAACTTACTTTAGCGTTATTCATTTCTTCTCCCCAATGGGAAGCAATAAATAAAGCAGATAAAGATAAAATTGGTTGTAGCTGTATAAAACTAAAACTGAAATTATCAAAAAAACCTGCTTTTCTCATATTCAACAATTCCTTTTTACGAATATCTAAAAAAATAAATGAATTTATCAAGGTGTTGCATGGTAAAAAAAGGTTGGGAAACACTGCTCTAAAGCTAAACTTTTGAAATATCTCCCTTATTATTAACTTAACATTAATACAAACCTCCAATTTTATTTTTAAAAACATCTTCTTTTTTAAAATATTTGACGTAGATATTATTAACGATAAAATCCTCTAACAATTTAATTCGTTGATCGGAAAATATTGTTGCTCGAAACAATAGATTTTTAGACAACAATGCTACGATCAACTAAAAAAAAAAAAATTATAAAATCAGTTTTTATTTTACATTCATTAATAGTATACTTACTAGAATTGGAAAGAACACTAAAATAATAACCACAGAAAGGTATCCCCAGAAATGCAAACCAACGCCAGCAAAACCAATCACAAAAAGTATAATAACTGGTGTGCATAACAAGTGGGGCATAGCCATTATTAGCTCATGGATCTGCTGTCCTTCCGGAAGAAGAAAACTGACGAGCTACAAAAAAATTATGTGAAGTAGGCGTACACCAAGTGGGAGGGGGGGTCATGGGCTTGAAACCTTATATTTCAGCACGTAACTCTAGAAATATATTTTTTATGGTACATTGTTCAAGGGGACATTTGAGTTATTTCTTATTAACTTTGAACACTAGCATCTCATTGAACAATGCTTAAACCCTTTTTTCCTAGAAACGCTACTAGCCCTCTTATATAAACCTCAATCTCTCTAAAGGTTTGGAATAGCCTATATTCAATATATTACCTGCCAACTTGATAATTTATAAGTTAATGAAGTATACAATGAATGTCGATAGAGTGCTGAAAAAATTGATGAACGTAGTCTAATAGAAGTCCTAAAATAAATTAAATAAAATTAAATTAAATAAATTAATACTATAAAATATATTTACCTTAAATTAACGGCTGTGCTCAATGAATAAAATATACATGCCAGCAATTCTGATAATGTAAAATAAATAATATTAAACATCCTTCTGTCGCCATCCGTATTGTATTCTTTGGTAGGGATAAGAATTTTAGGCAGAAAGATTACCTAAAATATTTTACGTATATCTGGTTAAATACAGAAATCCTTCGATTAGCGCGGATTAGATTAGTGCGAGATTCGAATTAGCGCGGTTTATAGAAGTGTCGAGAAACGGGGAAAGTCAGCACAAATTACCGTCCACTGACGTTCTTTGCGCACATGTTAATTTAAGATACTCCTGTGGTCAACTGCGTCACTAATGGGCGACGTTTGGAACTATTTAATATTTAATAATAAATAACTTTTTTATGAAATAAGTTTTTTTCTTCATAATATTCTCTAATAGCTATTCTTTGAGGTACAAATCCTAACTTTTATTAACTCAATATTGAAACATTTCCAGGAGGGTGAAAGGAATGATGACAAAAAATTGATGTGAAGTGTGAATTTTCACACATTGCAGGGTTTCGCAGGTATATAATAAGTGAAGGCGGCATGCTGAGTGTGTAGGACAAATTTTACTTTGTAGTAATAGCGGCAAAATGAACGATATTTTTAAAATAATTTATCATCTGTTAATCTAAGAGCTTTAAAAACAAATTTTATGTTAAATTTTTTTTGTTAATTTTAATTCGAATACCTAATACCTTTATTTAGGTTTCTAAATATGTTCAGTATTTTTTTTTTTTTTTATATAGGTTCATTAAGATTTTGAAAATTGCGCCTATGGCTTCCATTGGTTGTTTTAAGTCATATGCTCCGCCCCTGTGGTTTCGTATGCATGACACTATAATGAAAATATAATTCCAACAATTCTAACTGGTTATTAAATTTACGCTCTTAAAAATTAAATGCAACATTTTCCAAAATACAACTAGAATTTTGACAAATTAAAAATGAAAAAATAAAAGTGTCTCCTCTGCCCGGGAGCGAACCCTAGTTTGATGCATAGCAAGCGAGCAAGCTAACCATTAGACCAAGATACGTTTACTAGTATAGTGTGTTACATAACTATAACTTTTGTACATAGTCAACCAAAAAACACAAAAAATTCGTTTTTTTCCAAAAACATAATCTGATCAAAAATTCCTGTTGTACTATTTCGGTTCACACCAATGTACATTACTTAGAATTTTTAAGCATGCCAAATTTCAACTCTCTAGGTTTAGCCGTTTGGCTACAATTTTTACCGAACAGACAGACAGACGACAAAATGACGGTATAAGTGTTTTTTGGTCATACCTACAAAACTGAGCTACATACTTAAACATACCGAAACATTCCTAAAAATCGGCTTCATGGGAGGTTGGTCCTCTTTACTCCTATCTACCTACGCCATTGAATTAATCGCACTAATCAAGCAATTTTTGTATAATCTGTCTCATTTTGTAATACGAAACTAGATCTGGTTACTTTGGTGACCGTTTTGGTGTAAATAGACTTTTATGGACACATGTGAACTTGTAAATCTGGCTTTTAAATTTGTGGTTAAGTTTTATTATATCGAGGTTATATTCAACCAAATCCTACATATGTCAGATAACAAATTGACATGTCAAAATTGCAATTGACATGCCAAAATTGTGATTGACATGTCAAATATTTGAAAGTTGCTACTTCAGAATTACCACCCTAAGATGATATTTTAAATATACAACATAAAAAATGAAATTTCCCTCTTAGTTTCGTATTACAAAATGAGACAGATAATATATAAAGTACTTACCAGGCCTATTAGAGAAAAAATAGTAGATAAGAAATAAGCAACACAAGCCCATATTGTCCGAGTCTTTATAAAAGACCATATTACTTTAAACATCGATCCATTGATGCCTTTCGCAATAATTTCTTCTTTTAGCAAAGTATTCAACCTAAAAAAATTTCGTGTATACAGTAGGTTGAACGGAAAGAAATCCATTATTTTGGAGTACAAAAATAATTTTTCTAAAAATTTTTATTATGTATAATTACAAAATATAATTTCCATCATTATTTGTTACGGCTTTCCAGCGTTGTACTAATTTTTTTAGGGTGGACCTAGGCGGGGACAAATGGGGTACGTGTCCTGGGCCTCTAAGGGCCGCGCGCTTTGACCGTCAAGTAATAAAATAATAAAATACATTAAAAATATTATTCCAAGTTTTATAAATAGTTGGAAAAAAATATATTTTTATTGAATATAAGTATGTATACTTTGTTAATAGTTAATAATATTAAAGAAAATATCGTTATCCAATATATACATATAGATGGAGCCCCGAAATTCTAGTTTTGGGGCCCCGCAACTCCAGTTTTGCCCCAGGCCCCGCAAATGCTAGGGGCGGCCCTGTCAGAAACTAAAGGAAAAACGTTCAAATTTATTTAACCGAAAAGGAATAATTTTTCATGGTGACTTTTTTGTAATTTGACTGTATGTAAACATTTATTAATTTTACCTGGCTGAATTAATCGCACTTAATTCCGTCTTCGGACATTCTGGAATTTCAAACCCTACATCATTTCTAACACTGTAGTATAAGTGACGAACAATCCAGTTTGAAGTTATAAAAGAAAATAATCCCGCATCTTGAACTGGCAATTCTGAGGAACTAAACAAATTTTATTATTTTATGTTATGAAATGTTTAATTTATTCTTACCTATTTAACTTGAATGGTATTAAAGATCGCAATGCTTCATAGTATCGAGAAAAACGCTTGTTTTTCACGTAAGTGGAGTAAATTACTTTTCTTCTGCTGGAAGATCTTTGTCGAATTTCAACTAATGGATTTTCACTGTTGATGCTATAACTTATTTAACACATGTATTATTTTTAAACATTTGAAAATTCTAATTAAAAGTTCCTAAAAATATTTGTCTTGTAAGAAAACGATTTTTTTTTTTTTTTTATTCGGGATATATGAGAAGCAAAATTTTTAATGGCAAAATTTAATTATTGAAGAACTAAAAACTAGAATAGAAAATTAATCCCACAGGATAAGACCGATGCAATTAATTAATATTATGCAAAATTTTTACGACCGTTTGGGGCATTGTTTGACAGTGAATGGAGGAATATTTGAAAATTTATTGTAGATTATTTTTATTTCATATTTTTTCCAAATTTAAAATTTTATGTTTGTTTAAAAAATATATTTTTAATTTTTCATTCCAATTTATTTCCTAAAATAAATGTTTTATAAGCGGTTCACTTTGGAAGAACAAACTAAGAGGGAATTTTGTTTTCAATAGTTTGCACCTTTCAAGCTGTATGTCATGTTGGTATTAAAAAATGTCACTTTTTTAAAATGTCAATCCATTTGACATATGTCATAATGAAAAATGATATCTTAATTATAATGATCATAACCTTATAAGTCGGTTTTACAGCCTAGGGAATATTTTTAATTGACATTTAAAGTCAGTAACACACAATAAAAGTAACCAAAATAACCAGATCTACTCTGTTCTTACAAAAGTGAACAGCTTATACATTTATTTATTTTTATAATCGAGTTAGGTATTATATAAGTATAATCTGTCTCATTTTGTAATACGAAACTATGGTCTATTTCAAAGTAGAAAAATGTGTGTAAGAAGATAGGAGCTGTTTGTCCTTGCTTCGGATTGGTTTAGATCGTCATCCCTATTACACTGTTAAAATATTGTTTTTAGTCCAAGTTGACAGATGTTCAGTGCCGTACATTGGAAATATATTATTTAATTTTTTTCATATATTTTGTTATTATTCACATATTTAACTTATTTATATTCTTAGCGTAGATTTTATGGAGAAAATTCTCCAGGTAATTTGTTTTTACGCAGTTATATTTTTTACGTTATCTGATATAAATATTTTTTGACACTTGACAATTAACAGATCAAGATAGAGGACTAATGTGAGGCCAAAAGACAGCCCAGCTAAAAGTGTCCAAAGAAGAAGTTACTGATATAAATTTTAGACCTTCATATATACATATATTTTTAATTTTTATTTACAATAATTATTTAAATAAGAAACTTTAGCTCTGAAGATATATTGTTTGTTTTATTGCTTTATTTAAACTCTTTTAGCCAAATCTCTCTTTTTATATATAGTACATAATTTTTAAAATTAAATTTTTTTTAACTTTTTCATATTCCCCATTAAACTGAATTTATGTCGTATAAATGACGTAAGTGTATTATCTGCCTTGTTTATTTCAATATCTTATTAACCTTTTCTATATTAAAAAAAAAAAAAAACAATCACTTGTTAACCCAGTTACTACGCCCATGCCCTAGTTGTAACTTACAATATTTTAAATTTCCCACTATACTGTATTTGTCCAGTGTAAATCGTACTCGGTTCGCAGCGCTATCTATTTTTTTTTTAATTTGAAATAGACCATAGTTCCACTTAAACCAAAAAAAGTAATCTTTCCTTCAAAATTTTATTTTTATTCTAGATGTACATTTTGTTCACCACGTGAACATCATCAGTAGTAAGGTAACCATACGTCCCGAATTTGCCGGGACAGTCCCGGATTCAGTTTTTTTGTCCCGAATTGTAGAAAAGGTACTTATTTTCAATATTTATTGTAATTATATTTCAACTAAAATTATTCTTACTAAATTTGAACTAAAAAAATCTACCGAAATGGTATTTTGCTTATTGAACAGCTTTTGGAGAAGTGACAAGATTAAACTTGATGTAGACACATTAAAAGTAATATTACTGATTAAAGTAAATTGTGAAGAAAACTGCGGATTTTTATAAAATGCTTCAACGCAAAAAAAACCTTCTCAAAAAGATCCAAAACTATAAAAAGTTTTCTACTGACTAATTTTAATGAATAAATTTTGAATTCATTTAAAAAATACTGTGATTTTAATAATGTTAATGTAAATATTTGAATAATTACTCCCCCCCCCTCGATAAGCTCTCGCCCCGCATTTTGAACTAAAAAATATGGTCACCTTATCAGTAGACTAAATTATACAAAAATATTTACAGTATTTATACATACAGTCTGTTCCAAACGGTTAAGCGGAACTAAATTTTGCAATCTAGTTACTTTCATCGTTTAAATCGTGCTTTTCGACCGTTTTGTTTAAGCTTTGTAAATCATACTTACAATACACATTTTTTGTTAAGGTTAATATCATTTTAAATTGTCATTTTCTTTATATTTTGATTTTTTGTGTCATTCTTAATACAAATTTCCCATTTATTAATTTTTTTGTCATTAAAATATATTAAAAAAATAGTCTCTCTTTGTTTAACATAACGCTACTACAGTCTGTTTCAAACGGTTAGGCGGAACTAAATGGTAATTTCGTTCTTTTAGGTTGTCACGAAAAGAGACCTTGCTTGGGTTATTTCATTTTTTACGTTGGAATGTCAAAATTTAAAATTCCGACAATGAAACCATGGAAACGAATGACATATGTCAAAATTAAATTATTTTTCTTACATATTTTAATGACAAAAAATAAATACATGGGGTATTTGTATTAAGAATGACACAAAAAATCAAAATATAAAGAAAATGACATTTTAAAATGATATTAACCTTAACCAAAAAATGTTTGTTGCAAGTATGATTTACAAACCTTAAACAAAACGGCTGAAAAGCATGATTTAAACGATGAAAGTAACTAGATTGCAAAATCTAGTTCCGTCTAACCGTTTGGAACAGACTTTAGTTAGGTAAGATGATAAAAATAAAATTTTAATGGAACGATCTACTTTTTTGTTAATTTCAAACCCTTCAATTTCAACAATTTAATATTTTTACTTATTTCCATATCTTGTTACGCCTTGTATACAATAATTCTATATTTACCTCAAGATAAAAATGAATACTAATTTAGCAAGTACATAAGATAGTATTTTATATAAAATGTAAACCTACCTAGCAGTTGTATCTGCTTTTTCTATCCCATCTAAACTCATTTTAACTGAAATTTAAACACATTTTAACAATTAAATATCTATTTTATGAATTGAAAATGAAAGTTATATTACTCATACTATCTTATCTCTGTCAATAAGATAATATATCAATAGGATAAAACTTCAAAATTTATTCCTGACAAAATATCTACATAAATAAAACATATAAAGTAGTAGATTAATATTTTATTTAGTTATAAAATTTAATAAATATAAAGCTTTATAGTAAAAAACAAAACTATAGTTTTTATTTCACTGTATTTGAGGCACTATTAAAAAAATACACAATAATTGTCGAATCTGACACCTGCCAGGGGTCTCAAGTTCATAAGGGCTTACATAAACCCCCCCATGAAAAATGGGGGGCGCCTTTATATAGGTAATTTCTTTGGTTTAAGCGGAACTAAATGGAGGTTTCGTATTTTTAAGTTGTCACGAAAGCAAATCTTGGCTAGGATATTTAATTTTTCATGTTGGAATTTATTATTAAGTGACATTTATTAGAAAAATAAAATAAATAATACATATATAAATTTTTTGAAAATGTAAGAATTTAAGAAATGAGACACTTGTATTAAAAATTGATGTGAAGTGTGAATTTTCACACACTTCAGGGTTTCGCAGGTATTTAGTAACGGAATGATGATTATTTGGGATGCCAAAACAAATTTTATATCAAAATATTTTTTTATGAATTTTAATTCGAATGCCTAATACCATTATTTAAGTTTCTAAATATATGAAGTATTTTTTTTTATATATAGCAAGGTTTATTAAGATTTTGAAAATTGCGCCTATGGCTTCCATTGGTTATTTGGTATAATTTCAACACTTCCCACTCGTTATTAAATTTACGCTTTTAAAAATTAAATGCAACATTTACCAAAATATAACTAGAATTTTGACAAAATAATTTAAACAAAATAAAAATGCAAAAAAAAAAACAGAAAAATTAAAATTGACAGGAATCGAACTCTAGTTTGCAAATTACAAAGAAACGACGAAACGCACTACGCTACGAGCGCTTACTTATCTACAGTGTTACATAGCGAATTAAATATTTAACATATTTTAGTTAAAAACTCAAAAAATGCGTTATTTTCCGAAAACATAATCTGATCCAAAATTCCTGTTGTACTATTTCAGTTCACACCAATGTACATTACTTAGAATTTTTTCAGATTTTTAGTTGAAACCATTTGGGCTACAGGGTGTGGGACAAATTTTTTTTTGCACAATTTTGGCAAAAATCACGTCAAAATAATTTATTTTGCAAAAATTAAATTTTGATCGTTAATCCACGTACTTTCATTTGATAAAAAAAAAAAAATTCGATAAGCACATATTTGTTTATATTTTTAGGGGTATATATTTTTTAGATGTTTTAGTATTTTTCCTATGTGCGGGTTAAAGAGTTGTATAAGCATGCCAAATTTCAACTCTCTAGGTTTAGCCGTTTGGCTACAATTTTTACCGAACAGACAGACAGACAGACGACAAAATAACGGTATAAGGATTTTTTGGTCATACCTACAAAACCCTAAAAATGACACAACAAATCAAAATGTAATGAAAATGATATTTTATAATATTAAGTTTGACCTAAAAATGTTTATTGTAAGTATGATTAACAAAGCTTAACCAAAATGGTCAAAAGCTAGAATCAAATCATCAAAGTTACTAGATTGCAAAATCTAGTTCCGCCTAATCGTTTGGAATAGCCTATATATCCTTACATACAAGCCTATATATTTTTACCAAGAAATAAGTCGTTATTTTGAAGGCCACAAAATGTGATTTTCTCAAATCGGCCAGGTTATTAGTGTACAGTGCCGCCGCGTGCGGGTGTTCACCACACACGGGCGGCACTTTGTGTCGATTCTAGTATAATCCTACTAGTAGAGGGCGGTATTATAATTATTTTCACACGGGCGACCTTGTTTAAGTAAACCTTTTATTAAATTTTTTTTAAATTATTGTGTACTTTTTCATAATATTAAGGCAAGTATTTTCGTTAATATCTAAATGCTAAAATATATATATTACCAAAACATATATGAGTTAAAATATACATATATTTCTATTTTTTCTGTGTTAAATATAATTTAATTTACTCGTTAAATATATCCTTTATTAAGTGACCAAATATCCCAGTATAGTCCTGATTTTAAATCCTTTGTCCCTTGGGTTTACCCACACCGTGGTTTATTCGGTTTAAATATTTATAAATTTGGTCACCGTATCTGTTAAGGCACTAATAAAAAAATTAATATGGCAGTGATATCGTATTTCAAAATAAATTTAAGCGACTGGTTTTTTGGGAGTTGCTTCATGTTGACGTCTAATTCTACGCCTCAATTCTCCTGGGAACCTATCATAACATTTCTTGCAAACAGGCTTCAGATCAAATTCATAAAACTTGGTTTTTTGAGTCATTTTTTGATCGCACATTGAACATGCGAAGTGATGGACACACCAAGCTTTATTCATCGCTGTGAAAACTGAAAAAATATTATTAAAAACAATGTTCATAGAAGTATTAGTGTAAAATCAAGTTGCCAAAACAGGCAGTTCGTCATATTGGTACAATTTCAGTAAACCTAGCGGAGAGAAATAGAATCAAATTTAAATGATTATAATAGACCATATTAGTGTGTCGTCACATACATGTGCTGCCATCTGAGAGCTGAGTCCTTTCGAAGTTTTTGACTGGTTTAAAATACATGTGACATTACTTTTGTTACCTTAATTTTATGAATATCTCACATTTGGAGCAAAAAATATGTATTTTTGATAAGTATATACTAATATATACAGTCCAGATACTTTATATTATAGAATAATGATTTTATAAATATATAAATAAGGATTCGAATGTATATTTTGAGCAATAAAATTTTATTATTATTATTATTATTATATTTATAGGTTACGTTTTTAAATAATATGAAAATCGAAATATCTTTAGTATTTATTTAATTAACACTAAGTAATCATTAATATTTTGTTTTAGAATGCGTAATGGTGTATTATTTGCTCCAAATTGCAACCATTACAGCTACATTCTTAATTGCAAATTTTTTCGTTTTTTGACAGATGAAAAGGAAAAACAATAATTGATAAAATAAAAACGACATATTGTTCCTTTAAACCATTTAGATATGGCATACACACTTATTGCTATGTTTGCAATAAGTGTGTATGCCATATCTAAACCTTGCCATAAAAACGATTATTAACGTAAAATTTTCAAAATTAACCTGCAAAATAATATTGTTCTGCAAAAATAATGACATATTAACAGTGATGGGCGTTTACACGTAAACTTTAATTGTTTACGTTTACGTGTAAACTTAAGTAAACAATTGGTAAACTTGTCAACAATGTAAACAATGTAAACTTTGTAAACTGTCAAATAATGAGGTTAGTTTTAGTTATTTAATACAAATAATCATATATATATAAACAAGTTATATATAAACTAGTTTATATAAACTAGTTTATATATATAAGTATATATAAACTAGTTTATATATATATATATATGCAAATAATAGAGAGTTAATGAACAAGTATATTCAGTTCAAAACAATAAATTTATTAAAAAAATGGTGGGAAGAAACCGAAAGAATAGTTCTGAAGAACTAGGTTTTGTTTTAATAGGGGAAGTATTTTAAGATCGCAGCGCTATTTCGGCAAACTTGGAACCTTCAAAATAGACATTCGTTACATATAAACAACGTGAATTTTACTTATGGAAAATGTTTACTGGTGGTTTTTGTAATTTTGCTACAATATTAATACTTGTTTTTATGCAATTATATTTTTATGCAAACATTTTTTATAAAAAAAAGCGCGTCACAATGTCTATTTCTGTAGTTCCTAAAATCCCACCAGATGTCATATCGCTTAGCAATTTTTCCCTATTAAAGAAAATGAAAGAAAATATAGGGCGTTATGCAAAATTTGCAATGAATCTTTTCGTTATTAAAAAATATAGGCTGATTTTCTTAAAGGTGAAATTTAATGTATTTTGTTATTAAAAAAATTAGACTGAATTTTTTAAACAAAAAAGTTTTTTATTTTTCATATTCATATTTATTAATTTGTATGTAACACCTGTATAATGATGCAAATTCGATTTTTATTAATATGTATATTGGCTTGTCCTAATTTTATATACTTACTTTTTCATTTAAAATCATTTCATTAAAATTTTATTATTTATAAAAATGTATTGAAAATGAGGTTCTGTAATTCAAAACAAGTGCGCATGTCTAAATCATTGTTTACATTGTTTACGTTGTTTACATTGTTTACAAGAGTTTTTGTGTTTACTTTACATCAATTGTTTACGCGTCAACAATGAGGTAACTTACATCATGTAACTTACGCGCCCATCACTGCATATTAAATTATAATGTATAAAATAAGAATTTTGATAAATAAATATTGACTTGTAGTTTTGATGTGAAGCATTCTCTTACTTTGAAAACTTAATTTATATTTTCAAAATACAATTTAACAAAAAACCAACATGCTAAATTCAAATAAAAGCAATCCAACCGCGAGACGGCAGCACTGAATCCCATTTTGTGACGTAGTTACTAATATGGTCTATTCTTTAAAAAATTCAAAGCCGCTTTTCATCAGTGCATGAACTCAGTTTTAATGTAGAGAAACTTAACATGACGAAACTGCCATCTTTTGATGAGTTGGTCATAACTTACCATCACCAGCGATAACTTGATTGCAAACAAAACAAAGATTTCCGAACAATTGATGATAATGAGTTTCGCAATAAGCAAGACCTTTCTTTTCATAATGACGATGACCAAAGAATGGTTTTTCACATTTTGCACAAACGAAATGCTGTAAAAAAAAAGTTGTTACAACAAAATAAAAATTATATTTTATGTTAAAATACCTCGACATGCCAATGTTTGCCCAAAGCAGTTACTACTCTTTCTTCAATTGGTCTTCGGCAGGCCCCACATATCGGGATACCCATCTTATCATGACAACGTAAACAATAAAGTTCGTTCATATCATTCGCAGCGAAACCTGGTCGAGAACGAACTTCTCGAGCATTACTATCCAATTCAACACCACATGCTGTGCAGTTAAAGTGATATGGGTGATAAACTTCACCACGAAAACGTAATGGTTTATCATCGATGATACCACTAAAAGAAAATTTAAATGTGAATTTTAAAAATTTCATAGTTTTGTAGATAGTCTATTCCAAACGATTAGGCGGAACTAACCGAAATTTTCATTATTGTAAGTTGTCATTAGCTATTTATTTATACATTGAAGTTGGCTTTTCCTGAACAAAATGGTCAAAAGCTTCAATCGGTGAAAGTAACTAGAATTGAAAATCTAATTCCGCCTAAACCAAAGGAACAGTCTTTATTTAGTAAGTGATACATATTAAAAACACATAAATTTCGATAACTTTTGAAATAACTCATGAAAAAATCCCTCACAATTATAAAAAAAATTATTATTTTTTCATTAAATAATAAATTTATTTATATTTATCTCATGATGAAAAATATTTATATTTTCATTAAATCTGGGAAATAGGGTGGGGGACAAAAGTTTTTAAACATTTTTTTCGAAAATCCCATAAATAAATGTAATTTTCTAAAAATGCATTAAGAGGTTTCATTTAATACCTCACTAATTACCGACCGCCAACATATATAAGGGAGGTATTGTGATCATACCGATTTTGACATTTCGAGATTTCGATGGATCTCCACGAATTGATGTCCCTACATAATGTTTTCACTATTTTTAGCATGATGTCTGTCGGTCTCTCTGTCCGTCTCTCTGTCTGTCTGTCTGTCCGTCCGTCTGTCTGTGTACACGTGCAGAGCTAATTCGGCTAAAAGGATTTTTATGAAACTTCATATTTAATCTTTTGACATCAATAGCACGATTTGATCAATTTTTGGTGAAAATCGGTTCACTATAAATGGGAGTTTACTCGTGTCGATTTTAAGATTTTTCCGAATATTTAACAACACAAAAATATTTCGAAAAATTTATTTAACAAAAGTTGCTACAAAACCAATAACTAACAACTTATATATGAGACATTTTTTGATAAAACGAAAAAATTTTGATTAATTTTTCGAAATTTTTTTGTAATTATCTTTTTTTTCATACTTATATGTAACGTTTCCATGGTCATGATAAATAATATCTCTGTTAGAAAATATCAAGCCAAGTTATTTCTACTCTGCATTTTTTTTCCCCATTTTTTATGCCAACATGCCAACGGAGTGGCCGAGTGCATTAAGTCGTGCGGTTTGTACTTGTGGAAACAGTCTAGACTGTGCGGTCGATGGTTCGAGCCTTCTTCGTTGGTGATATTATTCGGGCGAGAATAATATGTTTACATTACTCCAATTTCCACAATCATTCACCCCTCATCCAGGTGTAGGAGCTCGCCCCCTGTCATTGGCGTTTAGCCTCGTTGCAGAAATATACCGATGTAAAATAAATAAATAAAAAAATAAAAAAAATCTACTCTGCTGCTAGAATGTATTTTATACAAGTACTTTGTGATGGCGGTCGGTCCTGTGGTGGCCACAGCTGATTTTTATTTACTTTTGAAAATATATTTTGAATTTTTCAAAGTGTCTGTATATTCTACATGGGTCAAAAAGATTCAGCCGTTTAGCCAAAATTTCTACCGTACAGACAGACACATGTTATACCCACAAAGCTCTGAAAATTGGTACTTATCAATAAATATTACTGAAAATTTCTTACTGGCATTTATGGCAAATATATTTGCCCATCCCGACAGCTTTAGCTCTGGCATTGCATTCATGGCATAAAGCTCTTCCAGCGTTCTTAATAAAACCAGAATCAGCCAGTTCTTTTGAGCACATCTCACATCGGAAACAATTCGGATGCCAGTTAGCATTCATCGCCTTAATCACTCTTCCGATAATAAATTCTCCACACTTTCCACAACACGGTGCAAAGAGAACATGAAAATCATGTTCGCAATACTTACGACCTTCAAATTCATAAAATGTGTCATCTTGGAATGGACGAAAACATTGAGCGCAACTAGAAAAAAATTAATTAAAGTTAGGACCATACTGAAAGAAAAAGAAACTTACACTAAGGTAAAAAAATTGGGGCCTTATAAGCAGTGTCCATTTTTGATTTAAATTGTTTGAAATTTTACAAAAAAATTGATATTCGCATAACTGTATCTTAAAATCTATAACATATAAAGACCTGTGGTTGGAATTTTTATTATTCTGATGTCCTAAATGGCCTTAGGACACATTTTAAAGAAAACATTTTTCTTTGAAAAAATTCAATTTTTTTAATTTTTTTTTTTCAAAATTTCAAAAAATTCTATTTTGAAAACGGTAAAATATAGAGACCTGCGGTTTAAATTTTTGAAACCTTTGTGTCTTGTTTAGTCTAGAAAAAAATTATGGCCTTAAACACCCAAATTTTTGAATTTATATGACTGGTTAAGCAAAACCCTTGAAATAGGCAAAAAATCGAAAAAATCATAAGGGATTCCCACCATAATTCTTAAAATATTTATCAAATCAAAAAAAATATTTAGATTAAAGATTTGTCTTTTAATTTAACAGTATCTGAGTTACATATTTTGTTGTTAAGTCAATAATAAGGGAGTTTTTTAAATTTTAATTTATTTAAATTTTCCCGCCATTATTCTTAAAATATTTATCCAATCAAAAAAATGCATTTAGATAAAAGATTTGTCTTTTTATTCTAAACAATATTTCTATTACACATAATGCTGTTAAGTCAAAAATAAGGGAGTTATTAGAATTTTAATTTTTGGAAATAACCACCATAACTCTAGAAATATTTATCGAATCAAAAAAATGTATTTAAATTTTAAATTAAATTTGTATTTTAATTTAAGACAATATTTGTGTTCCATATTTTGTTGTTACAGTCTGTTCCAAATGGTTAGGCGGAACTAAATGGGAATTTCGTTCTTTTAGGTTGTCACGAGAAGGGACCTTGCTTTGATTATTTAATTTTTCACGTTGGAATGTCAAAATTTAAAATTACAACAGTGAAACCATGGAAACGGATGACATATGTCAAAATTAAATTATTTTTTGTACATATTTTAATGAGAAAAAATAAATAAATGGGAAATTTGTAATAAGACACAAAAAATCAAAATATTAAGAAAATGACATTTTAAAATGATATTAACCTTAACCAAAAAATGTTTATTGTAAGTATGATTTACAAAGCTTAAACAAAATGGGCGAAAAGCACGATTTAAACGATGAAAGTAACTAGATTGCAAAATCTAGTTCCGCCTAACCGTTTGGAACAGACTTTAAGTCAATAATAAGGGAGTGTTTTATATTTTAATATTTTTAAGTTTTCCCGCCATAATTCTTAAAATATTTATCCAATCAAAAAAATGTATTTAGATAAAAAATTTGTCTTTTTATTTTAAACAATATTTGTTTTATATATTTAGATGTCCCTTACGACTTTTTCGATTTTTGACCATTTTCAAAGGTTTTGTTTGACGATTCGTATTTATTGTAAAAGTTGGGTTATTAAGGCCTCAATTTTTTTCTAGACTAAACAATAAACGAAGATTTCAAAAATTCAAACCGCACTTTTCTATATTTTACTGTTCTTACATAAATTAAAAAAAAAAAAAATTAAAAATTTTGCAAAAAAATTTTTTGTTCAGCAGGTGTTTCAAAATGAGGCCTAGGGCCCTTTAGAACCTCAGGGTTTCAAAAATTTAAACCGCATGTATCTATCTCATGTAGATTTTGAAAAGGTCTTTCGAAAATTAAATATTTACAAATTTTCAATACTACACGGATTAACTAAGGAAGACCCTAATTTTTAACTAGGCAAAAAATAGTCTGTAGATTTCAAAAATTCAAACCACAGGTCAATATCTCATGTAGTTTTTGAGATAGTCTTTCTGAACCATAATTGTAAAAATTTTGAACAATTCAATATATTAAATAAACTTACACAAAACATTGTTGATGCCACAACTCTCCAGTGGAGTTTACTATTTTTTCATTAGGTTCAAATCCATCACCACATCGGGAGCACACCATGGAATCTAACGACATGGTGGCCGTAACACTAAAAAAATTAAATATTAATTATAAACGTAACTAAATAAGACCTAAAAAAAAAACCCTTTTACCCAAATATTTTCGATTTAAGATCAGGATTAAAAGTATTTCCATATTCTGTAATATCAGAAATTCTTTCACATGCAGTAGTATTATCATAATCTTCACACGTAAAAGTATCTCGACCCGTTTTGTTTAATAATTCATTAGATTTTCGTCTGCGAAATAACTCCGAATCATATAAATTTGCTCCTAATATTGGAATATTAGGAGACTGGTCTTTATAATACTCCATTTTAACATAAATTAAATAGTATTTATCTTTTATTTGCCCAAATTTATTACTGTTATTAAAAACTCGCAAGGAATAAGTTTGTAATACGTAAGAAGTGTAAACTTTAATGTTTCAAACTCGAGGAACATGATTGGTTCATAGAGAGTGGATAAATATAAACTAAAAGCAAACAAGCAGTCTAAATATTGTGTTTTTTTATGATATCTTCGCTAGATTAAAGCTGTGGTTCGAGGGGACTACAAAGCAAACGCTAGATAAGATATAGCACTATCTACAGGCTTATATACATGCTTACCCAGGCATAGGTATTGGAGACATGTAGAATCCTCAATAAAACACAGTATTTCAGAATAAACTGAAAAAAATACACAAAATTTACATGCCAGGAAAAATCATGCTAAATATCCAGAAATGCCATTTACTAAGACTTAAAAAAAGCACCAAAAAGTATTTTATAGTTGATAATATAAATATTTTGAGTAGTTTTTTGAAAAATTATGTCATTTCTTACCTATATTTTGTTAATTAATTATTAATTTAAGGAAAAAAAGTGTCACACCCTATTTGTGGTTAGTTCAACCAATGGCGTTCGTCGTCTCCTTTTTGGGAACAATCATGGAAGGGGGATTTTGCAATAGAAAATTCATGGAAAGGAATATTTTTCAACTTAGGGGGGGACCTAAAAAGTCACTTTAATAAATACCGAGGGCAAACATTTTTCGCGTACCTTAATTTTCAACTTTTACGCAAATTATTTTTAACAAGTACGGCAAAACCAACTTGTTTATAAAAATTATGATCATTAGATGTATGATTTAACAATATTTATAAACAATAATAAAATAAGCCTTTTTAGGAGTAATTTTAGACGTTGTGGACCATGTTGATAGGCAATATATACAGTTTAATGCAGTACGGGTTGTATGTATTATGTATTCAAAAAATAAAATTGTCTCCTCTGCCCGGGAGCGAACCATAGTTTGCTGCGTAACAAGCTAACCATTAGACCAAGATACACCTTCTAGTATAGTGTGTTACAGTCTGTTCCAAACGGTTAAGCGGAACTAAATGGGAATTTAGTTCTTTTAGGTTGTCACGAGAAGGGACCTTGCTTGGGTTATTTCATTTTTCAAGTTGGAATGTCAAAATTTAAAATTCCAACAATGAAACCATGGAAACGAATGACATATGTCAAAATTAAATATTTTTTTAAATATTTTAATGGCAAAAAAATAAATAAATGGGAAATTTGTATTAAGAATGACACAAAAAATCAAAATAAAGAAAATGACATTTTAAAATGATATTAACCTTAACCAAAAAATGTTTATTGTAAGTATGATTTACAAAGCTTAAACAAAACGGCCGAAAGGCACGATTTAAACAATGACAGTAACTAGATTGCAAAATCTAGTTCAGCTTAACCGTTTGGAACAGACTGTACCTAACTATAACTTTTGTGTATCGTCAACAAAAAAACACAAAAAATGCGTTATTTTCCGAAAACATAATCTGATCAAAAATTCCTGTTGTACTATTCTGGTTCACACCAATTTACATTACAGTGTGTTCCAAATGGTTAGGCGGAACTAAACGGGAATTTCGTTCTTTTAGGTTGTCACGAGAAGGGACCTTGCGTGGGTTATTTCATTTTTCATGTTGGAATGTTAATATTTAAAATTCCAACAATGAAACCATGGAAACGAATGACATGTCAAAATTTAATATTTTTTTTACTTATTTTATTGACAATAAAATAAATAAATGGGAAATTTGTATTAAGAATGACACAAAAAATCAAAATATAAAGAAAATGACATTTTAAAATGATATTAACCTTAATCAAAAAATGTTTATTGTAAGTATGATTTACAATGCTTAAACAAAACGGTCGAAAAGCACGATTTAAACGATGAAAGTAACTAGATTGCAAAATCTAGTTCCGCCTAACCGTTTGGAACAGACTGTAGTTTTTTCAGATTTTTAGTCTAAACCAAGTAGGCTACAGGGTGTGGGACAAAATTTTTCTGCAAAATTTTGGCAAAAATTAAATTATAATTTCAACAACTGGTTATTAAATTTACGCTTTTAAAAATTAAATGCAACGTTTACCAAAATATAACTAGAATTTTGAAAATATAATTCAAAAAATAAATATTTAAAAAAACAAAAAATAAAATTGTCTCCGACTGGAAGGGAACTCTAGTTTTCAATTTAGAAAGCGAGAATGCCAACCATTACACCATGAAAGCGTATTGGTTTACTGTATTACATAACATATTAAATATTTACGTTGTCAACAAAAAAACACAAAAAATGTATTATTTTCCGAAAACATAATCTGATCAATATATCCTGTTGTACTATTCCGGTTTACACCAATGTACATTACTCAGAATTTTTTCAGATTTTTAGTTTAAACCATCTGGGCTACAGGGTGTGGGACAAAAATGTTTTGGCCCAATTTTGGCAAAAATCGAATTATAATTTATTTTGCAAAAATAAAATTTTGATCGTTAATCCAAGTACTAAGGGCTTTCATTTGATACCCTACTCAGAATTAAAAAAAAAAATGTTTTTTGATGAGTACAAATTTGTTTATATTTTTAGGGGGTTTAGGGTTTTTTTTTAGATGTTTAAGTATTTTTCCTATGTGCGGGTCAAAGTGTATAAGCATGCCAAATTTCAACTCTCTAGGTTTAGCCGTTTGGCTACAAATTTTATCGAACAGACAAACAGACAGATGACAAAATTACGATGTAAGATTTTTTTGGTAATACCTAAAAAAGCCTAAAAATAGACAACGATACAAGAAATTTTCTAGTTTACTCAGACGTTACTAAATTCTAGTTACGCTACTGAAAAAGAAATCTACTTCATTTTATGAAATATTTATTAAGGAATGAGGTTTTTATGTAAAATATACAATGCCTATGAACTAAAATATTTGTTGGAAAAATATGTACAATAAAATAAATTATAAGTAGTCATTTTGAACTTTTTTCCATTTTTCAACGAGATTTGAAACATTCTTCTTTTTCATAGTTATTCCTTGCCCAAGTTTAGACTGAAACAAATTGTTACACTTAAAATTTAATTCTATGAACAATAATTACAATAGACGCTCGGTTATGTGAATATTATGTTAAGTGAACCATTCACTATAGTGAACAAAATTTAAAGACTCTTTTAACATGATACTTTTTACTACTATAGGTGCGTTCGGCATAAGTTAATAATTTACACATTCTGCAGAATGTGCAGATTATTAGCTTATGCCGAACACACCTTACATACAGTGATGGGCGTTTACGCGTAAACTTTAATTGTTTACGTTTACGTGTAAACTTATGTAAACAATTGGTAAACTTGTCAACAATGTAAACAATGTAAACTTTGTAAACTGTCAAATAATGAGGTTAGTTTTAGTTATTTAATACGAATAATAGAGAGTTAATGAACAAGTATATTCAGTTCAAAACAATAAATTTATTAAAAAAATGGTGGGAAGAAACCGAAGGAATAGTTCTGAAGAACTAGGTTTTGTTTTAATTAAAGAAAATGAAAGAAAATATAGGGCGTTACGCAAAATTTGCAATGAATTCTTTCTTTATTAAAAAATATAGGCTGATTTTCTTAAAGGTGAAATTTAATGTATTTTGTTATTAAAAAAATTAAACAATTTTTTAAAGAAAAAAGATTTTTATTTTTCATATTCATATTTACTAATTTGTATGCAACACCTGTATAATTATGCAAATTCGATTTTTATTAATATGTATATTGGCTTGTCCTAATTTTATATACTTACTTTTTCATTTAAAATCGTTTCATTAAAATTTTATTATTTATAAAAATGTATTGATATGAAAAAGGTTCTGTAATTCAAAACAAGTGCGCATGTCTAAATCATTGTTAACATTGTTTACGTTGTTTACATTGTTTACAAGAGTTTTTGTGTTTACTTTACAGCAATTGTTTACGCGTCAACAATGAGGTATCTTACATCATGTAACTTACGCGCCCATCACTGCTTACATATCACATAACCGAGTGCCTCCTATATTACACTGGTCAACAAATTTAAACTTTTTTTTGCTGACTTAGATCTGATACTTGTTTTTAACTAATTTTGGGGTGCTGATTTCAAAAATGTTAACAGTTTCTGCCTATCACGTCAAATTTATGTTCTATCGTATTTAGACTTTTTTCACCTTTTCACGTTCTGATATACGTCTACTTTAATTTCAACTTCGTTCTTGTTGTCCAATATATTTCGTAGGAACGCCTTCGTGCAGGTACTTGTTATAGACCTTTTTACAACGGCGGGGGTTGCAATGTCAAGGGTAATTTCCTGTTAATCTTGGAGATGTTAGTGATGAACAAGGTGAACGTTTCCATCAGAATTTAAAAGAGATGCAGAGACGTTATCAACGAAGGTGGGATACTCACATGATGGCTGACTACTGTTGGAGTATTAAAAGAGACTTATCGGGAATGGTGCACTCCAGAAGATCTTACAAACGACCATTTATTAATCCCTAAATTATTTTGTATTTTTATTTTCACACTCCAATGCATTAAAATGTAATTAAAACTGTTCTCATTTTCTTTCTTTCACTATAAATAAAATTTTAAGAATATTTTCTAATTATTTAGTCCTTATTATTCGCCAAATTTGTACCAATTACAGTATCGACGTCTAAAATTAACCGATAGAAGCATTATTTGGCCGAAAATATGTATTTGTTGTAGAGCAAAAATCTGATGTGATACGCAAAAACTGTTGTGATATTTGAGTTCAGCAGCTTCAAATTAGTAAGAAACAAGTCTTAGATGTAAGTCAGCAAAAATTGTGTTGACCAATGTTATCAACTTACTTTTTTCTTTTTCTTTTTAACTGGTGCTTCAACAGTTTCTATAATTTCTTGTGGCGTAACTTCTTTAGTTTCGACAGTTGAGGTAGCTTCTATCATGGCTATATCAGAGTAAAATGAATCTAACTCTGAACCGAAAGAATCTCTTTTCTTTTCGGGTGGATGGGTGGCAGGAGTGAGTGCCACAAAAGGGACATCTGGTGCATCCACCCCCGGGGGCAGAGGTTGATCTGATGTTATTGAAGGCGGGGGCGGTGGAGGGGGAACAGTATCCAATGACATTGGAGGCAGAGGTGGTTGATAATCATCTGGAAAAAAAAAAATTACAAACCATCGCTTTGAGAAAAGACAATTTCTGAAAGAATCACACAAATTTTCACCTTCTAAAGCCGCATTCAGAGCTTTTAAATCAATAGCTTATGCACAGTAGCTTATGGACTATTCACCGTCACCAGAAAGTTTGTCATATGGTAAGACGTGAAACCGTTCAGACCTCCATATTTAATACGCTGTTTGTTGCGGATTGTGCATAATTTTCAAAACTTATAGCTAGTGAGATGTTTTAATGAAACAGACATATAAACACATTAGCTATCGTATTCTATCAATGACACTGTAGTTATCGAATGCCTTTAAATAACCTAACATATTGTCATCAGTAACAAATTTGGCTCAAAATTACAAAGACGGACAGTAAATATGATCAATTTAGGTAATTAGGTAGTTAAAATCTAAGACAACAGTATTATAAGAACGATAATACATATAAAATATTATACGGAACTTAATAGTTGGTTTCAAAATTCACAGATGGAGGGCTATTCGTAACGTACTAATTTATAACAGATGTGAACGGTACATGGAACGTTAAAAAGAATGCATAGAAACATAAGTTACAGCTAACAAAGCACAGTCTACAACCTCTTAATTTAAAGAGCTCTGAATGCGGCTTAACACTAAGCAAATCAGCTGAGGGGTCGACTCGGCCTTCATTTATACCTAAAAATTGATGAGAAGTGTGAATTTTCACACATTACAGGGTTTAATAGGTATCTTAATAAGAGAAGGCGACCAACAGACATAATATATTGATATTTATATTATATTTATATATATATAAATATCAAGTTAATTTTTAGTCATGGCTCACTATTCTTTTTTCGACTAGGTGTATAAAAAAGTGGCCGCCATTTTACTTTTTAATAATGTCACATATGGATTATTTTATATGATTGTAAAGCAAATTTGATGTACTTTTCAAATTTGTAAAACAATTTAGTATGTTCCGTTTGAAATTTCAAAGTTGATATTAATTACTAATAAACCGGAAGTGGTATCATGAATGTACATCCGTCATCAAGTAGCTTACATGTTGCTGTATAAATCATGTTATTGATATCTGACACTACCGATAGAGGCGCTACAGCATTTTACATCATGGCTGACTTTGGTAGGATATTTTTGACAGGTTCAATGTTATCTTCATGTGATATTTATTGAAATTAATTTATTATTCAATATGAGGGTTGCGTTAAATGAAATTTTTCGTTTTCTCAGTGCCCAAGTAACCTCTAGGGTTATAATTGAAGGTAATAAGGCTTTTTTGCCACGTTTCGGAACACGATCAAAACTTAGGTCTCTATCACGACCTACTTTTGCAATGCAAAGATAAACATAACAATTCACGTTGCATTTAATTTTTCTTGCAATTTTAAAGACATTTTTTTAAAAACTTGCTATGAAAAAACAGTAAACAAACTCGACTATCCTACAACCGTCAGTTTCTCAAAATCTCACTAGAGGGAGCTTCAGTTATTGTCAGTTGACAATATGAAATAAATTACTAACTTAATAAATAAGCGAGATATTTGCTGGGTCCACTAAAATATAAACTGTATAATTACCGTACACACGTGACGGTTTGATTTCACTTACGAAACCATATTAAAATTAAGTTTATTTAAATTTTCTACGGGGGGGGGTCTCACCTCTGTTCCTGTTCCCATCATCTGTTATTTTAGGTGGTGGTGGGGGTGTAGGACTCTTCCCCCTAATCACAGGCGGAGACGGTATCGGCAAGTCTTCTATTTTCTCGACCGCGGGTTCGACTTCTTCTGGAGGCGGTGTGCTACAGATGTCCATCGCTTCTCCTCCACCGACTATATCGATCTCCGGATACTCCCACTGGGTCTCCCCACTTGTGTTGTTACGGTAGTAATAACGCTGATTTGATCTAACGGGGCCCGGGGAAAAAAAATGTGTCAATTTTTTTGGTAATTTTTTGGATGAGGTTTTAATAGGTTGGGGGTAATTTTAATTTTCTGTCAATTTGAACACTAATTATTTAACAAAAATAAAATAGATCTAAAAAATTGGTCAAAAAAAAAAAAATAGGAATTTTTAGAATCAACATATTTTGTAGATCCTTGAAAAAAACCACTTTCATTAAACCACATTAAGGTTTAAATTTTGCTTAATCAAAAGTGAATTTACATACATTTCAGGAATTCGAAGGTTTATTTTTGTTCGGCAAACTATGAACGACCGCCAACGTATATAAGGGAGGTATTGTGATCATACCGATTTTGACATTTCGAGATTTCGATGGATCTCCACGAATTGAGGTCCCTACATAACGTTTTGACTATTTTTAGCATGACGTCTGTCGGTCTGTCTGTCCGTCTCTCTGTCTGTCTGTCTGTCTGTCCGTCCGTCTGTCTGTGTTCACGTGCAGAGCAAATTCGGCTAAAAGTATTTTTATGAAACTTCATATTTAATCTTTTGACATCAATGGCACGAGTTGATCAGCTTTTAGAGAAAATCGGTTGACTAGAAATGGGAGTTTACTCGTGTCAATTTTAACATATATAAGGGAGGTATTGTGATCATACCGATTTTGACATTTCGATGGATTCGTGGGGATCCATCGAATTGAGGTCCCTACATAACATTTTGAATATTTTTAGCATGATGTCTGTCGGTTCGTGTACACTTGCAGAGCAAATTCGGCTAAAAGGATTTTTATGAAAATTCATATTTAAGCTTTTGACATCAATGGCGAGTTGATCAACTTTTGGTAAAAATCGGTTAACAATACTTCATTTTTTTAAAGAACGAAGTGTGGGCAAGATAGCTATTTCGATCTTGTTTTTAATTGGGTAAGAACGTGGAAAAGTTTACACTTAAAAAACACACGTTGAACGTAGCAAGCTTTGAAAACAATAAAAAAAGAAACAAAATATCTCTAAAATAAACTATTTGACTATTTAGAAAAAAAACTATTACTTTTTACAATTATTTTACAAAAAAAAAAAATTACAAATGTTCGATCAAACCACCATTATTGTCCACACATTTTCTCATTCTTAATAAAAACTCTTCCATCGCCCTTATAAGAGTACACTCTTGGATATCCCGGATTACATTTCTAACCCTTTCTTCTAAATCTATCGTCGCTGGTGTTGTCCGATACAATCTTTTAAATACCCCCAAACCAAAAAATCAATTGTTTTCAAAGCTTGCTACGTTCAACTTTGTAAAACTTATGTTGATTATTACTTTGTAAATAAATGGTCGCCATTTTGAAATGGTTAACATAAAAATATAACTTTCTGGTGTCATTGTAAAGCTAATTTAATGTACTTTTAGGAAAAAAATATAAAATTATCGATTCCCTATGCTAGATCAAAAGTTGATATCATTTCCGGTGAAACCAGAAGTGCCTCAGAATTCATATGGTAACCTTTAGATGGGCCTTTTTGTCTAGTTTAATTTTTGTTCTGAAGATTTTTTGTATCTTTACAAATAAAGGAGATTTTCGGGGTGCCCCGTTTCAAACAAACACCCTGTATATGACATACTTTAAAGGTTTAATATTACTACAAAAAGTACTTCATTTTCGGCGAAAATTATAACGCTGTTTGCTTTGGAATATCGTCGTTACCTTTAAAGATTTACGCAGAAAAATTATTTTAAAATTTACTAACGAAAAAAACGCAATTTGATAGCGACTTGCAATTGAGATTTTCTTACTTTTTGTAGAAAAAGTTGTAATTTTTTTGACAGAAAATTAAAGTTAAATATGATATAAAACACTTAAAGATACTAATAATATTTCAACACTTAATACTATACCTTTCTACATCTAAAATAATAATAAAAATTATTTAAAATAAAAATAATACTGCACTAAAATCCATTTGTACGGACAAAGCTTCGTATCGGTCGCCTGTAACTATAAGCACATATTTATTTAAAATAAAGTATCCGTAAAACAGAGGTGCGAATAAAAAAAATTTTAAACTTTCGCTATAATATTCACACCTCTGCCCATCCAAAATATATCGGTGAAAAAATGTAAAAATCTTACCGTTAAAATTACAGGTGCCATTTAAAAAATTAATAGAAATGTTTTATAATTGAGAGCTTTGGCTTTGGGATCTTAAATTTATAACACTAACTCTGTCCTGCTTCGTTCTGGGATATTTTGTTACTATCGACCTAAATTTGTTTTGGAACGTACAACAAACTTCCACGTAATAGGGGATATGCATAAAATTTATATTTCCTTAAAACTAAATTTTTTTTGATATGTTAATGTTAGTTATGTCACCTAACAAAACAAAAATAACATTTTAATTAATATTACAGCCAAATTTTTTAATTAAAATATTGTAAATTTGAAATAAGACCACAGCAAGAATGCCGAGTAAATACGACTGAGCATGACGTCAAACCCCAGACAGCCCAGACTATAATCTTTACGTGTGTATATTGTATTATTCGAGAGTTTTGTATTTGTTTTTAAACAATTTTTCACGTATTTATTATTAAAGAAGCAGATAAAGATTTTGTTTGGGCTCAGAGTGATAATTTACCCAACATTGATGCTTTTATGTTCATGGAATATATGAAAAATAATTAATGCTACAGTGCTGAAGAAATACGTGCTGTCAAAACAGACTTGTAATAACCATTTATGTATTTTATAACTTTATGTAAACAATAAACGCTGCAACTCTGTAAAATGTAAATATATATGTAATTTAGATATCAGAATTTTACTACATTGTTTACATGAAGTTACAAAACGTTAGAGGCATAATTGAAATACTGCAATATAGGTTATATATTTTAATATAAAATTTAATTCGGTAAACATGTATAAATTGTTTTTATAGAATTAAACTTTATTTTAATTAAAATCACTCTTTACACAATCTATAAAAGTTATACAAGCAAATAAGTTCACGACAGACTGTGTAGGCTGTACGCTGTACACTGGGTAGGCTGTATGCAGACACTTATGTAGGGTATGACGTCACACGTGGTTTTCGCGCGATTCATACATTTATGATTTTTTAAGAGTTCAAATTAAAAAAAAAAATGCAAACTGTTATTTATGTTATATGCAACAAGAGGAATATAATAAAAAAAAAAAAATCATGTCTATACCCTATTTTGGCGGATTAATGTTTCTCAGCAACATTATTGGTACCCACTTTCAAAGTAAGAGCATAAGGAAGTACCTAATCCTGATGGGGAAAGAAAATTAAGGAATTCGATTAGTGAATAGCATCTTGTTAATCTACAATCGTGTCGACAGACATGTGAGTACAGATCGCTCGGAGCCAATAGGTGTGTTCGTTTGTGTTATCCAAACTGTTCTAAGTTGTCTAAATTCCAAAAAAGCGTTCGTTTGTATGTTCTGAACTGTCCAAGTATTGTTCGTTTGTCAATTCAGAACAGGTTCTAAGTTGTCTTAACTGTACTACGTCTAGAGGAAGTACAAGTTCGGACAAGTTAGAATAAGGTAGTGACGTCACTCTTTAATTTTTTTTACTTTATTTTGTTTGTTTAAATAACCTAAAATCGTAAAAAAAATGTTGAAAAAAACATTTTTGGTGAAATGTTCAACAGGTGAAGCCTTAATCGAGGATGAATGTTATATTTTTAAATATAATAATTACATTTATAATCAACTATAGGGATTTGCAGCTAAGCACCCTACCATCTGGTGAGCGTTTCATGAACTTGTGTACATGAGATAACATTTCGTTTTGTGTATTGGTTTTGTATGAAGTTTGTTTTTAAAGTTTTATTATAATCATTGAAAAATGTATAATACATATTGTTGTGTGCCTATGTGCAATTCATTGAAAAGAAGAAACCCAGAAATATCGTTTCATTTGTTTCCACTAATATCAGACACCGTACGGTTCGAAACAAAATTGGGAAAGCAAGAGGTTAGGAATCGACGCGATGTTTAGATAAACAATTTAAAAATTGGAAAAAAAGTGAGCCCTTATATCAAAGTTTACTCATTACATTTTAATGATAGTGACTACAAAAAATATTTTCAATTTTGTATTTATTATCGCATATCTTGAAAATTCCTGTTATTGTGTGTGGGTTTGTAATGCACAAGTTTGTAGGCATAATGCATAAATCTTTATGAACTCTGTTTTTTTCAGTGACTCCACACAATATTATATGCCCAGCATTGTAGATTTCTACCCCTTGGTAAACAACACGGGAATTATTATTTCCCCCAATATAGTTAAAATAATCGACAATGGAAAATCGCCATAACTTAAAACCAGATCACAAAATGTAGTATTTTAGATGTTTACAAGTGTTGTCACTTCACAAAATCAGAAAATCCCAAACAATTATTTATTTTTTGTCGTTTTTTGATACACTTTTCGCTATTATTTACTAGTAAATGTCAAGTGGTATCTGATTTAGAATGGTTTCAAAAAAATACGCGTGGCGCTACGATCTTAAAATTTTTCCCCTATTACTGACAACTAGACTGAACATAAGAAGAATCATATGTTCAGTCAACGATTTTATAATGTTGACTGTTTTATTTTCTAATATATTTTTTATAGAAAATGGTCTAATAAAAGTGACAGCGGATGACAGTTGTATATTAGGTTAGGTTAAACTGCAATAACTTGTTCAAAATACGTTCGTTTGTACCATCATCTATTTCCTGTGAAATAATATTCTGATGACGTCACGACCTTGTTTTAAGGACAAGTTAGAACAAGACAAACGAACAGACCTATTGTGTACGGAGCAACTTTCCCCCGGTCACAGCGCCGCGAGATAGGTACGCCGCTAGATAATCTCTCGGAGAGCTCGGGCAACGCGGCTAATACCCTTTTCACACTAGATCTTTAAGATCGGATGTTAAAGTGAATGTATCTTTAAACGCTAATGTGAAACCGTATGGCCTCGGTTAAATACAAGCGATGTTTAAGACAGAGATCTGCGTCTTAAACTTCGTCCGCATTGCCAACTTAAATTCTATTATAAAAAAATACTCCTTGAATTTGTGCTGTCAACATTTTATATTATCATAAACAAGAATACTGTATTATATCGACGTTATAAGAAGTTTATACTTATTGTTATAATAAAATTATTTATTTTAATAATGTGTTTAATAAAATACAGAGCTACAATAATTGAGATAAAATGTATCGACTTACATGTTAATACAGGTGTAATATATTCTTTATTGTAGTGCCTTTATTGTAGAATGAAATGAAATATCATTATTTGTTTATAATAATTCAAAATGTGCGTCTGCGCAGACAGTTCAAAACTGGTAATTTCATGACGGTAACTTAAGGACAAAATTACTGCAGCTGATGACAGCACCAGAGATTTAAACATCAAGTGTGAAAGCATACCGATCTTAAACATCGGTGAACTTTAAGTTCACTCGTCTTAAAGATCTAGTGTGAAAAGGGTATTAGGCCTAATGTATCCCGATCGTTGACCGCTAGCGATGCCTCGGTCGCTGATGTGCACGAAGCAACTTTTCCCCGGTCACAGCGCCGAAATCTAGGAACGCCGCTCAAGAATCTCTTGGAGCGCTCGGACGACGCGGCTAAGGGCCAATGTATCCCGAGCGTTGACCGCTAGCATGGCTGATTTTTTTTAAATAATTAAAATCAAGCAAAATATTTAAAATCATATCTTTCCGCAGATTTAAGTATTTGTTTTATGCCTTAAATGACGTTCCCTGCTACATAATTAAAGATAAAAAACGTAAGGAGTAAATTTTTGTTTGAAATTTAAGACGTCTGCCATATCTCACTAATATAGAACTTAATTCTTTTTTATTTTATTTTTAAATAGCACCTGAATATTTCTGTAAATTCTATTCTATATATACTAATATGTTGATGAATAAGGAGGGGTAAGGTTAGGTTATTTATCGTACGAGTTTCATACCTATCCCATTCGCAAAGCCAGCCTTCGGGAGCTGCATCTTTTTCCAGTTTCGCTAATTCCGTACTTGTTTCTCGTAACCAATCAAATAAATATTTATCAGTTAAACCACCAGATTTATGCGCTGCTTCTAATGTCTAAAAAACAAAAACTTTTAACATCGATATATTATCTTGTAAATCAAGATTTCCCAACTTATTTTCCATGGAATCCTAGGAAAAAAGTTAAAATTCCAAATATTGGGTTGTTCCATAAGACCGTTCGTTTTTTTTTTTTTTCACCTTTTATTCAATAAAATATACATTCTAAAAAAAACTTTTATTATCTGTGCTGTCCATTATTTTCTATCACTATGGACAAACGCTCAGGCAATTTCATAATGCCATCTCTCCAGAAGGTTCCATCTTTGCTCTCGAAAAATCTGTGAATTTTGATATTTTATTGAAAAGGTGAAAAAAAAAAAAAAAATTATGTGAAGTGTGAATTTTCACACATTTCAGGGTTTCACAGGTATTTAGTAAGTGAATGATGATTATTTGGGATGCCAAAACAAATTTTGTTAAAATATTTTTTTTGTTAATTTTAATTCGAATGTCTAATACCATTATTTAGGTTTCTAAATATGTGCAGTATTTTTTTTTTTTTATATAGTAAGATTCATTAAGATTTTGAAAATTGCGCCTATGGCTTCCACAATTAAAATAAGTTGGGAACTTCTGATGTAAAAAAAGTATTACTTTTAGTTGTATGGACATAATTTGTACCGCTGAAACTTCTGCTTTTCCCTCACATAAAAAATTAACTTTCTCACTAACAATTTCTTGTATTTCATGTAAATTTTTCTCCGATGTATCATCGTCTTTCTTAACCACAGGTTCGAGTAAATCTGTTTTAACAAAAGCGACACCACCTTTTTTAAAATTAATATATTTATCATTAGCATTCTCTTCCGATTTAAATCCAAAACCTAATCTTTCATCTCCATCATCAATTTTAGGTTTCTTTTCCAGTTTTGTTGGAAGTACATCAAACGCTATCCTTTTCTTACGTTTAAAAACTTTAGTATCAACACTTTCCGTGGTTTCTTTTTCAATTTTTTCAGTTTCAGCCGGTGCAAACTGATTTATATCTATTGGTTTTGTAGCCGGAAAAAGTGTATTATCAGTTTGTATTGTTTCTGCTGGTTCTGGTATAGGAAATAAACTCTTCTTTAATTCGGGTTCTGGATCTTCGTTTTCTGAATCGTCACCATAACCAGCTACGAGTGAAAGACTAGGAGTTATTTCGTTTTTATCGATGCTGTTTAAAAGACGGTCAACTGATTCGGGCAGTTCTCCGTCAAGTTCCTGAAGAACTTTTGCTTGGGTTCGTAAACGAGCTAGGATTACAGTTTCGTCAACCTCTTCTTTGATTGTTTCGATGATTTCTTTCTTTTCTTCTTTTGGAGGGGCGGGTGTTAATACTTCTTTAGGTACATCTTCAACATGTGGTCCATGTACCTTAAAAGAAAATATTTATTTTTTGTAGAAAAATTTTATAGAAAGTATCCGGCATTGAGAAGAAGAATATAACAGTGAATAGTAAATTTTTGGAAGAGTATTTCGGCAAATGAGAGGTCTTACAAAAGATGAAGTAAACATCTTTGAAAAAATTTACTACATTTTATGCAAAAGCGTTATCAGACACTGTGAATCCTCGATTCGTAAAACTCAAACTAAATTAATAAATCAAATCAATTTAATTAAAGTCATAGAAGAGGACTCTAACAGTAATTCATCATGTAACACCTTAAAATTTCAGATTGAAAACTTAAACCATCATGGTTATATGGTTTTTAAACCATTTTATCAGTTTCCTTTCTCATCATTAAATTTTTCTAAAGCTAAAATATATACATAAAAATAAAACAGATATAGTTTTAAATTCTATTAATATAGATGATAAATAAGAAGTATTAGTCTATAAAGGTAGTTTAAAAAATCAGCTGTGGCCACCACAGGACCGACCGCCTTACTTATTGTACTTGCATACAATAAAGCCGGTTTATGATAACTATGAGATGACGTCACACTTGGTTAATTTAAGTACCAACGTTATGATATGTTTTAATCAACATCAATCCATAACTCAGTTAGTACATTTATTTATTTAATGTTGGTACATTTTTTCAATGTTGCCAGTTTGAAATTGGATTGTTCAATCGTTGTTAAGGCCACACCCATTATTGTTTCGAGCTCACTTCAATTTCTATGGGATAGAAAGAGACACAAAATATGTAATTTTCATCTCTTTTTAACACATGTAAATTGGATGGAAATCCTTTTAGCCGAATTTGCTCTGCACGTGTACACAGACAGACGAACTGACAGACAGACAGACGGACAGACAGACCGACAGACATCATGCTAAAAATAATCAAAACGTTATGTAGGGACATCAATTCGTGGAGATCCATCGAAATCTCGAAATGTCAAAATCGGTATGATCACAATACTTCCCTTATATATGTTCGCGGTCGGTAAAAAGGAGGCAGGCTAACATTTCATCGGTTCTGAGCCTTTTTGTGGTTTGTATTTTTTTTTTTTTTTTGCCGCAAATGTCAAAATTTTAGACCGTAACTTAAAAGTGACCATATATTTGTGATCTAAGACTAAAAATATATGAGTATACCAATTTTCAACAAAATTAAGAAAAAATTTTTCGCCAAAAATTTTGAAATTTTGATCAAAAATTTTTTGACTTTGATTTTAGCCAAAATATAGTTTTAAGCTAATTTTGGGGTAAGGATTATGAAAAAAATATTTAAAAAACTCATGCTTGCCTAGTTTTTGAGTTAGAGCCGATTTGAGTCAGTTTTTTGCCTATAACTCAAAAACTTTTGCCCAAACTTCAAAATGGACCAAATTTTATTGATCTATGACCAAAAATACATATTTGTACCAATTTTCAATAAAATCGGAGACAAAAATTTTTTGCTTGAAAATCGAGATTTTCGTAAGGGGTACCCCTTACGATTTTTTCGATTTTTGGCCATTTTCAAGGGTTTTGGATCACCGCCCATACAAAACTTAATAATAGGTTTATTAAAGCCCAAATTTTTTTATAGACTAAACAATGTATGAGAATTATAAAAATTCAAACCGCAGATTTTTATCCCTAACCATTATTTTGTTAGGATTTACCAAACTTTTCAAAAAAAAATTAAAAAAATTAAAAATTTTCAAAAAAATTTTTTTGTTTCAAAATAAGGCCACTAGTCAATTAGGACCTCCAGATTTCAAAAATTTCAACCGCAGGTCTTTATCTCATTTAGTTTTAGAGATAAGTCCATACGAAGATGAAATTTTCTATAAATCACGCCGTATTAAAATTTGTCATAATTTTAAAATACGCAAAACAAATAAGGCCTCAAATTTTTTCTAGAATATATAAACTATGAGAAATCCAAAAATTCTAACCTCAAGTCGTTTTCTCTAACCGTTTTTGAGTTGTTATTTTTTTTTAATTCACAATTTTCACAAATTATGTAAATTATGCCATTAAAAAAATTGTCATAATCTAAAAACGCATTAAAGGTTTAAAGCCCCAAATTTTTTCTAGACTAAATAAACTACGGATAATCAAAAATTTTTAACCTCAGATCGTTTTCTTTAACCGTTATTTAGTTGTGATTTTTTTTAATTCACAATTTTCACAAATAATGTAAATATAAAAAAACATAATCTTAAAACGTATTATACGATTAAAGCCCCAAATTATTTCTAAACTAAATAAACTACATAAAATCCAAAACTTCTAAATGTAATCGACCGTCTTATCGCTGTATTTGTCAGAACTATTTAGCCATGCCAATATAATTTAGAACAGAATGCTTAAAAAACATTACAAATTGAGATGGATTATATAATCCGTCTCAATTTGTAATACGAAACTAGATCTGGGTACTTTGGTGACTGTTGTGGTGTAAACAGACTTTGGCGTATCCGTGTGAACCAATACTATGTTAATATTATAAATGTATTGTCAATATATAACATAAAAAATGTATCTGTCTCATTTTGTAATACGTAACTAGTATTACAAAATGAGACAGATAATAAAATATTGAACTTACTCTAAGTGGGCTTTTCTCTTTAATTTCCTTAATTTCTTCAACTTTTTCTTCCGTTAATTTAGGTTTTTCAGATTCCTCATCCGTAGAATCTTCACAAAATGATGTAATCATTACAATTTTCCTAAAACAATTACGTAAAACAATTTTTATATGTAAATAACATAAACGTACAATATAACAGATTGGAAGATTCAGCAAAAAATTTCACAATATGACCAAAGTAATATAAAATAAATTCATACACATTTATAATTTTTTTATTTCAAAACAGTACTACGTAAATGTGTAGGATTAGTTGGTCGATCATATAAAAAATTCGAGTGCAAAGAGTTAAATTAATTATTAAATATTTCAACTTACTCATCATCAGAATCTGATTTTTTCCGATTTTTCTTTTTTTCCATCTTCTCCTCTTTCTTTATATGTTTTATTTCGTTTATTTTATTTTGGCTTTCTATTTTTTCAGGTAAACTATTTTTTATAGCAGGTACATTTTCTATAGGAGGTTGCGGAACAGTAGTTTTTTCTAACCAAACTTTATACTCGGGAGGCATTTCCCAAGTCACCTGGTTCGTGTCAATATTCCAGTAATAAGGATAACCGCTAGATTCATCAAAGCACTCTTGCCACGCTAAAAAAATCATTATTAACTCATCTATCCCTTATCTTAGATACTATCAACCTACCTATCGTATTATTTTTTGATTTTTCAAGAGGTTTATTTATTTGGTTAATTTCTTGTAAAAAACTATCGACTTTAATATCTAACTTATTATTATCGTTAACATCTTCTGTTTCACTGTCAGAGTTGTAGTGCGCTAAAAGTCCACTTAAACTATTCTTTTTAACAACTGCGGTGGTTGAAATTGGTTCTTTTTTAGGTGGTTTAACTAAAAAGAACAAACAAATTACTTTGTGCCTTAAAGAAAAGTTTTTGTTACGTACCATTTAATGGGTCTAAACTGTCCTCCTTAATATAATAAATTTTGCTTTTAGCTGAATGCTGGTTCATTTTTATAAATTACTTAATTCATTTTTGTTTATCTTATAAAATTAATTAGAGGTAAAACAATGGTTAGAATATCTTTTTCGTAAATAATTCATAACCACAAATAAAGTAGATGTATATTATACATTATTACACTTTGCTTAATAAAACTAATAATATATTATTATAAATTATAAGACAATTTTTTTTATTTTTATAAACTGTTTACATGTGTGCTGCAATGAAGTAAAATTTAAAATTTTTAATAGTAAGAAGAAGTTGTCTCCGGCATATTTCAAATTTTGGAATAAAATACTGAAAGACAGTGGCGTAACTAAGAGCCCGAAACCGCCGGGGCAATACCATTTAGGGACCCATCAAATCTATAAAGTCAAATCAATTTAAATATTAAAATAAATAATGAATTAATTAATATCCAGTGCCGGAGAATGAACCCTGGCCCGGTAACTAACTGAACAACAACCGTTTTCTTTATTAATATAAATTAGTTATATTTGTATTCATATAAAAAACTACATGAAATTAAAATAAGAATTTTAATTATAATATTTATACATTATAATTTAATTTTAATTTATATATTCTGAAAAATTTATTAAGAAGATTGTTGAGGAAGCAGCTCAATTCGGAAATATACGGACACCATTCTTCTTCTTAATTTTGGCCCCAGCTGTAACAAAAAAGCCGTTATAAAATCTACGCCTGGTCTCTTGTATTCGGACTTACTTTATGGACCGGGGACCAACGCAGCAGGCCTATTGTACTCGGGACCTGCACGGGTATGCATCTATGAGCAGAGAAATCTCCCACACCTGAGGCAGAGTTCTTTTATTAAATTATCTCGTAAAGGGAGGAAATCTAACTAAGGGAAGTCTTTTATGGTAGCAAAGTTAGTCTGGGAGTTTTGAAGTGATTTCCAACTGTAACAAATAATTTGTTTGAGCATACTCTTGACAGGGCAGTCATTTTTGAACATACCTTTTTAGATTGGAAATCACGCAGCAAGCCTATTGTTTCCGGGATTTGCACGGACCCTTCGGAGATGTCTGTTGTTTTCTCCTAGCACCAAGGTTCCCTGAAGACATTCCTCTCTGACGGTGTGGTGGTCTCTTCCTTTGTTACGAGTATTCTGAGCTAGGATGCCTCTGTGCCAACAAGGGCATTATCTTATACCGGTCCAGTATCTCTAAGACTTCTTCCAGCACCAGGTCTTCTTGGTAACGCTCCACTCTAGTGATGTAGTACTCTCTCGGACACTATTCTTCTTCCACTTGATGCTGGCTCCCAGCTGTAACAGAACCACCATTGTAAAATCCGTTTCCGGGCCCCGTGTTCTGACTTACTTTGTGGACCGGGAACCAGCGCGGCAGGCCTATTGTTCCCGGGACCTGCACGGGTCTTCTCGGAGATGTCTATTGATTTCTTCTAGCATCAGGTCCCCTTGAAGACGCTCCCCTCTCTGATGATGTAGTGCTCTCTTCCTTTGTCACGAGTATACTGAGCTAGGATGTCTCTTGGCCAACAAGGGCCCGAGCATATCCCAGTCCAGTTCCTCTAAGACTTCTTCTAGCACCAGGTGCCCTTGGAGATGTCCCTCTCTGGTGATGCAGTGCTCTCTTCCTTTGTCACGAGTATACTGAGCTAGGATGTCTCTTGGCCAACAAGGGCCCGAGCATATCCCAGTCCAGTTCCTCTAAGACTTCTTCTAGCACCAGGTGCCCTTGGAGATGTTCCTCTCTGGTGATGCAGTGCTCTCTTCCTTTGTCACGAGTATACTGAGCTAGGATGTCTCTTGGCCAACAAGGGCCCGAGCATATCCCAGTCCAGTTCCTCTAAGACTTCTTCTAGCACCAGGTGCCCTTGGAGATGTTCCTCTCTGGTGATGCAGTGCTCTCTTCCTTTGTCACGAGTATACTGAGCTAGGATGTCTCTTGGCCAACAAGGGCCCGAGCATATCCCAGTCCAGTTCCTCTAAGACTTCTTCTAGCACCAGGTGCCCTTGGAGATGTTCCTCTCTTGTGATGCAGTGCTCTCTTCCTTTGTCACGAGTATACTGAGCTAGGATGTCTCTTGGCCAACAAGGGCCCGAGCATATCCCAGTCCAGTTCCTCTAAGACTTCTTCTAGCACCAGGTGCCCTTGGAGATGTTCCTCTCTTGTGATGCAGTGCTCTCTTCCTTTGTCACGAGTATACTGAGCTAGGATGTCTCTTGGCCAACAAGGGCCCGAGCATATCCCAGTCCAGTTCCTCTAAGACTTCTTCTAGCACCAGGACGATGCAAACTGTAACTTAGAAGGACATTTTAAACACGAACTAGGAAGTCCTATATCTAATGGAGAGCAGTTGGGAAGGAAATGCCATGCTGGATGTACTGATGTACAGACACACAGCTGGCCTTGAGTTGTCGGGAGATAGAAGACCTCACACTTGGGGGATTATGAGGGCCTCCAGCTCACTTATTACTTTTTACAAAATGCTGTGATTTTTGGAAAACCTGGCTCCCGACACCCCTACACCAGGCCCTTACCACCTCTTAAAAAATTTGGAAAATAAAAGAACAAAAAAATCAAAAAACATTTATTAATAAAATTTCACAGCATTTTGTAACAATTTGTTCCAATTCTACTTAACACTTTCAAACAAATCTCTTCCTATGCTCTGAGAGATTCTCTCTACTCCTCTATTTCTCAGTCTCTCTTATCTTTCACATTCCGTCATTCTCTCATTATTTGGGCTGTTATGTCTGTGGGTCTGCATACCTAAAACACTCACACAAAGTAAGATTAGTAGGATTGAAGTAATGGAGGAAACCTGAAAGAAAATGTTAGATTAGGAACTGCAGACAGCAGAGGACCTAAAACATAAAACAGATATTAGTACAGACATACAGACAACAGAACTTATATCTAATGTGAACTAATCTAAGAATTAAGGCACCTATGCAGGGCATAGGATTTAAAGTCACCTACACAGACCAGCTCCAGTACCAGAAGTTGCAGTTTGCAATAACCGGTAATGGAAACAGGTCCTTGGCGTGCAGGATTTAATGTTGCGTGGTAATCCAGCTCCAGTTGCGGGTAAAGTACTCGTTCACCCGGATACAGTGCGCACTTCCGGAGTGCATTACCGGGTATTGCCGCCCACAAACCATTCGACAAAACATGTAAAACAGCATGTGATCGTAATACCAAAAAATGTTAAGAGAGTTGTGTTTTAATGAGTTCTTCATTCTGCTGCTGATGAATCTCGTGAAGGTGCAACCATGCCTAGTTGCCCCTCCAGCGAGTGTTAGTAGGATGACCTGAAATAGTCCCTGCCTAAGAGTTTAATACTGTTTGTATTTAAACCCAATATAGTGTTCACACACAAGGATTGGCCCTACAACGTCTATAGAAGAGTCCGTTGGAGGTCCTTGTGTAAGCCATCGCCACCCAATCCGAAGTGCAATGGAAAGGGCTTCGGCTCCACGGAGGAATCGCGAGGACAGTCGAACAGCCTAGAGGATAGAGGTCTGCCTGCCCTTTCTAAGACGACCTGTGCCCGCACTAACAGGGAAAACCGAATTGCACAAGTTTTGTCGAAGCACGGAGCTGAAATGTTTACCCCCATCTCAGGAATTTTAAACTAAAATCATTATTTAATAAAAAGAAGGTAATAAAAAAAATAAAATCAACTTTTGTAGATTTTTTAAATTGTATAAAGCAGCGATTTTCAACTGAGAACTTCTAGTGTACCACCAGACATAAATGTAGCACTAATAATCAGCAAGATGTTTGAAAATTACAATGATAAGAATATGAATTATTGAACTTTTAAGTACAATTCTCAAATACATTTTTAAAATATTTCTTATATCAAAAACTGGTCTGCCATGAAACTTTCAGCACTCTGTGTTGTGCTGTCAATAGAAAAATGTTGAGAAATCGCTGGTATAAAGTATTTCTGAGGTTATAACTTTCTTGGGCCCGTCCCCACTCGGCCGGCTAGTGTCTCTGTCGGAAGAGGCTAGACCGACCGGCTTCCAAATGTGATTCTACCGAAGCTACTGATTTACGGGCGCTACCCATCCGTTGGGAAGTTGGCCCCGTGATCAGGCGGTGTCAAACATCCCTTACCCTTGGCTATGCCTTGGGGGGAAACGCAAGATCGTCCTGACCAGATAAATGAATCTACCAAAAGAAACAAAACTGATTCGTGACATCTGTGGTCACCTTCAGTCAACTAGTATCTCTCGCCTCCCTCGGCTAGGCCGTTAAGGTAGGGAAAGACTCGGAAGAGACTGGGCTGACCGGCTCCTATATTCCTGAGACAAAAATAAACCTATGGGCACCTAATAACGCAGTGTAACTGGTGTTGTATCTGTATCAGCAGCTCTGACATCTGTGACCGCTGTCTCTCAGATATCAGCTCTACTGGGTCCTCAAGGTGTCTGGCAAGTTCGACTAGAATCTCTCTAGATAAACGTCCCAACCTAAATCAACCCCGGTCTCACCCGCAGACACACATGAGGAGGTGTGCTGTACCTGTACAAATAAACCTCCACACAAAGGTACCATGCGGGAGGCTGAACTTAAAACTAGAAGCACACAGGGGTTAGTTTGATTCATCCATCACAGACAGCTTTTGCATGGGCTGATGCATCCTCTGCCAACACTCACGAATTCATGAAAGAAACAAATTGAACTCGTGAACGCGAACAGACGGGCGCAGACAGTAAATCAACATGGATATAAGAGGCGTAATATTATAATGTAATTAACAAATTAATCTAATACCAAAAT
This sequence comes from Liopterus haemorrhoidalis, assembly GCA_963971575.1. Lineage (NCBI taxonomy): Eukaryota > Metazoa > Arthropoda > Insecta > Coleoptera > Dytiscidae > Liopterus > Liopterus haemorrhoidalis. The sequence continues at coordinate 58,626,558 of OZ020616.1, read as the reverse complement.
AGTTTTACATATGCAGTTCACATTGTTCAATATTTCTATTGAATAATGGGAGTTCTGGTGAATAATGATGTGTTTTCCGAGGAGTCTGTCCTAAGGAGTAGCTTTAGCTGCCTCCCCAGGACAAGAAGGACCACCCCCAGGTAGACACGTGGTGAAATGATACTACAGTGTGTATGTGAGTATGTGTTACTCGGAGTATGCCCTAAGGGGTAGCACTAGCTTCCCCCCCAGGTCAACTAAAGACCACTCCTGAGTAAGCGTGTGTGACTCTATAAACTATCAATCTATAATAATATTTATATTAATCTAAATATCTAATATATTATTTTTTATATTAATTTAGGAGTACTTCCTAAGAGAAAGTTTCGTATGAGACATTGCTCTCATTTTGGGTAAAGTTTGAATTATTCTGCAATAGTCACTCGGCAAGCCTATATGTAGACACTCAGAGCTGTGCTAGAGCTCTTATATTTTCCTGTAAAGGGAGGGATTCTACCTAAGGTCAGTTATGGAGGCATTGCCACGCTGGGAGTGCTGATGTATAGTCACTCGGCAAGCCTATATGTAGACACTCAGAGCTGGGCTAGAGCTCTTATATTTTCCTGTAAAGGGAGGAATTCTATCTAAGGTCAGTTATGGAGGCATTGCCACGCTGGGAGTGCTGATGTATAGTCACTCGACAAGCCTATATGTAGACACTCAGAGCTGGGATAGAGCTCTTATATTTTCCTGTAAAGGGAGGAATTCTATCTAAGGTCAGTTATGGAGGCATTGCCACGCTGGGAGTGCTGATGTATAGTCACTCGACAAGCCTATATGTAGACACTCAGAGCTGGGATAGAGCTCTTATATTTTCCTGTAAAGGGAGGAATTCTATCTAAGGTCAGTTATGGAGGCATTGCCACGCTGGGAGTGCTGATGTATAGTCACTCGACAAGCCTATATGTAGACACACAGAGCTGGGCTAGAGCTCTTATATTTTCCTGTAAAGGGAGGAATTCTATCTAAGGTCAGTTATGGAGGCATTGCCACGCTGGGAGTGCTGATGTATAGTCACTCGGCAAGCCTATATGTAGACACTCAGAGCTGGGCTAGAGCTCTTATATTTTCCTGTAAAGGGAGGAATTCTATCTAAGGTCAGTTATGGAGGCATTGCCACGCTGGGAGTGCTGATGTATAGTCACTCGGCAAGCCTATATGTAGACACTCAGAGCTGGGCTAGAGCTCTTATATTTTCCTGTAAAGGGAGGAATTCTAACTAAGGTCAGTTATGGAGGCATTGCCACGCTGGGAGTGCTGATGTATAGTCACTCGGCAAGCCTATATGTAGACACTCAGAGCTGGGCTAGAGCTCTTATATTTTCCTGTAAAGGGAGGAATTCTATCTAAGGTCAGTTATGGAGGCATTGCCACGCTGGGAGTGCTGATGTATAGTCACTCGACAAGCCTATATGTAGACACTCAGAGCTGGGCTAGAGCTCTTATATTTTCCTGTAAAGGGAGGAATTCTATCTAAGGTCAGTTATGGAGGCATTGCCACGCTGGGAGTGCTGATGTATAGTCACTCGACAAGCCTATATGTAGACACTCAGAGCTGGGCTAGAGCTCTTATATTTTCCTGTAAAGGGAGGAATTCTATCTAAGGTCAGTTATGGAGGCATTGCCACGCTGGGAGTGCTGATGTATAGTCACTCGACAAGCCTATATGTAGACACTCAGAGCTGGGCTAGAGCTCTTATATTTTCCTGTAAAGGGAGGAATTCTATCTAAGGTCAGTTATGGAGGCATTGCCACGCTGGGAGTGCTGATGTATAGTCACTCGACAAGCCTATATGTAGACACTCAGAGCTGGGATAGAGCTCTTATATTTTCCTGTAAAGGGAGGAATTCTATCTAAGGTCAGTTATGGAGGCATTGCCACGCTGGGAGTGCTGATGTATAGTCACTCGGCAAGCCTATATGTAGACACTCAGAGCTGGGCTAGAGCTCTTATATTTTCCTGTAAAGGGAGGAATTCTATCTAAGGTCAGTTATGGAGGCATTGCCACGCTGGGAGTGCTGATGTATAGTCACTCGACAAGCCTATATGTAGACACTCAGAGCTGGGATAGAGCTCTTATATTTTCCTGTAAAGGGAGGAATTCTATCTAAGGTCAGTTATGGAGGCATTGCCACGCTGGGAGTGCTGATGTATAGTCACTCGACAAGCCTATATGTAGACACTCAGAGCTGGGATAGAGCTCTTATATTTTCCTGTAAAGGGAGGAATTCTATCTAAGGTCAGTTATGGAGGCATTGCCACGCTGGGAGTGCTGATGTATAGTCACTCGGCAAGCCTATATGTAGACACTCAGAGCTGGGCTAGAGCTCTTATATTTTCCTGTAAAGGGAGGAATTCTATCTAAGGTCAGTTATGGAGGCATTGCCACGCTGGGAGTGCTGATGTATAGTCACTCGACAAGCCTATATGTAGACACTCAGAGCTGGGCTAGAGCTCTTATATTTTCCTGTAAAGGGAGGAATTCTATCTAAGGTCAGTTATGGAGGCATTGCCACGCTGGGAGTGCTGATGTATAGTCACTCGACAAGCCTATATGTAGACACTCAGAGCTGGGATAGAGCTCTTATATTTTCCTGTAAAGGGAGGAATTCTATCTAAGGTCAGTTATGGAGGCATTGCCACGCTGGGAGTGCTGATGTATAGTCACTCGGCAAGCCTATATGTAGACACTCAGAGCTGGGCTAGAGCTCTTATATTTTCCTGTAAAGGGAGGAATTCTATCTAAGGTCAGTTATGGAGGCATTGCCACGCTGGGAGTGCTGATGTATAGTCACTCGGCAAGCCTATATGTAGACACTCAGAGCTGGGCTAGAGCTCTTATATTTTCCTGTAAAGGGAGGAATTCTATCTAAGGTCAGTTATGGAGGCATTGCCACGCTGGGAGTGCTGATGTATAGTCACTCGACAAGCCTATATGTAGACACTCAGAGCTGGGCTAGAGCTCTTATATTTTCCTGTAAAGGGAGGAATTCTATCTAAGGTCAGTTATGGAGGCATTGCCACGCTGGGAGTGCTGATGTATAGTCACTCGACAAGCCTATATGTAGACACTCAGAGCTGGGCTAGAGCTCTTATATTTTCCTGTAAAGGGAGGAATTCTATCTAAGGTCAGTTATGGAGGCATTGCCACGCTGGGAGTGCTGATGTATAGTCACTCGACAAGCCTATATGTAGACACTCAGAGCTGGGATAGAGCTCTTATATTTTCCTGTAAAGGGAGGAATTCTATCTAAGGTCAGTTATGGAGGCATTGCCACGCTGGGAGTGCTGATGTATAGTCACTCGACAAGCCTATATGTAGACACTCAGAGCTGGGATAGAGCTCTTATATTTTCCTGTAAAGGGAGGAATTCTATCTAAGGTCAGTTATGGAGGCATTGCCACGCTGGGAGTGCTGATGTATAGTCACTCGACAAGCCTATATGTAGACACTCAGAGCTGGGCTAGAGCTCTTATATTTTCCTGTAAAGGGAGGAATTCTATCTAAGGTCAGTTATGGAGGCATTGCCACGCTGGGAGTGCTGATGTATAGTCACTCGGCAAGCCTATATGTAGACACTCAGAGCTGGGCTAGAGCTCTTATATTTTCCTGTAAAGGGAGGAATTCTATCTAAGGTCAGTTATGGAGGCATTGCCACGCTGGGAGTGCTGATGTATAGTCACTCGACAAGCCTATATGTAGACACTCAGAGCTGGGCTAGAGCTCTTATATTTTCCTGTAAAGGGAGGAATTCTATCTAAGGTCAGTTATGGAGGCATTGCCACGCTGGGAGTGCTGATGTATAGTCACTCGACAAGCCTATATGTAGACACTCAGAGCTGGGCTAGAGCTCTTATATTTTCCTGTAAAGGGAGGAATTCTATCTAAGGTCAGTTATGGAGGCATTGCCACGCTGGGAGTGCTGATGTATAGTCACTCGACAAGCCTATATGTAGACACTCAGAGCTGGGCTAGAGCTCTTATATTTTCCTGTAAAGGGAGGAATTCTATCTAAGGTCAGTTATGGAGGCATTGCCACGCTGGGAGTGCTGATGTATAGTCACTCGACAAGCCTATATGTAGACACTCAGAGCTGGGATAGAGCTCTTATATTTTCCTGTAAAGGGAGGAATTCTATCTAAGGTCAGTTATGGAGGCATTGCCACGCTGGGAGTGCTGATGTATAGTCACTCGGCAAGCCTATATGTAGACACTCAGAGCTGGGCTAGAGCTCTTATATTTTCCTGTAAAGGGAGGAATTCTATCTAAGGTCAGTTATGGAGGCATTGCCACGCTGGGAGTGCTGATGTATAGTCACTCGACAAGCCTATATGTAGACACTCAGAGCTGGGATAGAGCTCTTATATTTTCCTGTAAAGGGAGGAATTCTATCTAAGGTCAGTTATGGAGGCATTGCCACGCTGGGAGTGCTGATGTATAGTCACTCGACAAGCCTATATGTAGACACTCAGAGCTGGGCTAGAGCTCTTATATTTTCCTGTAAAGGGAGGAATTCTATCTAAGGTCAGTTATGGAGGCATTGCCACGCTGGGAGTGCTGATGTATAGTCACTCGGCAAGCCTATATGTAGACACTCAGAGCTGGGCTAGAGCTCTTATATTTTCCTGTAAAGGGAGGAATTCTATCTAAGGTCAGTTATGGAGGCATTGCCACGCTGGGAGTGCTGATGTATAGTCACTCGACAAGCCTATATGTAGACACTCAGAGCTGGGCTAGAGCTCTTATATTTTCCTGTAAAGGGAGGAATTCTATCTAAGGTCAGTTATGGAGGCATTGCCACGCTGGGAGTGCTGATGTATAGTCACTCGACAAGCCTATATGTAGACACTCAGAGCTGGGCTAGAGCTCTTATATTTTCCTGTAAAGGGAGGAATTCTATCTAAGGTCAGTTATGGAGGCATTGCCACGCTGGGAGTGCTGATGTATAGTCACTCGACAAGCCTATATGTAGACACTCAGAGCTGGGATAGAGCTCTTATATTTTCCTGTAAAGGGAGGAATTCTATCTAAGGTCAGTTATGGAGGCATTGCCACGCTGGGAGTGCTGATGTATAGTCACTCGGCAAGCCTATATGTAGACACTCAGAGCTGGGCTAGAGCTCTTATATTTTCCTGTAAAGGGAGGAATTCTATCTAAGGTCAGTTATGGAGGCATTGCCACGCTGGGAGTGCTGATGTATAGTCACTCGACAAGCCTATATGTAGACACTCAGAGCTGGGCTAGAGCTCTTATATTTTCCTGTAAAGGGAGGAATTCTATCTAAGGTCAGTTATGGAGGCATTGCCACGCTGGGAGTGCTGATGTATAGTCACTCGACAAGCCTATATGTAGACACTCAGAGCTGGGCTAGAGCTCTTATATTTTCCTGTAAAGGGAGGAATTCTATCTAAGGTCAGTTATGGAGGCATTGCCACGCTGGGAGTGCTGATGTATAGTCACTCGACAAGCCTATATGTAGACACTCAGAGCTGGGCTAGAGCTCTTATATTTTCCTGTAAAGGGAGGAATTCTATCTAAGGTCAGTTATGGAGGCATTGCCACGCTGGGAGTGCTGATGTATAGTCACTCGACAAGCCTATATGTAGACACTCAGAGCTGGGATAGAGCTCTTATATTTTCCTGTAAAGGGAGGAATTCTATCTAAGGTCAGTTATGGAGGCATTGCCACGCTGGGAGTGCTGATGTATAGTCACTCGGCAAGCCTATATGTAGACACTCAGAGCTGGGCTAGAGCTCTTATATTTTCCTGTAAAGGGAGGAATTCTATCTAAGGTCAGTTATGGAGGCATTGCCACGCTGGGAGTGCTGATGTATAGTCACTCGACAAGCCTATATGTAGACACTCAGAGCTGGGATAGAGCTCTTATATTTTCCTGTAAAGGGAGGAATTCTATCTAAGGTCAGTTATGGAGGCATTGCCACGCTGGGAGTGCTGATGTATAGTCACTCGGCAAGCCTATATGTAGACACTCAGAGCTGGGCTAGAGCTCTTATATTTTCCTGTAAAGGGAGGAATTCTATCTAAGGTCAGTTATGGAGGCATTGCCACGCTGGGAGTGCTGATGTATAGTCACTCGACAAGCCTATATGTAGACACTCAGAGCTGGGATAGAGCTCTTATATTTTCCTGTAAAGGGAGGAATTCTAACTAAGGTCAGTTATGGAGGCATTGCCACGCTGGGAGTGCTGATGTATAGTCACTCGGCAAGCCTATATGTAGACACTCAGAGCTGGGCTAGAGCTCTTATATTTTCCTGTAAAGGGAGGGATTCTACCTAAGGTCAGTTATGGAGGCATTGCCACGCTGGGAGTGCTGATGTATAGTCACTCGGCAAGCCTATATGTAGACACTCAGAGCTGGGCTAGAGCTCTTATATTTTCCTGTAAAGGGAGGAATTCTATCTGTCAGTTATGGAGGCATTGCCACGCTGGGAGTGCTGATGTATAGTCACTCGACAAGCCTATATGTAGACACTCAGAGCTGGGCTAGAGCTCTTATATTTTCCTGTAAAGGGAGGGATTCTACCTAAGGTCAGTTATGGAGGCATTGCCACGCTGGGAGTGCTGATGTATAGTCACTCGGCAAGCCTATATGTAGACACTCAGAGCTGGGCTAGAGCTCTTATATTTTCCTGTAAAGGGAGGAATTCTATCTGTCAGTTATGGAGGCATTGCCACGCTGGGAGTGCTGATGTATAGTCACTCGACAAGCCTATATGTAGACACTCAGAGCTGGGCTAGAGCTCTTATATTTTCCTGTAAAGGGAGGGATTCTACCTAAGGTCAGTTATGGAGGCATTGCCACGCTGGGAGTGCTGATGTATAGTCACTCGGCAAGCCTATATGTAGACAATCAGAGCTGGGCTAGAGCTCTTATATTTTCCTGTAAAGGGAGGGATTCTACCTAAGGTCAGTTATGGAGGCATTGCCACGCTGGGAGTGCTGATGTATAGTCACTCGGCAAGCCTATATGTAGACACTCAGAGCTGGGCTAGAGCTCTTATATTTTCCTGTAAAGGGAGGGATTCTACCTAAGGTCAGTTATGGAGGCATTGCCACGCTGGGACTGCTGATGTATAGTCACTCGACAAGCCTAGTTCTAGAAGTTCACACCTGGGGGAGAACTCCATTATTATACCTTGTTTTATAAACTTTCTCCGAGGACAAACTCCTTACTTTCAATATATATTAATACTATTAAAATTGTCGAATTCATTTTTAAACATTAAAAAAAAAAAAAAAAAACTGTATATTTTTGGCATGGAAATAAATATAATTAAATTACATGTTAAATTAATTTTAAAAAGAAAAATGTAAAAAATTGAGAATTAGTAGTCAATTTTGAAGACTGGCTTTAATTGTGTTCTTCCAGCTTTAACTATGCCAAAGGATATAGCCTTAAGCAATCAATAATCCATTGGAGGAATGGTTATGGAAATCCAAAAATAGATTGTCTCACAGACATTAAAAATATAGGATAAACTAATTATTAAAATTAAATTAGTGCAAAATTTAATAAAGTCTCTCATTCGTAAATTAATTATGAGAAGATTATTATAAACAAAAAATAAATATTTTAATTGGGAATAAGAAATAACTTAGAACCTAAGGTATTAAAAACTTGTTTATATTATTGACAAAAATTATGTTTTATTGTAAATGTACGTAATATTTTTCAAAACTTCAAAATAAATATAATAATGGCAATAAAAGTAAATAAAAAAGTCCTAAATTTTTCAATTCAGGAGTTTGCAGAAATGCCAAAAATATTTTTCTTTCCTAAGTATAATGGATGAAAGTGATTTTGATAAAAAGCCTCAGTATATCCAGTCAACCCAGCAAAATAAGGAATTCTCAACTTACGTTGAGGACTTACCCCATGTAGCCCCAGCGGCTCTGGGCGCTACGCCCTTCTGAGAACTTACATCGGACTCCTCCATCGGTGGCTGTAACAATAAAACAGCAATAAGTCCAACTGTCTTAAAAATATAGTCTTTGAAAAGATGTTGAATTTTATTTTTAATTATATCATTTATTATATATAGAGGTAGACCTACCAAGTTCTCGAGGGCTGGAATACCAGGTACCTTCGCCGACAGCTTTCCCCTCTGCTTCTCAAGCACTCACTAAACACTCGCGGAGGTTTTAAGCTAACTCTAACACCAGGTCTCAGGACGAGACCCATTCAAAGAGAAGACACACTGGGAGGAAGCCGTTAAATTCGGACAAATAATACGGACACTATTCTTCTTCCACTTGATGCTGGCCCCCAGCTGTAACAAAACAACCATTGTAAAATCTGCCTCTAGGTCTTTTGTATCCGGACTTACTTTGTGGACCGGGAACCAGCGCGGCAGGCCTATTGTAACCGGGACCTGCACGGGTCTGCATCCCTGAGCAGAGCTGAAACGTCCCTGGTGGAGCTGCAACATACTGATTAGTCCTATGGTGGGGGTGGGGGTGGAGAGCTATCTAAGGGCGACAGGTGTGGGAGCATTGCCACGCTGGGAGTGCTGGTGTATAGTCACTCGGCAAGCTGTACTGTGTCTATAAGCCCAGAGCTGGGGCAGAGAGATCTGTTATCTCAGTTTCCTGTAAAGGGTGGAGAGCTATCTAAGGGAGACGAGTGTGGGAGCATTGCCACGCTGGGAGTGCTGGTGTATAGTCACTCGGCAAGCTGTACTGTGTCTAATAAGCCCTGACCTGGGGCAGAGAGATCTGTTATCTCAGTTTCCTGTAAAGGGTGGAGAGCTATCTAAGGGCGACGGGTGTGCGAGCATTGCCACGCTGGGAGTGCTGGTGTATAGTCACTCGGCAAGCTGTACTGTGTCTAATAAGCCCTGACCTGGGGCAGAGAGATCTGTTATCTCAGTTTCCTGTAAAGGGTGGAGAGCTATCTAAGGGCGACGGGTGTGCGAGCATTGCCACGCTGGGAGTGCTGGTGTATAGTCACTCGGCAAGCTGTACTGTGTCTATAAGCCCAGAGCTGGGACAGAGAGATCTGTTATCTCAGTTTCCTGTAAAGGGTGGAGAGCTATCTAAGGGAGACGGGTGTGAGAGCATTGCCACGCTGGGAGTGCTGGTGTATAGTCACTCGGCAAGCTGTACTGTGTCTATAAGCCCAGAGCTGGAGCAGAGAGATCTGTTATCTCAGTTTCCTGTAAAGGGTGGAGAGCTATCTAAGGGAGACGGGTGTGAGAGCATTGCCACGCTGGGAGTGCTGGTGTATAGTCACTCGGCAAGCTGTACTGTGTCTATAAGCCCATAACTGGGGCAGAGAGATCTGTTATCTCAGTTTCCTGTAAAGGGTGGAGAGCTATCTAAGGGAGACGGGTGTGCGAGCATTGCCACGCTGGGAGTGCTGGTGTATAGTCACTCGGCAAGCTGTACTGTGTCTATAAGCCCATAACTGGAGCAGAGAGATCTGTTATCTCAGTTTCCTGTAAAGGGTGGAGAGCTATCTAAGGGAGACGGGTGTGCGAGCATTGCCACGCTGGGAGTGCTGGTGTATAGTCACTCGGCAAACTGTACTGTGTCTATAAGCCCATAACTGGAGCAGAGAGATCTGTTATCTCAGTTTCCTGTAAAGGGTGGAGAGCTATCTAAGGGAGACGGGTGTGAGAGCATTGCCACGCTGGGAGTGCTGGTGTATAGTCACTCGGCAAGCTGTACTGTGTCTATAAGCCCAGAGCTGGGGCAGAGAGATCTGTTATCTCAGTTTCCTGTAAAGGGTGGAGAGCTATCTAAGGGAGACGGGTGTGAGAGCATTGCCACGCTGGGAGTGCTGGTGTATAGTCACTCGGCAAGCTGTACTGTGTCTATAAGCCCAGAGCTGGGGCAGAGAGATCTGTTATCTCAGTTTCCTGTAAAGGGTGGAGAGCTATCTAAGGGAGACGGGTGTGAGAGCATTGCCACGCTGGGAGTGCTGGTGTATAGTCACTCGGCAAGCTGTACTGTGTCTATAAGCCCAGAGCTGGGGCAGAGAGATCTGTTATCTCAGTTTCCTGTAAAGGGTGGAGAGCTATCTAAGGGAGACGGGTGTGAGAGCATTGCCACGCTGGGAGTGCTGGTGTATAGTCACTCGGCAAGCTGTACTGTGTCTATAAGCCCAGAGCTGGGGCAGAGAGATCTGTTATCTCAGTTTCCTGTAAAGGGTGGAGAGCTATCTAAGGGAGACGGGTGTGAGAGCATTGCCACGCTGGGAGTGCTGGTGTATAGTCACTCGGCAAGCTGTACTGTGTCTAATAAGCCCTGACCTGGGGCAGAGAGATCTGTTATCTCAGTTTCCTGTAAAGGGTGGAGAGCTATCTAAGGGAGACGGGTGTGAGAGCATTGCCACGCTGGGAGTGCTGGTGTATAGTCACTCGGCAAGCTGTACTGTGTCTATAAGCCCAGAGCTGGGGCAGAGAGATCTGTTATCTCAGTTTCCTGTAAAGGGTGGAGAGCTATCTAAGGGAGACGGATGTTAGAGCATTGCCACGCTGGGAGTGCTGGTGTATAGTCACTCGGCAAGCTGTACTGTGTCTATAAGCCCATAACTGGGTGAGAGAGATCTGTTATCTCAGTTTCCTGTAAAGGGTGGTGAACTATCTGAGGGAGACGGGTGTGAGAGCATTGCCACGCTGGGAGTGCGTGTGTATAGTCACTCGACAAGACTACTACTGCCAAGTAACTAAGAGAAGTTTTATCTATGGGAGCTCACTGATGTATAATCATTGATTTGGAGAAGCCATTGTGCATAAATCCACCACTATTCCTGATACACACACAACCACTACCATACTACTAACTAACTACTTCCAATATCCTCTAACCACCACCACAACTAAACCATATATCTACCACCACTTTATATGCACAAAACCATCTCCAAAAATGTTATACAAAAGAAGCATTTTCTAGAAAACTTTATTATCTCAGTTTCCTTCTAAGAAGGGTAAGTGAAGTTAGTTATGGAGGCATTGCCACGCTGGGAGTGCTGATGTATAGTCACTCGGCAAGCCTATATCTAGACACTCAGAGCTGGGCTAGAGCTCTTATATTTTCCTGTAAAGGGAGGGATTCTATCTAAGGTCAGTTATGGAGGCATTGCCACGCTGGGAGTGCTGATGTATAGTCACTCGGCAAGCCTATATCTAGACACTCAGAGCTGGGCTAGAGCTCTTATATTTTCCTGTAAAGGGAGGGATTCTATCTAAGGTCAGTTATGGAGGCATTGCCACGCTGGGAGTGCTGATGTATAGTCACTCGACAAGCCTATATCTAGACACACAGAGCTGGGCTAGAGCTCTTATATTTTCCTGTAAAGGGAAGGATTCTATCTAAGGTCAGTTATGGAGGCATTGCCACGCTGGTAGTGCTGATGTATAGTCACTCGACAAGCCTATATCTAGACACACAGAGCTGGGCTAGAGCTCTTATATTTTCCTGTAAAGGGAAGGATTCTATCTAAGGTCAGTTATGGAGGCATTGCCACGCTGGTAGTGCTGATGTATAGTCACTCGACAAGCCTATATCTAGACACACAGAGCTGGGCTAGAGCTCTTATATTTTCCTGTAAAGGGAAGGATTCTATCTAAGGTCAGTTATGGAGGCATTGCCACGCTGGTAGTGCTGATGTATAGTCACTCGACAAGCCTATATCTAGACACACAGAGCTGGGCTAGAGCTCTTATATTTTCCTGTAAAGGGAAGGATTCTATCTAAGGTCAGTTATGGAGGCATTGCCACGCTGGGAGTGCTGATGTATAGTCACTCGACAAGCCTATATCTAGACACACAGAGCTGGGCTAGAGCTCTTATATTTTCCTGTAAAGGGAAGGATTCTATCTAAGGTCAGTTATGGAGGCATTGCCACGCTGGTAGTGCTGATGTATAGTCACTCGACAAGCCTATATCTAGACACACAGAGCTGGGCTAGAGCTCTTATATTTTCCTGTAAAGGGAAGGATTCTATCTAAGGTCAGTTATGGAGGCATTGCCACGCTGGGAGTGCTGATGTATAGTCACTCGACAAGCCTATATCTAGACACACAGAGCTGGGCTAGAGCTCTTATATTTTCCTGTAAAGGGAGGGATTCTATCTAAGGTCAGTTATGGAGGCATTGCCACGCTGGGAGTGCTGATGTATAGTCACTCGGCAAGCCTATATCTAGACACTCAGAGCTGGGCTAGAGCTCTTATATTTTCCTGTAAAGGGAGGGATTCTACCTAAGGTCAGTTATGGAGGCATTGCCACGCTGGGAGTGCTGATGTATAGTCACTCGGCAAGCCTATATCTAGACACTCAGAGCTGGGCTAGAGCTCTTATATTTTCCTGTAAAGGGAGGGATTCTATCTAAGGTCAGTTATGGAGGCATTGCCACGCTGGGAGTGCTGATGTATAGTCACTCGACAAGCCTATATCTAGACACACAGAGCTGGGCTAGAGCTCTTATATTTTCCTGTAAAGGGAGGGATTCTATCTAAGGTCAGTTATGGAGGCATTGCCACGCTGGGAGTGCTGATGTATAGTCACTCGGCAAGCCTATATCTAGACACTCAGAGCTGGGCTAGAGCTCTTATATTTTCCTGTAAAGGGAGGGATTCTACCTAAGGTCAGTTATGGAGGCATTGCCACGCTGGGAGTGCTGATGTATAGTCACTCGGCAAGCCTATATCTAGACACTCAGAGCTGGGCTAGAGCTCTTATATTTTCCTGTAAAGGGAGGGATTCTACCTAAGGTCAGTTATGGAGGCATTGCCACGCTGGGAGTGCTGATGTATAGTCACTCGGCAAGCCTATATCTAGACACTCAGAGCTGGGCTAGAGCTCTTATATTTTCCTGTAAAGGGAGGGATTCTACCTAAGGTCAGTTATGGAGGCATTGCCACGCTGGGAGTGCTGATGTATAGTCACTCGACAAGCCTATATCTAGACACACAGAGCTGGGCTAGAGCTCTTATATTTTCCTGTAAAGGGAGGGATTCTATCTAAGGTCAGTTATGGAGGCATTGCCACGCTGGGAGTGCTGATGTATAGTCACTCGACAAGCCTATATCTAGACACACAGAGCTGGGCTAGAGCTCTTATATTTTCCTGTAAAGGGAGGGATTCTATCTAAGGTCAGTTATGGAGGCATTGCCACGCTGGGAGTGCTGATGTATAGTCACTCGACAAGCCTATATCTAGACACACAGAGCTGGGCTAGAGCTCTTATATTTTCCTGTAAAGGGAGGGATTCTATCTAAGGTCAGTTATGGAGGCATTGCCACGCTGGGAGTGCTGATGTATAGTCACTCGACAAGCCTATATCTAGACACACAGAGCTGGGCTAGAGCTCTTATATTTTCCTGTAAAGGGAGGGATTCTACCTAAGGTCAGTTATGGAGGCATTGCCACGCTGGGAGTGCTGATGTATAGTCACTCGGCAAGCCTATATCTAGACACTCAGAGCTGGGCTAGAGCTCTTATATTTTCCTGTAAAGGGAGGGATTCTACCTAAGGTCAGTTATGGAGGCATTGCCACGCTGGGAGTGCTGATGTATAGTCACTCGACAAGCCTATATCTAGACACACAGAGCTGGGCTAGAGCTCTTATATTTTCCTGTAAAGGGAGGGATTCTATCTAAGGTCAGTTATGGAGGCATTGCCACGCTGGGAGTGCTGATGTATAGTCACTCGACAAGCCTATATCTAGACACACAGAGCTGGGCTAGAGCTCTTATATTTTCCTGTAAAGGGAGGGATTCTATCTAAGGTCAGTTATGGAGGCATTGCCACGCTGGGAGTGCTGATGTATAGTCACTCGACAAGCCTATATCTAGACACACAGAGCTGGGCTAGAGCTCTTATATTTTCCTGTAAAGGGAGGGATTCTATCTAAGGTCAGTTATGGAGGCATTGCCACGCTGGGAGTGCTGATGTATAGTCACTCGACAAGCCTATATCTAGACACACAGAGCTGGGCTAGAGCTCTTATATTTTCCTGTAAAGGGAGGGATTCTATCTAAGGTCAGTTATGGAGGCATTGCCACGCTGGGAGTGCTGATGTATAGTCACTCGGCAAGCCTATATCTAGACACACAGAGCTGGGCTAGAGCTCTTATATTTTCCTGTAAAGGGAGGGATTCTATCTAAGGTCAGTTATGGAGGCATTGCCACGCTGGGAGTGCTGATGTATAGTCACTCGACAAGCCTATATCTAGACACACAGAGCTGGGCTAGAGCTCTTATTTCCTCCAAAATCGAATACCTGTAACAGAAAGCATTTTTAAAATTCCCGCATTTGGTTTTATTTTTGACGTTACAGGCAGCGTCACGTGACCCACGCAATACGCCATTATTGTTTGGCTGTGTGTGGTCTTTTAACATGATATTGCAAAAAATTACATATATTTTAGTAAATCTACTTATTTAAATAGTGGTAAAGTATTAATTAAACCATAAACTTAGTGTTTATATAATTATGCAATAAATTTGAGGTATAACATTGTTTAAAACATAGATTTTACGCATTAACTTGGTAATTTTAAGGTTATTGATTTTTAATACCATAATTTCGCGTATTTTATCGTATTTCTTATAAATTACAGCCTAACAAATGTGTTATACATATTAATAATTATTTATAATTAAAAAAGTACATTTGCCTAACCAAAATATGTACTTTATAATTATTATCGATTTACTCAATATTTTGTTGCAATGATACCAGTTTTTGAAACTAAATTTTGGGTTACAGGCATTATAAATCACTTAAGACACATGTAACAAGTCTCAAGTATTGGGAAATAGCACCCAAAGTTCTTTGAAGAAGTAGATAAACAGCGGAAGATGGAACGAAGCTGATTAAATTTGTAATCACTTCTTCGAAGAAGTGAAATATTAAGAAGGATGAATAAGTGCAATTTCAGATTGTTTCAACCAATAATTTGAACTTGTAAATGAAGTTTCTATACAATAACTAGCACAACAACCTTTTTAAACTGTATAAAAACACTGGAAGATAGAACGAAGTTGATTAAATGAGAATTCACTTCTTCGAAGAAGTGAAATGTTATGAACAAATATCAATAAATACAATTTTAGATTGTTTTATTCCATAATTTGAATTTATTAATAAAGTTTTAATATAATAACATGATATTTTGACTTCCTATTTTAAAAAATTTATAAACGCAACTTATTTATTATAGGAAATAGGTAGTTTAGGCGCTAATAGCTCTTATTGCATCTAATTATAACTCAATTTAACTCTCAACTGTACAACCCAAGTTACACAATTATTAAATGCCAATTTTAAAAATATCTAATAGAGTAACTATTTTTGAGAAATAATTTAAAATAAGGTTAAGGGCCGGTTTCTCGAAAAATTCAATTGTAGATATCGTATCGATATCCATGGACTTATCCGCAACTTATCGACACAGGGTGCATTCGAGTTGTGCAGAGTAGAGCGAGCGCTGAGCGAACAGTTGATGGTGACGTCATGAATAGAGCATTAACGGAGCGACCGTTCTTGTGACGTAATGATTATAAAATCTAACCCTACAATTTTAAGCGGCGCTTTTACTGTCAGATTAGCTCACGTCAGTCATGAATCAAAATTATATACCTCAAAAATTAAATAATGATTAATGAATTAATTTAATGAATTTTTTCCATTTTAATTTTATGCACGGTGTATTTTAATAATTTTTTTGCTGTTTACAGAACGTCACAAATACATAAAATGGCCGTACTCTGTAGCCATAGACAAATAACAATATTATTTGTCTAAGGCCCGGTCTTTCCACCTTCAGATAAAGTTCCAGGTAACTATCTGACAGATAAGGTTTTTTGTAACTTCATCTGCTGAGTAAATGTCATCCCTTCTTTCTATACAAATGTATCTATCGGATAGTTATCTAACAGATAATGAGACTGACGTATTGGATTCACTGACTGGTATTGCCATTTATTCAGCAGATGAAGTTACAAAAAACCTTATCTGTCAGATAGTTACCTGGAACTTTATCTGAAGGTGGAAAGACCGGGCCTAAGGCTATTATTTTTATTTTATTTATAATTTAATTTTAAAATTTAATTTCTTTCCCGCCGTTCCCCCAATTTTTTTACGTCATACTCCATAAGCTCGGTCTTAAAACCCCGAACACATAGAGCGCACTCTAAATGCTCGCTCGATCGCAAAACGAATGCAACTGAGTGTACTCCGAGTGTCAAATCGAACACGTTTGAGTGTACAGAACGTGCTCGGAACGCTCGGAGCGTCAAATCGAATGTACCCACAATAGCATAATTTGGGTTTCTGGAATGTATTTTTTTATTTATTGATGAGATATCGAACCCATAACTTATTGATACGTTATATTGCCGATGAGTATCCTTTATCGTATCGATAAATATGAGAATTGTCATCTAATGTCAGTCCTGACATAAGACCGGTCAGGATATTTCACAATTGCAGTATATTTTTGAAAAAAATATATTTATATTACAACATATACTAGTAATTGCTTCTTAAAATCATATATATTAAGATATTCTTATACTGTTATAGAGGTAAAATGGATAATTCAAGTTCTGATGAATTTGTTGAGGATGTTGTTATTGCAGTATTTTTATTACATCGGAGAACTGTGAGAGATAAAAGTGACCCATTCCGCATTTATAGTGAATTAGAATTTATTCAATGATACCGGTTAAGCAAACGAAAATGTATGGAATTATGCCGTCTAATTGGAGGTGATTTAGAACCCATGACCCAAAGAAGTAAATCTATTTCGGCACAGCTTGAAATTTTAATTGTTTTGAGATTTCTGGAAACAGGGGCAAAAAATGTGCATGTACACAAAAGTACAGTTTGTCAAAAGTTTAGACCGTAACTCAAAAGTGACCATATATTTGTGGTTTAAGGCTAAAAATGTATAAGTATACCTATTTTAAAACCAAATTTAAAAAAAAAAAATTACCAAAATTTTTCAAATTTTGATCAAAAATATTTTGACTTCAATTTTAGCCAAAATATAGATTTAAACTAATTTTGGGGAGAGGATTATGAAAAAAATATTTAAAAAAATCATGCTTTCCTAGTTTTTGAGTTAGACCCGATATGGGTTCGTTTTTTGCCTATAATTCCAAAAATTTTGCCCTATTTTCAAAATGGACCAAATTTTATTGATCTATGACCAAAAATACATATTTGTACCAATTTTCAATAAAATCGGAGACAAAAAAATTTTGCTTCAAAATCATGATTTTTTTAAGGTCTACCCCTTACGATTTTTTCGATTTTCGGCCATTTTCAAGGGTTTTGAATCACTACTCGTACAAAACTTAATAATTGGTTTATTAAAGCCCAATTTTTTTTCTAGACTAAACAATGTAGGAGAATTTTAAAAATTCAAACCGTAAATTTATAACCCTAACCATTTTTTAGTTAGAATTTATCAAAATATTCAAAAAAAATTTTAAAAAATTAAAAATTTTCAAAAAATTTTTTTGTTTCAAAATTTGGTTACAAGTCAATTAGGCCCTCAAGATTTCAAAAATTGCAACCGCAGGTCTTTATCGCATTT
Organism: Liopterus haemorrhoidalis; assembly: GCA_963971575.1. Lineage (NCBI taxonomy): Eukaryota > Metazoa > Arthropoda > Insecta > Coleoptera > Dytiscidae > Liopterus > Liopterus haemorrhoidalis. The sequence continues at coordinate 58,608,936 of OZ020616.1, read as the reverse complement.
CGTTTTTGAGATACGTCTATGCGAAGATGAAAATTTCTATAAATCACGCCATATTAAAATTTGTCCTAATTTTAAAATACATAAAACGAATAAGGCCTCAAATTTTTTCTAGGATTAATAAACTACGAGGAATCCAAAAATTCTAACCCCAGTTCGTTTTCTCTAACCGTTTATGAGATTATGATATTTTTTAATGACATATTTTACACCATTTGTCAAAATTTTAAAAAAATCTACATTCTGAATACCTCTATTAGACAGCGAAATAAATTTGAAAAAACTTCTTTAATTTAGAAAAAAATGTCAACAGCAAATGAAATTTTTTTTTAACAATTGCATCTTTCGATAGATCGCAAATAAATTTTAACAAATCACTTTTAATTTTAGAACCGTTTGCAAATGTCTTATAAAATATTAAATGAGCTGTATTAAGGGCTAATAACCTTTCTTGCACCACATTATTACTACATAACTTAGGTATTATCAATTGGAAATTTTTTTTAAAAATTGCACCTCCCTAAACCGTAAATAAATTTTGACAAATCACTTTTAATTTTGGAAATGTTTGTAAACGTCTAATAAAATGATAAATGAGCTGTATTAAGGGCTAATAGCCTTTGTTGCACCACACTATTACTACATGCTTACTGCTTTGTCGTTGCTATACTACTGTTGAGCGATATAGTACGAGCTTGTCCGATCATACCAATTGCCCTCGTTAAAACAATCCATAGCGACACAACGTGTTAATTTCAAAGAGCTCTGAATGCGGCTTTACTTAGGTATTATCGATTGGAATTTTTTTTTTTTTAATTGCACCTCCCGATATACCCTAAATAAATTTTGACAAGTCACTTTTAATTTTGGAAATGTTTGTAAACGTCTAATAAAATGATAAATGAGCTGTATTAAGGGCTAATAGCCTTTGTTGCAACACACTATTACTACATGCTTACTGCTTTGTCGTTGCTATACTACTGTTGAGCGATATAGTATGAGCTTGTCCGATCATACCAATTGCCCTCGTTAAAACAATCCATAGCGACACAACGTGTTAATTTCAAAGAGCTCTGAATGCGGCTTTACTTAGGTATTATCAATTGGAATTTTTTTTAAAAAATTGCTCCTCCCGATAAACCGTAAATAAATTTTGACAAATCACTTTTAATTTTGGAAATGTTTGTAAACGTCTAATAAAATGATAAACGAGCTGTATTAAGGGCTAATAGCCTTTGTTGCACCACACTATTACTACATGCTTACTGCTTTGTCGTTGCTATACTACTGTTGAGCGATATAGTACGAGCTTGTCCGATCATACCAATTGCCCTCGTTAAAACAATCCATAGCGACACAACGTGTTAATTTCAAAGAGCTCTGAATGCGGCTTTACTTAGGTACTATCGATTGGAATTTTTTTTTTTTAAATTGCACCTCCCGATAAACCGTAAATAAATTTTGAAAAGTCACTTTTAATTTTGGAAATGTTTGTAAACGTCTAATAAAATGATAAACGAGCTGTATTAAGGGCTAATAGCCTTTGTTGCAACACACTATTACTACATGCTTACTGCTTTGTCGTTGCTATACTACTGTTGAGCGATATAGTACGAGCTTGTCCGATCATACCAATTGCCCTCGTTAAAACAATCCATAGCGACACAACGTGTTAATTTCAAAGAGCTCTGAATGCGGCTTTACTTAGGTACTATCGATTGGAATTTTTTTTTTTTTAAATTGCACCTCCCGATAAACCGTAAATAAATTTTGAAAAGTCACTTTTAATTTTGGAAATGTTTGTAAACGTCTAATAAAATGATAAACGAGCTGTATTAAGGGCTAATAGCCTTTGTTGCAACACACTATTACTACATGCTTACTGCTTTGTCGTTGCTATACTACTGTTGAGCAATATAGTACGAGCTTGTCCGATCATACCAATTGCCCTCGTTAAAACAATCCATAGCGACACAACGTGTTAATTTCAAAGAGATCTGAATGCGGCTTTACTTAGGTACTATCGATTGGAATTTTTTTTTTTTTAAATTGCACCTCCCGATAATCCCTAAATAAATTTTGAAAAGTCACTTTTAATTTTGGAAATGTTTGTAAACGTCTAATAAAATGATAAATGAGCTGTATTAAGGACTAATAGCCTTTGTTGCACCACACTATTACTACATAACTTACGTATTATCGCTTGGAAGAATTTAAAAAAAATTGTACCTCAACAAACCGCAAATAAATTTTGACAGATAACACTTAATTTTAGTAATGTATGCAAACGTTCAAGAAAATTTTAAATGAGCTGTATTAAAGGCTAATAGCCATTGTTGCACCACGTAACTATATACATTCCGAACACTTCTATTCGTTTGACACGTAGGTTAGTTGCACTTATAGTTACGATTCTTTGAACAATGTCGTATTAAATATATATTCACTTCGTTTACGATAAACTAATTCTAAAATTTATCACTTAATAATAATCAAAAGAAGTACTTACAGTGCTTTAAGAAGTTTCTCATCAGACCTCGGAACATCAGGGCACAACACTATAAAATTATTTCGGAATATCTATTATTTAATTTTAATAAAAAAATAACACTTTAACTAACACAAAATTAATTTATTAAAAGTTAGCAATTTTTAATAGTTAAGAACATTTTTTAAAGAAGTTTCTCATCAGACCTCGGAACATCAGGGCACAACACTATAAAATTATTTCGGAATATCTATTATTTAATTTTAATAAAAAAATAACACTTTATTTAACACACAATTAATTTATTAAATTAGCAATTTTTAATAGTTAAGAACATTTTTTAAATGAAATTGTAAAAACTTAAACCGAATTAACACTTGAATATTCGTTAAAACAAACTAACCAATCAGAATCCATTTAGAATCATGTGACTAACCACCATTTTTTATCAAGTTCGGAACGCGTATATAGCGCATGACACCGCCATTTTGAACCCACTACCGGTTAGAATTTTTTAAGTTTTTTAGCAAAAAACAATAGAAAATCGTCGCGAAACTAAACAAATGAACGTTCACTCCCGTTATTTAAACAATTGATGCAATTATTTTTGTTTTTTAATGAAATTTTTAAAGTTTTTTTCAGGACAAGTGCGGAGTCGACTGACGTGGGTCAGCGTTGAAAAAAGACTGATAAGGATAGGCGCGAGTACCGGCCCTTTTATAAGTTTTGACATCACGGCCAACTAGATCTCTAACTATTTTATAAAATATTTTTTTTTATTAACAATTAAATTGTAAAATTAAGCAAATCTAACTTCAAAAAATATTTTTTTCATATCCCAAAACCCTAAATTAAATTTTTCCCTTTTTTATTTCAATAAATTAAAAAGATATTTGTGATTTTAAGAATGAGTTCTGAAAAATTTTCAGTTTGAACATTTTTGATTGTATATATAGGTAAATTGAGGATTTTAAAAAACTTTTTCCAAATAATTTTTTTTTCTAAAACCCCCCATTTTCTAGATATTTGTAAAATAAAGTCAATTTTCGGGTTTTCTCTTTATTTTTAAAAATTAAGGCCTTAAAAACGTATTTTGAGGGTAATTTTGGAGTCTCTACAAATAATTTCATGTATAGTTTTCCTAAAAAATGCATCGTTTTCAAGTAACCTGATCCCAAAATAACGATGTCGAATTTCCAAAAAGACGAAAATTTTTTTTGTATTTAGGGCATTAAAAATATGATTTCTATATAATATTGATGCGGCCAAGAAATTTTTTTTTATAAAACTTTTCTCTAAAATGCTTAGTTTTTGAGTAATTTCAATGTTTCTTGACCTAACCTTTCGCAGGCAACAGATTGACTAAATTAGCAAAATGTTTTATTATTCCTGAATGAAATTAATTTAAACTTTCAGAGATGATAATAAGGCCCTTTCGACAACTTTTTATCATTTTATATGCTGATATTTTTATTTCGAAGACAAATTTAAAAATCAGTCAGTCTCTCCGCAGAACTATGTTGGTCCAAGAAAAATTTTTGCTAAATTTGAATATTAAGGTTTAATTCCTCCAAAATATGAAAAAGGGGATTGCACTGATTCTGTGGATCTATTTTTTATGGCCTAAAATGCTTTATTTTAAAAATAACAAGTGTTTGAAATTTTTGACATATACAATACATTGAAAAAAATTATTAAATAAATTTTGATATCAAGCTCTAATTCCTCCAAAACATGAAAAAGAGCACTCTACTGATTCTGTGGAACTTATTTTTATAGCCTAAAACCCTATATTTTTAAAATTAAGAACTTTTGAAATTTTGACGTATCCAATAAGTTGAAAAAAATTATAAAATTTTGAATATTAAGCTTTAATTCCTTCAAAATATGAAAGAGGAAGTCAAACTGCATCTGTGTATTTAAATTTTATTGCCTAGTATGGTTTATTTTCAAAATTAGAAGGTTTTGAAATTTTGATCTATCGCAACTCGAAGAGATTTCTAAGAAAATTTCTTTAAAGTGTGTATTAAGCCCTAAATTAGTCAAAATGTAATAACAGTGGTTGTTCCACATATATGGATTCAGTTTTGTATTGTCTAATATGTACAGTTTCAAAATTGGATGATTTCAAGATTTCGGTAGTACGTAGCTAGCGATATGTTTATGTTTATTCACAAAATAATTGTACGTATACATACAGTGACATAAATATATAATGCCACGATATGCACATTAAAAAATCAGCTGTGGCCACCACAGGACCAACCGCCATCATAAAGTACTTATATAAATTACATTCTAGCAGCAGAGTAGAAATAACTTGACCTAATATTTTCTAACAGAGATATTATTTATCATGACCATGGAAACGTTACATATAAATATGAAAAAATTGAGACTCGAAAAATTTTACAGAAATTTTTCGTTTTATCAAAAAACGTCTCAAATAAAAGTTATTAGTTATTGCTTTTATAGCAACTTTTGTTTAATAATTTTTTTCGAGAGATTTTTCTGTTGTGATAGATTCGCAAGAATCTTAAAATCGACACGAGTAAACTCCCATTTTTAGTCAACCGATTTTTACCAAAAGTTGATCAACTCGTGCCATTGATGGCAGAAGCTTAAATATGAAGTTTCATAAAAATCCTTTCAGCCGAATTTGCTGTGCACGTGTACACAGACAGACGGACGGACGGACAGACAGACCGACAGACATCATGCTAAAAATAGTCAAAACTTTAAGTAGGGACCTCAATTCGTGGAGATCCATCGAAATCTCGAAACGTCAAAATTGGTATGATCACAATACCTCCCTTATATATGTATGTTGGCGGTGGGTAAAAATTAATTTAAAAAAAATACAATAATAATACAAAAAAAAAACAGTTACGAGGAATCATAAAAAGCTAAGATAGACAATCTTGTTGCTCCTTGTGAAACCTTGAGAAAATAATAATATAGACCAAAAAAGTATTAATAAATATAGGAATATAAGTATTTGTATTTATTTAAAATATAAAATTAGTAGATAAAAAGACATTATTGCGTTTACTATTTATTGCTCTGAATATTCATCTTTCAGCACTTTTTTCCAGAGCTTACATATTAGGATATTTCCCATGTAATAACCGTTTCCTTGTAGGATTTCTTTGAGGCAATCTTCCGAAACACTGCAGAAATTTTTCGACTTTAACAATATATTTATTTATTTAACCAGTAACTATACAGATTTGTGCAGTAGTGCACAAGTCCAATTACATAGTACTGGGGAAAAAAAATACAATACAATTATAATAATAATATAAAAATACTAATGAATAAAATAAAGAATAAAACAATAAGATACAATATAACAAGTCTAATTTATTTTTATACCAACAAACTTTTTATAATTGTCGTAAAAAATATCTACATCTCTATCAGAGATTTGCTTGTTTACTAGACAGCATTTTTTTCTGTGGTATAGATTCTGAAATTTTGAAAAAGTGATCATTTTTAATTCTCAATCTTATGTCAGAGACTCGAATATTTAGATTTTGAAGAAGTTCTGGGGCATCTAGTTTATTGTTAAATAATTTAAACGCGAAATTCAAAGTGTGGATGTCGCATCTCTGAAAATGAGGATTCTCGTAAAGGTAACCTCTGGATTAATAGTCCATTCTTGAAAGATCGAGTTGTCTTTTGGAGTCACTCTGGTGTCCAGATATAAAATGCAATCATTGTCTCAATTTTGGAAATTGCTAGAAGAAGAATATCCATATTTGAGTTATAAAGCTATCAAATTATTAGTCATTTTTTCGACTTCCTATTTGTGCGAAAAGATTTTTTCACCCATGTCAATAATAAAAACCAAACAGAGAAATCGAATGGATGTTAACGCAGCGTTTCGTCTCTTGGAAACAACTCTGTAGCCACGTACATCAAATTTTCTAAGAAGCAGCAGCAGATGTCGCACTAAAAATTGTAATTATATAACTGTATAACATATACCTATATGATAATAAAATACTATCTATATTGGTTTTTATTTGTGTCTTATCTTTCAGCCGGTCAAACATTTATCCTATTTTCACCGGTCTGCGGGGGCAAAAAGATTTAAAAACACTGATTTAGATGGTTTATGTTGTAGTCTGTTTTTTTGCTTTAAGTGGAACTAGAATTCCAAATCTAGTAACTTTTACCGATTGGTTGAATCATTATTCATTTGTGTAATTGTTGGCAGCAATTAAAGACCATAGTCATCACAATTAAATAATGTTCATCAACACATTAGAATGTAGTTCAAAACTTATGTTGACAAACACGCAACACTCTGCACATTCTTTAACTCCCAAAACCGTAAGTCAGCAACCTTGACCTACACAGCCTAAAGGCCGCTCAAGGAATTGAGACATTAGAACACAATTATACCATAATTGTGACAATATAAATAATAGGTACCCAACGCCTATATTGGCGTATAAGGGACAGAGAAGGTAAGTTCTCCGTTTCTAGACCGCCGGTCATATTTATGAAAGCCACGTGGTCAGTATGGCGTTACGACTGGTCCTATTATCCCTGTATGAACAGGTACTCATTTATGAATTCAAGTACTTGAAGCTATGTCAACCCCAGAAAAAAAAATAGATTATACATATTTTTTAAATCTGAATTCAACCATATAAACATTTTATATAGTTCCTGCGGTGTGCAAAAGGTGCGTATGCACCTGGACGGCAGGCTACATACCATTTGTGTTATGGAGAATGACCTAACTGGACTGTTAAATTATTTAACAAAATCAGGATGTGAGTATAGAGTAGGGTAACCTTTTTTTGGAGAAGGCAATACGAGACGCGACGCAAAAAAAGTCGTCACTTCCGAAATATAAGTGAAGAGCAAACAAAAAAAAGGTCCTCACCTCCCAAATATAAGTAAAGAGCAAAAAAAAGGTCTTCACCTCCCAAATATAAGTACAGAGCAAAATTCGGCTTTGGGGATACCAAATCAAAATGCGGGACGAATGGTCACCCTAGTATAGAGCTGTTTTGGATATCGGGGCATGTTGGTATTAAAGATGATATAGCGGCAAAAGCCGCCTCCCAAACACCTATGATAGATATTATATAGTTTCATATTTCCAGATGACTCAGAGTCAGCTGATGTTAGCCTAATTGCAACTTTAATGGAACTGCATACAATGTGTAATTCACCCGATATCACGCATTTCGATTTTCATCTATTTAGGTCTATGGAAATAAAAAATTTCGAATATCACCGATGTAGAAAATCACCTGATTAGTTATTTTAAGTCAAAACCAGAAAACTTCTATAGAGAGGGTATCGAAAAATTAGTACAACGTTGGGAAGCCGTAATAAATAATGATGGAAATTATATTTTGTAATTATATATTATAAAAATTTCTGATTTGATATCTTTGCAGTCTCCGGAGTCGAAAAAATCGAGCCATGTCTAGATAATCAAGAAGACCAACGGACGCAGCCCGCATAAATCAGTGTGAGATGGTATTTTTGTTTTATTAAACTTGTGCATAAAACTAAAAGCCTCATTTATCAATAAAATTATATTTTTCATTCAAATATTCCATTAAAACAAAAATTTATATATAGTTCCAATTCTAGTCACTTGGTGGCTAGACCTACCTTTCTGTCATATGACTATCGATTGTCATATGATTATTTAGTTAAATAAGTTCTTAAAACGCAGGATTTCCAAAGAAAAATTAACAGAATTTAATATTAGGGTATAGTGTTTCAAACTTTAACTAGTCATGAGGATTATCATATATTTTTCAGCCCTTTTAGCTACAGGTTAGTAAAATTATGTCAACATCAAATCATTTTATATTGATTTATTTTCTTCATAAAATGAGTTATTAAATACATTATCAAATGTTTTAGTATTAGCTGCTGGGGATCTAACTATTTTGAATCACCCGAAAGGAATAGCATTTAAGGGCCATGAACGTTTAGATCAATCGCTAGTTAAAGAGGTTTATTCAGCTGCGTTGGGACTTTCTATCAACAGAGTAAGTCTTTTAAATAAAATAATATTAATGTAAATCATCAAATAAAATCATTTTGTAGTTTTAAATTTTTATTTAACCCAATTTACAATTATTTTTAGGAAAGCAGTTGGTCTGGTATGTATCTAATAGATCCGTTCTCTTTCCCTGAAGCTATCGTAAATGTAGTAGTTGATGGAGTTAATGATATTGGTACCGATTTTGGTTATCGGTTTCCATTAAGCACCAATGAAAATGAAATTGAAACATGGCGTGCACTTAAGAACAGAATCAAGGAGAGATATCCAGAAGGGAATAATAAGCTGATTCGTTTCAATCTTGGAGATGGATTAGCCAATGTAAGTAAATTTATTTTTATCTTAAGCATTATGGATTTTTTGTGTAATATTGACATAAAAAGAATTATGTCTCAAATAAAAGTAGTTCTTATAATCTGTCTCAATTTGTAATACGAAACTAGATCTGGTTACTTTGGTGACTGTTGTGGTGTAAACAGACTTTGGCGTATCCGTGTGAACCAATACTATGATAATATTATAAATGTATTGTCAATATACAACATAAAAAATGAACTTTTCCTGTTAGTTCCGTATTACAAAATGAGACAGATAATACTTGTATAACAAATTATATTAAATAAAATTTTTTGAAATATTTTTTATTAATTTATGTATTTTTTAGGGTATTTTTTGTTCTAATAGGTTTATAAATTATTTTTATAAATAATTTTACCAAATTATTTTTGGAATATATTTAAATAATTTATTCTTTGTTTTTAAAAATAGGCAAAAGAGATCACAGAACTCAAAAATTTGAAAACTAAGGAACTTCAAGGAGTTAAACATCTTAGCAGGGCAAGAGAAGAAGACCAACAATTTTTGAAAGAAATGGCTGTTCTCAACGGTATTATAGATACGGTATGTATAAATGTTATAAATATTTCAGTTCATATACGTTCATATTAAAAATGTCTCAGGTTCCGGAAGTTGTTAAATCAGATAAATATCCCGATGTATACTGGTTTATAATAACAAGTCTTCATCTGGTTTCGGATGTTAATGGTGACAATTCTTCAGCTACCGTTGAAGCTAAACAACTCTTAGTTGAAACTTTAGTGAGACTTAATGATGCTTTCCGTAACTCTTATAACGGCAAAGCTTTAGTCACTATTACCACTAGTGATGTCAGCCATACTAGGTCTGCCCGTAGCCTCAAAGCTACTGATGAGGAAGAAACCATTTCTGCAAAAGAAATAAATGTGAGTATTATCTATAGCAGTGGTTTTTAATCTTTCAAGTTCGTGGACCAGCAAAATATTTTTGAGTATCGTCTCAAAACTAAAGTTCATTTCAAATAAGACTGAAGTACGTATATCAAATACATCCAAATATTTCCCTAGTAGATATTTCATATATTTCCTTAGTAAATATTTCAAATACTACACTATTAATTCAAATATTTCCCTAGTATTTCAAATAATTCACTATTATTTAAAATATTTCCCTATTATTTAAAATATTTCCCTAGTATTTCAAATATTTCCTAGTATTTCAAATATTTCCCAACTATTTCAAATATTTCCCTAGTATTTCAAATAATTCACTATTATTTAAAATATTTCCCTATTATTTAAAATATTTCCATATTATTTAAAATATTTCCCTATTATTTCAAATATTTGCCTATTATATCAAATATTTCCCTAGTATTTCAAATGTTTCCCTAGTATTTCAAATAATTCACTATTATTTAAAATATTTCCCTATTATTTAAAATATTTCCCTAGTATTTCAAATATTTCCTAGTATTTCAAATATTTCCCAATTATTTCAAATATTTTCCTATTAAAATATTTCCCTATTATTTAAAATATTTCCCTAGTATTTCAAATAATTCACTATTATTTAAAATATTTCCCTATTATTTCAAATATTTCCCTATTATTTCAAATATTTCCCTAGTATAGGGTGACCATTCGTCCCGCTTTTTGCGGGACCGACCCGCATTCTAACATTTTGTCCCGCATTAAGATGCGTCCCGCAAAAGTCCCGCATTTTAACATTTTGTCCCGCATTATCCCGCATTTTGTAATTTGTATTTGAGGAAATGAGGACCTTTTTTTTTGCTCTTGCTCTTCACTTGGATTTGGGAGGTGAGGACCTTTTTTTTGCTCTTCACTTGGATTTGGGAAGTGAGGACCTTTTTTTGCTCTTCACTTAGATTTGGGAGATGAGGACCTTTTTTTTGCTCCGTCCCGCATTGCCTTCTTAAGAAAATGGTCAGCCTACCCTAGTATTTCAAATAATTCACTATTATTTCAAATATTTCCCTATTATTTCAAATATTTCCGTATTATTTCAAATATTTGCCTATTATATCAAATATTTCCCTATTATTTCAAATATTTCCCTATTATTTCAAATATTTCCCTATTATTTCAAATATTTCCCTATTATTTCAAATATTTCCCTATTATTTCAAATATTTCCGTATTATTTCAAATATTTGCCTATTATATCAAATATTTTCCTATTATTTCAAATATTTCCCTATTATTTCAAATATTTCCCTATTATTTCAAATATTTCCCTAGTATGTCAAATATTTCCCTAGTATTTCAAATACATCTAGTATTTTAAGTACAATTAAAATATTTGAAATACATTATTTCAAATAATTTTTAAAAGTATTTAATATTTCAAATACGTTTTATCAGTCAAATATTTCCCTAGTATTTCAAATATTTCTCTAGTATTTTAAACATTTCCCGATTATTTCAAATATTTCCCTTGTATTTCAAATATTGCACTATTAATTAAAATATTTCTTTATTATATATTTCAAATAATTCCCTAGTACATATTTTAAATATTTACCTATTATTACAAATACTTTTTAAAAGTATTTGATATTTCAAGTGCTTCGGTATTTGGTATTTTAAATACTTTTACTGAGTATTTGAGTCATAAAAACAAGCTTATTTTATTTATTTATTCATAATATAATAATAAATTTTATTTGCCATATTTTTTTTCTTACACATTTTTACTTATCATTTATTTATTTATTTATTTAACCAGTGACCACAGATTTGTACAGTAGTGCACAAGTCTAGTTACATAGTACTGAAGGAAAAAAAATACAATACAATTATCATAAGAATATAGAAATACTAATAATGAATAAAATAAAGAATGAAACAATAAGATACAAAATAACTAGTCTAATTTATTTTTATATAAACAAACTTTGTGTGGTTGTCGTAAAAGATATCTACATCTCTATCAGAGACTTGCTTGTTTACTAGACTGAGCATTTTGTTCAGTGGTGACATAGATTCTGAAATGTAAAAAAAGTGATCTTACCGTGAACGATGCCATGAATACGCTCGTGTCTTCTTTTTATCCGTGCAGCCTTTCTTCAGTTTTAAGGTAACATACTTACAAACACAAACCCACTAATTTATGTATTAATATAGGTATGAGGAAGTCAAAGCCATGGTGGTGTAAATTACATTTTGCGTGAAACATTAGCAAGATTATGGCAAGAAGTATTATCCCATACATCCACCATTTAGATGACTTTTTCACTTTGTACTGTATTCGTTCCCCTATTGACATCTGACAGTACCGATAGAGGCGCTACTGCATTTTACATCATGGCTGACTTTGGTAGGATATTGTTAACAGGTTCAATGGTATCTTCATGTGATATTTATTGAAACACACGGGAACACATTCTAAAATGGTCTTTAACTGTCTTTCCACTTCTAAGAACATATTCCCATGCTTGTTTTCTATCCATAACTACACGTGCACCACCACGTAATTTCAGAAACACGTTTTTTTTGCCACGTTTCGGAACACGATGAAAACTTAGGTCTCTATCACGACCTACTTTTGCATTGCAAAGATAAACACAACAATTCACGTTGCATTTAATTTTTTCTTGCAATTTTAAAGACATTTTTTTAAAAACTTGCTATGAAAACAACAGTAAACAAACTCGACTATCCTACAACCGTCAGTTTCTCAAAATCTCACTAGAGGCGCTTCAGTTATTGTCAGTTGACAATATTTTAGGAACTCACTTCATGTAAGGATATATTAATGAAACACTAGTTAACTGTTATTGTCCGTACACGGCGCTGGTCACTTATTGAATGAATCTCAATTCCTTACTGTTAATTAGCTTGTCTTATCATACTCATTAAGTGACACCTACGTAACGATTAATCTTTATTAATTACCAGTATGCTACACACTAATACTATGTTCCGTAACTGCACACCTAACTACCGCGGTCGCGGTTACGGTAAAGTTGTGGTTACCTGAAAACGCGTTTTAGTTACGGAACGGTAGTCACCTCACTGTTGATAAAACAGACAACTGAACTGTCATTTTATGGACGTTATAGGTTATAGATATTCTCTTACAAACTTATTAATAAAAATATTTGTTTTATTAGTACTTGTTTACAATGGCACATTATATAAAAACATATATGATTTTTCCCGATATTATTTTTCACGACAGCGATCAATATTACTAAAAATCAGTTACTTACACTCATTCTTACTGTTTTAATTATAGACTATAGTAAAATAATATTATAATTTACTACTTGCACTACAAAGAAACGATTAATTCCCTCCACTTAACTCTCGCCTTATTGTAATTGTTTTGAAATTCCCGCCTTTTGTAGTTTACATTAGATCTGAAGTTTGTAGTGGGAGGAAATAACCACACTAACCGCGATATTTCCACGGTTAGTTTGGTTACAAAAAAGTAACCAAAATTTTCAGTAACCGCGTTCCGAAACCTAACAATTTTCCTGAAAAGGTTAATGTCGTATACTTTCGGAACGGGAAACCTCAACCACGGTTACTTTCGTCGAGTAACGGAACATTGTATAAATTATGAAATTTAGAAATGTATGAAAATCCATGATTATTATTATTATTTTTTATTTTAATTACTAACTTAGCTTTATTAATTGTTTTTTTTTTAGGCAAGGGCATTAAATTTGGCTAAAAACTACAGTCCAGACTACCCAATAATTTTTAACATCATACTTTGGTTTGGTGTTGCTATGTTCTTTTCATTATTAGCTATTTGTCTTGTGATAGCCAATATGGATCCTGGACGTGATTCCATTATTTACAGGATGACCAGCAATAGGATGAAGAAGGATAACTAAACGAAAGGTTAAAGGTTGTGGCCTTGAGAGTTTCAAGGTCTCAAGGTGCTTTCGTAGTATCATTTTTTTTCACTTATTCATTCCTATACATTGGTGTATTATATGTACATGTTATTTCTGTATATATTGAAATTATTAAATATTTCAGTTTTACAAGTTAGTAATTAACTCAACTGTATTAAATAGTTAGAATTTGTTGTCAATAAAATATTTATGATTCTACAATAAAGAAATTTTCCTTAATTTATTCAGAAATCAAGACACCGTTTTGAGGATTGTGTGGGTATGATCACCAAAAAATCCTTATAGGGAAAAATTGCTAAGCGATATGACATCTGGTGGGATTGAAGGAACTACAGAAATAGACATTGTGTCGCGCTTTTTTTTATAAAAAATGTTTGCATAAAAATATAATTGCATAAAAACAAGTATTAATATTGTAGCAAAATTACAAAAACCACCAGTAAACATTTTTCATAAGTAAAATTCACGTTGTTTATATGTAACGAATGTCTATTTTGAAGGTTCCAAGTTTGCCGAAATAGCGCTGCGATCTTAAAATACTTCCCCTATTGAGAAGTGACATTACCGGTGGTGGCGCTGTGCTCCAAGGCAATATGGCTGTTGTCTGTAGCAGTGTTTCTCAACAGGTGGTCCCCAGAAAAATTTTAGTGGTCCGCGTAAATCTTTATATGTGTTTTTTAGTTTTTTAAAATTTGTTATGCATATTTTTTTATGTAAATAATTAATATTTTGTTTATTTTCGGTAAACTTTCTGTGATTTTCTACAAAAGAAACAAATATATTTAGTAGTACATTAAATATATTTGTTTTCTTGCAAAAAATGAATCAACAATTATTATTAGTGGTCCGCGTTAGAAAATTATATATTATAATGGTCCGCGGTGCGTTTTTTGTTCAGAAACACTGGTCTGTAGTACTCAGCTGTCAAGATGCTAATAGCGAACAGGTTAATTTAAGCACAGTACATTTTTATTTCATGAAAATGCGAGTAAATATTTCTGAAATTTTTTAATTTTTAAGCGTTACACATGTATTGAGGTGTGTAACAGAAGGTGGGCATCAAATTACAGTATGTTAAGTTTAATTTCAATAGATTTATTGAAGTTTAATTTGTATTTGAGCAGGTGTTACATGCCAGGCACGTAATTTTATGTGGTACATCTGAATTTACAATATATGGATTCTGTTTGCAAACAAGTCCATTATGTTCATTGCCTCATGAAATAAAATTAGTTTTAGTTGGACAGGAGCAGCTAAAAGTTAAATATGCAACTTACAGGTGTAAGCATATTAGTGCAGTTTTGTTTTTCTGCGACAAATGTAATGAACAAACTCGAAAAGTATCAGTTACTTTTTAACTCAAAATATATTCCCATACCTTCCTGTCCATAACCAAATCTTTTCCCAATCTGGATTTAATATTAACTTTCGCTCCATTTTTCTTAAGAAATGAAAAAAACTAAGATGCCTATCTTTGTCCTGTCTTGAATGACAGCCAAAATAACTACAATTTGTTCTACTTTTAGTTTTTCACAATTTCTATCGACATTCTAACAAAAACTCAACACTAGAACATATGTAATAAGTTCAAACAGTACTAGCGCCAAAAATATAACAAAAAAAATGTTGTCCCCTACTTCCCAGAGTAGTTGATATAAATATATAAAAAAATTAGATTAGTTATTTGAAAAATATAATTTTTTGTCGTTAAATAAAATAATTATTGTTTTAAATTCATTGTGGTATCAAAAGAAAGCTCTTAAAATGTTAAGGAAATGAACTCGACTCAAAAATGGGAGAAACGATGAAAATAAAAAACAGTGTAATTTTTAATGAAACATTTATTACAAATTAAGCTACAAGTGCTGAAGCGGTACTTGATTCATATTTCCAGTTGGGCACGAGAACACTCTTTGTCTTATAATAACGAGCCAAACGATGGATACGTGACTCTACAAGAATAAGGCGGAATTTGCTGTCCTTGTCTTTACGATTCCTCTCAAGATGCTTGCGGATAGCCACAGCTTTCTTGATAAGGTAATATAAGTCCTCTGGTAGGTCAGGGGCAAGACCTAACGCTTTCATAATTCTCAAGATTTTGTTTCCTGTTACGAAACGAACTTGGGCTACTCCTTCAGAATCCCTAAGTTTAACACCTACGAATAAAAAAATAATTAATATCGAATACACAAGCTGTTTTAAGGTAGAATTAAATATATTGCTTACTTACCAATTTGGGATGGAGTATAACCTTTCTTAGCCATTTTGTGGATCTTTTCTTTGACATTTTCTGCTGTCAATTTGAGCCATGTTGGTACCGTACGACGATAGGGAAGAGCGGATTGGGAAATACCCTTTCTGGAACACACAAAACCACGTGTTTAATTTAACAATCTCCAAAAACATGGCTTCGCCACGAGGTTTATGACATTAGCACTAAATTACACACATAAGCAACATAACACTTGTAGAAATGATAAGGTATACATTATAGGATTGTTTTAAAGTGAATTTAATAAACAGTTTGTAAATATTTACCCTGGTGCGTGCATACGACCCATGATCGAAAAATGTTTTCACTTCACCGTGTCTGTAAATCTGAAAAAAGGAAGTTGGTCTAGAAGTGGTGTAAGAAGAATCACAAACAAGCCGGCTTAAACTTCTTCTTCTTATATTTAGCTCAAAAATTCCAAGCTTAAGTAAAATTACGCTGATCTAACAAAAATTAATCTAATTTTTATGTTTTATTAACAAAATATATGATATTTAATGTTCATGTGGGGATCTTAAAAGGTTTTCGACACAAATGCGCAAATTTGTTTTAAGTGTTCTTAGATCTAGTTCGTATAAAATGGCCGACCTAAATGCCAAATAGTAAGATTTAACAAAAAGATTCCTGTCATAATATTTTGCTACTTAAATTATTGTCTTTTAACGTGGATGTATATAATTAATATATATTTAGTTTATCTTTAACTTATGTGTAAATATTTTTACCTTATCTATATAGATATAATGGACTACCTTTAATTAAAAATTCAGTTTGTGTATTACTAGGTATGTAGTTTTATAAAATTGTGAAATTGTGTTGAATCTATTGTTTGGATTGTTGTCTACAGGTAAACTGTTACTATGAGTGAAGACAGTGATAATAATTTGCCTGTTAAACCAGAGAAAGGCAAACGGAAGCTTGCTCTTTTTACTAGTAGTTCGGATGATTCTGATAGTTCTGACTCTATTATAGCTACACCGATACAAAAAGGAAAACGCAAGAATAGAATTAAGGAATCAGATTCTGACAGTTCTATCGAAAAACCTAGAAAGAAAAAACGTATTCCAGTATGTATCACAAATAAAAATCTATACGTTATATCTAGCATTGTTATTAATAAACATTCATAAACATTAATTAAACATTCTGTGAGGTGTTATTTTGAAATATTTTTTACAGCGAGTAACAGAAAGTGATGAATCTTCAAATAGTGATGCATCTGAAGTAGTACGAACTAAAAAATCAAAAACACCGCGTGTTGTTGATGAATCGGGTGAAAGTGACTCAGACTGTGGTTTCGAAAGCTCATCTGATGATTGGGAATCAGACTGGGTATCTGGTAATGAAGAAACGGAGCAGAATGAAGAAAAAACCGCATCTCAACAGCCAGTTGATGGAAACTTCTCGGATAGCAGTGATGGAAATTCGGAAAAATGTCCAATTTGTCTACTCACATTCAATAATCAAGAAATAGGTAAAGTTTTCCTGATTTAAAGGTAAGAAATATGTTTTTATTTTTTATTTCTTAAAGGTACACCGGAGACATGTGATCATAGTTTCTGCGCAGACTGTATTCAAGAATGGTCTCGTAACGTCAACACCTGCCCTGTAGATCGTCAGACATTCTCATTAATCTTAGTTCGGCGACGAATAAATGGTAAAGTCATTCGTCAGATACAGGTAGATGTGCGACGGCCATCCATCGAAGAATTGATTCAAGAAGATCCGACATACTGCGAGATATGTGGAATGTGCGACAGAGAAGACCGTCTACTCCTCTGTGACGGATGTGACCTTGGATTTCACCTAGAATGCTTAGATCCACCGTTAGAAACAGTACCTTTAGAAGAATGGTTCTGTTCCGAGTGTCAACTGAGAAATACCGTAGTGAATGAAGTTCAAGAGAATGAAACAAGGAGGTTGAGTCGTAGATTTGATGCTGAGTTGTATCCACGATTAGTTCCAAGAACATCTCAGAGTGAGAGGGTACGTCAGCAAATCCAAACAAATAGAAATAACACCGCTATAAATTTTGGTCAGGGCGAGAGTTCGGGGTTTGAATCATTAGATGTAGTTACACCAGGTACAAGTAATATTCAGCAGCGAGGTACAACAAGAAAGAAATCTAAAAAAAGAAAACCACGTAAAAGAAAACAGTATACTTATTATTACGACATAGATGAAGTAACGGGTCAGAAAGTTAAAAGAAAAAAGAAAACCAAAAGAACTCGCAGGAAAAAACGAAAGAGGAGATCAATAAGACGTACAGCTGCCCCCAGAACTGTCAAAAAGAGATTAGCGGTACACCTTGGAATGTGTCCACCGAAAAAAATCGGTCAAAATATCCCCGAAGTTAAAATAAGAGCCAACTCCAACAACAACATAGGTTTTCAACGCAGCCAAGCTGGTATCCCGGCTTTACACCTCTTTGGACAAAGACATGAACTGGACTATTTCTCCGAGTCAGATGAAGATGTACAATTAAGCACAGGGAGCGTTAACATTTTAACTCAAGTACGCATTCAATCAGAAGCATCCCATTTACGAAGAGCAGCTCGCCGGAAAGGTGTTTTACTAACACCTCCTGCAATAAGTTCGTGTGATATATTGGGTAGTATTTTAAATTCACAAGAAAAACTACATTCAAAAAACAGTATTTTATCAATAAATAAAGATGGAACTTTAAATATTGAAAACAAAAAAATAGAAAACAAAAAAGACACACCTACATCAGAACCAATAGACGTAAAATCTCAAGACGTTGAACCAACTCAAACACCTATGTTCCCAAGGGGAGGTGGTGGAAATCGAGGAGCCCCTCAATACTTCAGCCGAGGTGGAAATTATCGGAGTGGAAACATGTACGACGGAGGAAATTACGGAGGAGGTTACCAAGGAAATCGAGCAAGAGGTTACGGTCCTCAATATCATCAAAGAGAAAATTTTGGTGGGGGTTACGGAAATTATCATAACAACGGTCCTCCTCCATTTCGAGGGAGAGGACATATGAGAACTCCAATGAGGCGTCCTCAAGTTCAACAACAACCACCTCAACGTGAAGAACCAATGGAACTTCTCGAAGAATCTGAACCTGTTCAAGAACCCGCAAATGAAGAAGTTGATATTTATAGTGACATCGAAGCTGGTTCACCAGCTCAAGAAGAACCTATTAAATCACCTCCACGCGATTTAGAACCAGCTGCAATTCCTTCATTTCATAACTCTGAAGAAGATGACAGCGATCAGGAGTTAGTAATTGATGATACGGTCAAGGAAAGTGATAAATATGATCCAGCCGATCCTTCAAACGATACAGATAGCAATGAATCAGGTGCTAAAATCGAAGAAAAATCACAAGATGTTGTTATCGGACCACAAGTTATACCACCATTTCTAAATCAAGACAATTCAACCGAAATTTCTGATGATGTTCCTGAAACTAATCAAGAAACCTTATCAAATATACCAACGATTAAAATGAACGTTACACGAATTCCAACCGTTAGTAAAGAAGTCTTAAAAGAAGCAGTTAAAGGTGTTTTGTTAGAACATTACACAAAGAGCAAGGAAGATGCTGATGATAGAGACGATGAAGATAGTTGTCCAAACTTCTCAATATACTCCGCTGAAAGCATTGACATTGCTAAAAACACAACAGAAGAAGAAAACATTCCATTAGAAGAAAAGAATACAGATGAAAATAAAGATGTACAAGAAAAAATACCAGAAGAAGAAGAAGAAGAAGAGATTGAAGAAAAAGAGATAGAAGAAAAAGAGATTGAAGAAAAAGACCAACCGGAGGAACCTGAATCTGACACGGAGGAACCAAAAGTAGAATTAGAGATACCTGAAGATAAAAAAGATCCAGAAGAAGACCCAAAGGAAGATGAAGATGAAGATGAAAATAAGATGGAAGAATCTAAACCTGAAGAACGCAGCGAAGGTGAAATAGATGAAGATTCATTAGAATCAACAGAAAAAAATATTGAACCAGTTGAAGACAAAAAAGAAAAGGAAGCAAGTCCAAAACCGGAACCTAAGAAAACCCCTGTTAAAATCGCGTTTGACCCAACTCGTAAAAATAAAACACCAGAAAAAAGTGTCCTAACCCTTTATGATGATTCTGATCTAGAAGACTGGGAAGGCAAATCAGAGTTAGAAAAAGTACTCAAACCAGTAGAAACTGAAGAAATATCAGAGTTAGATAAACTAACCGAAGCTATTAGTGAAGAAGAACGTAGTTACACACCTTGTCTTGATGAAAAAGAACCGAGTAAAACTTTATCCGATGATGAACACACTGGAATCGGTGGTATGGACACAGAATTAATCTCAGACGATGAAAGAAATGATTTCGATGAATCCCATGATATGAAAACAATATCTGATGGTGATGCTTTAGAAATAAATGCTAAAGAATCAGAATTAGAATTAATAAGACCAGAAGATTATGAGGAAGGAGAAATTATAGAAAAAGGAAATAAAAAAGCACAAGAAGTTGAAAAAGTAATAGAAGAGGAGGAAGGTACTAAAACACCACCAAAGAAAAAGGAGAGCACAGAGAAAGATAAATCAAAAGAAATAGAAAAACAGAAAAAGGCTGAATTTAAGAAATTAAGTAAAAGTAATAAGGAAAGGAATTATAGGGATAAAGAGAAGGAGAAACCAAGGAAATCAGTTGAGAAAAGGAGTAGGGAGGACAAAGAAAATAAAAGGGAACGCAAGAAAGAGAGAAAAAGAGACCTGGAAAGATATAGTGTACGTAGTTTAATCCAAGAAAAACCTAGAAAAGACCAGTTTGGTCGTGATGAACTCCGTAATCGTACATGTTCTCGGGATAGAAGTCGTTCTTTCTCCCCCCGTCGTTCCGCATCACACCGTAGATCATTGTCTTTTGAAAGAAAGAAACGTAAACGTCGTTCCCGCTCAAGAGTACGTTCACGTTCACGCTCATTTTCCCGTGGTTATTCCCCAGTTTCACGCGGTAGGTCACCACGTAGATCACGCTCACCACGTAGATCCCGTTCACCACGCAGATCAAGATCAAATCGTAGATCTAAATCACCTAGAAATAAAAAAAGAATATATAGATCAACTAGCAGAGATAGATATAAGAGAAAAAAATCTTTGGATAGATTAAAGAAAAAGAAAAATAGAAGTAGTAGTAGAACTAGATTACGTTCAAGATCACCCTCATATCCAAAACATAGAAGGGAATGGGATAGAACTAAGTCATTTGCAAGAGATTGGACACCTAGTTGGTCAAGATCTCCTTCTCCAAGACCCATTCCAAGGCATAATTTACCTCAAAGTATGTCTCCAAGTTGGACACCACCTTTACATGACAAAGGACCGGTTCAAACTGAAAATTTAACGGTAATCCTCACCAATAATGACGCAGCAAAGAAGAAAAAAGACAAAAAGAAAAAGTCAGATAAAAAACGAGAGGAGTTACGTAAAAGAAAAAGATTAGAACGCACCCCACCACCTTCAAAAGAAGTCTTTGCTTCTGGAGATAACATCTTGGTTAGTGTCAGTTTTAATAAAACAGGAGACGAAACAACAACCAGAGAAGTTTTAGGAGTAAAACGAAAAAGAGATGTCATTGACCCTAAAAAGAAAAAGGAAAAACTTAAAGACAAAAGAAAACGTGGTGTAAGCCCTAAGTTAAAGAAAAAGAAAAATAAAACAACAGTCAATATAAAACCGGTAGCTATAATTGATCTGGACAGATCACCATTTAAAGAACTAACACCTTCACCTAAAGACATAATAGTTCTAAGTGACAGTGATCACTGTGAAAAAGAACACGAAGGCGAACACAATATGCAAGAAGAAGTAGCAATGGAACAACAACAACAAGATTCAGCCCCGCAAAGTCCAAACAATTATCTAAACTCAACAGGGCCTAAAACACCACCTGAACCACAAATAAAATTCTTACTTTCATCAAAACAAAGTCAAATTAGAAACATAAGCAACCCATTACACGACCCAACAGAAGAACAAGAACAAGAATTAGATCCCCAGGAAGAATTAGAGCAACGATTGAATGATGTATTGCATAAAGGACCTAACACTCCACCAGAACCTCCAACAAGTCCACCCAGTTCCCCAGATGCGTACGATCCTTTTGATCCTACCAAATCAAGGTCACCTACACCAGAACCAGAAAATAATACTGCTAATAGTGGTACAAATGATAAACAAGAAGAGGAACTGGCTGACTTAGCTGTTGGTCCTTTAGAACAAAGTCAAAATAATGAAGAAAAACGTACAAGTCCAAATAGTTCAGTCAATAAAGTCTCACCAGAAGTTAATGAACAAGGTGACGCACAGCAAGAGTCCGAGAAAGATGGAGAAAAGAGCAAGTCACCCCCAGAAAGGATAGGAGTTGTTATAAATCAACAAGTTCAACAAAACATATTCCCAGCAGTTATAAAACCAATAATACCAACATCTGTATTTTCCACAACAAGTTCATCGATTATAACATCAACTCCAACACAAACAAACACAAATTTACCACGTACAAACTTATTCAACACTCCCTCATTAGCAAATACTTCACGAATTCAAACATCCGTAGCTCAACGTATAATATTACCGAATCCAGCAAAATCAAGCCCGGCAAAAATGTCACCGGCAAAACCACCAATAAAATCAACACCTATTAAACCAATGCCAGCATCTAAAACATTGATATCAAAACTTCCAGTTCCAAACGTTAAACCAATTACACCTATTCGTAAAGGAAATGTTAAACCGCAGAATAGATCTAACGGAAATGAAATTATAGATGTTGATCTTGATTTTGAAAGTCCATATTCACCAGGATCAAGTGATTATGAAGATTTATTTGAACCTCCTGTTGAAACTAAATCTAATAATAATAATAGATCACAGAAAAATACTAAGAGTCCTGCAAAAAATACTTTCGATCAGTTGTTTGGACAAAGTCCTGTCTATCGACCACCCAAGAATAAAAAATCATCGAAGAGTGCTAAAAGTAATAATAAGAAACAAACACCCACTAAACGTAAGTTATATTTTCTTATTTTCTTTGAGCAGTAAACTCTGATGGCCGGTTTCTGAAAGCTTACTTAACTATAACCAAATGGTCAGAACATGGTTGCTATGGTTACGTATGGGATTGTTATACTGTAATCGAGTTTAACCAAATGGTTAAACTCGGCTAAGCTTTCAGAAACCGGCCCTGACTGTTTTAACTTGTTTAGGGTTTCTGAAAGCTTAGTTAACTATGACCAAATGGTCAGAAAATGATTGCTAAAGTTACTTATGGGATTTTTATATTGTAACCGAGTTTAGCCAAATGGTTAAACTCGGATAAGCTCTCGGAAACCGGACCTGACTGTCTTAACTATACTCTATTTTTTTTAAGAACGAAATAGATGGCGCTGCGACCGTTTCACACTATCAAATTAAAGTTTATAATTTAAAATTAAATACATTTTGCGGTAAATTCAAATTTGACGTTTCAAAATTAATGTTTTTATAGTCTATCTCAGAAACAGCGATAGTAATAAAATTTATTATTTGTAAAAAGTTATTGTTTTTTTCACACAGAAGCGGCACACATAATATGAATAGTTCGAAAAGAAATATTGTTAAGAAACAACCGAGTGTGCCGCACATCTTATATGGGAATACGAACTAGGGTTAAACACAATAGATCATAAAAATTTTACCCTAAAATTCTCGAGAAATCTCGAGAAAAATAATTATTAGAATATACATCTTTTTTTAATGTTGAAAATATTGTAGAGGATAAAAACATGTTAAAATTATAATCACCTTTAAAGTACTAAAGTAAAGGCGTCGAGCAAATTTTACATTTTTCGAGAAATTAAAAATGAGAATTAAAACTTTTTCTCGAGAAATTCTCGAGAAGAATCACTAGTAGTAATATATTCACTGTAAACTTAGTTTGTACGCCTATGTTTACAAATTTGGGTTAAATAATGAGACACATAGAATAAGCTGAGACAAAAATCTATTTTTCTACAGTGTAAACTTTTCCACGTTCTGACCCATTTAAAAACAAGATAAAGCTCCAATCTTGCCCACACTCCAGTCTTAAAAAAAATGAAGTATAGTTTGAAATTTTCGCAATTCAAAAATATTCACAAGCCTGTCAACTAATCGGAAATGTAATTTTCGAAGCAAACGCAGTTTTTAAAAAAAATCACAAGCATGTTATAGACTTTCTGCTCATAGTTACAACATTTAGGCCCGGTCTTTCCACCTTCAGATAAAGTCCCAGGTAACTATCTGACAGATAAGGTTATTTATAACTTCATCTGCTGAATAAATGTCAATACCAGTCAGTGAATCCAATACGTCAGTCTCATTATCTGTTAGATAACTATCCGATAGATACATTTGTATAGAAAGAAGGGATGACATTTACTCAGCAGATGAAGTTAAAAATAACCTTATCTGTCAAATAGTTACCTGGGACTTTATCTGAAGGTGGAAAGACCGGGCCTTAGTATTTTTTTTAAATGATTTTTGTTTTAGACGGAAATAAAACACATGTTGGTGTTAAACTTGATGAAGATAACTTGAAAATATTGGATGATCTACCTAATTCTGCTGTAGAAATGCAAGTTAAAGATAAAGTGAGTTTAAAAAACTATATTTTAGTTTACATGTTTTTATAATAATATTTTTTTTAGTTCCTTAAAAAATTGAACCGACAAGAACGAGTTGTAGAAGAAGTTAAGCTTGTTTTAAAACCACATTATAATAAAAAACACATTACAAAAGAACAATATAAGGACATTTTGAGGCGAGCAGTTCCAAAGGTAAGATAAAATTATTCCGTTGAATCAACTAGTGCGGTTTCATTCGGAACACTTCCTCGGCTAGTATTATTTCTACTCAGCCATGTTTGACAATATTTTTATTTTAGATTTGTCATAATAAGTCAGGTGAAATAAACCCAAAGAAAATCCAGAATTTAATAGAGGCGTACGTGAAGAAGGCGAGACATTTGAAAAAGGCAGGAGGTACAGCGACAACAAATCAGAATACATCGCAGCCAAAACCGTAAGTATATTTTAATATATCTCTAACATTGTATGCGGGTTATGAGCTTCTACAATACAGTATCTGGTGAAATGTGTTTTAAATTATGGCGCGTTTATATAAATGATAATGGCGAAACAGTCATATATAAAGCCTGTTATAAATCTCATTGCCTATGTTTTATATCTCCGCTTTTAGCAACACGGTTGCCAAAAGAGGAGTAGGCATTACTACAGTAGTTTCGGTAGGTGTGTACTAGATCTTAATACAATTTTCAGTTGTTTCGTAGCGAGTAAAGTGCAGTTGCTGTTGACGTTGTACAATTTATCTTATGCGTCATAGGGGAAATTTTTTAAGATCGGCGCCGTAAGTGGCAAAATCTGGAACACTCGAGAATGACATTAAACTGGCACTTGTGTATTTGTTTACATGCTAAAATTAACACGAGTTTTATTTTCCTATTTTCGGATTTTTTTTTTTTTTTTTTTTAAGATATCTACAATTTAGAAGATGTAGTAATATATTATTCTGAAGAAATTTTTAGTTTTTCATTGTACAGTCTGTTCCAAACGGTTAAGCGGAACTAGATTTTGCAATCTAGTTACTTTCATCGTTTAAATCGTGCCTTTCGGTCGTTTTGTTTAAGCTTTGTAAATCATACTTACAATAAACATTTTTTGGTTAAGGTTAATATCATTTTAAAATGTCATTTTCTTTATATTTTGATTTTTTGTGTCATTCTTAATACAAATTTCCCATTTATTTATTTTTTTGTCATTAAACAATAAAAAAAAAATATTTAATTTTGACATATGTCATTCGTTTCCATGGTTTCATTGTTGGAATTTTTAAATTTTGACATCCCAACGTGAAAAATGAAATAACCCAAGCAAGGTCCCTTCTCGTGACAACCTAAAAGAACTAAATTCCCATTTAGTTCCGCTTAACCGTTTGGAACAGACTGTATTTTTAATTCTTTTTGACTGTGTGTCAGTATAATATCAACAAAAATATAGTAAATATGGGCTATTCCAAACGTTAAGGCGGAACTATGGTCTATTTCAAATTAAAAAAAAAAAGTAGATAGCGCTGCGAACCGAGTACGATTTACACTGGATAAATACAGTATAGCGGAAAATTTAAAATAAATTACAACTAGGGCATGGGCGTAGTAACTGGGTTAGCAAGTCTTTTTTTTTAATTTAAAAAAGGTTAATAAGATATTGAAATAAACAAGGCAGATAATACACGTACGTTATTTATACGACATAAATTCAGTTTAATGGGAAATTTGAAAAAGTTAAAAAAATATTAATATTAAAAATTATGTACTATATATAAAAAGAGATTTGGCTAAAAGAGTTTAAATAAAGCAATAAAACAAACAATATATCTTCAGAGCTAAAGTTTCTTATTTAAATAATTATTGTAAACAAAAATTAAAAATATATGTATATATGACGGTCTAAAAATTATATCAATAATTTCTTCTTTGGGCACAATCAGCTGGGCTGTCTTTTGGCCTCACATTACTCCTCTCTCTTGATCTGTTGTCAAGTGTCAAAAAATAATTTTTATATGTCAGATAACCTAAAAAATATATAACTGTGTAAAAAAAAATTACATGGAGAATTTTCTCCATAAAATCTACGCTAAGAATATAAATAAAAATCTAAATATGTAAATAATAACAATATATGAAAAAAAATTAAATAATATATATTTCCAATGTACGACACTGAACATCTGTCAACTTGGACTAAAAACAATATTTTAACAGTGTAATAGGGATGACAATCTAAACCAATCCGAAGCAAGGACAAACAGCTCCTATCTTCTTACACACATTTTTCTACTTTGAAATAGATCATAAGTATCTATTTGTTTATACTTATATGTAACGTTTCCATGGTCATGATAAATAATAACTCTGTAAATATTAGGCCAAGTTATTTCTTCTCTGCTGCTAGAATGTATTATACAAGTACTTTGTAATGGCGGTCGGTCCTGTGGTGGCTGCAGCTGATTTTTTTATAAAGTAATTCAATTACAAATTACTTTATGGGACAAAGTAATTTAATTAGTAATTAATTACAGTATTTAAATACTACCCAACTCTCTATACAACTGTCATCCAAAAATTTGATCGGAAGTATTTTTGAAAATAGTGTAGTTTGTAGTGTAGCATCGAAAGTTGGAAGGAAGTATTGTGTTTCACACTATAGGGGAAAAATTTTAAGATCGTAGCGCCACGCGGATTTTTTTGAAACCATTCTAAATCAGATACCACTTGACATTTACTAGTAAATAATAGGGAAAAGTGTATCAAAAAACGACAAAAAATAAATAATTGTTTGGGATTTTCTGATTTTGTGAAGTGACATTACTTGTAAACATCTAAAATACTATATTTTGTGATCTGGTTTTAAGTTATGGCGGTTTTCCATTGTCGATTATTTTAACTATATTGGGGGAAATAATAATTCCCGTGTTGTTTACCAAGGGGTAGAAATCTACAATGCTGGGCATATAATATTGTGCGGAGTCACTGAAAAAAACAGAGAGTTCATAAAGATTTATGCATTATGCTTACAAACTTGTGCATTATAAACCCACACACAATAACAGGAATTTTCAAGATATGCGATAATAAATACAAAATTGAAAATATTTTTTGTAGTCACTATCATTAAAATGTAATGAGCAAACTTTGATATAAGGGCTCACTTTTTTTCCAATTTTTAAATTGTTTATCTAAACATCGCGTCGATTCCTAACCTCTTGCTTTCCCAATTTTGTTTCGAACCGTACGGTGTCTGATATTGGTGGGAACAAATGAAACGATATTTCCGGGTTTCTTCTTTTCAATGAATTGCACATAGGCACACAACAATATGTATTATACATTTTTCAATGATTATAATAAAACTTTAAAAACAAACTTCATACAAAACCAATACACAAAACGAAATGTTATCTGATGTACACAAGTTCATGAAACGCTCACCAGATGGTAGGGTGCTTAGCTGCAAATCCCTATAAGATAAGTTTTACGCTACTGTATTAGATACGCTGGCTCATACTCCGCATACAATGAATTCTATTATATAAATCTATTATAAATTTTAGTGAAATCTTAAAATTTATGCGTATTATATCTTGTTCAGGGCAAAAACAACATTTTGGAGCTGATCAACTCATACATAATTTAGGTAATTTTAAACATGGTTATTTCATAAGGTGGAATGAAATTAAATATGTGTAAGAAACAAGATTTTACATTAGTTAACAAAAAAAAATATATAAAAAAAAATACTCTGACATGCTGATTTGTAAAATCTATTTTATTTAAATTATTTAACATAGATGCGAGTAAAAATCGTAAATAGATATATTCATAACTAACACATGGCAGTAGAAAATTAAGTTTAATTAACTTAGGCTGGGTTTCAAGGACACTCAATTAAATGAATATGAGAAATAAATTTATTCTCATTATTATACAAAAATTTACTTATTTGCAGCAAATACGATTTTGCGACTTTATTAGTTCATTTTAGGTGACAGCATAATCGTTTTTGAAGTCCTCCCTATCCTATGTATTCTATGTTTTAGGTTGTAGAAAAAGGAATTACCCTTTTTAATGGGGCGATTGTCGCATTAAAAATATTTTTTTAGAAAATCTTTTTCGGTGGACCCGAAAATCTTTCGCGAGTGCGGAAACGAAATTAAATATACTTTTCAGTTTTTAAGAGGTCTGATCAAGGTCATTTAAGAAGGGTATGTTAGAGTTTAGCCACGCCTACCAGGTTTTACGCTATTGGTACACTTAAAATAACGCTAGAATCTAAGACAAACTCACACACAGTGATTTCTTACGGACACGAACAGAGAATATGGACGTTTGTTTTAGCTCTGTTTAAGCAACGAACAAAGTAGATTGATAAACTGCGCACTTGTAATTTTTTACAAGCTGTCAGTTTAAGTGAGTTTAAAACACATCAGTACTTTAGTTTTAAGTCATTGACCTTGATTAGACTCTTAAAAAATGATTTGTTTAAGGTGGGATATTTACTATGTTGTATACACGAAAAGAAAGTTACTGGATTTTCATTGATTTATTGTAAGAGATATAAGGTCAAGTTGTATAAAGCGGGGTTAAGTCTAACCATGAAGTTAACTATGCATCAATGTCAAATGTTACTGAAAGCATTGCTAATACCCTTTTAACACTAAAACTTTAAGATTGGATGTTAAAGTGAGGCTGACTTAAAATGTTAGTGTGAATGCGAGTGACCTCGGTTTAACACAGCCTAATTAAAAGCAGATTCCTGTTTTTAAGTGAGGATACAAAAATAAATATTTATAAAAAAAAAAAATTAAATAATTTTAATGAGACCCTTTTTGATTAAATTGTTTTGAAAAAATACAAAAAAAAATGTTTGAGGGTGATATCTCAAAAACTAACAAGTCATTTTTTTTTTTCCCAAAAAAAAAAAATTTTTCAGAATTTTTTTTTTGTTTTAAAAAATTAAAACACAGACCTGCGTTAGGAATTTTTGAAATTCTAGGGTTCAAAATGTGCTAAATGCACATTTTGAATCAAATCCTAAACATTTATCTTTTTTTTTTTTGTAATTTTTTGAATATTTGAAAAAACTTTCAATTTTTCAAAAAATTATATATCAAAAACGGTAAAAGATAGAGGTCTCTGGTTTGAACTTTTGACTTCCTCGTGGCCATTCCAGTCTAGAAAAAATTGCGGATTTAATACCCCAATTTATACAAAAAGTAGGTATCCTTAGAACGTAACTTATATATTATGTCTACTCGTTTACGGAATGATCTTATAGAAAATTGACTATACATCTTTATTATACTATGTGGCCATGCCATGCCCTTATGCGTCTGTTATGCAGTACACTTTAAGCCGCATTTAGAGCTCTTTAAATTAACACGTTATAGACTGTTCGTTACGCTGTAAGTTATGTTTTTATGCAATTTTTTAACGTTCTACGTACCGTTCACAGCAAGTTAGAAATTAATGTTTTACGAATAGTCCGACATCTGTGTGTCTTTAAACCAACTACATGGCTTCGTAAAATGTTTTCTACGTATTATCGTTTTTATTCTGTTGTCTTAGATTTTAACTAACTAAACCTAATTACCTAAATTGATTATATTTACTGTCCGTATTTGTAATTTTGAGCAAGATTTGTTAATGATGACATTTTATTAGGTTATGTAAAAGCATACGATAACTACGGTGTCACTGATAGACTGAGATAGCCAATGTGTTAATATGTCTGTCCCATTAAAACAACTCAAGCTTTAAGTTTAGAAAATTATCCACAATCCACAACGTATAAAATTTAGAGGTATGAATAGTTTCACGTCTTACAATATTACAAACTTCTAGTGACAGTAAACAGAGTACAAGTTACAGTCTATAAGCTATTTAAGAGCTCTGAATGCGGCTTTATAGTATCCATTAGAGCTTCGGAATAAGGATTTGGGACCTGTAGTTTCCAATGGAACCGTCTTAGTGTCGATATCATGTTTTAGTGACAGGTCATTGAACCCAGCCTTAATCTTTTTAAGCTGCCTGTTCAGCTTTACGCTGTTCACAGTTCTGACCAGGCAGTTTAATTATTTTTTTAACATCGTACTAGAGTACGTTAATTTATTATTATGTATTTTAATATTAATTATAATGAATATATTTATTTATTTAATTGTATTTGCATCTATTTTATTTGCAAGAGCGTTGTATTATAAGTTAATAATTTTTATGTACAGCGAACGATTGTTCCGATGTATTTTTTCCGGATGTCGTATTGTTGTACCGTTCTTTGCTACCGATAAGACGTGTATTTTCATTATGATTTATTGTGTGATTTGATGTTTCTGATCTTGTAGATAACTATCGTAAATATATTAAAAATTTATATAAATATTTTTGTTTAATCGATTAGCACCTTTAAAATATATACCTTATAGAAATTCCTTCACTCCAAAAAAAGATTATTAGTAATAATATTGATAGATGTAGCTGTAGTAATTAATACACTTGGTTATATTCCACAAAATATTTGATTAAAACTTAATATATTTCGGCTTGTTAGGCCTTCTTCAGAATAATGAATGTACAAGAAACGCTGACAATATTACCTAAATATACAGGTTAACTATTACTAACAAATAGGTGTGGGAAGGGAAAATACCATTGAGTATAGTCCTGAGAATGGGAGATGCCAACAGATCCAATTTTTCATTAATGAGATTATGCCCTTCTCGCTGTGCATTTTTAATCTCAAATACCTCCAAGAAGTACATGGGTTTTCCACTTTTATTTTCTAAATGTAAAAGACCCCTATTTGATTTATATCATTTCGAAAATATTACAAAAAAATTGAGTTTGTATGGTGATATCTCAAAAACTAAAAAATATAAAACCCTTCAATAGGGGATAGGCATGATTTTTTTTTTATTTTTTATTATATTCCTCTTGTTGCATATAACATAAAAAACAGTTTTGCATTTTTTTTTTTTTAATTTGAAGGCTTAAAAAAATCATTAATGTATGTAGCGCGCGAAAACCACGTGTGACGTCATACCCTACATAAGTGTACTGCGTACAGCCTACCCAGTGTACAGCGTACAGCATACACAGTCTGTCGTGAACTTATTTGCTTGTATAACTTTTATAGATTGTGTAAAGTTAGAGTGATTTTAATTAAAATAAAGTTTAATTCTATAAAAACAATTTATACATGTTTACCGAATTAAATTTTATATTAAAATATATAAGCTATATTGCAGTATTTCAATTATGCCTCTAACGTTTTGTAACTTCATGTAAACAATGTAGTAAAATTCTGACATCTAAATTACACAAATATTTACATTTTACAGAGTTGCAGCGTTTATTGTTTACATAAAGTTATAGAATACATAAATGGTTATTATAAGTCTGTTTTGACACCACGTATTTCTTCAGCACTGTAGCATTCATTATTTTTCATATATTCCATGAGCATAAAAGTATCAATGTGTAAATTATCACTCTGAGCCCTAACAAAATCTTTATCTGCCATTTTAATAATAAATGCGTGAAAAATTGTTTAAAAACAAATACAAATACACTCACGTGTGTATATTGTATTCAATATACACACGTAAAGATTATGTTGTAGTCTGGGCTGTCTGCTGGGGTTTGACGTCATGCTCAGTCGTATTTACTCGGCAACCTTCGCTCTGTGGTCGGCTTATTTCAAATTTACAATATTTTAATTAAAAAATTTGGCTATAATATTAATTAAAATGTTATTTTTTGTTTTGTTATGTGACATAACTAACATTAACATATCAAAAAAATGAAGTTTTAAGGAAATATAAACTTTATGCGTATCCCCTATTGGAATTTTTGAAATACTATGGTTTGAAATGACCCAAAAACTACGGTCTCTAGGTTTTTTTAATAATATTTTCATAATCTTGACCCCAAAATTACCTATAGGCCATATTTTGGACTATATTGGGAAAACATTTATTTAAAAAAAAAAAAAGAAATCAAAAACTAGAAAAGATAGTGACCTGTGGTTGGAATTTTTGAATTTCTAAGGTCTGAAATGTGCTAAAGGCACATTTTGAAACAAATCCAAAACAATTTTTTTTTTTGCAAAATTTGAATTTTTTTTTTCTAAAATTAAAATTTTTCAAAAAATTATATTTCTAAAACGTTAAAAGATAGGGACCTCTGGTTTGAATTTTTGAATTCCTCATGTCCATTTTGGTCTAGAAAAAAATTGGGGTCTTAATAACCCAACTGGTAGAAAAAGTATACATCGTTTAACAAAATCCTTGAAAATGGCAAAAATCGTAAGGGGTACACCTTACGATTCAAAAAAAAAAATTATCGTATTTTGTTCAAAATTGATACTCTTTAGGCCGTAGATCACTAAAATAAGGTCCATTTTGGATTTTGGTTAGCCGTTTTTGAGCAAATCGCAAAAAAATACATTAAATAGGCCATAACTCAAAAACTAAGGCCTCTAGATTTTTTTAAATATTTTTTTCATGATCCTCACCCCAAAATTATCTATAGGCCATATTTTGGACCAAATTAGAAAACATTTTTTTTTCAAAAAAAAAAAAAATCAAAATCTGAAAACGATAGAGATCTGCAGTTGGAATTTTTGAAATTTTAAGGTTCGAAATGCCCTAAAATTATATTTTGAGACTAATCTAAAAACAATTTTTTTTTTGTAAAATTTATTTTTTTTTCAAAAATATAAATTTTTCAAAAAATTATATGTCAAAAACGGTAAAAGATAGGGACCTCTAGTTTGAATTTTTGAATTCCTCAAGTCCATTTTAGGCTAGAAAAAAATTAGGGCCTTGCTAAACCTACTTATACAAAAAGTATATATTTT
Source organism: Liopterus haemorrhoidalis (assembly GCA_963971575.1). Lineage (NCBI taxonomy): Eukaryota > Metazoa > Arthropoda > Insecta > Coleoptera > Dytiscidae > Liopterus > Liopterus haemorrhoidalis. The sequence continues at coordinate 58,575,444 of OZ020616.1, read as the reverse complement.
TAAACAAAACCCTTAAAAATGGCCAAAAATCGAAAATATCGTAAGGGGTAGACCTTAAAAAAATCGCGATTTTTAACAAAAAAAAAATGTCTCGTATTTTGTTCGAAATAGATACACTTTGGGCTGTAGATCACAAAAATAAGGTCCATTTTGGATTTTGGCAAACCGTTTTTGAGTGAATCGTAAAAAAGAACGTTAAATAGACCATAACTCAAAAACTAAGGCCTCTAGATTTTTTTAAATATTTTTTTCATGTTCCTCACCCCAAAATTACCTATAGACCATATTTTGGACCAAATTGGAAAACATTTTTTTTTTTCAAAAAAAAAAAAAGAATACAAAATCTGAAAACGATAGAGATCTGTGGTTGGAATCTTTGAAATTTTAAGGTTCGAAATGCCCTAGAGGCACATATTGAAACTAATCTAAAAACAAATTTTTTTTTGGAAAATTAATTTTTTTTTGCGATACCTGTATATAATACCAATATAAAAATTAAATTACTATACATCGACTACTTTATGGCTTAGCGACTTGGCCGTCGGTTGCTAAACGCTTAGAACCGACACCCTTGGATTTTTTTGGCGGAGACAAAACTATTTTAGACATTCTAAAACAGTTTTGCCTATTTTTACCAATGGCTAATCCAAATGGTGTTTGATTTAATTTTTTTTAATACGATTAAATTTTGTTGTAGGAGAACATATGATAATCCACTAATGGAAAAATTTTGCAAGTCTTTTTGTTTGCAGTAGAATAAGAAAAAAAAAGTGAAATGTCCTATTTGTGAAATAAACGATGATTTTTGAATTTTTGGAGATTTTTTTATAAGGTTAGTATTATTATAATTTAAACCCTGTGTGAGTCTTAATCCAATTTTATGTTATGACAATCGAAAAATAACAATTCCATACCTTAAAAAGTGTTATATTTTACAAATATGTTCTTAAACTCCTACAGAAGAGGGCCTCTACTATAGACCGTCATCTTGTTCAGTTTTGTGCATTTTTATTTCAGTCCAGGATTGTCCTACAGTATTTCTTATAGGTCTTTCAGAGGTATACGCCATGTTCTTGGATTTCCTCTTCCTCTATTTCCTTGCGGATTCCATCCTAATTAGCAATATCTGAGGGTTGTAACTTTTACAGGTACCAGTTATTATAGATTATGTAAGTTAAATACTACTAACTATATATGTTTTCTAGATACTTTATTTTTTTTAAAAACGAAGTAGATGGCGCTGCGAACGCGGCCGGTTTCACACTGTATCAAATTAATGTTTATAATTTAAAATTAAATACATTTTGCGGTAAATTCAAATTAAACGTTTCAAAATTAATATTTTAAAAAAAGTTATAATTTCAATGCATAAAATTGCTATTATTCTTAATTGTTAATTAAATTGTAAAATATAGATAATTGAACAGTTCAATAATTAAAATTGGTGTAGATTTACAACATCCCACTGCACACTGTGCATGCGTCACACACACGCCATTTGTTCAATATACAGAGATTCTAAACAGGTGGGACTGTGCAGAACTTTTATTTATGTCATTAAACAAGAAGATGGGTAGCTCGCTTCGCTCGGCTTCTTCTAATCTAACCTAAGATTTAAGTGTTTTGTCATTAAACTAGAAGATGGTTAGCTCGTTTCCAGAAACCATTGTTTTAGAGCCACTGACAATTCTTGAATTATTTAGTGTAATCGTTATGTGCTGCCATCTGTATAGAGTTTGAAAGGGGATATTGTAAACATTGTCTTTAAAATTAATTAAAAATAAATTCAATAATTCTATTTTCTTATTTTCAAAAAATTTAATTAATATATATTATTTATACAAGGTGTCTCAAAAGAAATTTTATATTTATTTAGCTTACTGCGTGAACGCAACGTATCCGAGGGGCGCGGGGGTTATGTCAATCGGTAGCCTGGCTCCTGGGAATTTAGTCGCTATGGAGCGTTTCTCGGGAGCAGACCGCGCGTTATGCGTGCGAGAGTTTTACAAAAACGGTGATTCGGCGACTGTAGCGCGTAGAAAATTCTGCAGTATTCGAGGTTTTCGCCACTTAAATGATGCGCCAAGCATTCCTCTCATTCGACATTGGGTTAAAAAGTTTGAAGAGACTGGTACAACGCTGGATAAATCAAAATCCGGGCGACCTAGGTCATCAAGAACGGTAGAAAACGTGGAGAATGTTAATCAGTCTTTTTTGAAGACGAAAGGGGGCGTGCAGTTACAATGAATTCAGAGCGTTATGTGGAGATGTTAGACAACTTCTTGGTACCTAAACTGCAAAACTTTCCTGGCTATAACCAAAGAACATGGTTCCAACAGGACGGAGCAACTTCACACACGTCCAATATGTCTCTGCCACGTGTTCGTGAAATTTTCTCAGGCAAATTGATCTCCCGGAGAGGTGACATAAATTGGCCTCCACGCAGTCCAGATTTAACCCCTATGGACTTTTTCCTATGGGGTTATCTTAAATCTAAAGTTTACACCAATAAACCGACTTCACTGGCGCATTTGAAAGAAAATATCCGTCACGAAATGGCAGCCATCCCTGAGTCCACCTGCCGAGACGTCATAAGTAATTTTACTGTTCGATTAAATGAGTGCCAAGAACGCGAGGGTCTACATTTAGACGATATTATTTTTAAGAAATAAATCCCCAAAAAGTGTATTTTAATAATTAATAAACATTTTTTCTATATACGGCTTACTTTTTTTTTAATCGATCCACTAAATATAAAATTTCTTTTGAGACACCTTGTACAAACCTGTCACAAGCAAAGGCCATAAAATTAAAAAAAAAAAAAAAAAACCTGTTACAAAAAATAATATAACAATTGAAAATTTAATTAAAATTTATTATTTATACAAAACTTATAATAAATAATTAAGAAAAATATATAAAATATTATTGGAAATCCGTCCGAATCATCAATGGATTCTTCTTCATTTCAAGTTTATATTTAATCGACACTATAACACAACACAAATTATTAATATGGCGCTCGTTGACAGCAAAGAATATGACAGTCGACAGCAAAACAATTGTTGTGTTTGGTAACAGAGCCGTACGTACATTAATTCATTTTCAGACAACTTCATTTTAAAATATTTCTCTTAATATATATATATATATTCTAAATTAATTTAAAATCTATTTATTCACTGGCTTTTATATTCTAACATTATTTAAACATAAACCTCCGTTTTACTTATTGGAAATAATAGGTAGTAATATATTCACTGTAAACTTAGTTTGTATGTTTACAAACTTGGGTTAAAATAAATAGAGACAAATAGAATAAATTGAGACAGAAATCTATTTTTCTACAGTGTAAACTTTTCCACGTTCTTAACCAATTAAAAACAAGATCGAAATAGCTCCTATCTTCCCCACACTCCATTCTTTAAAAAAAATGAAGTATAGATACTTCTTTACCGTAAAAATTTCTCCATTTTTTATCGTGTTTTATACTGAAATTATTTATATAAAAATATTTTGAGAATTACAAAAAATCCAGACTTGATGGAGAAACTTAAAACTTGATATAAAAGCAGGATTCGCCATTCTACTTAAATCACCCCTTAAAATTAAAAGCGGCGGAAATTTTATTTATTTTTATTTTTTTCGTAGCACTGTTATTACGAAATATTAAATAATTTTTTCGTTGTCTTTTTGGGGGGTTGCTAGTAATGCTAGACTTTCCCAAGCCATATCCCACCGAAATCAAGTATTTGTAACAGGTTCTCTACAATTAAGTGGTGTATTAAAAAAAAGAAGATCAGAGATATCGCTTAAAAGTAGCAAAAGTGTTTTTATATACATTTTTAAAATTATTTAAAGTTTATCAACTGTTATCTGGCTATTGTATTTTAATGGGACATTTATAAAAACAAAAGACAATATATTTTTGACCTTGATAGATCAAAGGGTATCTCCTATTAAATATAGAACTCTTTTAAACAAATAATAGATAAAAATTATCTATTAAACAAACAGTTTCTAAGTTGAATTTGAATATTATTTATATAGACCGGGAACACATGACAGTTTACGGTCTCCGATTTCATACAGAATTAAAGTTTGTGTCATAGAAGTTTTGTGAAATTTTTAATCACCCACAATTTATGCGAAATTTTCCACCTTTGGGCCGCATTCCAATTTTTTTATAGGGGCTTTATGACACAAACTTTAATTCTTTTCATCAGCATGCTGTATGAAAACGCGGAAAATCATATTTTTCTTACTACAAGATCACGGGACCGTTTGAGCCCTTTGGGACCCTACGACTCGCATGCCTATAATTTTTAAGACTTTAAATTTGTTTTAACTTTTATGCTTGGATGATGAACTTCGATCTGAAAAGCCCTATAAAGGAATAATTTATTATAAGATGTTAAAACCGGGGCAAAGTGTTAATTCCAGTGATGGCATCCTACCGGTTCGCGCGAACCGTTACTTAAAATTATTGAAACCATAGGGAACCGGTTGTTAGAATTATTAAAAATAAATTAATTACTCGGACTTCAGTTTTGTAATATTTATTTTATAGGTTATTAATAATACGCACTTAAAACTATTTCCTTATATTTAATAAATGGAAGTAAGTGATTTGTTTTCACTCTTAAAAATACAGAATAGGTTCCTAGATATCACATGACTTTATAGAACCGCTTCCTGAAAATTTAGAATGCCATCACTGGTTAATTCTGAACTCTACTGTGAACAATTGGATCGACTGAACCAGAACTTGACCAGAAATCGGCCAGAAATTGTGAATAGAAGAGGAGTTATTCTTCAAGGCGACAATGCCTGACCTCATTCATCAAAAAAAGACGTGAAAAAATTTTCGAGCTTGATTGGGAGGTTCTAACACACCCACCCTACTCACCAGACATTTCACCTTCCGACTATCACTTATTTCGGTCACTGGAACACTTTTTAAGAAACTAGACACTTATGGCGGGTTGCTAACGTAAGAGTTTTACCTAACTCAAATTAAAATCATTTGTTTTTATAAGCTACAACATACAAAAACAAATTATTTTAACTTGAGTTAGGGATAATTCTTACTTAAGCGGCCGGTTGCTTAAGTAATTAGAGATACGAACCTTGTTAAAATGAACCTTGAACAATTTTTTCCTTCAAAAAATCAGGAATTTTATAAATAGGGAATATTTTCTCTTCCTGATAAATGGTAGTGTTATAGATCAGTGTTTCTCAACCAAAAACGCACCGCGGACCAGTATAATATATAATTTTCTAACGCGGACCACTAATAATAATTTTTGGTTCATTTTTTGCAAGAAAACAAATATATTTAATGTGCTACTAAATACATTTGTTTCATTTGTAGAAAATCACAGAAAGTTTACAGAAAATAAACAAAATATAAATTATTTACATAAAAAATGTGCATAACAAATTTTAAAAAACTGCAAAAAACAAGACTTTCGCGGACCACTAAAATTTTTCTGGGGACCACTGGTGATCCGCGGACCACCTGTTGAGAAACACTGTTATAGATCACAATAGGAACTATTTTACTAAATAAAGTACATTTTTTCTTTCTATTTGTTTTTATTTTAACAATACCAAATAAATTAAACTTTCTGGTACACCTAATATTTTCCGAATCTTAATTTTAAACTCACAAACCTCCAGTTTTTTTTATGAATCCCCAAGGTTTTAAATAATTAAAAATACAATTTACTTAACAATATTTTATTGAACTTATTAAATACAATAGCATTTGTTCTTAAACTATTTTTTATAATTTAATATCAATTTGTTGGTCTAGCTGTAGAAGCACGACTGTCAACTACTGCCTACGTATAGAGTAGCTTATTGCGATGTATTCTTATTTAGCGTTGGCAAAACCAACACGATTTTGACCCATGTCGAATTCGGTGTAGAATTTACCGATGAATACATCTCCCAAGATCCATAGTGGGCCATTTGGTGGTGGAATATCGATACCCATGAATCCGGAAAGGCAGATTGTCTGTCCAAACTGTTTTATCTACGAAGAAAAAAATATATGTTATCTCATTTTGCAATACGTAACAGGGAAAGTTCATTTTTTATGTTGTATATTTATAATACATTATAATACAGTGAGATCATTTATGGCTGAGCGTTACATAACAATAAACATTTTTTTTTCAAAAAAACACACATAAAAATATCAACTGTATTCCAATTCACAAGTGAAAGTCGCAACTTAACAAACAACCAATCAGATTACTTCGTTGACCCGAACTCACCCGAGGAATAACGATAATCCATTACGAACTTTATATTTGTAATTAACTCATTGGCGTGTACAGAAAAACAGTGTTCATTAAATAATTAATTGGTACAAGGTAATAAAAATCGAATGTACGCCTATGTGTAGTTCTTGGAAACAAGTTTGATAACTAAATGTTTCTGTCAAGTATTACATAACGCTCAAGAATTAATGATCTTACTGTACAATAAACCCTCGAATAGACCATATTAGTGTGTCGTCACATACATGTGATGCCATCTGAGAGCTGAGTCCTTTGGAAGTTTTTGACTGGTTTAAAATACATGTGATTACTTTTGTTACCTTAATTTTATGAATATCTTGGAACTTTTGAGCAAAAAATTTGTATTTTTGATAAATATATACTAATATATACAGTCCAGATACTTTATATTATAGAATAATGATTTTTTAATTATATAAATAAGGATTCGAAGATATATTTATAGGTTACGTTTTTAAATAATATGAAAATCGAAATATCTTTAGTATTTATTTAATTAAAACTAAGTAATCATTAATATTTGCTTTAGAATGCATAATGGTGTATTGTTTTGCTCCAAATTGTAACCATTACAGCTATATTCTTAATTGCAAATTTTTTCGTTTTTTGACAGATGAAAATGAAAAACAATAATGGATAAAATAAAAACAACATATTGTTCCTTCAAACCATTTAGATATGGCATACACACTTATTGCTATTTTACCATAATAACGATTAACGTAAAATTTTCAAAATTAACCTGCAGAATAATGTAGTTCTGCAAAAATAATGACTTAAATTATAATGTATAAAATAAGAATTTTAATAAATAAATATTGACTTGTAGTTTTGATGTGAAGCATTCACTTTGAAAACTTAATTTATATTTTCAAAATACAAGTTAATAAAAAAACAACATGCTAAATTCAAATAAAAGGAATCCAACCACGAGGTGGCAGCACTGAATCCCATTATGTGACGTAGTTACTAATATGGTCTATTGAAGAACGTATGCCCTTATTTATAACGTTCATTACAGTATATCGCATCGTTATTTCAAAACGGACCGTTAAAAATAAAAATTTAACGTAACTAACTAAATTCCAAATAGATCAAAACAAGGGTAAGTAATTTATGTATTGCTTATTACTAGCGCTGAATAAAAGAGGAAATGTATTGAGAACTGACAATAACTGAAGTGACGCCTAGCGGAAATTTTGGAACTTAACGGAATAGGATTTTGTTGGATGTGGCTCATTTAATTGCATTATTTGTATGTGTTAAAGTGAAGAAAACTTTAATAAAATGTCTTTAAAATCGCAACAGAAAATTAACTGCAATGTGAATTGTTGTGTATCAAATGGTAAATGTCAAAAATATCCTGTTCCAATCGCCATTTTGTAAGCGACAACAGCGCCTCTATAGGTAATGTCACTTCTAAATATTATTACGTTATATTTCTTTACAAACACACAATATTTGTTGAGGGATATTCAAATATAAAATAATGATTTTAAAGATTGAATAATCGCTGCAGCGCCGTCTTAAGAAAAAGGTCACACTCTGTACTATATTTTTTTTTCGAGTTTAACATTCATCCTTTTATTAATATATTAAATGGAGATTTTATTGTACTTACTCTTAAAACGTAGTCAATTCCTTCGAGGGTGAATTTCTTTCCACCGAATATGAAGTCAATCTTTGGCAGAGTAGGGAGTAGTTTGCAGTCAATCATATATTCTCCATTTATAATTGGTGTTGCTCCAATAGCCTTGTTAAGAGCTGTGATTTCTTCCAATGGTCCAGCGATGAGAGAGGTACCGGTGTCAGCGATTGCTTCACAACCACCTTCGCAGAATTTTGTATTATCTCCAACGGTAACACCGTCCATCTTGATTTGCCAGTACATCTTACGATCTACAGGTACGTAAGTGAAATCTCCTTCGTAATGTTCTGGATCGGAACCACCGAAAATAATTTCACCACCTTCTTTAGCGGCTGGATCTCTGGAAAAAACAATCAATCAATCAATTGGCTTGTACAACCCAAACTGGAAAAAACGGTTGTGTTTTTAATTACATTATTTCTGTACAACCGACACTTTGTTCAAAATCAAGAAGTGGTAGAGTCGATTCAAATACAGTTGAGTACATCAATAAAAGTGTGCAGAAATAATTTTTCGTCTGGACGGGTCTAATTTACTTATAATAGGGGTGTTAGGTTTGTTACTCATAGCCGTAGAAGTCTTATATGAGTTAGAAGCTTCCAACGTGTTTATATAAAATATCTATATTATTAGAATACATCTACAATATAAAATCCTATTTTTTAATACGAATTATTTGTTAGTGGAAGACGTCGTAAGTAGAAAAATACATATTTGGTAATAGAACAGTAGGATAAGTTGAGGTTATGAAATTAATTTATGTTTTGATTTTAAAAACAGTGTTTTACAAAATGCAGAAGCAATTAGTGGGACGTAAAGGACAAGTGCTTCATAGGGGAAAAATTTTAAGATCGTAGCGCCACGCGGATTTTTTTGAAACCATTCTAAATCAGATACCACTTGACATTTACTAGTAAATAATAGCGAAAAGTGTATCAAAAAACGACAAAAAATAAATAATTGTTTGGGATTTTCTGATTTTGTGAAGTGACATTACTTGTAAACATCTATAATACTACATTTTGTGATCTGGTTTTAAGTTATGGCGGTTTTCCATTGTCGATTATTTTAACTATATTGGGGGAAATAATAATTCCCGTGTTGTTTACCAAGGGGTAGAAATCTACAATGCTGGGCATATAATATTGTGTGGAGTCACTGAAAAAAACAGAGAGTTCATAAAGATTTATGCATTATGCCTACAAACTTGTGCATTATAAACCCACACACAATAACAGGAATTTTCAAGATATGCGATAATAAATACAAAATTGAAAATATTTTTTGTAGTCACTATCATTAAAATGTAATGAGCAAACTTTGATACAAGGGTTCACTTTTTTTCCAATTTTTAAATTGTTTATCTAAACATCGCGTCGATTCCTAACCTCTTGCTTTCCCAATTTTGTTTCGAACCATACGGTGTCTGATATTAGTGGAAACAAATGAAACGATATTTCCGGGTTTCTTCTTTTCAATGAATTGCACATAGGCACACAACAATATGTATTAACATTTTTCAATGATTATAATAAAACTTTAAAAACAAACTTCATACAAAACCAATACACAAAACGAAATGTTATATGATGTACACAAGTTCATGAAACGCTCACCAGATGGTAGGGTGCTTAGCTGCAAATCCCTATAGCCAGAGCCGTGTGAATTATTAATAATGTTATGCAGTTCATGAAGGAGGAAGCTAATCTGAAAAACTTCAAAATTCCGGGAACGAGTGATTGCTGCAACTGGCATCTTTAAGAGTACATCTGACCGATATAAATTTAATAATAAAATTTATTTTACTGCAATATATATTTTTTCCCCGTCTGGTCAGCATATTTAATTTTTTATTCATAATTATTTTGCCTTCTGTCATTTATGACTGACATATTTATATTAAACAGCATTTTATTTATATTTTAATATATAGCTTTTAAATCGTTCCTTAACTAATTCAATAAAAAATATTATTTAACTGTCCCATTTGGTTTGCAAATATTTTATTTGTCTCCGCCACTGGCGTTATCTGGTTTGCGCAATTTTGTAACGGTTGTGTATCCTTCTCTATTTGAATCTACTCTAAATAAATTTTTTCGAAAAATTTCTTGCGAAATTCTCGTGAAACCAAAAAGTCATTAATAAACTATCCATTCCGGTGGACGGATCAAATTGAGATATTCACGTCCGAAGCTTAAATAAGAAATTTCTTAAAAATCCTTTCAACCGAATTTGGTAAAAAAGAATATTACTAATGAAAACATTATAATACAAATATTTAAAATGCCAGTATAAAAAAAAATATTGAAGTAAAACCTGGAGTGATAGAAGATTCTTTATCACCATTGTACATATATTGAGGTGTTACCTGTTGAGATAGAAGGAGAAAACAGGTTCCTTAACAGTTCCTTGGGCGATCATATTGTTGAAAACTGGTGTAACTCCATCTACGGCGATAGATGGGAATGCCATACCAAGAATACCATCAAACTTGGCAGCTACGAAAACGAGACCAGGTTCACTGATAGCTTCCCCGAAAACTTGCCCCTGAACATCGATACCACCAACCTACAAAAAATAAAACAACCGAAAATATTAGTTTTAATTATATTATCTGCTACCAAACTCTATGATATCCATATGAGTACCGTAATGCAACGGTTTCCAAACCTTGTTCATTAACGACCCCCTTAGAAAAAATACCATCTCTGGCGCCCCCCCCCCCTATTTACGAAATTTATAAACAATTTGTAAATAATTTCTTTATTGAAATAATAATCACAAAAGTAGTAAAAATATGTAATGTAAATAGTTTCTCTAATTCCTAAATATTTATTTTCACAACATAAATCACGAAAATCGTATAAAAATAAATTATATTAATACAGTATGTTCCAAACGGTTAGGCGGAACTAAATGGGAATTTCGTTCTTTTAGGTTGTCACGAGAAGGGACCTTGCTTGGGTTATTTCATTTTTCATGTTGGAATGTCAAAATTTAAAATTCCAACAATGAAACCATGGAAACGAATGACATATGTCAAAATTTAATAATTTTTTTACTTATTTTATTGACAAAACAATAAATAAATGGGAAATTTGTATTAAGAATGACACAAAAAATCAAAATATAAAGAAAATGACATTTTAAAATGATATTAACCTTAACCAAAAAATGTTTATTGTAAGTATGATTTACAAAGCTTAAACAAAACGGTCGAAAAGCACGATTTAAACGATGAAAGTAACTAGATTGCAAAATCTAGTTCCGCTTAACCGTATGGAACAGACTGTATTAAATATGTAATACAAATTAAAAATGTAATAAAAATCAATTTTAATGTGAAGTATGGGCTTGTTTCTTCGCACATAATTCGTTAAATCGCGGTTTATATGAAGAAAGAGTCACTCTTATTTCGTCCACTATTAACCGTGCGCGATATTTTGTTTTAATAACAGCTAATGTGGAAAATCCAACGACCCGCAACCCCCCAGGGGGTCGCGCCCCTCACTTTGGAAACCGCTGGCGTAGACAATACTTTCTAAAGCAATTTTGCCAACCTTATCGACAGTAAATTTTACAATTAATTTAAATTATTTTTGGGGTCTTTTTTGATTAGATGGGTTACGTACGTAAGTTAGTATAGTTGGTAGGTAATGGGTTTCAGACCAGTCAGAAAATAAAACAAAATTTATTAACTTTGCTTACGTTTCGATTTAATTTAAATCTTCATCAGAGCTACAAAGATATATAGAATTAATAACTTAGTAAGTTTACATGTATAAAATATAATAATGTTCAAATTTAACATGTCAAGTAGTTCAACAAGCATTATTTTGTGTTATATTTTAAATTCCGACAATTTTGTAATGCTTGTTTTAACTACTTGACATGTTAAATTTGAACATTATTATATTTTATACATGTAAACTTACTAAGTTATTAATTCTATATATCTTTGTAGCTCTGATGAAGATTTAAATTAAATCGAAACGTATGCGAAGTTAATAAATTTTGTTTTATTTTCTGACTGGTCCGAAACCCATTATCTATCAACTGTAATTCTTTTTGTTGACAGTATTCAATATACTTACATTAACAACATCTTCGGAAAGGTATCCGGAGAGACTGCCTGTTCCGTACTGGATAGCAAATTCGGTACCATTCTTCTTGTAAGTCGATGACTTTTTACTGTCGTACTTATTATGTACCACTAAAACATAAAAAAAATACATAAACCTACTTAGTCACTAATAAATTAGGACAGTCTTAAAATGATATATTACAAATAGATTATAGGAACGGTCGAAACGTCAAACTGACCACTTTATTATTCCAAATGAAAACACAATTATTTGTGTTTTTTTTTTTTATCAAATATTGTTTGAGTTTTTAATATATTTAAAAAAATTCTTACAGCAGGCAATATTGGTGAAATGGCATTGCTTGCTTGGAACCCAAAGGTTTGATGATCCAGTGTCGAAAATTACTTTGAACGACTGTGGTGGGGTTCCAATTGTGATGGGTCCAAAGTATTGAGCCTAGAGATGCAAGAAAAAAATAATAAAACATATGCATTACTAAACATTATCATATCAGGTCAAGGATAAAATTTGTAATAATATTGCCAACTTTAACAGATTATTATTTAACATGGCTTAATATTTTACCGTTCTATTTTTTTTGTTGGAAAGTTACACATCTCACCTGTTTAAAGAAATCATTGTATGCACTAAAAAATATTAAAAACTATTTTTTTTAAACTAATTTTGTTGATAATGGTCTGAAATTCGTACTATTATGAAGTATGAGTTCTTACGTGGAACTACAGCACGGCAGACCACGCGAAAAATTAATAGTGTATTTGGCTCTAGTGTTACTACGCAGCAGACAATATCAAATTGGTTCGCTAAATTTCGTACAGGTAACTTAAAAACCAAACAAAAAAACTGGCTCATCGATCACAGCAGAAATATACTGCAACCAACTGGATGAAATAATGCAAAAACTTAAATAAAAACAGCCTAGATTGGTCAACTACATCGACTCCTATCTTATTGCATGATAACGCTAGACCACACACTGCACAAATGTGGCAAAATTACATTGGAGTTGGAACTTCTTCATCATCCTCCATACCCAGACCTAGCCCCCACTGACTTCCACTTTTTCCGCAATTTGGACAACTTTTTAATATGAAAACAGTTTAATTCCGACAATGCTGTAAAACTGGCCTTCCAGGAATTCACTGACTCTCGTCCGCCATGATTTTATACCACCGGCCTGAACAACCTGCCGCTTAAATGGTAAAAGTGTATAGACAATATGGGTGCATACTTTGATGAATAAAATAATTCCTTATATTTGTAAGTTATCAACCAATTTTGCTTTTTTCTCTACAAATTTCATCCTTGACAACTTAATATTTTTATGAATCACATAAAGTTTATGTCATAAACAAATGAATGAATCATAAATTTTCCACGTAATGGCAAAGTATATATTTTTTTATTTATTATCATTATATCATTACTAATTTGTTCTACTTAAAAACAATATCTCAAAATTTTATACGTTGTTCATGGTTTTAAACATTATCTCTAAAGAAAAATATATTATTATTATGTAATTTTGAAAATAATATGTGGAAAGAATTAATGAGTTAGTTATAATATTTGGCGCATATCATATTAGGCTATTAACGCCACATTTATTTATCAATTTATTTTGAAAATAGAACAATTTTTATTTTTCATCAATTTTTTAGGGAATTCTAGGTATATTTTTATCTGTTTAGTTATTGCCAACTGATCAATTTATTGATCAATTAATTGAACTGTGTAAAATCAACTTAAGACTGAAAAACTCACCCACAAAATATATTTTATAGATATTTTGAATTTTTCAAAATTGTATTGACTAGCAAAATGTAATATTTACAAAACTTTTTATTTAAAAGCGATTTTTTTAAAAATGTACTAAAAACTTTTGTATCACATCTTGTTCGCCCGAAGATCTGGTCTCTAAATTTCAATAATGCACATCTAAGCGCGGAAAGATCAACAGGAATTTCAATTTAATAATTTTTTGAAAAAATATATTTTTTATAGGCTATTCCAAACGATTAAACAGAACTAAATGGAACAAGTTGTCATAAGCTGACTTTTTAACGACTGAAGGGGGCTTTAGTAAAACAAAATGATCACAAGCCTCATTTAAACATTAAAAGTTGCTAGTTTTCAAAATCCAGTTTAAAACAAAAAACATAGTTGTTGAAAAATATATTTTATAGGCTATTGCAAAAGTTGGAGGAACTAAATGGAATTTTTGTACGTTTTCATGAGTTGACTTTTTAATTTTTGAAGTGGGCTTTTGCTAAACAAAATGATCAAAAGCTTCATTTAAACGTTAAAAGTAGCTAAAGCTGTTGAAAAATATTTTATTAAATTTATTGTAGCGGGTTTAAAAGAAAATTTTGAATTATTAAGCTTTTAAAGCTTAAAAAAATTGTAATACAAGTCAATAAACTACAGCGCGGAGTAAAATTTGATTTTTAATTTTAACTGTTGTGGTTTCTATGTTTGTTTAAAACTCTGATTGTTTATAGATTAAAGTGTCTAAATTAGGAAATGACTCATAATTATCTTATTTACACAGTTAAGTTTAATATTAACAAATAGTCTCTTACGTCCATGTAATTTGTCAGAATTTCATTACGTTCTCCAGAATACTTCATCTGCAAATTCTTAACTTCAGTTTTGACATCTGACAAAAACCTGCGAGGCGATTGCATTTTGTAAAGAGGCATCCTATGAAAAAGGAAAATATATCAAAAACCGGCATTTTAATTGTTAATTATAATTAAAATAATAACACTTACCTCACTAAATCGGCTGTGGCAAAAGCCACAAACGCCAACAACAAAAAGCAACGCATTTTGTCGTTTATGAAAACTTAATTAAATTACGACTAATATTGACAAAATCAGATCAAATTCTGACTTGTCATATGTCATAAGACCGATGTTGTTTGTTTTTTTATACTACGAATAATATAGTGGGGAGGTTAAAGGAACTTATTTTTAGCCAATCACAGCCTTCGAATGTTTATCGAATTATGTCCCCGCGTTATTTGAATACCATTTGAATATTTGCAAGTACCACTTATAGATTAAAAGGGAATAAGTGTTTATTATCGTGTATAAATTAAAGATAATTGTTTTTCATCGACATATTGACAGTTTTGACTTATCATTCTTCAAATATATTTGCTCAAATGTTACATAAATAGTATTACTACTGATAATTTTCCAAAAAATCGTCGAATCATGTCTGATTTTGATTTTATCTACTAAAATTCACGTACTTATTATTTACATATTGATAAAATGTAACAGATATTTTTTTACAAGCTATTTTAAAGAGGGTTCAAAATACATTTTATTTAAAATCAGTTATTATTTTAAAATAATGAGAATCATATTTTTGAACATTACACATTTTGGACGGTTTCCAAATCCTATTTTCTGACAAAGAAAATAAAAGTTTGGCTGAAAATTACTTAGAATTTAAATACAAATTTGCGTTTATTTGTTTTTTCAACAAGACTCATGTCTAGAAACATCCCAGCAAACATTCAACTAACGGCCGAATGCCGGGAAACTGCTTTTATGCTGGTAAATTACTGGCACCAAAAGTAAGTGCAACGCCAGTATTAATAATGTACTTCACATTTGTATTTCGCATTCCGCCTATACGAAGTACTTTACCAGCATTTTATAAGCACTCTTCTTCACTCATACTTTTTACTTAAAACCATCAGAAATAAATCTTGCAACTAATGCGATTATTTTGCACTTTACCGTTGCTGGGCCGGCAACTGATACATCAATGGGCCAGTAACGGCTACGAGGACACCGGGGTACTGGCCCATTACTTTCAATGCCGGGGAGTATGTGCTTTACCAGTACTGGTCCGTATAAAAATGTTTGCTGGGATCTAGATAAGTCTCTACTAGACTATAGTACGCTCTATTCTTATGTTTGGTTTCGAGATTTCAACAAAGCAAGATCGACAACACTTTTGAATCTTGAATTTTTCTGAATAAATGGAACAATAATAATATGAAACTAATTACCTCATTAAGTAAACTCAGTCGTGAAAAAGCATCCAAATTAATGGATGCGCCTTGTTATTAAAATCTAGCGAGCAAAAAGAATGGAAAATGGTATTCCGAAAACCGCTTGAGGACCAAAGAAAGGAAAATAGTATTCCGAAAATCATCTGATGACCAAAAAAAAGAAAATGGTATCCCGAAAACTATCTGACGACCAAAAATGGTATGCCGAAAACCGCCGGATGACCAAAAATAGGAAAATGGTATCCCAAAAACCATCTGACGACCAAAAATGGTACCCTTAAAACCGCCTGTCAACCAAAAAAAGGAAAAGGTATCGCGAAAAATCGTCTGACAACCAAAAATGATATCCCGAAAACTGCCTGATGATCAAAAAAAAGGAAAATGGTTTCCCAAAAACCATCTGACGACCAAAAATGGTACCCTGAAAACCGTCTGTCGACCAAAAAAAGGAAAAGGTATCCCAAAAAATCGTCTGACAACCAAAAGTGATACCCCGAAAACTGCCTGATGACCAAAAATAGGAAAATGGTATCCAGAAAACCATCTGACGACCCAAAATAGTATTCCGAAAATCACCTGATGACCAAAAAAAGGATAAGGTATCCCGAAAACCATCTAACGACTAAAAATGGTACGCCGAAAACTGCCTGACGACCAAAACAAGGAAAATGGTATCCTGAAAACCATCTGACAACCTAAAATGGTACCCTTAAAACCGCCTGTCAACCAAAAAAAGGAAAAGGTATCGCGAAAAATCGTCTGACAACCAAAAATGATATCCCGAAAACTGCCTAATGACTAAAAAAAGGAAAATGGTATCCCGAAAACCATATGACGACCAAAAACGGTATCCTAAAAACCGCCTGACGACTAAAAAACGGAAAATGGTATCTTGAAAACCGTCTGACGAGTAAAAAAATAAAAACGGTATCCTAAAACCCGTCTAACGAGCAAAAAAAAGTATCTAGATCTTGTTTTGGAGCCCCTCGCAGTATACATGATGATGTCAGGGTTTCTTGGTTATATCTACGAAGCCCTAAGAACTACGTTATGCATTTACATAGATTTTTTAATATAGTTATTACTTCTTAATACATAACTAATAAATATTGGATAGTATATGGATTTTTTGTCGTAATGAGTTTCAATTATTTTTAAGCAAAGACATACGTTATATTTTTATAATGTATTCAACAAAGTTTTTTTCAAACTAATTATGTAAATTAGCTGTTTTTATCGAAGCTGTAGTTCAAAAATTGTTTTTTATATATTAATTTTTCATTTGAGTTTTGAAAAGAACGTCTCTGGTTTATTAAATCAAGATTATTACAGCAATATTATTTTTAACGTTATTAGTCTAGTGTTTTCCGTCAAATCAGTAATTTGTCTATTTATATATTTATTTATACTTCCTTGTTTCGAAATCCTGTTGTGGTCTTACTTCCTGCTGTGTTAAAAAACAGTTTTAAATAGTAGCGCTTCCAAGTGGAGGATTATAGGGGTGCAATTACACCCTCTGCTACTTTATTGTGGCCACCATTCCGATTTGTCTCCAGTTTTTTAAACGTTTAAGCGGAACTAACTGGAATTTTCATTTTTTAAGTTATCATGAGCTTTCCTTTTAAAGTTTGAAAAGGACTTTTGCTAAACAAAATGATCAAAATCCTCATTTAAACGGTAAAAGTTACTAAAGTCTAGATCCGCTTAATCCAAAGAAACAGACTATATATAATTTTTTTTTTTTTATTCGACAAAATTTTATTTTATGGTTTTATAACGTCCAATTTTTGTAAATATTAGAAAAATATTCTCCATACGCATCTGTAAAGCGCAGATTTTCTCTAATGGAAAATGGACGGACGTTGTAATGGTAAAAGCTGAACTGTATAAAAAAATCAATTATAATATGTACTGATAAATATTTTTTGATTAAATTCAGAGTTCGAAACATCAAAATTTGTTGATAAATGCTGATAATTCAAGTATGATTAAATTTAATAAAAAATAAGAATATATTTACAATGTTCAGGTATTTTCGTAATTTAGTTACTTATGTTTCTGTGTTTAAGGGTGACATGAGGGGGGGTCAGTGTTCCCCGGAATCTCCAGGTTAGCTTAAATCTTTTTACCGACCGCCAACATATATAAGGGAGGTATTGTGATCATACTGATTTTGCCATTTCGAAGGATCTCCACGAATTGAGGTCCCTACGTAACGTTTTGACTATTTTTAGCATGATGTCTGTCGGTCTGTGTACACGTGCAGTGCAAATTCAGCTAGGATTTTTATGAAACCTCTTATTTAAGCTTTTGATATCAATGGCACGAGTTGATCAACTTTTGGTAAAAATCGGTTGACTAGAAAAGGGAGTTTACTCGTGTCGATTTTAAGATTTTTGCGAATATTTAGCAACAGAAAAATATTTCGAAAAAATTTATTTAACAAAAGTTGCTATAAAAGAAATAACTAACAACTTTTATGAGACATTTTTTGGTAAAACGAAAAAATTTTCGAAATTTTTTCTAAGCATCTATTTTTTCATACTTATAAGTATGTAACGTTTCCATGGTCATGATAAATAATATCTGTTAGAATATATTAGGCTAAGTTATTTCTACTCTGCTGCTAGAATGTATTTTATACAAGTACTTTATGATGGCGGTCGGTCTTGTGGTCGCCACAGCTGATTTTTCATACTTACATATGTAACGTTTCCGTGGTCATGATAAATAATATCTCTATTAGAAAATATTAGGCCAAGTTATTTCCACTCTGCTGCTAGAGTGTATTTTATACAAGTACTTGTGATGGCGCTCGGTCCTGTGGTGGCCACAGCTGATATTTTTTTGTCGTCAATTCGATCAGACTTTCTATTTTATCATCACCCGGCCCCGCAACATTACGCAACTTTTTTGTCTGAACCTGGCCCCCTAAAATTATGCATCGGCCCTGTTTGTTTCATTAAATAAATTAATTCGGGAGTGTTAAAAATTATTTCCATTATTTTATTTTTACATAATCACTTAAAATTTATTCCAAAACAGCCAAAAATACCTTATTAATAAAATAAATACTTTAATTGGTTACTTAAAATTTGTTGGCACACAGCAACGATGGCTATTTGCGCCTAGCAGAGACCTTTTATGTACATATTAATTTAGAATAAATACAATAAAGTAAAATTTTATACACGTGAAAATAAAATTACACGGATAAACACAAATAAATAAGAATAAACTGTTCAAATTAGTGTCAGAAATCCCGGAACCGGTTAAATAACCGGTTCTGGGTTTACCTGGTTTCGAACCTGGAACCGGTTAACTCTAAATTACTGGCTTTGGTTCCCAGCACTAATTAGAACACAGGGCGATGGTAAAAGACTGTGAAGGAGCCAGTTAAACATCCTCAAATACCTGGCATTTTCGATTTATACAGTTTTCCTAAAAAGGCTTCCAGATTTTGTTCGTTCAGGCGTTAGAATGCAGTATTGTTCTTATGGGAAATGGGAGAAGTGTTGCCAAATGATATAAAAGTGTCAAATATATCGATGAACCCAAAATATTACGCGAAATTTTATGTTTTTGTTGTTAATTCATTGAAACTCAATGGAAAAGTATCGGTGACTTGTAAGATTTAAAAAAATCACGTAACGCTGAACAAAAATAAATAAGCATTTGTAGAATACCTTTACATATGAGTGCGTTTTACAGCCGGCAACGTTGCCAAGAGAGACCGGGATAGCGCTATTGGGAGAATCCATTAGAGAGTGTGAGAGAGAACTAGTCCATTCTAACGTTTGAACGGTTTGTATTATGAAAAGACGGCGGTTGTCGGCCCCTCCTCAGGCAGATTCCAGGCGCGCTCCTTGGATGGATTGCTGTAGGGTTGAGAGGAATGAAAGACAGTGCTGGAAACTAACTCTTTATTGCCATTTCCCACTCGAGTGAAATAATGATCGTGAACACAGTTAATTTTTGTACAGCTGGTCAGTATTACTATTTCAACAAGGGTATAATGCTTAAATATATTGTTATTTGTTAACATTTGTTAAAATATCTGTAGTTCAATAATTGGCAGTCAGCAAATACTCCAAACTCACACCTTTTTTATTGATTTTATTTTGTATAAAAAAAAAGCAATCACAAAATACGCCATTATTCTGATATGAATACACACAGACCGAAAAACTGTGATTGTGTACTAAAAACTTGTGTAATTCGTAAAACGGTGTGGTAATGGCGCATCGACGGCGCAAACAGTTTGAACTAAATAGTGATTTTGGTAATGGCAGAGAGAACGCTCCACATTTGTTGACCACATTTTACGATTAACAGAAAACTTGAACTTTCTAAGCGTCGCCGCACCGACCACTTGACCGCGTGAGTAGTAAAGCGATCGGCCAGCGACGCGGGTTAATAGTTATCATACTATCTTACATACATTAAGTGATAGGCATTCACAACACGAAAAAAGGGACAGTGAATCGAGTCTAAAATGAAAAATAAGTAACCGTTATTGTACCACGAAAAAACTCTAGCTATTTGTTACATCGAGATAAAATAATTTTAAGTACAGGACTTAGCACCACACGGTCAAATACAAATACAACCTACGTACTAACACTCTAACAATCTAAACTCTAACTAATTGTCAAACTCCCTACAGTAACGTGAGAACCAATGCGGAAACCAGCACCAGCGGTCTCCACACTCAGGAATGTCGTCAAACTGATAATACTTCACTAACGTTAAATGCGATTCTTAAAAAATAAAACGAGGTGTGGTGCTCTGTCGATGAGATTTACAGGATGAAAACCCAAGTGCTACGCCTCGAGTAAATCACCCTGTTCATTAACTTTGTCGGTTAAAGGGAGTTTTATTTTAATTTAGAGAGATTGGCGAGATTAGGCGGCAACTTTGGCCTCTTCACCGTTTGATTCTGTCTCGGGCTTGTCCTCGAGTTTCGCCTTTTTTTCGGGTGATACACCCTCGGCTGGGGTTCCGTCAGTGGCATCGCCACCACCTGTGGATTTCCTCTTGATCGGACAGGCCTCCACCGAATCTACGGAGTCACCATTCTCTCCATCTTTACTGTCTTCGTCTTCTACTTTGTCCCCGTTCTCTTTGTGTTTGGTTTCACCGTTCTCTGATGCCTTCGAGTCTTCATCCGCGGCCTCGACCTTCTCTACCTCTTTTTCTGGGGTAGCAACTGTCTCTCTGTAATTATTATCATTATATCAATTTTATTGTCAAATAACACTTGTAGATATGGGTAAAAAAAAAAACAAAAAACGTTTATCTTAATCTCAAGTAGAACAAATAAACGATCCTTGGGAAAAAATCAAAGAATTTGTCCGTCATTTCAACTTGCGCACATCGCCGGCTTATTTACAAACAATTTATTCATGCGCAAATCTGTGTCGGTGAAAGCGAGATGTTTTTATAAATACAAGTTCCATTGATTAAGAACACGTAAATAAACTAACTACGTACGAAAAACGCCGGTAATTTTCCAAAGTGCAATGCCGGTAAAAATAACACTAGTACTCTAACCAATTAAGATAAAAACGGTGATAGTACACTTAGCGACATTCTCGATTAAATGTTTAAAATGTACCGGTGTGGAATTGAGAAATTAGAGACAAAGAAAAGAAGCATGCTTGACCGGTTAGCGGTCATTATTCTCGTAACCGTTAAAAGCCAGCAGCCAGCCATCTTGTATGTTGAGATGCCGCCAAAATAATATCCAGATAATTTGCAATATTTCATCGAAATTACATGCAAAACTAACGTAAACTTCACTTACTTCTTGTCTACTGCGCTATCTGCCATCTTTTTAGTAATAATTTACTATTTTTTCGGTGTAAAACCACAAAAAATCTCTAATGAGAATCGGAGCACAAGTTACTCAGTCGAACGGCGCGAATAAATGAAGGAGACGCGTGGAATAGAAAAGGAAGGGAAAGAGGAAATAGCTGCGCGTGTCCTGGTTTCCTCATCCCCCCCTCCATGAGCGTAGAACGCGTAGAGAACAAAGGGAGCTCAAACATCTGCCTCTAGAATTTTCCATAACATTTGTCGATCGGACAGGGTTCGGCGGGTTGTTGTTTGCCCTTCATGCAAGGGATACGCAACGCGCTCCTGTTGATCAAAGGCAATCGCGCGCTTTTGTATCTTATCTTATTGGAATACCCACTTCATATTCAAAAGAAACTTGTTCAGATAACCATTATTTAGATACAATCAATGTATTGAATTACTCCTAACAAAGTTTCGATTGTTTGAAAACAATTTACGGAAATATCTTTTGATTTTGTGCGTAATAATCGATCGTGGTGAAGGTTGCCCCTCGGTCGTCCGGCGCCCATGGCTTGTCTATCTCCCCTCGCCCCGAACCAGATCGACTAGTCTATCATAATTTATACCGGTGAACCATATACAAACGAATTTAAAAACTTAAAATTTAGAAATTGCCGAGTAAAAGTTAACAATGGGAATTAGTTAATCTGAAATGGAATAACATTATCTCGGTCGTTGGCGAATGTTAATGATTTTCAGGCGAGGAGATGCGTTCCTGTGTCCGCTTGTTTAAAGGGAACGACCTTTACATGAGAAAACAGGTCATACAACATGCAATCAAAGGAATTCTCTTCTCGCCAAAGTATATTATCACGTTGTCTAGAGATGATTGTCTAGAAATGCCGTTTATTCGTGATCTACCGATCCCCGTTCGCTCTAACATGAACTTTCATCTCCGCGATCAGGTACAGATCGCATTTTGGAGTTTTATATTTAGAACAAAATAGCGATTTTAATTTTAAATTAACGGTCTGTAAAAGCGTAATGGAAAATTCCGTTTCGCGTGAAGACTTTCTGAAAAGTTTCAGTATAGTTTTTATCCGTCCTTTAGACGCTATTAATATATTATGGATATACAATTTATGTTTGGTGAAACGCTGATACTTCACCCTTAACTAGATTGATTTTTAGCCCTTCGAGGGCACTTTACGGCACGTTCACCGCCACTCGCAACCCGCGCCTGCCTTTACCCCGAACAATTCATCACACCGTATCTATGAAAATATGTTTTCATCTATTTAATAATGAATACAGTTCGATTGCGTGCAATTATGTTTACGGAGGCATGATTAATTTATTCCTTATTGTTGTACACGTGGAGCGGTCATTTCTTGGCCCTTCAAGGGACGACCTATTGACCGGCCGATCAAAGGAATCATCGCTCATTGCACAGAGTGCCTTAATTAATTAATCCTCGGTTATATTTAGATATAGTCTTATTATAAAAATAAATATCTAAATATTGGTTGGAGTAGGCGGTAATATTAGTTTAGTACCTCGACACTTGTTAGCGCGCTGCGAGTTTTGAATATGGCGCCGTTGCTATTGGTTGCGGTGTTGTCGGGTGAGATGGAGCCAGGTGTAACGTTGACAACGCTTAAGAAGAATGCGGCATTGCAGCTGCAATGCATATGTCATTTTTAATGCGTTTTTGTGTTTTTCTTGTTGTTTAATTGTGTCGAAGATGATGTGTGCAGGGTTTCTGGACACGTATCTTGGAAGTCCTACTCGAGACCGCTAAGTAAGTTGCGGAGTTTTGAATGTCCCTGGCAGCACCGGTCGGGGAAATAAGACATCTCTCGTATATTTTTTGAAGTATGTAATTGACTTGCTTGTGTCTCTTCCGTACTTTCCATGGTAAAATCTGGGTTGTTGGAAGCCATCTTATCGTTTTCTATTTGTCGGGCTTCTGAATATCGGGCTGTTGTTTGTGTTTTGTGGTCGAATTTGTTGGTGCGAGAGTGTTCTCGAAGTGCGAGAGCGTGTGCCGTTGGAGGAATGAGAGCGAAATGTGGCCGCAGATAGTGGTATCGTGTTGACAGATAGACAGGACAGGGATAGACCCGTGACATTTGTGTCATCCGCGGTCCGCGATCTCTCTGCAGTGCCTGAATACGGAATACGATCACGGTAAACGGTAACGATAGCGTAAGGTGCCGAGCGCTAGCGGTACGGTCGGGTGCTGGGTGCTAGGTGCTAGGGTCTAGGCATATCTAAGCAGATCGAGGACGTGAGGTAGCAGCATTCACCTGGAGCCCTGGAAGGTTTCAAAGTTAAGACCATGGGCAACAATGCCGCTACGGCGAACAAGAAGGTCGACGCTGCCGAGAGCGTCAAGGAATTCCTCGATCAAGCCAAGGAGGAATTCGAAGAAAAATGGAAGAAGAACCCGACCAACACAGCCGGTCTCGATGATTTTGAACGGATCAAAACATTGGGTACAGGTTCATTCGGGCGAGTCATGATCGTACAACACAAACCTACCAAGGAATACTACGCCATGAAGATTCTCGACAAGCAGAAGGTTGTTAAATTGAAACAAGTTGAACACACACTCAATGAGAAGCGTATCCTGCAAGCCATCAGCTTCCCGTTCCTCGTTTCATTGAAATTCCACTTCAAGGACAACAGCAATTTGTATATGGTGCTCGAGTACGTTCCCGGTGGTGAGATGTTCTCTCATTTACGCAAAGTCGGAAGGTTTAGCGAGCCGCATTCTCGTTTCTATGCAGCGCAGATCGTGTTGGCATTCGAGTACCTACATTACCTCGATTTGATATACAGAGATCTGAAACCGGAGAATTTACTGATCGATTCGCAGGGATACTTGAAGGTTACAGACTTTGGGTTTGCCAAACGCGTGAAAGGTCGCACTTGGACTTTGTGTGGAACGCCTGAATATCTAGCACCCGAGATAATCCTTTCGAAAGGTTATAACAAAGCTGTAGATTGGTGGGCGTTGGGTGTTCTTGTTTATGAAATGGCAGCTGGTTACCCTCCATTCTTCGCCGATCAACCAATACAGATTTACGAGAAAATTGTTTCTGGAAAAGTGAGATTTCCTTCTCACTTCGGATCAGATCTGAAAGACCTGCTTCGTAATCTCCTGCAAGTTGATTTGACGAAGCGCTACGGAAATCTGAAAGCGGGGGTGAATGATATCAAAGGTCATAAGTGGTTTAGCAGCACGGATTGGATTGCAGTGTTCCAAAAGAAGATCGAAGCACCGTTTATACCTCGTTGCAAAGGTCCAGGAGATACATCTAACTTTGACGATTACGAAGAGGAAGCTCTAAGGATTTCTAGCACGGAAAAATGCGCTAAGGAGTTTGCCGAGTTCTGAGTGGTCACTGTTGTGTACGCGAGTATCGCTTGCTCCCATGTGCACTGCCTTAGGGCGATCTGAGACACACAATCACAGTGTAAGTAATCAACCAAAAAAATAAAATAAACCAACAAGTAGAAGCCTTCGCCCAGAATATGAAAGCTCAGTGTAGCTTCAAGTAGACAAGCATCAGACGTCATCGATCATTTTACATCAGAGGTCAGTTTCAGGCACCAGTTCATCATACTCACCATCGTTCACCTCACTGTCAACACACAGACACCCACACTCAACACTCACACACCTATCAATATTATAAATATGTTTCCGTTCAAACCTGACATCAGTTAAAACTACAATTTACTACGTAAAACTAGATTTAATGCCTTTCATTAATAACTATTAACTGAACCTAACTTTTAAGATAATATTAGTATTTATTTGACATTGAAATTAGATGGCCCGATTTAAATTTTGACTATTGAACGATTGAATTTCTAGTACAAAATTGTTTTTATTTAATTTAAATACAGTAGGACATACATATGTCAGAGTCGATGGTTCAAAAAAAAAAAAAATTCAATACATTTTTTGTCTCTTTTGTAAAAACGACGAAATTTTGATTTCAACAGTTTGCACCTGTAATTGTATGTCATGTTGGTATTTAAATATGTTAATTAATATGTCAAACCAATTTGACATGATCATAACCAATAAATCTGAAGTCTGTTTTACAGTGTAAGCAATTTTTTTAAATGACATTTTAAGTCATAATACACTATAAAAAATCACCCGTATGATTTCAAATAACCCGTACAAAAAAGTACAGTTCACTTTTGTAAGAACAAACTAGATCTGGTTATTTTGGTTACTTATATAGTGTGTTCCTGACTTTAAATGTCAATTCAAAATATTTCTTACGCTGTAAAACTGACTTTCGGATGATAGGTTATGCTTATTATAATTAAGATATCATTTTTCATTATGACATACGTCAAATTGATCGGCATTTTAAAAATGTGACATTTTTTAATACCAACATGACATACAGTTTCAAAGATGCAAACTATTGAAAACAAAATTTCCTCTTAGTTTGTTTTTACAAAAGTGAACTGCTTATATTTCTGAAACAGGGTAGGGAAATCGACAAAAATAATAATAGAGAGATGGAATTCAACTATTGTTATATACACGTTAAACACAAGGCCGCTAGCTCAGATAAAGTTAACGAGATTAGCAGGGGATTCCATATAAATACACCCTAAAGTGACTTTACGTATCATATTTGTTTGTTTTGACTAGTTGATACTAGTTTTAAAGGCAATGAAACTAGTTTTAGGTAGTAAATTTTAATTTTAAGTGATTTTGGGTTTTAATGTTAACATATATACATATATCAATGAATCAATCAGTATAGTTTATATAGTATATGCTATGTCTCGCGCTTAGTGCCCTAAACGCTCTACCTGTAAATGTCTGTCAGTCCCTCGCCCCCCCTTTCTCCAAAGTTTCCGTGTCTCGATGTTAAGTTAAGGTTGGATACTGCTTTTGCTGTTACGCAGCTCGTATGTAAATAATTGGAATTAATTTATTTTATAAAATAATAAAAATAGCACAAACTGTATATACCTATATAATCAAGCTAATTATTTTGCTTGTTGTCAAAAAAATGTGTTTTTTGATATAAAATTTTCGTGTGAGTATCCAATCTTACAACCCCCTCGGAGAAGTGTCATATTTATTATGACCTGTTTTTTCTCGCACACAGGGTTATTTCTATTGTTGACGGCTACTCGTGACGTCTTCCACGGTTAATTTAAGAACAAGTCCATACATTTTACAGCCGTACAACATTTACAATTTTACAGACACAGAAAATAAAAGGAACAGCGTTTAAAATGATTTTTATTTCATTTTTTTAACGTGTTTCTTAGAGCTAGCGCTGACCGGTTTTTATACCGTGCGTTTTTTTAGCCGCACTGATAAAACAATCTGTGGTTCTCGCATATTGTATACAATGTTCTATCCAGTGGCGGCTCGTGACTTTTTGGGACTCGGAGCTGCAAATTATAATACAAGGATAGGGATGGGAACGATATATCGATATATCGAAAATATCGATACTTTAGAAAAATATATCGATATTTTTATATCGATTTTTGAAATGCGATATATCGCGCAAAATATCGATATTCGCACAAAATATCGGTATTCTTGTATATTTTTTACATTTAAATATATGCTGTTCACTTTTGTAGAAAAAAGCTATAGGCTATTCCAAACGTTTAGGCGGAACTAATTTTTGAAATCTAGTAATTTTTATCAATTAATTCGGACTTTTGGTCATTTTGTTTGGGCTTCGAAAATCATGCTCACATTGCAAATTCTAGATTAAATTGATTGTCATTATAAAATTTTCTTTTCATTACATTTTAGTTTTTTGTCATTCTTAATAAAAATTTCCCATTTATTAATTTTTTTGTCTTCAAAATATGAAAAAATGTATAAAAATATTTGACATATGTCATTCGTTTCCACGGTTTCACTGTTAGAATTTTAATTTTTCACATACCAAACCTGAAACATGAAATAACCCAAGCAAGGTCCCTTTTCGTGACAGCCTAAAATAACGAAATTTCCATTTAGTTCCGCGTTAATCCAGCGTTAATCGTTTGGAATAGCCTGTAAGACGAAATTTTTATTTCAATAATTTGCACCTTTGAAATTGACATGTTGGTATTAAAAAATTATAAAAAATGTCACTTTCTTAATAATGATCATAACCAATAAATCTAAAGTCGGTTTTACAGTGTAAGGAATATTTTTAATTGATATTTAAAGACCGTAATACACTATAAAAGTAACCAAAAAATCTGGTTTGTCCTTACAAAAGTGAACAGCATATATATATTTAATTAAGAGAGCTGTTAACAAGGATAATATTAGAAAGTTGGTTGGTATCTGGGTGAGTACCAACTGTAAGTGATTGTCTGTCAATTGGCGACTTCTTTTCCCGCCAAGCCAACCAAAAAATATGTAATTTATATATCTTACATGTTACGTGTTAGTTATTTCGATATATCGAAAATATCGATATTTTTACTTCGATATATATCGAATATCGATATCACACTTACGATGTATCGAATCGCGCTTAAATCGATATTCAAAAATAAATTCCCATCCCTATACAAGGATAGGTTTAAGTGTTTAACCACGACATTTTATCATATAAGACTCTGTTTTTGCACTTTCCGAAATATTTAAATTTGGTGTGTGTCGCCCCAATTTTTTAATATCAATTTTTTCTTCTAACGTTCGTCTGTTAAATGGAATTTCCAAAAATGATTTGACAGTATTCATTTTTTAAACCTATTGTTTTATAATCTAAAATACGAAACGTATTTGTTAAGCTAAGATACTTATATAAATTTAAAAGAAAAAGTTAGAAAATACTAATTATTAATACCTACCTAAACAATCAATTTTTAGATAATATAGGTATAGCGATTTCGTTACGACTTAAATAAATACATTCAATAATTTCATAGTACTGTGATCAGTGTTATTGTGACGCTGAAAGCATTCTAGCTCCGATCCCCACCAGTTTATCACTACTGCCTATGCACCGCTACCCCTTTACAAGCCTACATTTGCACTTTCCTTGGCATAACAAATGCTAAAACGAGATTAAACGAAGAACGGCTAAAACAACTCGACAGTCCATACTGATTGTATACGTTTTATTTAATGCGGTTAAAAAACAACCGCTTGGATATAAACCGGTCGTTCGTTTGCGCTAGCTCATATTGCTATGTGTGTGTATTTTAGTTTACTATTGGTGGTAAACCATTTAGCCCTTCCGAAGTTGCCTTCTTAAAATCTTGTGATCTGAAATTCTTTCGGAACACGCAAAAAAACCTTTGATAAAATAATTTAATCAGGTATTAAAATTAATTCGCCTGATTAAGTTACTGATAAAGTAGATTAAACCCTAAAATCTTACAGAATTAAAACTGTTTTAGGCTTTAGACAAAAATATCAACAAGCTTAGTTAGATGATAAAACATTTATTAGATGGGTGCTGTAACTCTGTGGTAGAATGCTTTTTCCACGAGATCAGGCCGGTTAAGTCATCATATATCCGTCAAATAATGACGTAAAACCAATAGGGGAAACTTTTTAAGATCGCAGCGCCATATGCGGCAAAGCTGGAACACTCGAAAGTGACATTAAACTGTTATTCGTGTATTTGTTTACATGGTGAAAAGGAACAGTTGTATTTTTCCTGTTTTCCGAGCTTTTTTTTATTTAAAGGTAATCTACGATTTACAAGATATGTAATAATATAGTATTCTAAAGAAATTTTTAGTTTTTCATTGTATTTTTAATTCTTTTTGACTGTCTGTCAATATAATAGCAACAAAAATATGGTAAATATATTAGTAAAAATTAATATCTCTGCCTGAAAAAGTAGAAGGGCCTTTTAATATATCAACTGATGAATTAGGCTAATTTTGCGTGGGGTAAGTGCTTTTTTCAGTCTTTTCTTGGACGTAAAAAATCACTTTCCATAACAACGAACAAACGTGCATGCATTGGTTTGGATTTTTGCCAATTTTTAGTTTTTGGGTCCATAAAAACCTACAATCCACTTTCTCTCTGCCTCCAAACGTCGTTTCAATTGATATTTTTTTCGATTTAGGTAAATTATGGAATGTTTAAGAGGGATTCTTCCTTAATCACAATTTACATTGCAGCACACAATAAAATTGATTGTTTTTTTTCATGATTCACAAAAATAAAACACAAACAACAAAAAAATACGTATTTGTCCACTGAACAAAACAAATAATGTCACTTTCGTATCTTCCGCAAATTGCCACCAGATGTCAGGGCGCTTAGAGAGTTTCCCCTATGGTTACCGTACTTATATAGTGCCAGAAGTCAAGATATAGAAATTACCTTCAATGCCACATAGTAGTGGACCTATTATTGTTTATTGATATAACCATCTCATATAGTTAAATTTGTTGTTAGCCAAATTAGAAGTTGTATATCTGTGTGAAAAGCCTGAGCAGTGGTGGGGTTAGTATTTTTTTGCGTGTTCCATTATTTCCCCTGTGTGTGAGGTTTGGTAATGTGCATATAGAATTAAAATTTGAATCTTACCATATTTATAAATGAACCCTCGCCTCAGAAATCATATCTGTAATAATTTTTAGTGTAAGTATTTTAGTAATGGTAATTCAATGAACATTTGTTGTTTATTTTTTTGTCAATTGTTTTTAAACACTAAATTTTTTTCGTTGTTAAGTTCATTGTTGTTATCATTAATATTTGTTATTTATTGACGTAACTTAAATGTCGCTTTGTTAATTATAAAGAAAAATGTGCAAAATTTTAAATAATTCACTACCTAGTTTTTATAATTTCAAGTTTATTTATTCTATCATAAAGTAACTAGATATTGGAAACGACAAAAATTGACTGCTCGTGAATAGCTTGCGAACTGCTTGTGAATAATTCGCGAACTGCTCGTGAATGGCTCGCGAACTGCTCGTGAATAGCTTCGCAAAATACTCACGAATAGTTCGTGAACTGATAGTTTTCGAACTGCTCGTGAATAACACGCGAACTGTTATGACTGCTAAAAAAAAAATAATAATGTCACACAGAACATTTGTACAAAATTAAATTGTGCGTTCCAAATTATCTAGTTACTTTATTATAAAATAGAGATTATTTTTTAAAAAATATTTTTAATTATTTAAAAATTTAGCGACATTTTCCTATTATACGTATATTTCCTTAATATTTTGAAACACCATACATGTACCATATTATTATTTATTCAAAGTTCATGTGGATTTATGAAAAAAAATATGTATTTTTCAAATCCATTCATTAATTTACAATGCTTGCCAAGACGTTAAAAATTTGATATTATCCGGCTATAGTGATTTTTTCGTTCAAAACGAAGTAAAACTTATAGAACCAAACATAAGCACAACCCGTTATTACGACATGTTCAATTACAGCGTATTTCATCGTAATACTAATTTTTTCATTATAATCGACTAATATAACAATCGGTTCAAGATAAGTATGAAGTGACGTCACAATTAAGAAATATGTTGTGTTGTTATTTGTTTACAAATGTCAAACAAATTAGGTTATAGCCAATCACTTCTAAAAAGAGATTGAAAACCTACATTCTCTAAGAATTAAAGCTCCAACTGGTTCCAACTGGTGTGTCGCGAAATTTATGGTTTAAATTATACTATGTATATAATAGAAACAGAGAACTTACCTTATCTGTCCCAATACGCCCGTCTAAGCCTTTGGAACATATTTTTTATGTTAATATATTATTCAATATCGTACAAATCTAAATAAAATTTTCAGTTTAAAAAAAATCAGTGTAATGACAGAGATGTTTATACATTTTTATTGTCTTAATATTTGATACAATTCAAAATAAAATGTAAGCTGAACCTTAGTCGTCCATGTATTAAACAGAAAAACGACGGGAAATGCTGTTTAAAAAGATGTAGCAACGTAGAAAAGGCTACTAACATGTGTAAGCCAAATGTAACAACTCAGTAATGTTTGCTTGTTAGTTATATTGCATTTTAACATTGGCAATTAAATTAACAACGTGTGACGTCATTTTATTGTTATCTTGAATAGAGTTTGAACTCTCTATCTTTGAATAGAGTTAGATGTTGAACAAAACTTAAAATGAGGATCTATAGTTCTCAATGATGATAATAAGCGAAGACTAAGGTCCGGTTTTTCCACCTTCAGATAAAGTTCCAGGTAACTATCTGACAGATAAGGTTATTTGTAACTTCATCTGCTGAGTAAATGTCATCCCTTCTTTCTATACAAATGTATCTATCGGATAGTTATCTAACAGATAATGAGACTGACTTATTGGATTCACTGACTGGTATTGACATTTATTCAGCAGATGAAGTTATAAATAACCTTATCTGTCAGATAGTTACCTGGAACTTTATCTGAAGGTGGAAAAACCGGACCTTAGTCTTCGCTTGGAAGTCCCAGTCGTGGAAAGACTGGGCCTAAGTGTAACTAGAAATTTTTAAAATTACTTGTGAACGGGGGGAAGAAATCTTAAAAATTACTTGAGGTTGGGGGTGTGGAAAAATAACAAATCCGAATCACGAGAACGTGGAGAAAAATCCTAAAAATCGATTGAAGGGGGAGGGGATAAATTCCGAAAATCGCTTGAGAACGGGGGGAAGAAATTCTAAAAATCACGATTAAGGACGGGGGAGGAGAGAAAATTCTAAAATCACTTAAGAACGGGGGGAAGAAACCCTTAGAATCACGATTGAGGACGAGAAGAGGGGAGAAATTCCGAAAATCACTTGATAATGGGGGGAAGAAATCAAAAAAATCGATTGATGACCGCGAGATAAATTCCTTTGAGAATAGCGGAAGAACTCTTAAAAATCAATTGATTGATGACGGGGGAGGGGAGAAATTCCGAAAACGGGAACGGGGGGAAGAAATCCAAAAAATCGATTGATGGCCTGGTGATAAATTCCGAAAATCACTGAGGACCGGGGGGGGGTAGTAATTCAAAAAATCACTAGACGAAGGGGCAGAAATTCCGTGAAACTTATTATGGAGGCGGATATGGCCCTTAGCTGGACACCGATGGTAAAAATATATAATCATAAAGGCGTTAGTTGAATTTTTATAGGTATATATCTTAAAATCGATGCAAATTGGCCCAAACTTATTTTTTGGAAAAATTTAATAAATGAGCCCATTATAATAATAATTTTTTCGAGACGTCGTAAAGACAAGGCAGGAGTGGGATATAAATAATTTGTCCTATAAAACGTCGAAAAACGAGTCCTATAACGGGGTGTGCTTGTATACTCAAAAACATTTAAGATCTGATTTTGTGTTATATTTATTTTATTTTAATAAAATTTTAGTTATGTTGAATTTATTCTATAGCCGTTGCCAGGTCCGTACTGGTAGATATTTTCATAACATTCTTAAAAAAACACCAGTACAGTTCTGTATTTTTAATCTAATTATGTTATGGGTTGGAATTTTATAGAAAAAAAAGGTGTCGGTTTTATTTTTGGGTACCATTTGGTCACTAACATCTGCCATATTTAAATATAAGTTTAAATTAGAAACGAAAAAATAAAAATTTTGTAATTTTTATTTTTTTCGTAAAATAGTAAAAATCGAGAACTCTTAAAGCAATGGTATGTTAAACTTAATATGATCTCATCCTTAAATGAAAATTTGCCATTAAAAAAGAATTATTATTCATTTTTGGATTATGTCAGATTTATTTTTTTTAAATTCTGATCATTCCATTGCATTTTAAGAACAGGGTATATAGAAAATAGATAAAGGATATAGAGAATGAATGAAGAAAATGTACGAGAAAATTGTAAACACAAGAAAATTTGCATAATTTTGATTATTTGTTTTTTTTTTTTTTTTTTTATTTTTAATTTACAATCTACTTCATTGCGAGTATTAAGTAAATGAGATAAAAGTAGTCGGCATGTAAGGGAGACATCCAGTGACGTTTCTCCTTATATATCACCGTCTTCAGTGTTGCGGTAGGTCGTTTGGCCAAAGTCTCTTTAACCTTCTGTTGTCGAGGTCATTTATTAAACTACCCACAAGTTCATTTTCATGTCCAATGAGTCTGTCATTGTATTTGTTGGCAACTTTATGAATTCCTTCCGTGATGAAATGGATTTTGAGGTCTTCATGGATCATTCTATTTGAGACGTACCAAGGTGCATTCACTAAAGCTCGAAGCGTTTTTGATTGGAATCGCTGTATTATTTTTAATCTAGTCGGCTTGGCACAAGTCCATACGACCATATGGGCTTGAGTATGGTCTTATAAAGCAAAATTTTATTTGAAACTGCTAATTTTGATTTCCTACCAAGAAGCCAGTACATTTGGCGAAATTTTAGGTCTAACTGTTTACGTTTGGCTTGTATGTGTTTACTCCAGGTCAATCGTTGGTCCAAATGCAATCCAAGGTATTTCACTTCAGTTTTTATGGGAACTGGAATATCGTTGATTGTTACTTGTGGGCAAGTACTGAGTCTGGTTGTAAACGTGACTTGGACAGATTTTGGGTTTACTTTAGTTCTCCATTTATTGTACCAATCGTTTATAAGGTTTAAATGTCTTTGAAGATTTGCAGAAGATTCGTTAGGATCATCGTTTGTTGATAGTAGAGCAACGTCATCAGCAAATGCAGCTATCATAGTGTTGTCTGTCTCAGGTATATCTGCAGTATACAGTAGGTAAAGGAGTGGCCCAAGTACACTACCTTGGGGAACACCAGATGTTATGGTATAGTAAATTGATAGGGCATCATTATATTTAACTGAAAAGTTTCTATCTGTCAAGTAGGACTTAAAAAGAAAGTAATAATTGCTGGATAGGAGATTTTTTAGTTTATAAAGCAGACCTGTATGCCACACTTTATAAAATGCTTGCGAAACGTCAAGAAATACGGCAGCACAATATTTCTTCTCTTCAAGGCTCTTGGCTATTTGATTTACTATTCTATGGGCTTGCTGAATCGTTGATAATTTTTTTCGAAATCCAAACTGATGATTGTTGATTATTTGTAAAGTTTTGGAATAGAAGTGCTAGGACGCCATGTTGATTTTCTGAACTTATCTACGCTATACGTCTTTACAATATAGGCCGTTCATTTTCAAAACAACACAATGAGTCATCAAATCGACGCAACTATTTAACCAGTGGTGGTCCCAAACAAGGTACCAAACAAACAGCTGACTAATAAAGTAATAAGGAATACACCACGCCACTGATTTACGTGCACATAGACGCAGTAAGCTCTCAGTCAAAAACTCGTTTCTGCGCAGTGTGTTGTTTCGAAAATGGACGGCCTATAGGTGGGATAGTATACTTAAGGGGTCTATTCTGTAACTTTTCGACAGGACACTAAAAGAAATGTCGAAAATCTTACATAATACCCCCCCCCAGACAAATATTCTTAGGATATATTTAATTAGTCAAAATTCGTCCGTTATCTAATCTTTCAAAATTTTGGTGCGAGATTTTTTTTTATAAAAAGATTAAGTAAAAAATTATTGAGGCGTTTGAATTTCCCCCTTTGAATCCCATTAATATTAAAGGTTGGTTCTCACCAAGGCCTGCATGTGGAGAAATTTATTAATGAAAAAAAAAATCGTTTTTTATTCATCCCAAGTCGAAAATATGCTTCAATAATTATTTTGCAGATATGTCAACGCCATCACTAATAACATATTGCATACATTTTCAATAGCTTGTGGTTATTTTTTTGCTTACCTATATGCAGAGCCGTAGTACGGGGGGGGGGGGGAGGGGGCAGGCCCCGGGCGCACTAAGGAAAGGGGCGCTGACGCCTTTTGTAGGGGGCGCAAATTATGGGTGAGGACCTTTTTTTTGCTCATCTCTTGGATTTTGAGAGGTGAGGACTTTTTTTTACTCATCACTTGGATTTTGAGAGGTGAAGACCTTTTTTTTGCTCATCACTTGGATTTTAAGAGGTGAGGACCTTTTTTTTTGCTCATCACTTGGATTTTAAGAGGTGAGGACCTTTTTTTGCTCATCACTTGGATTTTGAGAGGAGGACCTTTTTTTTGCTCATCACTTGGATTTTGAGAGGAGGACCTTTTTTTTATTTGCCAAGGGCGCCATAAACATTGCTACGGCTCTGCTACTAGCGCAAGTTATCTTTACTACGGCTCTGCCTATCAGACCAGTTCTGTAACTCAGTTACTATAATCTTTGTAACTAAATTTGTCACTATGAGCAAGGTCATCATGAATGAAAGTCATTATACTTTTTATAATATTTTATCTTGTAGTAACGTTACTAAACAGTAAATTTTTACAGAATTGATCTGTATATGTACAAAAGTTGCAATAAAATGTATTTTCTGATAAAAAAAAATCTGAATTTTTTTTAAAATGCAAATTTAATATACAAATAATGTAGAAAAAGATTCGCGCGCTTGGTCAAATGTGTACAGCTATGGTACAAACATTGTAAGATGAAAATTACTAATACGAAAACGTTCAAACGACTTTCTGTGTTTTTAAACTTGATTTTAGGATGTGAAGGTTGTTTTATGTGCACCCATAAATGGCGTACCCCTCCCGAAAATTTGAAAAGTACTAAAATTACAATTACATTTCAAAACTCCCTTTTCAATACGTATAAATTCCGATGTTATGATCCCCCCTCCCGAAATATTTTTCTGCGTACGCCACTGGTACCCATTATGCAGTAAACGAGAAATTTTTGTCCGAATTTGTTATTTAAGTTGGACAGGTGTGTTTTAAAGAAATTTTTGAGTGTGTATTTTCTCGTACATTTGTTATTCGAAGTAAAGAGTTCTTTAAGCGATTTGGCAGGCTTATCTGCGTTTCAGAAATAACCATTTACATATTACCCGCACTGTCATATTGTCCAGAATGTATGCTTTAGACCTGCTCGTACAAATGAGTTCCCTAGATCTGTACATTACCCATATCATCCGAAAAAAAAAAATTGAAATTTTAATATATGTATTGACAATAGATCATTTTTGGGTAAAATGGGTAAAAACAAATTTGATTCATTTTCGAATCACGCCTGGTGTCTACTTTTTTGTAGATGAGAATAGAATAAAAAATGCTTGGCAATCCTAACTCAAAAATGGTAAAAATCTAAATATTTTATTTTGTCCCACAGAATTTTGATGCATATATTAAAATTTTTGAAAGTTTTTTTTACTCATTTGTACGTGTCTTAGGCTTTTAGCCTTAGTTTTTTTTTTAAATTTATGTCATTCATTTTAGGAAAGAATCTCTTGATAGTAAAAATCACTCCTTGTCATTTGAGAAAAAATTATCATTGAAAAAATATTAATATTTGTGCTTTAAAAAAAAATTGTTTCTTAAAATAGCTTTTATTATTATTAGTAAATTTTGTAGTCAAAACAATCCCAGTAAGATTTACACAGCTAAAAAACAAAATAGTTTTACACAACTAAAAATTTGGTACCACAAAAAATTTGTTTTGAAATTGTATCAAATTTTTGGATTGTCTTTTATTTTATGTAATGTTTTACTACACATCTAAACAAACATGAACGAATAAATTTCAATATCAACGAACACGAACAAATATAAATATGTGACTTCATGCGAAACAAGTATGCGAATATACACAAATATAAGCAAATGTGTCAACAAATATACACAAACAAATGACCGCCATGTCAGTTGACAGAACTGTTTGTGTTCGTGTGCAAACGTGCAAATGCAAATATACCGCCAACGAACATAAATGTGTCAAAGGCTACAGTGTAATTGGGATATTTAGGCCCGGTTTTTCCACCTTCAGATAAAGTTCCAGGTAACTATCTGACAGATAAGGTTATTTTTAACTTCATCTGCTGAGTAAATGTCATCCCTTCTTTCTATACAAATGTATCTATCGGATAGTTATCTAACGGATAATGAAACTGACGTATTGGATTCACTGACTGATATTGACATTTATTCAGCAGATGAAGTTACAAATAACCTTATCAGATAGTTACCTGGAACTTTAACTGAAGGTGGAAAGACCGGGCCTTAGTCCTTTTCTGTGGTTTAAAAAAAAGGTGATCTTCAAATGTTTTCGTACGCGTGCGAACAAATATCAATAAATATTTGTGGGCGTATCAACGAACACGAACGTAAACGCGTGAAACATAAGATTTCATTTAATAACAATATCCAGTTTTGTTAGTACTATATATAAAACTGTTTTAGTACAAATACGAACAAACATAAACAAATATGTTCTGGTATCAACGAACATAAATGCGTGAAATATGATCACTATCCATTGTTGGTATTCCACAGAAAAATGTTTATGTGTGCGATCGAATATGAATAAATATTTGTGGAGGTATCAACGAAGATAAACGAACACAGACATAACTGTATGTACACAGACATAACTGTACAACATAAATGATTGAAACATAAGGAGGTAATATTTCATGTAATAACAATATTGTTGGCACTACCCAGAAAACTTTTGTACAAATGCGAACAAACATAAATAAATATGTACATATCATTATAGACGAACATAAATGTAACATTACCACTATCATTGTTGGTACTTCACTGAAAAACTTACTTATGCGAACGAATATTAAAAAATGTTTGTACATATAGACGAGCATAAACAAACGACAAAAGCTATTTGTTTGGGCTCGTTGTTAACTATAGAATTGGATTAAACGCCTTATTGCTTGTTTTAATTTGTTAACATGTTTGTTGAAGTTTTTTTTTATTCGTTCATCTTTTTAAAATCAGTTAACGGGTTGACTCAGCTTCGTTATGCTTAAGTACCTGTTTATACAGGAATTATAGAAACTTTATAACCGACTTATAGTGTCGGAGGACGAGAAACAACTTAGAAACTGGTATTTTTTACTGGGGTTCTATTTTTTTAGTCATAACCAAAAGTCAGTATTACATAGCTAAAATATATGTGATATATTCATAATTTTTGTTGTGTGATATTGACTTTTTTTGGTTGGTGTGTATTTTAGTACTTTTATTTTAAATAAAATGAGATTTTTTTCTTATATTAGTGATAAAGAAACTGATGTGTACCTATACATAATTTGTGTATTTTATTTTTATCTGTGAGAAAAAGTAGTTTTTTGTCATTTTACTAATCCAAAAAAAAAGAAAAAAAAATATTGAAAAATATATGTCTGTGTTTATTAGCATTGCTCTTCATAAGAAGGGATTACTTTACATATGTTGTTTTGAAAATTTAACAAAAAAATAATAAAAAGTAAAGGTATATTTGTGATTTCTGTTACAACTGTCTTTTGAAATTTTCTATTTTTTAAACTTTTCCTTTCCTTATGAGTAATTGGAGACTTGCTATCTTGCTGGACTAATTAATGGACCAATTAATACGACTATTAAAAAAATTAATGTGAAGTGTGAATTTTCACACATTTCAGGGTTTCGCAGGTATTTAGTAAGTGAATGATGATTATTTGGGATGCCAAAACAAATTTTATGTTAAAATTTTTTTTTTTTGTTAATTTTAATTCGAATGCCTAATACCATTATCTAGGTTTCTAAATATGAGCAGTATTTTTTTTTTTTATATAGCAAGGTTCATTAAGATTTTGAAAATTGCGCCTATGGCTTCCATTGGTTGTTTTAAGTCATAACATCGCCCCTCTGTTTTCGTGTATTCAATTTCCACTGGTTATTAAATTTACGCTTTTAAAAATTAAATGCAACATTTGCCCAAATATAACTACAATTTTGAAAAAATAATTTAAACAAAAAAAAAAATTACCTGGAGAGCGGAGCGAACTTTAGTTTGCAAATTAGAACGCGAGCATGCTAGCCATTATACTATCAAAGCATACTGGTTCAGTGTGTTAGATAAGTTATTAAATATTTTACGTGGTCAAGTAAAAAACACAAAAAATGCGTTATTTTCCGAAAACATAGTACAACATTCCTGTTGTACTATTCCGGTTCACACAAATGTACATTACTTAGAATGTCCGGAACCCTAGTTTGCAAAATAGAACGCGAGACTGCTAACCATTACACCATAAAAGCATGCTGGATTGCTTTGTTATATAAGTTATTAAATATTTTACATGGTCAAGCAAAAAACACAAAAAAATGCGTTATTTTCCGAAAACAGAATCTGATCAAAAATGCCTGTTGTACTATTCCGGTTCACACAAATGTACATTACTTAAATTTTTTTTTCAAATTTTTAGTTTTAACTCATCTGGGCTACAGGGTGTGGGACAACATTTTTTTTGCACAATTTTGGCAAAAAAAACCGTCAAAATAATTTATTTTGCAAAAATAAAATTGTGATCGTTAATCCACGTACTAAGGGCTTTCATTTGATACCCTACTCAGAATTTAAAAAAAAATATTTTTTCGATGAGCAGATATTCGTTTATATTTTTAGGAGGATATGTTTTTTAGATGTTTTAGTATTTTTCCTAATAAAATATACCACTAACTCATATTTTTGATATATATATCGTTTATTGTGGAAAGTAATTATTGTATTTTATAAATTAACATATTTTTTTTTATTTCGCGGACCGACTGTTGAGAAACATTGGTCTAGGACATATTTTTTCTATAATCGCTTCAGAATCAACAGTTTTATTCGATAATTTGTGTACTAAGAGCCTTCATTTAATTTATTTAAGTTAACCCTTTACTGCATGAATTTTTATTTTTACTGAAATAATTCATGGGCATTAGGAATTGGTTCTTATTGATAGAAAAATTAATTAAAAAAATATATTTAAAATATTAATTATTATTTTTATGAAAAAATAATAATTAAAATAATAATTTAGGGTTTGTACCATACATGGAACATTATGATTCTACATTATGTTACAAAAGAAAATGATTCCGTATTATTTGCTCGTCAATTGCTAGGTGTTCTTCATTAGGGATTAAAAGCAGTCGCCCCCGAATTATTGAAAGAAAAGGTCGTATCTTCTAGTTGTCCTTTCTCAATAAATTCAGTTATGGTTGAAGTGCAAATTCCGCTTGATATCCTCAAATCTATTGCAGCCCATTACTTGAGATACTGCAGGATCCATTGCTGTGTATGTAGCATATATGAACATTCATGAAGTAACGTTCTGATTCAGTTTTAAAAGTAAAATAAAAAATATAAATCGGAATGTGTCATATATGGCACACTATGCGGTAAAGGGTTAAATAACTTGTAAAATGTTAAATAAATTTGTTACAGTAAAATTTAAATAAAAAATTCCACAACCATTAGAAAAAATAAATTATTATTTAGTCGATAGGGTAATTAAAATGTCATTAAAATGGATTAAATTTGTTATCTTGATTTTGAGATAGATTTAGATTATAGTTTTTTTTACCTGAGAATTTGTCAGCAAACAATTGTATTATTTTAAAGTCTTGTACGTATTGTGATAGTTCATTCTATATTATTTTTCCATTAGTGTCATGTCAAAAGCAAGTCTCCAATTATTGGATCAAATAAATATCCATTTAACGTTATTTTATTTTTTTAGAAAGAGTTTTTTTCCTGTGAATCCCAATTTTGAGAAGAATCCTTTTCTTGAATATCCCGAGGTTCCTGATTTTGAATTTCAGCTGTGAACTATTTGGAAAGGTAGGTGTTATGTTTTTTATTTAACATATTTTCCTTGTGTTGTGTGAATTATTTTCTGTGGATATAAATAACACTGTTAACACCTCTGTACATCTGTTCTTTAACTCGCTTCGACCTTGTCCTCTGAGACATTAGCTAATTGTTATATTACTCCTAAAATGTTGCTAATTTGTTAAGGAACGACCTTGCTATAAGAAACGTGTCAAATTTCTAAGAAACAAAACAAAATACAGGTTTTAGAGTTATCCACCAAATAATTTTAAATTTAATTTAAGGTTATAAAAGGTGCGTTCTACATAAGGTAATAATCTACATATTCTGCAAAATTTATACAAGAAGCGTTCGTCATAAAGTTTCTGTGTGCTTTGTGCTGCACGAAGATCGTTCGGCATATACTGTGCAGTGCAGTTTGTGTTGCACAATCGTGCGACAGTCTGTGCAATGGTGTTTTTCGCGGTAAAAATACAAAGTTATTATTTCTACAAAACAATATGAGTGAAAACAATCAAGATATCATTGTTTATGCCTGCAGCATTTGCAAAATAAATAGTATAGACATGAACCTCATGATGGGACATGTAAATACACTCAAAAAGACTTAAAATTTTCTGGATGCAAGCGGAAATGTACTTTAAATTGATTTGTAGTCATGTTTGGAACAGTACTCTTTGCATATTCAAACACTTATTCCAAAATATTTTCTGTTTTGGAAAATTCTTCTGAATTGTCTTCCTCATCAAATAAAATTTCTTTTATATTACTTCAAAATCTGATCAAAAATTCCTGTTGTACTATTCCGGTTCACACAAATGTACATTACTTAGAATTTTTTCAGATTTTTAGTTTAAACCATCTGAGCTAGAGGGTGTGGGGCAATTTTTTTTTTTGCATAATTTTGGCAAAAATCGCGTCAAAATAATTTATTTTGTAAAAATAAAATTTTGATCGTTAATCCACGTACTAAAGGGCTTTCATTTTATACCCTACTCAAAATTAAAAAAAAAAATTTCGATCAGCAGATATTTGTTTATATTTTTAGGGGGATATGTTTTTTAGATGATTTAGTATTTTTCCTATGTGCGGGTCAAAGAATTGTATAAGCATGCGAAATTTCAACTCAATTTTTACCGAACAGACAGACGACAAAATGACGGTATAAGGGTTTTTTGGTCATACTTACAAAACACTAAAAATTAACAGTTTTAAGTTTTTTTCATATACACATTCGTAGATTATTTGGTGAATTTGCAGATAAACATATTATTTGATGTAGGAATAAACAGCGAGAAGTTTTAAAATATTTGGAAACATGTTACAAACATAAAATATTATATGTAGCGTGGTGTTCTATTTCTGGGAGGTTATAAATAACATCAGTTACATCCATTTTATCTGCAATCACAATTCTCACGCGAAAATTAAACAATATTAACCCTGGTTCAATTCAGTAAAAACCACAGATTTCTCATTTTCGACATTTTAAAAATATTTTGTAACTAATTAATTTGTAAATTAATTTCTATAATGGATGTTTTATTTAGTTGATTAACACAGCCTAAGAAATCTATTAATTAATACCAATTGAAAAGACAATAAATTTTGAACTTTATCGATTCCGAGTTACGTCATGAATCTATTTCTAAACACTTCTAATACACTTGCTTTAGCAACAGATTTCCTTTACTTACGGATGTATTTCAAGGTTAATTTCACAAATTAAATATTAATGTAAATTATCTCAAAATCTAAGACTTCGTAGGTATCTTTTAGTTAGTTTTATATTTTTAGGTATAATGATAAGTGATAATCTGAGTTGGCAAAATCACGTTAGATATATGCTACCTAAACTTAACAAATCTTGTTTTATATTAAAAAATTGATGTGAAGTGTGAATTTTCACACATTTCAGGGTTTTGCAGGTATTTAATAACTGAATGATGATTATTTGGCATGCCAAAACAAATTTTATGTCAAAATATTTTTTTATGAATTTTAATTCGAATGCCAAATACCATTATTTAAGTTTTTAAATATGTGCAGTCTTTTTTTTACATAGCAAGGTTCATTAAGATTTTGAAAATTGCGCCTATAGCTTCTATTGGTTGCTTAAATCATTAGCCCCGCCCTCTGATTTCGTATACATCAAACAGAATTAAATTATAATTTCAACACTTCCCACTGGTTATTAAATTTACGCTTTTAAAAATTAAATGCAACATTTACCAAAATATAACTAGAATTTTGACAAAATAATTTAAACAAAAGAAAACTGCAAAAAAAAAACAAAAAAATTAAAATTGACAGGATTCGAACTCTAGTTTGCAAGTTACCTGTTTGACAAATTAGAAAACCAATGACTTAACGCACATCGCTATGAGCGCTGACGTATTAACTTGGTTACATAGCGAATTAGATATTTAACATATTTTGGTTAAAAACACAAAAAATGCATTATTTTCCGAAAACATA
This sequence comes from Liopterus haemorrhoidalis, assembly GCA_963971575.1. Lineage (NCBI taxonomy): Eukaryota > Metazoa > Arthropoda > Insecta > Coleoptera > Dytiscidae > Liopterus > Liopterus haemorrhoidalis. Next base: position 58,531,436 of record OZ020616.1, on the reverse strand, counting down.
ATCTGATCAAAAATTCCTGTTGTACTATTCCGGTTCACACCAATATACATTACTTAGAATTTTTTCAGATTTTTAGTTTAAACCATCTGGTCTACAGGGTGTGGGACAAAATTTTTTTTGCACAATTTTTGCAAAAATCGCGTCAATATAATTTATTTTGCAAAAATAAAAATTTGAACGTTAATCCACGTACTAAGGGCTTTCATTTGATACCCTACTCAGAATTTAAAAAAAAATATTTTTGTTTTCGATCAGCACATATTTGTTTATATTTTTAGGGGGGTATGTTTTTTAGATGTTTTAGTATTTTTCCTATGTGCGGGTCAAAGAGTTGTATAAGCATGCCAAATTTCAACTCTCTAGGTTTAGCCGTTTGGCTACAATTTTTACCGAACAAACAGACAGACAGACGACAAAATGACGGTATAAGGGTTTTTTGGTCATACCTACAAAACCCTAAAAAACTTAAAGATATGGTTTCTTCTGATATACTTAGAACTGCTTACTTTGGAACTTTTCACGCAACAATGAGCTATGGCATTTTGTGTTGGGGAAGTTCCTCTGAATCCTCAAAGGTTTTTGTACTTCAGAAACGTGCTATTCGCATAATAGCTGGTGCCCCCTTTAGATCATCTTGCAGATCCCTTTTTCCTGTTTTGTCCATATTAACTCTTCCATCTGTTTATATATTAGAAGCCGTAATGTTTGTTAAAAATAATCCGCACCTTTTCGCTACCAATTCTGATTTTCATTCTTATAATACCCGCAGTAAACACTCAATTGTATGTCCCTCATAGCTGTGCACTGTACAGTAAAAGTCCCGACTACATGGCTTTAACATTATTTAACTGTGTACCACCTGCATTAAAGTCTATAACGTCCAGTAGAACATTTAAATTAAAATTAGACATTTTTTACAATCCAACTGTTTTTATAGCATACAGGAATATTTACACCATAAGGGCTAATATTAAATTATGTAATCTCCTAACTGTACTATTTGTTAAATTTATTTGTATTGTTTAACTCATGTGGTTTCAATTTATATTATGTGTCATCTTGACTAAACCACATTTCTGTAATGCGTTATTGGTTGATTAAATTTATTATTATTATTATTATCTCGAGTTTTGGAATTTTCAATTTTGTAAGTTGTCATGAGCTCTTCTTTTAAGGTTTGAAGAGGACATTTGCTAAACAAAATAATTAAAAATTTCACTTAAACGGTAAAAGTAACTAGAATAAGTAACAGAAGTAAACAGGCTATAGTTAGAAAAATGTTTCGCCTACTTAAATTGTTGAGTGTTTAAGTTGGGCTGTTTAATGTTGTTTCCCGCTATCAACACGAGTGTTATATCTATTATTTAATAATGTCTAATAATGTTTATATCTCAAGGTTATCCTAGGTCTCAGACATCCATAGACATACATATAGGGAATACTTGTCATTAAAGTTACTACATCCTTTAATAATTCATAGACGTATCAAGACATACAGAATTATTAATTAATACCTAATATGGCTACTCCAGACCAGAAACTATTTGATATAGTATTATTTTTATAAATTACCTCTGGGGAATACAGGAATTCCAGTCCAAATGTATAGAGATAGACAAAATAGATAGATAAAATTTAATATTATTGTATCTCAATAACTATTAGAGATAGAGATCTGCGGATGAATTTTTTGAAATTTTTACATCTTATTTAGTATAAAAATACTGTCACTGTTAAGGCTATTTTTGACTGAGACCGTTTTAAAAAATTTACAAATAACACTTTTTTAGGGTTTTGTAGGTATGACCAAAAAACCCTTATACCGTCATTTTGTCGTCTGTCTGTCTGTCTGTCTGTTCGGTTAAAATTGTAGCCAAACGGCTAAACCTAGAGAGTTGAAATTTGGCATGCTTATACAACTCTTTGACCCGCACATAGGAAAAATACTAAAACATCTAAAAAACATATCCCCTTAAAAATATAAACTTAATTAAATTAATACTTGACTACGTAAAATATTTAATAACTTATCTAACACACTGAACCAGTATGCTTTGATAGTATAATGGCTAGCTTGCTCGCGTTCTAATTTGCAAACTAAAGTTCGCTCCGCTCTCCAGGTATTTTTTTTTTGTTTAAATTATTTTTTCAAAATTGTAGTTATATTTGGGCAAATGTTGCATTTAATTTTTAAAAGCGTAAATTTAATAACCAGTGGAAATTGAATACACGAAATCAGAGGGGTTTATGACTTAAAACACAACCAATGGAAGCCATAGGCGCAATTTACAAAATCTTAATGAACCTTGCTAGATATATATATAAAAAAATACTGCACATATTTAGAAATCTAAATAATGGTATTAGGCATTCGAATGAAAATTAACAAAAAAAATATTTTAACATAAAATTTGTTTTGGCATCCCAAATAATCATCATTCACTTACTAAATACCTGTGAAACTCTGAAATGTGTGAAAATTCACACTTCACATTAATTTTTAGGGTTTTGTAGGTATGACCAAAAAACCCTTATACCGTCATTTTGTCGTCTGTCTGTCTGTCTGTCTCTCTGTTTGTCTGTCTGTTCGGTAAAAATTGTAGCCAAACGGCTAAACCTAGAGAGTTGAAATTTGGCATGCTTATACAACTCTTTGACCCGCACATAGGAAAAATACTAAAACATCTAAAAAACATATCCCCTTAAAAATATAAACAAATATGTGCTCATCGAAAAAAAAATATTTTTTTATAATTCTGAGTAGGGTATCAAATGAAAGCCCTTGGTACGTGGATTAACGATCAAATTTTTATTTTTGCAAAATAAATTATTTTGAAGCGATTTTTGCCAAAATTGTGCAAAAATTTTTTTGTCCCACACCCTGTAGCCCAGATGGTTTAAACTAAAAATCTGAAAAAATTCTAAGTAATGTACATTGATGTGAACCGGAATAGTTCAACAGGAATTTTTGATCAGATTAGGTTTTTGGAAAAAAACGCATTTTTTGTGATTTTTTTGCTAATAATGTACACAAGTTATAGCTTTGTAACAAGCAACACTCTAACGTGTGTGCTGGTCTAGTGGTATTTGACGCTGACTTTTCACCCATGTAACCCGATCCGATGGGGATCGAACCCTGGAGAAGAGACTATATATATATATTTTTTTTTTTTTTTAGTTTCTATATTGTTTAAATTATTTTTTCAAAATTCTAATTATATTTTGGCAAGTGTTGCATTTAATTTTTAAAAGCGTAAATTTAATAGCCAGTGGAAATTGTTTAAATTATAATTTAATTCTGTTTCAATGTACACGAAATCAGAGGGGCGGAACTTATAACAACCAATGGAAGCCATAGGCGCAATTTTGAAATTCTTAATGAACCTTGCTATATAAAAAAAAATACTGCACATATTTAGAAACCTAAATAATGGTATTAGGCGTTCGAATTAAAATTAGCAAAAAAAATATTTTAATATAAAATTTGTTTTCGCATCCAAAATAATCATCATTCACTTACTAAATACCTGCAAAACCCTGAAATGTGTGAAAATTCACACTTCACATCAATTTTTTTAAAACAATCTCAAAAATGATTAGAATTAAAGACATGCGGATTTAATTTTTGAAATTATAATACCTTAATTAAACCATAAAAAAATTAGGGATTGTCATTATTAAGGCCGTTTTTGAATGAGACTTTTTAATTTTTCAAAAATCTCAAAAACGGTATAATATAAAAACTTGCGGATTGAATTTTTGTAGAATTTAATACTTCTTATTTAGTCCAGAAAAAATTGGGTTTGTCATTGTTAAAATTAATTTTGACTGACACCAAAAAATTATCAAATAACGCTTTTTTTCAAAATGATCTCAAAAACAGGTAGGGATAGAGAACTGCGGATTTAATTTTTGGAAATCTCACACCTTAATTATACCAAAAAATAATTTGGGAAAATCATTATTAAAGTCGTTTTTGATTGAGACTTATTTCGAAATTTATCAAAAAATATCTTTCTTCCTATCTCAATAACGAAAAATATAGCCAGAGCCGCAGTAAGGAAAACTTGCGCTAGGGGCAAAACTGTGTTTTGGCGACCTTAGCAAAAAAAGGTGGTCCTCATTTCCCAAAATCCAAGTGCTGAGCAAAAAAAAAAGGTCCTCACCTTCGCAATGTGGCGCCCCTTAGTCAAGCTCGTCGGCGCCCTTTTCCTTAGTGCGCTAGGGGAATTATATTGAATTATATTTCAATTTAGGTTATCAAAAAGGAAAACACGTGAAACATTTGTTGAACTATCAACGTTCTAAATTTATATAGATATTGTTAATTGAAATGTATATTTCATTATCAATGTGTAAATATTGGCGTAACTTTACAGTTAAATGCTGAAGCGAACGCACTTATCAACTGGAGAAATTTAGTTACTGGAGCATCTAGTGTTGGGAAGGTTAATTAATAAATACAGGGCGGGACTAAGGGACAATCTTAAAAACCACCCTTTAACCTGGACTCAAGTCAGTCTGTTTACGAGTACTTTTTAGTGTTTTGTAGGTATGACCAAAAAACCCTTATACCGTCATTTTGTCGTCTGTATGTTCGGTAAAAATTGTAGCCAAACGGCTAAACCTAGAGAGTTGAAATTTGGCATGCTTATACAACTTTTTGACCCGCATATAGGAAAAATTCTAAAATATCTAAAAAATATATCCCCCTAAAAATATCTGCTCATCGAAAAAAAAAATATATATATATATATTTTAACATAAAATTTGTTTTGGCATCCCAAATAATCATCATTCACGTACTAAATACCTGCGAAACCCTGAAGTGTGTGAAAATTCACACTTCACATCAATTTTTACCGACCGTCAACATATATAAGGGATATTAATTGTTGAGTTAACGTGAAGTTTAGGATAAGGTAAACTTAAAGAGATTCTTTACTTCACAAATTATTTTATTTTCACTATACGTACATTTCGGCTACGAAGTAGCCATCTTCAGTAGATCTTTAAACGCTAATGTGAAACCGTACGGCCTCGTCTAAACACGACCGATGTTTAAGACAGAGATCTGCGTCTTAAACTTCGCCCGCATTGCCAACTTAATTCCCATTATAAAAAAATACTCCTTGAATTTGTGCTTCTCTTCTTTTATCTATGTTCAGCTGTTATCATTTTATATATCGAGGTTATGAGAAGATTATTTGCGTTATTATTTAAATAAATATAAAAAATAAACTTCCCCTAACCTCGATATACAAATTCTGACAGAATAAATTCAAACGATATGAAATTATGTTGGCAATATATACTAGCTTTACATGGAGATTTCTTCTTCAAATTAAACATCAAGTGTGAAAGCAAACCGATATTAAACATCGATGAAGTTTAAGTTCAATCGTCTTAAAGATGTAGTGTGAAAAGGGTATAAGGGAGGTAGTGTGATCATACCGATTTTGACATTTCGAGATTTCGAAGGATCTCCACGAATTGAGGTCCCTAGATACCGTTTTGACTATTTTTAGCATGATGTCTGTCGGTCTGTCTGTCTGTCTGTCCGTCTGTCTGTCTGTGTACACGTACAGAACAAATTCGGCTAAAAGGATTTTTATGAAACTGCATATTTAAGCTTTTGACATCAATGACACTGGTTGATCAACTTTTGGTAAAAATCGGTTGACTAGAAATGGGAGTTTACTCGTGACGGTTTTAAGATTTTTGCGAATATTTAGCAACAAAAAAATATATCGAAAAAATTTATTGAACAAAAGTTGCTATAAATGTAATAACTAATAACTTTTATTTGAGACGTTTTTTGATAAAACGAAAAATTTTGAAAAATTATTGTAGAATTTTCAATTTCAATTCTCAAAGTCTCAATTTTTTCATACTTATATGTAACGTTTCCATGGCCATAATAAATAATATCTCTGTTAGAAAATACTAGGCCAAGTTATTTCTACTCTGTTGTATTTTATACAAGTACTTTATGATGGCGGTCGGTCCTGTGGTGGCCACAGCTGATTTTTTATTTTTACACTGATGCAATTTTTTCGTTTAATTTAAATGCTAATGCATACCTACTCCTATTTTAGTTTTATTTAATATATGGTTTGGTAAGAGAAATCTTTTGGTTGGTCTACTTAAGTGACACCGACGCAATTTGAAGGTATCACCTGTCTCTAAATTAAAAACAGCTGCTTTGCTTTAAAACACTAATTAATTAATACATTTTTATTCAAATTAGCTGTAAATATATAACTAGAGTATATAAATAATTTCAGTTAGAAATTATATTAAATAAATTACGATTTTTTTTGTATGTTAGTATATATTGTTATGACTCAAGAACCGTCATAGTAAGATCAAATTTCTAAGGTGTATGGTTTCATTGTGAGACGATTTTAAATAAGTATCGCATGCAAGGCTAATATTCAGCCAGTGGGTACAGTTCAACATATTTCGTGACAGGGTGTGAAATCCGCGCGTTTAATTAGTAGTGGGGGTTCTAAGCGTTGACGAATTATATTTCGCAGATATAAATACAGACGATTCCGCTTAATTGGGCCACCGCTTAATTGGGGCAGCCGCTTATTTGGGCCAAATCTTAAAGAACAGAAACCAAACCAAGGAACCAACAGTAAATTTACATGTTTAATTGGGACAACATTCCGCTTAATTGGGACAGTCAATTAAAGATCACAGTACATATTATGTTACACATATTCTCAAGAAAAAATATGTACAAATAATTTAATATTACAGCGTTATTTTATGCAGGAAGGAAATGAAGAGAACCCTACATCCGCACTGAATACCTGTGCTGATTTTGTAGTAGTGAAATGTTACAAAAACAAAAGACAGACTACACTTGACGCATTTTTGCATTGAATTAAATTGTATGTACCTATTTATTATTTTATTTTGGAATTTATTATTATTTTTTCTTAAAAGTTTATATTTTTTGGTTATATGTAATTTATAGTTTTGTCCAAGAGTTTATAAAATAAAATTATTGAAAGAAAAATATGCATTGTTTAATTTTATGTGAAATTCGCTTAATTGTGGCAGCCGCTTAATTGGGACAAAATGCCTAAGTTCCGATGTGTCCCAATTAAGCGGAATCGACTGTATACAGTAAGTGTATAAAAACATATTATTGTATATTTATTAGGCGAGAGAACGTCTCTGCAGGCCCATAACTAGGGTGTGCCACCAAAATTTTGCGGCCTCAACACAGTGTCTTGAGCGGTGTGGTCAGTCGCGCCATCCTGTTGAAAATAGCCTTGCTGGAGCTCATCCTCATGAAGCTGATTAATAAATTCACGTACAATATTCCGGTATCTCTGAGCTGTAAAAGTTTCGTGAAAAAATATAATAATAATAATAATAAACAACTTTATTTCGGCGAAGTTTCAGCTAATGCTGGTCTTCCAACTTAACCTTTAAAAATTATAAATACCAAATACATTTTTTTACAAAAAATATTCATACAATGTACACAGCAGACATAAAGATATTATACATACATTTACAAAAAAAAAATAATAATGAAAATATTTTCAGGTGAGAATCATAGATGAATCGAAATAACGAACTTGTTTCACTATGTATCTATAAAATGAACACTATTAAATTAAAGTTATGAAAGTTAGATAAGAATCAATTACTAGATAATTTATGATAAAAATAACTGATGCTTATATCTCTGTTTAAATTTATTGTGTGAGTAGGATTGCATAAGCACGGGAACATTGTTGTAAACTGTCGGAGCACTGTATGAGAAGGATCGTTTAAAAAATTCAGATTTGTGCGGCGGTATATTAAGGATAGAAGTGTGACGTAAAGGAAGATTGTGGCACCTAGTTCTGGTAACTAATTTTTGAACTAAATATCTGGGGGATTGATCATTAAGCAACTTATGTACAAAGGTAGCATAATGTAATTTTCTACGTTTTTCCATATTCAACCATTGAAGAGTTTTCAGTCCTTCAGAAGTCGGAGATCTCCTTCGCAAAGATAAGACGAATCTAACACAACAGTTTTGGGTTTTTTGAATGCGCTGTTTGTCTATAGCGGAAAGACAAACAAAAAAATATATGGGTCCGATAATACGTCTTCGAGACACAGCAATCCAAACACCAACTTTTAACGGGTGAAGGGGAGTTTTACGAAAAGTATGAGGATTTTGAACACTCCATAACCTCATATTTTGTGAATATACCCCGAAAGGGTGAACCAGGCCTCGTCAGAAAAAAACGTTAAATTGAACAAATCATCATTATTTAATTTTGTTGGAACCAGTGGCAATACACAATTCGCCTATTGTGATCTGCAATTCATGTAAAGCAAGAATTTTGTATGGGGTTAGCTTTAAATCTTTTTTGACAATAGTATGGCAAGTTCCTAATGATAAACCAGTCTCTTGCGACAGTGTACGTAGTGTTGTAGTGGGTTGCTCGTTCATACGTTGAACATCATCAACTGTATTTTGAGTACGAACTCTTGGCCTTCCAGTTCTATGTCTATGAGTAATGCTTCCTGTATCTTGGAATAAATCAACACATCTTCTAAGTGCGCTGTAAAAATCTCCTTCAAGGAAAGCAATATCTGGAAATTGTAGCCGAAATTCCTTTAAACATGACACCGCACTGTAAATCCATTCGCCGTTCACTCGAACACCATTTCGAAAATATGATTCAATCATAAATTTTTTGTGTTCTATTGTAAAAACCATTATAATTGTAGCTTAATTGAATTTTCAATAGAAACTTATGATAACAACAGTGATGACAGTTAATTAATTGACAGTTAAAGCTTGCAGTACACATTATTTTATTTTTCCACAGCCAACCCGTATGTAAATTATTTTTGAACACATGGTATATGTCTTAAGCATTGGGCTACTCAAATAAATCCATCACTTCTTACCTTAAAGGAATCCGTTTGGTAAGTGTTGAATACTAGGATAATTCATTCTAAATAATTTGGCTCTTTATCGTGTCGTAACCTTATCTTACTTACCTTGTTCAAAGTGTCTAGGCGGTATGTTTGGATGTTTTTGTTGGTAAACGAGCGCCTTTTCTCGCGAGTAAATCATTCTAGATCGTGTGACATTCAGATGAAATTAGATGCACACATGACTGGCGTGGGGAAGGGGAGACTAAAAACATTTGGATATACTCTTACGTAAGATTTAAATAACACAGTACTGTACTCGGGATATTTAAGTACTACAGACGGAGTGACCGAGCTCGTTAAATCACAAAAAAAAGGCTCATCGATCACAGCAGAAATATACTGCAACCAACTGGACGAAATGATGTAAAAACTTAAAGAAAAACAGCCTAGATTGGTCAACAGATCGACTCCTATCTTATTGCGTGATAACGCTAGACCACACACTGCACAAATGTAGCAAAATTACATTGGAGAACTTTTTCATCATCCTCCATACTCACCAGACCTAGCCCCCACTACCGCTTCTTCCGCAATTTGGACAACTTTTGAATAGGAAAACAGTTTAATTCCGACAATGCTGTAAAACTGGCCTTCCAGGAATAGGGGATAGGCATGATTTTTTTAAAATTTGTTATTATATTCCTCTTGTTGCATATAAACATAAAAAACAGTTTTTATTTTTTTTTTTTTTTAATTTGAAGGCTTAAAAAAATCATAAATGTATGTAGCGCGCGAAAACGACGTGTGACGTCATACCCTTCTAACTGACACATGACACTACTAGTCTAGCCAGCGTACATAGTCTGTTGTGAACTTATTTGTTTGTATAACTTTTATAGGTTATGTAAAGTTAGAGTGATTTTAATTAAAATAAAGTTTAATTCTATAAAAACAATTTATACATGTTTACCGAATTAAATTTTATATTAAAATATATAAAATATGGAAGATCCAGGCCCCAGTACTTCGAAACATAGTCGAAAATATTGTTTAGTACCAATGTGCACAAATAGTTCAATTAGAAATCCAAAAAAATAATTTATATCATTACCTGATGACCAAAAACAACAGAAAAGTCAATGCGGCGAAATAAAACCGATATTTCAGAAAAAAGTAAACTTTATGTTTGTGAAGACCATTTTAATGTGAGTACATATATTTTATAAATTAATTTAATAATAAATGCGTGAAAAATTGTTTAAAAACAAATACAAAACTCTCAAACAATACAATATAAACACGTAAACATTATGTTTTGTCTGTATCTGTGACGTCAAACCCTAACAGTCTCAGTCGTATCTACTCGGCAACCTTCGCGGCGTGGTCGGCTTATTTCAAATTTACAATATTTTAATTAAAAAATTTGGCTGTAATTTTAATTAAAAAGTGATTTTTGTTGTGTTAGGTGACATAACTAACATTAAAATATCAAAAAAATGTAGTTTTAAGGAAATATAAATTTTATGCGTATCCCCTATTCATTGACTCTCGTCCGCCAGGGTTTTATACTACCGGCCTGAACAACCTGTCACTTAAATGGCAAAACTGTATAGACAGTATGGGTGCATACTTTGATGAATAAAATAATTCCTTATATTTGTAAGTTATCAACCAACTTTGCATTTTTTCTACAAATTTCATCCTTGACAACCTAATATATATCGATGTGTAGAAATATTTTATTTTAAAGGTTTTTTACTAACTTTGTGCCGTAATTTCTTCGATATTGTGGACCACCTATACACAATAAATTTAGAAAAAAATGACCTTTTCTGTTTAAAGCCATTTTTTTAATTGAGACCATTTTGATAATTGTCCGAAACCATTTAACACGTGTATCGCATAAATAATATAAAATCTAACTTTTATTATTTGCAATCTATATATTGTACTTTATTTAAAAATGGTTTTGTTTAAAATTTTATTATGCATACTTTTATTTTATGTTTATTACTAGTTATAAATTTTGTGAATACGGTACTGTTTTTACATTCCGCTTCGATCGCAAATCGCAATTCAGTTGCCCCACTTCACGAGCAACAAGTGAAACTTGCACCAAAATAGATTCATTAAAAAATATAAATTTACTTCACAACTTACTAAATCCAATTTATAAACCACTTGACCAGATTAAATTTGTTAAAAACTCACCACTTCATAAGAGGTTTATGTGTAAATGTTCAAAATTTTATATCCCAAAAATGGGTAGAGATAGGGGAAAAATTTTAAGATCGTAGCGCCACGCGGATTTTTTTGAAACCATTCTAAATCAGATACCACTTGACATTTACTAGTAAATAATAGCGAAAAGTATATCAAAAAACGACAAAAAATAAATAATTGTTTGGGATTTTCTGATTTTGTGAAGTGACATTACTTGTAAACATCTAAAATACTACATTTTGTGATCTGGTTTTAAGTTATGGCGATTTTCCATTGTCGATTATTTTAACTATATTGGGGGAAATAATAATTCCCGTGTTGTTTACCAAGGGGTAGAAATCTACAATGCTGGGCATATAATATTGTGTGGAGTCACTGAAAACAACAGAGAGTTCATAAAGATTTATGCATTATGCCTACAAACTTGTGTATTACAAACCCACACACAATAACAGGAATTTTCAAGATATGCGATAATAAATACAAAATTGAAAATATTTTTTGTAGTCACTATCGTTAAAATGTAATGAGCAAACTTTGATATAAGGGCTCACTTTTTTTCCAATTTTTAAATTGTTTATCTAAACATCGCGTCGATTCCTAACCTCTTGCTTTCCCAATTTTGTTTCGAACCGTACGGTGTCTGATATTAGTGGAAACAAATGAAACGATATTTCCGGGTTTCTTCTTTTCAATGAATTGCACATAGGCACACAACAATATGTATTATACATTTTTCAATGATTATAATAAAACTTTAAAAACAAACTTCATACAAAACCAATACACAAAACGAAATGTTATCTGATGTACACAAGTTCATGAAACGCTCACCAGATGGTAGGGTGCTTAGCTGCAAATCCCTTATAGGAACTGCGGTTTGAATTTTTCGAATTTTTAGGTCTTATTTACTGTACTTATTAGTTTGGGTATTATTTGTTAAGGCATTTTTCGGTATAAGTCGTTTTGAACATTTTCCAAAAAAATTGTGTCTTGTTAATATTGAAAATTGCATATCTCAAAAATGGATAGAGATATGGACCTACAGTTTGAATTTTTCGAATTTTTAGCTCTTGTTTACTTTACTAACAAACTGGGGTATTTTTTGTTTGGGCCTTTTTTGCTTTAAGACGGTTTGAACATTTTGCAAAAAAACCTGTGCTGATTTTGTAGAAGTGAAATGTTACAAAAACAAAAGACAGACTACACTTGACGCATTTTTGCATTGAATTAAATTGTATGTACCTATTTATTATTTTATTTTGGAATTTATTATTATTTTTTCTTAAAAGTTTATATTTTTTGGTTATATGTAATTTATAGTTTTGTCCAAGAGTTTATAAAGTAAAATTATTGAAAGAAAAATATGCATTGTTTAATTTTATGTGAAATTCGCTTAATTGGGGCAGCCGCTTAATTGGGCCAAAATGCCTAAGTCCCGATGTGTCCCAATTAAGCGGAATCGACTGTATATATATTTTATTTATATTTATCAAAAAAAAATATTTATTTTTATTTTTCTGAAAGTCGTTTTTAGCAGGGATGGGGAGTCGGAGTCGGAGTCGGGAGTCGGGAGTCGAGGAGTCGAAACTTTTTGGAGGAGTCGGAGTCGGAGTCGGGAGTCGGAAAAAGTTATCGACTCCCGACTCTTTGACTACATATTTATCAAGGATGAGAACAATCCGAAAGCGAAAGCAAAATACGATACTACCAGAATTTGTTAAAGAATGGGAACAGGAACGACATTTTTTCTCTGTTCATGAACGAAAATGAAATTAAAAATATTCAATTCCGGTTTCCTTCATGCTTTTCAATTAAAAATTTAGTTAATTTTTAGTAATATCTAATTTTTCTTTTTTTGTATACTTTGTTTATTATGTTAAAACGAAACTAAACTGGATTTTTATTTTCTCAAGTTGTAACGGGCTTTGTGATTATTATGTTTCATGTTGGCAGCTAAAATCTATATGTCAAAAGAAAAAAGTGACATGTTATGGAAAATAAAGTACAGTCTGTTCCAAACGATTTAGCGGAACTAACTGGAATTTTCATTTTTGTAAGTTGTCATTAGCTATTTTTTTATATATTGAAGTTGGCTTTTCCTGAACAAAATGATCAAAAGCTTCAATCAAACGGTAAAAGTAACTAGTATTGAAAATCTAGTTCCGCCTAAACCAAAGGAACAGACTTTATATAAAATACAAAACAATTTTTTTTTTAAACTAATATATTTGAAAATTTGTATTAAAAATGACTCAATAGTCAAGATGAAATGAAAATGACATTTTATAAAAACAGCTCGCCCCAACCCTAAATATTTAATGTAAGTATAGTCTGTTTGCTTGGTTTAAGCGGAATTAGATATCGAAATCTACTAACTTTTAAGGATTGAATGAAGCTTTGTATCATTTTGTTTAACAAAAGCCCACTTTGATAGTTAAAAAGTAAACTCGTGATAATTTGAGAAAATAAAAATTCCATTTAGTTCCGCTTAAACATTTGGAATAGACTTTACAATTTACCAGTGAAAGGAGTCGGGAGTCGGAGTCGGAGTCGGAGTCGATTTTCAAACATACCGACTCCGGAGTCGAGAGTCGGGAGTCGATAATTTTTCTGTCGACTCCCCATCCCTGGTTTTTAGAAGACATTTCTAAATTATTATTTTGCGGTTGCCCCGTGCGGTATATATTTTTTTTATCTCCACACTATTTTATAATATCGAATTTATTTATTTATTTTATTTATTTATTTATTTTTTTCTGAAAATTGGTCATATAAGAAATTTTGAAATTATTAAAAAAATTATGCTTCAGAGAAAAAAATACATTTTTATTTGAAAACAAAGATAAAACATTCATCTACAATATTAACATCAACTGTAATACAGATTTTTTAAAGCAAATGTATAATAGCAATTATATTAGACTATCATTTTTCACATTTACAAGATGTTTTTTTTTTTTCAAAAGCTGGGGAAATCTTCTATATTGCAGACATAAAGAATCTAATTAGGAGGACCTACTTGTAGAGTTGTATAATGGGTAATATGGGACAAAAAAACGATATTTAGTTTCAAAATTTGGACAGAAAAAAAAAATAATACCCCTGGTTTGATTTGGTAGCCCCTTACATAAAAAGAAAAAAAAAAACATAATGGAATTGACTAGTTGTTACTCAAAAAATAATTTTTTTGGATAATATTTTCGTAAGATTCAAATTCAGTTTAGTCCAGCCAATTTTGAAAATGAACCTTTTGAAATAATTTATTTATTTATTTTTTTTAATTATTTTTGAATTTGTTTTTGTGCCATTATACAATTCTAGTCTACATTTGAGAAAGTACATATTGAGATAGTTTTTGGATGCCCGTTGGGTTCTAGGTTCCTGGGCTCCTTATTCGTCCTGTTCGGAACGTCGTCGCCTTCCAGGACCACCAGCGTATGTGGCGGCATGTAGACCCATCAGGTGCTTAGCCGCCTGAGATCCAGAAAATCCACGTGAAAGACCCAGGTCCAAACCACGTTTCGAGCTAGAAAATACAAACAAATATTACGAAAATATCAAATTTATTATTTTTTTACAATATAAGACTATTACATTGTTATAGGTGGACTAGAAAAATTCTCGAAAGAATATCACAAGTTTAGGAATAGAGGTAGACCACCTAACCAAATAGACTGATGATATTAGGGACAAAAGTTTATCATACAAAACTAACAATTTGAAATAAATTTAGTAATTACAAAAGTATCAACAAAATTATTATTTCGCTCAAAGTCATTATATATATAAAAGCCCTAATGTCTGTGTGTCATCGTAACGCTAAGTTGCGAGGTGTGAATGGGTTTTGCGGGGTGTGGGCGGTAACGAAGTTAGTAGTAGGGGGCGACGTATACGACGAAACAGATAGCTTACCAGACACTAGAGCAGAGCATTGCAGTACATACGGTGACTCGAGGGAAAGTTGTTGTGTCAGGGACAGGTTTTGAATTGATATTACGCAACGTATAATGACCCGCGGGCCGTCTCCAGCCCGATACTAATTTTTTAAACTTTAAACGACATGCATTGACCGGATTTTTAGGATTTCCTAGGTATAATCAGAAACAGCTATACCATTGATGTCCAGCATATGGCCCGCGGACCGTATCCAGCCCGATACTAATTTTTAAACTTTAAACGACATGCATTGACCGGATTTTTAGGATTTCCTAGGTATAATCAGAAACAGATATACCATTGATGTCCAGTATACGGGCCGCGGGCCGTATCCAGCCCGATACTAATTTTTAAACTTTAAACGACATGCATTGAGCGGCTTTTTAGGATTTCCTAGGCATAATCAGAAACAGATATACCATTGACGTCCAGTATATGGGCCGCGGGCCGTATCCAGCCCGATACTAATTTTTAAACGACACGCATTAAGCGGTTTTTAGGATTTCCTAGGTATAATCAAGAAACGTTTTTGTTTTGTTAATATACGCAGAATCATGCAAATTTTAATAATTAATTCCTGCTTATATTGATTTTTATTCGATATTAGTTTGCCAACGTTGTTGGCAACGGGGTCTGCTAGTATTTAAATAGTTTGAATGAGATTTATAGTATACATATGTTGAAAAACACTAACTTTATTAAAAGAGAGAATCCTTCAAAAATATCAATATATTCCGACCTACCAATTTTATGTCTTAAATAGGACATTCCGTTTTTCATCGCATTCATACATACTAAATTATGTAAATGTATTAAAACTGTATAAAGCATTTATATATCTTCACTATATGCAAACAATCAATGATAAAACTAATTAGGTTAGGTTTAGTTAGCAAAAATTTTAGACAGAAAAAACTTTAACTTGCTAGACGTATATGAACAGGTACTCATAAGGAATTTGTACCTGTTTCCAATGAGATTTATAGGATACGTATTTTGAAAAATTTTAACTTCATAAAGAGTTCCAAAATTATCAGTTAGATATATTCGAACGTTCCTTGTGTTAAAAACCGTATTTTTCTGCCAACTACAGATGAATGATTACTATTGGCTCCCTACTCTTACGACCGTGCCTTCTCGTTTCTAACGTTATAATATAATTCATTCTAAGCATACAAGCCTAGTTGCGGTGGACTAATACGGAACATTAACAAAAAAAAAATTTTTTTTGCCTTTACCGCTCTCCCCCCAGATTAAATCCTGAGTGCGCGCCTGCAAATGACCACCCTGTATATTGATGGTACTGGCGATCGACCAAAATTTTTATTGGCATTATTAACACCCCCTGTATTATAACTAAAGAAAATAAATAATAAAAATAAAGCTTACCTGGTAAATAAAATTATGCATGCACACTAAAATAAATAAATTTGCACAAAAAAATAAATAGAAAAAATTAATTATTCAATAAATTATATTTGAACCAAATAAAATACATGCATTGTCAATATTGTTTCGTTAATTATTTATTGGACAGGGCCGTAGGCACGTTTTTTACCCGGGCCACTTGGGTCCAAAGCCCAATTTTGTGCTAGTCTGTGTTGGGCTTCCAGTTTCCCTGAAAAACCACGGCTTAGTCCAAAATCAATCATGGGATCACCTCTGCGATCTCGCTGTCTACTGAAATCATGCAAAATAAATAAATAAATAAAATAAACCATCTAACACAAAATATTTATATTTGGGAATAATATTTCGACCATGCTAACCTAGTATAAACAATATTTTTAAATATTACTCGAAGCTGAATCGATACCATAGTTGATTTACATAATATCGCAATTTTATAATTATGGAGTTAGATTACACTGGTCAACAAATTTAAACTTTTTTTTGCTGACTTAGATCTGATACTTGTTTTTAACTAATTTTGGGGTGCTGATTTCAAAAATGTTAACAGTTTTTGCCTATTACGTCAAATTTTTGTTCTATATTATTTTGACTTTTTTCACCTTTTCACGTTCTGATATACGTCTACTTTAATTTCAACTTCGTTCTTGTTGTCCAATATATTTCGTAGGAACGCCTTACATGCAGGTACTTGTTATAGACCTTTTTACAACGGCGGGGGTTGCATCATTTTCCCCCCTCTTCATATTAAACTGGGTCTAATGAAGCAGTTTGTAAAAGCATTGAACAAAGGTGACTGTTTCAAATATATATCTGAAACATTTCAAAGTCTCAGTAATGAGAGGCTAAAAGCTGGCATTTTGACGGACCACAAATTAGAAAATTAGTGATTGATCCACATTTCACTGTAGCTATGGCAGTCTTTCGTGGCGCTCATCAAAATTTTTCTTGGGAATAAAAAAGCCCAAAACTATGTGGAGGTCGTTGAAAATTTGATTGAAAATTATCATCATCTGGGGTGCAACATGAGCGTGAAACTTCATTTTTTAAACAGTCATCTTGACAAATTTCCCGTCAATCTTGGAGATGTTAGTGATGAACAGGGTGAACGTTTCCATCAGGATTTAAAAGAGATGGAGAGACGTTATCAAGGAAAGTGGGATACTCACATGATGGCTGACTACTGTTGGAGTATTAAAAGAGACTTATCGGGAATGGTGCACTCCAGAAGATCTTACAAACGACCATTTAATCCTTAAATTATTTTGTATTTTTATTTTAACACTCCAATGCATTAAAATGTAATTAAAACTGTTCCCATTTTCTTTCTTTCACTATAAACAAAATTTTAAGAATATTTTCTAATTATTTAGTCCTTATTGTTCGCCAAATTTGTACCAATTACATTATCGACGTCTAAAATTAAACGATAGAAGCATTATTTGTCCGAAAATATGTATTGTAGAGTATAATATCGACTATGAAAATAAATAAATAACTGGCTGGTTACTAGGATTCCATTTCTAGTAGAGAATCTGTTAGTTTTTCATAAAGTCGCAATATAAACAATGTCTCTGTAGGAGTTATGCTCTTGCGTGACAAAAGATCGCCCGCAGTAATGCCAGACCTTGATTTGAATGATATTTTTGCAAATATACAAAAAAAAATGTGTTAAAATATATATTATGGTATTATTATAAATAAATGATACACGGTAGAAAAAAATCTAACTGCAACCTTCTTGTCGTACCTATTGATTTAAAGGATTTAAAACACTTGTAATTGTGTTATGTAGTGACGGGCGTTTATCGTTTGGCCTTCTAATAATCATCATTCACTGACTAAATACCTACAAAACCCTGAAATGTGTGAAAATTCACACTACACGTAAATTTTTGTAATAAATACAAAAATCCCATTTCCGGGATTCGAACCCGAGAACCCATGGTTAACAGCCAGATGCGTTGACCACTACACCATACGTGCATTAGTTAAAAACTAATTTAACGCGATTACAGTAAAATATATACCCGAAAATTGTCACTACGAAATCCTGAATGTGATGCACAAATCACATATTTTTTTCTTTTCTTTGATACAGTCTCCTTCTTTAAACAACAGAACAAATTGAAAAATCTGTTGTTTAGTTAAAGTTTAAAATGCAGTAGTACTAAAACAAATAAGATTTAGATCTCGAGTTGAAATTGTGTTTAATAATTCTGTAGGTTGTGTATGTTTTAAATAATTTGTTACCCATCAACGGTCCGTGCAAAACGAACAAGCGTGCATTAGAGCAGTGGTCCTTAAACTGTAACCGATGTAATTAGTCTTTGGCGGATGTTGCAACACATGGGAATACATGGGGTAGCAAAAGGTCGTCCGTCAAAATATCCCTCAGGTAACACAGTGGCTTTTGTAAGATATACACACGCTATGACAAGTCATTTGTCAAAATTATAACATTTTGATATTAAATACAAAATTACAAATAAGACCGTTACAATGGATAGTCAGACAATAATAACAACAAAATCATAAATGATGAAAAGAGTGTATAATAAGAAAACAAATCTTTTATTTCTATGCATTTTTTCATTAAGATGAATATTTAGAGAGTTAAGCCGCATTCAGAGCTCTTAAATCAATAGGTTATGCACTGTAGCTTATGGATTGTTCACTAACGTTATACAAGACTAATAACGTTACTACAAGATAAAATGTTATAAAAAGAATAATGCCTTTCATTCATGATAGTAACTGACCTTGCTCATAGAGACAAGTTTAGTTATAATTAGAGATGGGAATTTCGGCTCAGTTTGCGGAACCGGATCAGTGGAGGTCGTTCAGTTTGTTGAGCCGGTTCATTGATCCGGCTCAGTGATCCGGTTAAGTAAACATGTTTCCGAGACACAGGTCGGTCGTTAGTTCGTAGGTAGAACGTCGCTTAGAGCCGTTTCTTGCTTAGACCCGGTCAGTTGTCGGTCGTTCGCTCGTAGGTAGTACGTCGCTTAGAGCCGGCTCTTTCTTAGACCCGGTCAGTTGTCGGTCGTTCGCTCGTAGGTAGAACGTCGCTTAGAGCCGGCGCTTGCTTAGACCCGGTCAGTTGTCGGTCGTTCGCTCGTAGGTAGAACATCGCTTAGCCCCGGTTCTTATCTAACATTTTTGAAACAAACAATTCACTTTATGTAGCTACTGTATTTTAAACCAGATGTGTTAAGTTTATGGAGATGTTTATTGCCCTTATAAATCGGACATCTGGGATTTGGGCAATATTTTTAATATTTTTATATAGTATGGTTGTAAGAAAATACAGACTTAGCCTATTAGTTTCAAATAAACTGCCCTACAAATTGATGACAAAATACACTTTATGATAATACATTACAAGCCGAGTTCTCGCGAAGTTCAATATGACATCGATCCAGATCCGGATCACTCCGGTCACTGCTCACAATCGCCCGACCAATCGTATCCTTGAAACTTGAAATTATACAGTGAGCCGGCTCATTTCAATTTGGTGAACCGTGTCACTTCGGTCAGTGTACTGAGCCGGCTCAGTGAGCCGGTGCGTTCATGAACGACCCATCTCTAGTTACAATTATCATAGTAACAGAGTTACAGAAATGGTTTGAAAAAATGAAACAAGGCTTTGGTGCATTGACCGTCCTCGTATGTTGTGTGGGTAAATTTTATAAGACTAGACGGTGTGCGCCTTTAGAAACATGAAACTTAATTGTTGAAACTAGAGAACTAGCGATTGAGTTCGTAATAGGTAATGTGAGAAAATCAGAAAACCTTAAATGACAATTTGGAACAAAGAAAAAACATTCAATTAAAAGGATATCACTAGAAATTAAATTAAAATTGAACAATTCAAACTATATTAACCAGGCTGTTGGTAATTAATACATTTTGGAACACACGTCAGGCAATAGGATTAGCGACAATTGCTAAGTGAACATAATTATCTTCAAGTCAGAAGGAATATGTAATAAGGAAGATAATAAATAACATATTAGAAGAACAAAGAAATACTAGCACGAAATAGAATAGTAAATTTTTACTAACTTAGATTAAGGTTTCATCTGCTTAGTGAAAAAAAAAAAAACAATCATCTCTAGAAAATACAATCACTGCACGAAAATTAAAGGGCGAGTTGTGTCTCGAAAGAATCTGATCAATGGACATGATTTTAGGATTTTGTAGGTATGACAAAAAAACCCTAATACCGTCATTTGGTTGTCTGTCTGTTCGGTAAAAATTGTAAAAACTGCTAACCCTAGAGAGTTGAAATTTGGCATGCTTATACAACTCTTTGACCCGCACATAGGAAAAATACTAAAACATCTAAAAAACATATTCCCCTAAAAATATAAAGAAATATCTGCTCATCGAAAAAAATATATTTTTTTAAAATTCTGAGTAGGGTATCAAATGAAAGCCCTTAGTACGTGGATTAACGATCCACGTATCACAATCGTATGTATTGCAATCGTACGTATCACAATTTTATTTTTGCAAAATAAATTATTTTGACGCGATTTTTGCCATAATTGTGCAAAAAAAAATTTGTCCCACACCCTGTAGCCCAGATGGTTTAAACTAAAAATCTTCAAAAATTCTAATAATGTACATTTGTGTGAACCGGAATAGTACAACAGGAATTTTTTATCAGATTGTTTTCAGAAAATAACGCATTTTTTGTGTTTTTAACTAAAATATGGTAAATATTTAATGTAACACAGTAGATAATTAAGTGCTCGTAGCGTAGTGCGTTGTGTCGTCAATTTGTAATTTGCAAACTAGAGTTCGATTCCTGTCAATTTTAATTTTTCTGTTTTTTTTTGCATTTTTATTTTGTCAAAATTCTAGTTATATTTTGATAAATATTGCATTTAATTTTTAGAAGCGTAAATTTAATACCCAGTGGGAAGAGTTGTAATTATAATTTAATCCTATGTTTGAATGTATACGAAATTAGAGGGTGGGGATTATGATTTAAGCAACCAATGGAAGCCATAGGCGCAATTTTCAAAATCTTAATGAAATTTGCTATAAAAAAAAAAAAATACTGCACATATTTAGAAACCTAAATAATGTTATTACGCATTCGAATTAAAACTAACAAAAAAAAAATTTAATATAAAATTTGTTTCGGCATCCCAAATAATCATCATTCACTTACTAAATACCTGCGAAATCCTGAAACGTGTGAAAATTCACACTGCACATCCATTTTTTCTTCTATAAGCACAAGGTCGGCTTCTTTCTAGATACATCTCGCGCAATTTTTGTTTGGAAACCATTTTTCCTGCCGAAGTATTAAAGAAAGAATGATATACCAGTAATACCGGACTGGAAAAAATTTCCGGGCGTAGAAAATTAAATAAATCAACCCTATAAATCTAAGAATAGGTCCTATTGGGGCCGGCCAACCGGGATCTTTGCCCGGTGTCTCGACGGGCCAGTCCGTCACTGTCTATTGGCATCTGACACTACCGATAGAGGCGCTACTGAATTCACATCATGGCTGACTTTGGTAGGATATTTTTGACAGGTTCAATGGTATCTTCATGTGATATTTATTGAAACACACTGGAACACACTCTAAAATGGTCTTTAACTGTCTTTCCACTTCTAAGAACATATTCCCATGCTTGTCACAAACTCGACTATCCTACAACCGTCAGTTTCTCAAAATCTCACTAGAGGCGCTTCAGTTATTGTCAGTTGACAATCTATTATTGGTGACTGGGAACAAAAGAGTCAAAGAATGCTGTAAAAACAGCGTAATATTAATTATGATTCCAATCTGCTTATTATGTTACATTGTTAAGCGTTTATACGCTGTGTATAAAATCCTTTTAAAGTCAGTGTCGTTTAAATAATGTATCCAATTATTTTCAAATGAAAAATAAAATATTTCTTGAGTTGAGTGTATTGTGCACGTTGTATTTGGATTGTATTGTACGGGTGTAATCACAGGTATTTATCAAGAGGACACAGTGAAATCTATTGTGATTTGAAGAATCAATTTTCCGACTTTTCACAAGAGTTTTCACTGAATTCCAATTCACATTTGAGCTGTGAATTGATCTTATTCTAATATGTTTCGGAATCCATATGTTGCCACTGTGATAGCACACACTTAAATACGATTTTAAAAAACGATTTTTAATATTAAATTCTGTAACGAATTACTTACGGTTCAAAAGAAATACACAGTGTGTGAATGTATGATTGGGAATGCTGTAGTAAAATATGGATAGAAATGTTGATAAATAGTAAGATCAATCGATATGGTACTAAAAAAAAAGATGTGCTTGCCTACTAGGGATGGGAAAAAACATCGATGTATCGAAAACATCGATGTTTGTTTTAAAAACATCGATGTTTTTACCATCGATGGTCAGCTGGCGATAGTATCGATAAAACATCGATGTCTACTACCGATTTCGATGTTTAAACTTTGAAATTCAAAAACTATCGCTAGAGGAGCTGGAATCTTAAAAATTTAATTTTTATTAAAATTAGTACACAAAATATAAGCGCCATCTATTGTGATATAACAATACTAATAGTGTTAGTTCTTATTCTTCTTAGCAGTTAGCAGAATACGAAAAAATAAGAAGAAACTTCTAATTTTTGCAAACAATGCGAACGACCAACGAATCCAACACACTTTTTCTTTTTGAGTCTTGTTGACACTTTCCCAGTTGTTATTCCTCCAATCCCTGGATTTTTGTAAGTTGTCATTAGCTATTTTTTTATATATTCAAGTTGGATTTTCCTGAACAAAATGATCAAAAGCTTCAATTAATCGGTAAAAGTAACTGGAATTGAAAATCTAGTTACGCCTAAACCAAAGGAACAGACTTTATTTCAACTTAAAAAAGTATAAAAATAATTGTGTATGACAGTGTTATTTTTATGTTAAATAAGATAAAATTAACATTAAGATTACTATATTAGTATTGTAATAAAATCCAATATTTCATTTTAGAAATGTAAAAATAGTAAGGTTTGTTCCTTTGGTTTAGGCAGAACTAGATTTTCAATTCTAGTTACTTTTACCGATTGATTGAAGCTTTTGATCATTTTGTTCAGGAAAAGTCAACTTCAGTATATATAAAATATCTAATGACAAATTACAAAAATGAAAATTGCGGTTATTTCTGCCTAATCCTTTGGAATAGACTGTAGGTACAAATTATGATTATTATATTGGATATAATAATATTAATGTGAAATTAATTACTATTAAAAAGGAATATTTCTATTTCAAAATCTAATAAATGCTTTTTGTGTATTATGTGTTACTTTTTTCGTATTTTATCTTTACATTATTAAATAAAACCTACAGTCTGTTCCAAATGTTTAAGCGGAACTAAATTTTGCAATCTAGTTACTTTCATCGTTTAAATCGTGCTTTTCGACCGTTTTGTTTAAGCTTTGTAAATCATACTTACAATAAACATTTTTGGTTAAGGTTAATATCATTTTAAAATGTAATTTTCTTTATATTTTGATTTTTTGTGTCATTCTTAATACAAATTTCCCATTTATTTATTTTTTTGTCATTAAAATATATAAAAAAATAATTTAATTTTGACATAGGTCATTCGTTTCCATGGTTTCATTGTTGTAATTTTAAATTTTGACATTCCAACGTAAAAAATGAAATAACCCAAGCAAGGTCCCTTGTCGTGACAACCTAAAAGAACGAAATTCCCATTTAGTTCCGCCTAAGCGTTTGAAACAGACTGTATATAATATAAATAAATAGCTTTTTTTTTAATATTAATAAAACATCGATGTTTTTCCTTCGATGTTTTTTCAACATCGATAGTAAGCGCCAATGTTAACATCGATGTTTTGCCTTCGATGTACAACCCTAGTGTAAACGCTTAACAACGTAAGATGATAAGCAAATTGGAATCATATTTAATATTACGCATTCTTTCCCAAATAGCATAAATTGCTTTATAAAAATTGTATAAACATTTATCAGCAATACCATATTATACTGGTAGCTTTATAATTCAGCAACAAGAATGTCTATCGAGCAACAAAAAAATACTTAAACTTCCAAAATAGACTCAGGTTTATAAAACCTTTTGGCTATATTAACATTGCATACGCAACATTTTAAAAACCTAATGGCACTCTTTGGACATGTTCTTAAAATAGTTATAAAATAAACAATAAAACATTAATAATTTTTTGATTAGTTATATAGCAGCAACTTTTTATCTGTTATATTTATAGATTTGCTCTTTTGTAGCTGCATGTTAACAATTTTTTATCGTTAATCCACGTACTAAGGGCTTTCATTTGATACCATCTGATTGTAAAAATTGTGGTCCCACATCTACCATCAAAAATATTTTCGTATTCAGCATTGTTCTGTGGGATTTGCGGTGTATCTCAAGGATCGACCGCACGAATGTATTGTGATAAGTAGGTGTACGGACCACGCGGCCGAGATGGGGGTTGTTGAATATTTATTATGGCAAAGTTAAACATATTTCGTAAAGAGACAAGGTATATTCATTAGTTACCCCAGTGTACTAAAGCAGGAACAAACTAATTTAAACAATACATTTCTAAATCTTAATGAAGAGCTTTTGAATAAAATTAGGGTTTTGAGTGGTGACTGAAGAAAATGTTAAAATATTAAATTATAAAGTAAACTTATATTAAAGTTTAATTAATTTTAATTTTGGTTAAAGAATATCATTTTATTTATAAAGGATTGTGTCAACGTCATGAAATATTACATTACAGGCTTTTGCTTACGTTACAGGCAAAAAATTCAGTTGACTTTTCACACAGGATTTCGAAGGTATTTTATGATCCTTTATACAAATGACCACTAGATGGCAATATTTTTTATTATTATTATTATATTATTTATTTTACATCGGCCTTTATTTCTGCAACGAGGCTAATCGCCGATGCCAGGGGGCGAGCTCCTACACCTGGATGAGGGGTGAATGATTGTGAAAATGAGAGTAATGTAAACATTCTCACCCGAATAATATCACCAACGAAGTAGGCTCGAACCACCGGCCGCCCAGTCACGCCTGTTTCTAACAGTCTAAAACCGCACGACTTAATGCGCTCGGCCACTCCGTTGGCTAGATGGCAATATTGAAATGTGTCATTCCTATATTCGTAAAATTTGACATCAGTGTGAAATCAGTGGCAGCTTATAAATTGACGGAGTAGTTTGTTGACAGTGAGCGTTAATAAAAGTCTGTGAAAAACTGGATATTACTCGTGAAGGTTTTCGTTGGATGATTTTTTACGATTTTAGTCTAACTCAACAACAATGCATAGATTCGCTTCGTTCAATTCGTCAAATTCTTTTGGTAATGAAACACCATCAAAAAAACAGCTGTGGCCACCAAAGGACCGACCACCATCATAAAGTACTTGTATAAAATACATTCTAGCAGCAGAGTAGAAATAACTTGGCCTAATATTTTATAACAGAGATATTATTTATCAGGACCATGGAAACGTTACATATAAGTATGAAAAAATTGAGACTTCGAAAAATATTACAAACATTTTTCGAAATTTTTCGTTTTATCAAAAAACGTTTCAAATTAAAGTTATTACTTATTGCATTTATAGCAATTTTTTTTAAATAAATTTTTTCGAAATATTTTTCTGTTGCTAAATATTCGCAAAAATATTAAAATCGACACGAATAAACTCCCATTTTTAGTCAACCGATTTTTACCAAAAGTTGATCAACTCGTGCCACTGATGTCAAAAGCTTAAATATGCAGTTTCATAAAAATCCTTTTAGCCGAATTTGCTCTGCACGTGTACACAGACAGACAGACAGAGAGATGGACAAACGGATAGACAGACCGACAGACATCATGCTAAAAATAGTCAAAACATTATGTAGGGACCTCAATTCGTGGAGATCCATCGAAATCTCGAAATGTCAAAATCGGTATGATCACAATACCTCCCTTATACCGGGTGAATTATTTAAGGAGCAGTATACATGTTTCACATATAATGTTAATGAAGTGAGTTATTTCAAAAGCAACATAGCCATAAAACAAATGCTTATCGTATCCATAGAAAAGACAAAATATTATTTTTTTAAATATTTTTTGGACTTAGCTACTAAGGACATTATTATTTTTGTTCGTATGTAAATATAAACAAACTAATAAAAATTCATTTATTGTTTCTAATTTACTATTTTTTAGCCGTCTAGGAACTTGTCTAATGTCAAATGACTATTATATTTAACCACCAGTGTATGTCTGTTGCCATGGATATGAGCTTGCTTTCATAATTTGCTATGTTGCAAATGAAATAACTCACTTCATTAACATTATATGTGAAACATGTATGTATGTTTCTCCTTAAATAATTCACCCGGTACATGTTGGCGGTCGGTAAAAAGCACAATTGTCTTATGAACGAGTTGAATAAAACTGTCGTATGAATGAAGAGTAGGATGTGGAATGATTGGGAAGTGCTGTGTCCTTACATTTGATCGAGATTGAAATAAAAGTGTTGAAATATGTAAGTAAAGTGAATTTTTGAAAATTTCATAAGATCAAAAAGCTACTATAAGAGCTGATTCATATTCTTTAAGCCGCATACATGTGCAAAGCTAATGTATATTCGATACCCTTTGAAGTAGTGTATATTTCTCTATTTTCTAGTGTCAGTTTACAGTTCTTCCGTTTCAGTAGGTGTCCAGAAAGATCGGGTTCACTATTACTAGATCAAAGTACAATTTACCTCGGCACTTTTGCATTATTTCTAAAATAATTATCTCTTTTGTGTTACTTAATTGCACATGAAACATTCAATTTGCATTACAATAACAAAACCATCACTTCCAGTTTAACGCAGATAAATATTAATTTATATTTACTAAAACTTGCAACATACCTAGTCATGCCATAAATAATGTTACAAAGTTTTCAGTAAAATTCCAACCCATTTTAATTTTATTTTAGTACATAATACATACAAATCCCCTTATAGACCGAGAGCTCATGACAGTTTTTGGTCTCCGATTTCATACAGCATGCCTTTTGGAGGCGAGAATATTTACCCTGTGACAACAAAAAAGGGATGGTACTAAACCCCTGCACGCTTTCCGGTCATAGGGAAAATTGCATTTCCACTTAAACACAAAATTTTTGTGCTTATCTCTGATTTAATATTGCTTGCCCTTTTGTCAAAAGAAAGTTATAACAAATTTAAAGTCTTTTAAATATATGCATGCGATTCGGAGGGTCCCAAAGGGCTCAAACGGTCATGTGATCTTGTAATAAAAAAATATGATTTTCCGCGTTTTCATACAGCATGCCTATAATTAAAAGACTTTAAATTTGTTATAACTTTCTTTTGGCAAAAGGGCAAGCAATATTAAATCAGAGAAAAACACAAAAATTTTGTGCAAGTGGAAATGCAATTTTCCCTATGACCGGAAAGCGTGGAAGGGTTTAGTACCATCCCTTTTTTGTTGTCACAGGGTAAATATTCTCTCCTCCAAAAGGCATGCTGTATGAAATCGGAGACCAAAAATGTCATGAGCTGCCGGTCTATTAGTGAAATTGGCGCAACTATTTAAATCATGAAAATTGTGAATTTATGTTAAAACTAATGCACCCGCTGCCAACTGTGTTGGCAAACACATCATTACCTTATTGTGGAACTTGCTCGACACCTCAGACTTTTTTGGCCATACGCCTTACTTCATCCAATTCAAATTGAATCAACTCTTCGCGTATTATTAAAAATTTATGTGAAGTGTGAATTTTCACACATTTCTGGGTTTCGCAGGTATTTAGTAACTGAATGATGATTATTTGGGATGCCAAAACAAATTTTATGTCAAAATATTTTTTTTGAATTTTAATTCGAATGCCTAATACCATTATTTAAGTTTCTAAATATGTGCAGTATTTTTTTTTATATATAACAAGGTTCATTAAGATTTTGAAAATTGCGCCTATGACTTCCATTGGTTGCTTAAATCATAAGCCCTGCCCTCTGATTTCGTATACATTCAAACATAGAATTAAATGTATGTAATAGAACACTTCCCACTGGTTATTAAATTTACGCTTTTAAAAATTAAATGCAACATTTACCAAAATATAACTAGAATTTTGACAAAATAATTTAAACAAAATAAAAATGCAAAAAAAAAAACAGAAAAATTAAAATTGACAGGATTCGAACTCTAGTTTGTAAATCACAAATAAACGACGAAACGTACAACGCTACGAACGCCTACTTATCTACTGTGTTACATAGCGAATTAAATATTTAACATATTTTAGTTAAAAACACAAAAAATGCGTTATTTCCCGAAAATATAATCTGATAAAAAATTCCTGTTGTACTATTCCGGTTCACACAAATGTACATCACTTAGAATTTTTTCAGATTTTTAGTTTAAACCATCTGGGCTACAGGGTGTGGTACAAATTTTTTTTTGAACAATTTTGGCAAAAATCGCGTCAAAATAATTTATTTTTAATTTATTTATTTATTAAAAATAAAACTTTGATCGTTAATCCACGTACTAAGAGCTTTAGAAAAACATCGAATTAATGTCTCATTGCCCGTATTCACCTGATTTATCCCCTAACGAATTTTTTTGTTCCCCAATGTCAAACAAAAAATGCGTGGACAGCGATTTTCATCACCTCAAGAAGCTGTTGAAACCTCCGAAGACCATGTTTTTGACATACCAACTTCATAGTGTGAAAAATGTTTCGAGAATTGGTTTGAACGCATACAAAACTGTGTAAATCTTAAAGGTGAATATTTTGAAAAGTTATAAAACGGTATGTTCCAAAAAAAAAAAATGTTTTCTTCCTTAGTTTTTCACAAAGCACCAGCTCATATTTTATGGTTCGTCAGAAAAAAGTCACTCTTCTTCCTCTTTACCATACTTTTTTTACTCAAATTACGCTCGTTTCTGAAACATGCGATTAAGAAAGTAATAAGATTTTTACTTACTTTTCTAAGTCGTCTCTAATCATATTTTGTCCTAATCTGGCAAGCATTTCCAAAATTTCAAATCGTGGTTCATCATCCGCCAAGTCGCTGTAGAAACCGGGATGCAAACTGTTAAACAGAAATACATTATTACAAACAGTTCGCCAAATCAAAACACATGTTAACATAATGATCAATTTGAATGTTCAACACAAGTACTGCCATTATTTTCTCCCACGTATTGGAATGTCAAATGTCGAGACAAGGAAATATTATTAAAAATATAAGAACATACTATAAGGCGACATTACTTAGATTTAATGAATTAATTACTTCATTTAGAATGCCGAAAAAACTCTAATTTTTAAAATTTTATATTTGTTTAGCTTTGCTTATTAATTTACTGTTTACAAAAAAAAATAATTAAAAATCTTATAGCACAAATATTTATGTTAAAAGGTAATTTAAATCCTAATTAAAATGTTTGAATAAATATTAAAAAAAATAGTAAAAAATATAGAGGGGTGCGTTCTTTAACAGAATTAATTGCCACATTATAATTAAGGTAAAATTGTTAAATGGAACCAGTGATGGCCATAAGTACAAAAAAAAAGTACGTATGCTGCCAATTTGATAATCTTAAGATACAGTTAGTGTTTCTGATTTCTCGACATTTTTCATTTCTCTAGAAATGAAAAATTAGACTTATTTTCTAAAATAATTATTAGAATATATACCTTTTTTTAATGTCGGAAATATTGTAGAGGATAAAAACATGTTAAAATTATAGTCAATTATGTCATCTTTTACATGACAGTTTTAAATTAAAAAAATTGATGTGAAGCGTGAATTTTCACACATTTCAGGGTTTCGCAGGTATTTATATATTCAGTAACTGTATGATGATTATTTGGGATGCCAAAAAAATGTTGTCAAAATATTTTTTTATGAATTTTAATTCGAATGCCTAATACCATTATTTAAGTTTCTAAATATGTGCAGTATTTTTTTTTATATAGCAAGCTTCATTAATATTTTGAAAATTGTGCCTTTGGTTTCCATTGGTTGCTTAAATCATTAGCCCCGCCCTTGGTTTTCGTATACATTCAAACAGAATTAAATTATAATTTCAACACTTCCCACTGGTTATTAAATTTACGCTTTCAAAAATTAAATGCAACATTTACCAAAATATAACTAGAATTTTGACAAAATAATTTAAATTAAATAAAAATGCAAAAATAAAACAAAAAAAAATAAAAATTGATGGGATTCGAACACTAGTTTCTTCGGTAGTTACAGCTCACTAAGCGACAACGCTACCACTGTACTACGAAGGTTCACTCGTTCACTATGTTAAATAGCGGATTAAATATATTACATATTTTAGTTAAAAACACAAAAAATGCGTTATTTTCCGAAAACATAATCTGATAAAAAATTCCTGTTGTACTATTCCGGTTCACATCAATGTACATTACTGAGAATTTTTTCATATTTTTAGTTTAAACCATCTGGGCTACAGGGTGTGGGACAAACATTTTTTTGTACAATTTTGGCAAAAATCGCCTCAAAATAATTTATTTTGCAAAAATAAAATTTGGATCGTTAATCCACGTACCAAGGGCTTTCATATGATACCCTACACAGAATTGTAAAAAAATATTTTTTTTTCGATGAGCATATATTTGTTTATATTTTTAGGGGGATATGTTTTTTAGATGTTTTAGTATTTTTCCTATGTGCGGGTCAAAAAGTTGTACAAGCATGCCAAATTTCAACTCTCTAAGTTTAGCCGTTTGGCTACAATTTTTACCGAACAGACAGACAGACAGACAGACAGACAGACAGACAGACAGACAGACAGACAGACAGACAGACAGACAGACAGACAGACAGACGACAACATGACGGTATAAGGGTTTTTTGGTCATACCTACAAAACCCTAAAAAACGTACGTATACTGTCAGTACGTATACTGTCAGTTTCCGATTTCTCGAAATTTTTCATTTCTCGAGAAATGAAAAATTAGACTTATTTTCTAAAATAATTATTAGAATATATACCTTTTTTTAATGTTGGAAATATTGTAGAGGATAAAAACATGTTAAAATTATAGTCAATTATGTCATCTTTTACATGACAGTTTTAAATTAAAAAATCAGTTGTGTCAGAGTTGCCAAAAGTTAATCAACTCGTGTCATTGATGTTAAAAGCTTAAATATGAAGTTTCATAAAAATCCTTTTAGCCGAATTTGCTCTGCACGTGTACACAGACAGACGGATGGGCAGACAGTGAGACAGACAGACAGACAGACCGACAGACATCATGCTAAAAATAGTCAAAACGTTATTTAGGGACCTCAATTCATGGAGATCCATCGAAATCTCGAAATGTCAAAATCGGTATGATCACAATACCTCCCTTATATACAAGGGATGTTTCCAAAGTTCTGGGAATGTAGCTATAATTTTTATTATTTTGTTAAATTTCGTCAATATTACAATGTTTACGTTTCGTCAGTGGTTATTATTCGTTGCCAAAATTCATCACCGTAACGGGCTAACAGCTCTTGAAGTTGACGACAAGTATCAGACCTATTGAGTTTCTGTTCTGGTCCCAACAACCTTGGCGTCCAGCGCGGCGAAATCTTGCTAACGCCCAAACAATCATGCAAGATGTCATGAACTTGTCGTGTACCTATCCCTAGGCGCACACTAATTTGACGAATAGTCATTCGCCTGTCCTCTTTCAGTAGGTCTTCGACGGCAGTAATGTTTCTTTCATTTACCGACGTGCTTGGGAGCCCACTGCGTGGATCGTCTTCTAGTGATGTTCTACCGGTTTTAAAACGATCGATCCACCGATAAACAGTACTTTTGGATTCTGCAGACTCACCAAATACTCCTTGCAGACGCTGAATAATTTCTGATGTTTTCACACCTTCTTTCCATAAAAAGAAAATTATTGCTCTTTGAGATTTTGCTGCGTCTTCCATGGTTACAAAAACAGTGCTATGAAAACGCGTCTATATCAGTCGAACACCTAAATCAGACTGAACAATATTGCACTAGATAGTTGCATAAACATGTCAAGACTTGTCTGGCACCAATAACATTGCCTATAAGTTCTGCGTTATTTAATTATAGCACAATTCCCAGAATTTAGGAAACATCCCTCGTATGTTGGCGGTCGGTAAAAATTGTGGTCTTTATTTTTGAATCCCTTTTAAACTGAGATAATTTTTAAAATTTCCAAAAAAAATCGTCTTACTACAATTGACAACTTGTAACACGCTAGATCTTAAATTTTATATATTTACCGTCTCCTAGCAACGAATGTTTTAGTAATAATAATAGTTGTGATTCTGACAGTTAATTATTGTGTGTTTTGTATAGTTATATACTGAATTCTGATTGTAAAACTGTTAAAACTTTATTACTGTTTATAATATATATAAATATATCATTATATATTCCAATTTATTAATTAACGGGCAATATAAATATAGTGCAATTCTATAACTGGCGACCCAACGTTGTGGCCCGAATAATTGTATTGTTTTACAGTTTTTAAGTTTTACAGTGTTGTGATTTTGACTATATTACAAGTGTAACAGTAACTGTTGAGACTATTTTATGGAAAGACGTTCGTGAAGTGCTGGACATTCCAATTCATTGCTCATTGCGTATTCAAATTAAAAATTATTTGTCGCGAGTGTGTACTGTCCTATCGTGCGAACATTGTCGTGCCGTCTCGACCAATTTTGTACTGTTAGTTTTACGCACATAAGTTTCTTGAACTTTACATGAGTTTTACTGATTCTTCGAAACGTAACACACGCGGTAGACCTGCAAAGATGACGAACGTTGTGCTTTCAGAAGAACAGTTTCAGACGCTGCTTCAGCAGATAAATAATCGACCGGTCCTTGAACGAACTCCTTCGCCGACATTACCACAACAAAATGGGAATTTTGTGAAATGTACATCTCGGTTTGATGGAGCAAGGGAGAGCGATGTCGATGCATTTATATGTGCTATTGAAGTTTTTAAAGAATGCGCTGATGTTTCTGATGCGAACGCTTTAAGAGGCTTGCCAATGCTATTGACAGGTGATGCTGCTACATGGTGGCTAGGAATCCGTGCGACAACTGAGACATGGAATGAAGCCATAAATGCGCTCAAAATCGCATTCGGAAGGAAAAGAGCTCCATTTCAAGTTTATCGGGACCTATTTAAACTTGAACAAACAGCTGATATGCCAACTGATCGCTTCATCAGCAAATGTCGAGCATTGCTAGCAGAAATTCCCGATGACTTGACGGAAAAGGTTCAAATGGACATGGTGTATGGACTTATCCATCAGCGCATCAGAAAACATGTGCCTAGGGATAGAGTAAGTACATTTACTGAATTTTTAAGACTAGCACGTACTGTTGAGCAATCTTTTGAAGACAAGCCGTCCGTACAAATAAAAAATGAATCTCTGCTCGTCAAAGAGAAGGAGAATGAGGAAGGGAATCTCAAAAAGAAGATTAAATGCAATTATTGCAGGAACGTAGGTCACACAGTAGACGACTGCAGGACCCTACAAAATAAAAGAGATAGGCAAAACAATGCCAGCTTAGCTAATAAAACAAGCGTTGTAGAAACATCTAAGTCTAGTATCAGCTGCTACGGATGCAATTATCCAGGAGTGATACGTGCTAATTGCCCGAAATGTAAATCTGACGAAACAAGTGTCCAGGCCACTAGCTTTTATACAATAACTGACGACACCGTCACGCTACAGCAACCGATTGTTCCAGTCAGAATATTTGAATTTGTGGGTACAGCTATTGCCGATTCAGGAGCATCTCGTAGTATCATGGGTAGGAACTTGTTTAAAATATTGCAAAATAGGTGCAGATTTGAAACTTCCAACCTAGTCATGACTTTAGCAGATGGAGTTTCAAAAGAGGTAATGGTGCAAACAGCAAATGTACCAATTACCATTAAGGGAAGATCCGTTCTCAGTAAAATGATAGTGTTGCCAGGTGACAAGGACAACCATACCTTGTTAGGCGCTGACGTACTATGCTCGTTAGGAATAGTCTTAGACTTAGCAGATGAGTCGTGGTATTTTCGAGATTCACCGGATGGAATTTATGCATTTATTGTGAATGATAAACAAGCCATCAATCCAGATATGGCAATGTCAGAGCAAGTAGCTCTCACAGCTATAAATAATACGGAGTTACGTGCCAACGAAGAAAGTCAAACTGTCTTTGAAGTAGGGGGAGAGCCAACTAAGATCATCGAGCACTGTATTATTACTGCTCCAGATCAAGTACCCATATCAGTACCACCTTATCGCATGTCTGGCGAAAAGAAGGCAACAGCTTTTGAAACCGCCAAATTACTCATAGAAGAGATCGTTAGCGACAATGAACCTCAGTTCGTTAGCGAAGTGATACAACAGATGACGCATATCTTACGAATTCAACTGTCATCAATCACTACTGATCAT
The DNA here is from genome assembly GCA_963971575.1 of Liopterus haemorrhoidalis. Classification (NCBI taxonomy): domain Eukaryota; kingdom Metazoa; phylum Arthropoda; class Insecta; order Coleoptera; family Dytiscidae; genus Liopterus; species Liopterus haemorrhoidalis. The sequence continues at coordinate 58,496,447 of OZ020616.1, read as the reverse complement.
TCAGAAGAAAATGAAATAAAGCGAATCATCCATCGTATTAAGGCTAAAGAATTATTTGAAGATCGACAAAAGAAGTACGCCGATCAGAACCGTCGTCCAGCCCCAAGTTACGAACCTGGTACTCGGGTATTGTTAAAAACGCATCAACTAAGTTCTGCAAGTAGAGGGATTACTTCCAAGTTGATGCCAAAACGCGACGGCCCATATAAAATCCTGCGGGCTGTGACACCTACAACTTTCGTAATTGAAGACCCAGATAAACCTGGTCATGTATTAACAAAGGTGCACACTTCGGAAATTGTACCATACTTCGGTAGAATGGATCCAATTTTCCCAGTCATTAAGAAGAAGAAAAGAGGGAGACCAAGGAAGACTTCCGCAAATTTACTGGTTCAGTCGCGGGACGCTTCCACGAACCAGAGGGGGAGACTGTAACACGCTAGATCTTAAATTTTATATATTTACCGTCTCCTAGCAACGAATGTTTTAGTAATAATAATAGTTGTGATTCTGACAGTTAATTATTGTGTGTTTTGTATAGTTATATACTGAATTCTGATTGTAAAACTGTTAAAACTTTATTACTGTTTATAATATATATAAATATATCATTATATATTCCAATTTATTAATTAACGGGCAATATAAATATAGTGCAATTCTATAAACTTCGGATATATACCACAGTAACGAAGAATTCATGGCTAACCGATATATTTTTAAGTTATGAATAGTATATATCCCACCGCTGCACAAATTGGCTTGTTTTCGTTTTCCGTACTATATATTGTTTAATATTCCAGTCGCATACATGCATGCATACCCTGACCCCCCCCACACTCACACACATACAGATAGATACCGCAAATTAGCATCGTGTACGAATGTGAAATCTGTCGGCCATATGTTGGTGTTCATGATTATTTAAAGGGGTAAATCTCGCGGAACTCAAATAAGACGATGCTTTATGAAACTTATGCAAATTCTAGAATATTAGATGCAGTTACAAATGCAGACAATTGTTACAAAATTCTCTATTCAAATCTTGCATGCAAATTTTATCATTTAAAACAATTATACACTCACGAAAGTACTTTATTATTAAAAGGGAAATGGAAGTTTTCAAAAAACTAATAAACAATATTTTGTTTCAAAAATAAAAAAAATTATGTGAAGTGTGAATTTTCACACATTTCAGAAGAATTTTCACATTGCTGAGTGTGTAGGGCAAATTTAGCTTTGTAGTAATCATGGCAAAATGAACGATATTTTAAAAATAATTTCTCGTCTGTTAATCTAAGAGCGTTAAAAACAAATTTTATGTTAAAATATTTTTTTGTTAATTTTAATTCGAATACCTAATACCATTATTTAGGTTTCTAAATATGTGCAGTATTTTTTTTATATAGCAAGGTTCATTAAGATTTTGAAAATTGCGCTTATGGCTTCCATTGGTTGTTTTAAGTCATATGCTCCGCCCTTCTGGTTCCGTATACGTGACGCATAGAATGAAAATATAATTCCAACAATTCCAACTGGTTATTAAATTTACGATCTTAAACATTAAATGCAACATTTGCCAAAATATAACTAGAAATTTTGACAAAATTATTTAAACAAAATAAAAATGGAAGAAAAACAAATATAAAATTGTCTTCTCTGCCCGGGAGCGAACCCTAGTTTGCTGCGTAGCAAGCGCGCACGCTAACCATTAGACCAGGATATGCCTTCTAGTATAGTGTGTTACATAACTTTTGTACATCGTCAACAAAAAAACACAAAAAATGCGTTATTTTCCGAAAACATAATCTGATAAAAAAAATTTTGCACAATTTTGGTAAAAATCGCGTCAAAATAATTTATTTTGCCAAAAATAAAATTATGATCGTTAATCCACGTACTAAGGGCATTCATTTGATACCCTATTCAGAATTTAAAAAAATATATATTTTTTTTTTCGATGAGCACATATTTGTTTATATTTTTAGGGGGATATATTTTTTAGATGATTTAGTATTTTTCCTATGTGCGGGTCAAAGAGTTGTATAAGCATGCCAAATTTCAACTCTCTAGGTTTAGCCGTTTGGCTACAATTTTTACCGAACAGACATACAGACAGACAGACGACAAAATGACGGTATAAGGGTGTTTTGGTCATACCTACAAAACCCTAAAAATGATAAATACATTGATTTGGGTAAAGCGTTAATTTTATTTTGAAGGATATCAATAAATTGGTCAATTAAATGATAAAAATAATAATCACTTTATTAGTCAATAAATTGAACTGTGTAAAAACGACTTAATTTAACTATAAAAAACATTGTGAATGTAACGGTTTACCTACCCTTAAAAGCAGTTTTCTTATTAAATAATTTTAATAATATTTTTCCAATTCAATATATTTAAAGTCAATTAGTCTTTGTATAATGTACTTTCTTGTTGTAGCTAATTTTGCAAAAAGCAATACCCGAGCGTATTATTAATATTATTGTGCCGTTTTTGCTTTTAATTAAGACCAAATGTCTAGGATGTTATCCTGGAGTCCTTTGAGAACAGAAATACTATTATAACTATGCACAGTTATTCTAAACGTGACTGTTTAAGATAAAAGATACCACTACCTGGGGGATGGTGCGGCGTCCAGCGTCGTGACGGCTAACAGGAGCGTCCCGACGACCAGAAGTGTCCATGTCATAACCCTGCTGAATTGATGCATGATTTCTGAAAAATAAATTTTTAGCGTTAGCAATATTTTTGAACAATTTTAAATGTATGATATGTTTGTGGTTTTCTAAATCTATTTCTTGAATTCACAAGATTTCGGTTATATTTGCACAATTTGATCTCTTAATGGGATTCGATCTCAGGATATTTCGGATTCTATATTTGACACAATTGAATTTTAAAATATTTTATTTGAACACATTTTTACCAGAATAAAAAAACTAACACGATAGTATTATTTTAGGTAATATGAGTCTTGGTTATTTGTTGAAGATTTTAAATATAACAATTTATAACAATTCTTCATTCAAGAAAGAAATTTGAAGTAAGTAAACATTTTCTGTTTAAAAGAGTGTGAAAATAAGCGATTTATATCGATTTTATCTACTTAAACATCGACGTACGTATATGTGAAACTATGTATATCTAGGTTCCTTCGTTTGTTTCAGTTACCTTATTCTATATATGAGTATAATCAGGATCGTGCCCTGAGTGACGTGAGTGAGGAACCTCATCTTTTCTGGCAAAGGAGCGCTATAATTGAAAAAAGGGTCGCCAGAACTGAAAAAAGGAGAGCTAGAACTGAAAATATGAGCGCCATAACTGAAAAAATGAGCGCCAGAACTTAAAACGCAGTGCCAGAACTGAAAAAGGGTCGCCAGAACTGAAAAATTGCCACCAGAACTGAAAAAAGGGTCGCAGAAATGAAAAAGAAGACCTAGAACTGAAAAAAGAAGCACCATAACTGAAAAAATTAGCGCCAGAACTAAAAAAGGAGTGCCAGAACTGAGAAAGGGACGCCAGAACTGAAAAAGGGACACCAGAACTGAAAAAAGGGTCGCCAGAAATGAAAAAAGAAGAACTAGAACTGAAAAAAGGAGCGCAAGCATTGAAGAAAGGGGCACGAGCATTGAAAAGGGGCGCCAGAACTGAAAAAGGGGCGCCATAACTGAAAAATAGGCACCAGAACTGAAAAAAGGGTCACCAGATCTGAAAAAAGGAGAGCCAGAGCTGAAAATGGGGCACCATAACTGAAAAAAGGAGAGTTAGAACTGAAAAAATGAACGCCAGAATTGAAAAAAAGGAGCACCAGAATTGAAAAAGGGCGCCAAAACGGAAAAAAAGGGGTGCCAGAACTGAAAATGGGGTATCAGAACTGAAAAAAAATGCCGCCAGAAGTGAAAAGGGGCGCCAGAACTGAAAAAGGTGCGTATTTTTTTGCTCATTACTTGAATTTTGACTGGTATTTCTTGTTTTTTTGCTCATATGTATACGTATAAGGTTTCTAAGGGGGCGCTATTTGTATGGTCTTCCTCAGGTGCCAAAAATTTTCAACACGGCCCTGAGCAGGCGCACGCCTAGAATTTATTTTTAGGAGGCTCAGAAGACTTCTTCCGTCTTTGAAATATGGTGGATATTCATATTTAGTATTGCGAAAAAGTAAAAAAAAATATTGCTCTTGGGGGGGGGGGGCTTAAGCCTATGAGCCCCCCCCTGGTGGCACCTGGCCCTGAGTATTGTACAATTTTTAGTAAACCGGAAAATTTTAATAGATACTGGGTAAAATTTGATTATCATTTTCAAATAGTGTTCCCTCTATTTTCATACACCCTGTATATATTATTGATATTTTTGGTCCGAAAAAAAACAATACTTAAGTGTTCCGCAACATCTAAAACGTTAAGTTAGGTTACCTTAGATTTCTATTCCGTTTTTCAATCCGAAAAAAAAAATGATTAAGTGTTCCGTGACATCGAAAAGGTTAAGAACCATTGGCCTTAACGTTGAATCTATAGAATCCTAAACCATTTCTATGATGAGCGGTTTCGAATTACTTTGGACAAACAAATTGCTAATTAAATATGTAGATGTAAATTTAAAAAACTGGAGGTCTTTAATTTTTAATTTTAAATGATTCTTTTGAAATTTTTGTAAAGATTTCCGAATCTACCTGTCAATAAAATTGTTTTGTAAAACTTAATTTACAAATTAATTAATTAATTCTGTTTCTGACAAGGAAACTTTTATAATTTATTTTTGGGTATAAACTTTTAAGTTTGTAAATATTGTAATAAATATTTTTGAGTGTTGATATTAAAGTATTTATTTACTCATGAAATATTTCATGCAAATCTAATTCGTTTATTTTGTCAACTGTAAAATTACAGCTTCAGGCTGTATACTTCAATTTCATATTTTCAACACTTCAACATACACCTCTGTATCTTTTACACCTTTTGAAATATCATTTTTGGAAAAATGTTTTTTTGACAATTTTTAAAATGGTTACAATTTAAAAGGGTTTTAAAAACAAATACATTTTTTTTCTAGGGTAAAGGAGATGTGAACATTTTTTTAATTTTAATCCACAGGTTTTTATCTTTATTCGTTTTGATCTTTATTCGTTTTGGAGATAATTTTTGGAAAATGAGGATTTTTTTGGAAATTTTCAAAATGCTTTCAGTTTAAAAGGGCCTCTAAAATAAAGAGCACAATTTTTTTCTTAAGTAAATATGATGTAAAGAATCCAAAAATTCAAACCGTAGATCTGTAACTCAAACCGTTTTTGAGATATGATATTTGGAAAATAAACGATTTTTTTGTAAATTTTCAAAATTCTCTCAGTTTAAATGGGCTTCAAAAATAAAGACCACAATTTTTTCTTAAGTAAATGTGATGTAAAGAATCCAAAAATTTAAACCGTAGGACTGTAACTCAAACCGTTTTTGAGATATGATTTTTGGAAAATAAACGATTTTTTTGGAAATGTTCTAAATGCTCTGTTTAAAAAGGCTTAAAAAATAATGACCACAATTTTTTTCTTAAATAAATATGATGCAAAGAATCCAAAAATTCAAACCGTAGGTCTGTAACTCAAACCGTTTTTGAGATATGATTTTTGGAAAATATACGTTTTTTTTGGAAATTTTCAAAATGCTCTCAGTTTAAAAGGGCTTCAAAAATAAAGACCACAATTTTTTTCTTAAATAAATATGATGCAAAGAATCCAAAAATTCAAACCGTAGGTCTGTAACTCAAACCGTTTTTGAGATATGATTTTTGGAAAATATACGTTTTTTTTGGAAATTTTCAAAATGCTCTCAGTTTAAAAGGGCTTCAAAAATAAAGACCACAATTTTTTTCTTAAATAAATATGATGCAAAGAATCCAAAAATTCAAACCGTAGGTCTGTAACTCAAACCGTTTCCAAAAAATTTGGAAATATTACGAAATTTTGGAAATTTCAAAATGCTCTGTTTAAAAAGGCCTAAAAAATAATGACCACAAATTTTTTTTAGAATAAATGAGATATAAAGGTTCCAAAAATTCAAACCGTAGATCTGTTACTTAAACCGTTTTTGGGATATGATTTTTGGAAAATAAACGATTTTCTTGGAAATGTTCTAAATGCTCTCAGTTTAAAAAGGCCTCAAGAATAAAGACCACAAATTTTTCACAAAGTAAATGGGATACAAAGATTCCAAAAATTCGAACCGTAGGTCTGTATCTCAAACCATTTCTGAGATATTTTGTTTTAAAATATGCTATCAGCTAATTTAGGCAGCCAGCAATACACAAAAGATAAAGTCGCATAATAGTAAGGGGCAAATTTATTTAAATCTAGTTTATAAACAGTTAATAGGATACTAAAACATATTTAAGACAGCATTGATTTTGAAAATTTCTACTGTACTGTTTTATTTTAATTATATTTTTGTAAAAACCCGAAGCTAATAATTTTTGCAATCTTTTCCGTATTGTATTGTATTTTATTATCGTTTTTATGTGTTAATATTCGTGAGTGAAAGCGAATTGCAATAAAAAAACACCCCTGCGTTGCTATAACAAGAGATTTGAAAATGTAATAAAAAGATTGACAACTATGTTACTGGCGAACATTTTTACAATTTAATCTATCAAACATTGACATTTCTGTGCACAGTTAAATTTTACACCAAAATAAACACTTTAAAAACGAAATGCAGTTCAGACACTATCACAGGAGTAACTGGACGTTGATAAATCGACTCTGATTAAACAACAAATCAAACAGAATTCAAAATGATCACCTGAAACGGTCCGGTGCCTCTATGAACTTAAGTAAATTTAACAAAAAAAAAAAAAAATACATTTCTTAGGCCCGGTTTTTCCACCTTCAGATAAAGTCCCAGGTAACTATCTGACAGATAAGGTTATTTGTAACTTCATCTGCTGAGTAAATGTCATCCCTTCTCTCTATACAAATGTATCTATCGGATAGTTATCTAACGGATAATGAGACTGACGTATTGGATTCACTGACTGGTATTGACATTTATTCAGCAGATGAAGTTACAAATAACCTTATCTGTCAGATAGTTACCTGGGACTTTATCTGAAGGTGGAAAGACCGGGCCTTAGACAACTCTTGAAAATAACGTAAGTGTTGAAATTCAAAATTTCTGAAAAAAAAAAATGTCGTACACTAAAATAATGGATTTCTTACCGGTCTCCCTAATACGAGGAATGTTTCCAAAGTTCTGGGAATTTAGCTATAATTTTTATTATTTTGTTAATTTTCGTCAATATTACAATGTAGTTTTTCAACATAATCTCCATTTAACTGAATACATTTATCCCAACGATAAACTAATTTTTTTAAGCCGTCCTCAAAGAACTTTCCTATTGAGTTTCTGTTCTGGTCCCAACAGCCTTGGCACCCAGCGCGGCGAAACCTTGCTAACGCCCAAACAATCATGCAAGATGTCATGAACTTGTCCCGTACCTATCCCTAGGCGCACAATAATTTGACAAATCATTCGCCTGTCCTCTTTCAGTAGGTCTTCGACGGCAGTAATGTTTCTTTCATTTACCGACGTGCTTGGGTGCCCACTGCGTGGATCGTCTTCTAGTGATGTTCTACCGGTTTTAAAACGATCGATCCACCGATAAACAGTACTTTTGGATTCTGCAGACTCACCAAATACTCCTTGCAGACGCTGAATAATTTCTGATGTTTTGACACCTTCTTTCCATAAAAAGAAAATTATTGCTCTTTGAGATTTTCCATGGTTACAAAAACAGTGCTATGAAAACGCGTCTATATCAGTCGAACACCTAAATCAGACTGAACAATATTGCACTAGATAGTTGCATAAACATGTCAAGACTTGTCTGGCACCAATAACATTGCCTATAAGTTCTGCGTAATTTAATTATAGCACAATTCCCAGAATTTAGGAAACATCCCTCGTATATAAGTTCTTATCTTATTAAGATTTAAATCGTCATTTCAGATGAGAGTTATTATTATTATTATTTTTGTGAAAAGGCAATATTTTAGGCAAACAATAGAAATAAAAATTGTTATTTTCTCATATGTAAAATTCAGAAGTAATTTGTTCTTTTCAATGCATACATAAACATGTTTCTTTTTTAAAAAATGCCTTCGCATCTCAAGAGAGAAATGAATTTACCAAAATTTAATTTTAATCCTAAAAAAAAATATAAATCATTTTTACCACCGACGTAATACTACTACCGAAAATAGATATATTAATATTTATTGATAATAAAAAATGGATAAAGAAATATTGAAAATAAATATGGAGGGAATACAAGGTACCTGAGAAGACCATAAAATTAACAGTTCAAGAGGTTTTGTTTGTATATGAGACCAAAATAAAAGCAATCCACAAGAAAAGAGTTAGTTAAATTTTTTTGCCACTCTTCGAGATTTCGAAGGATCTCCACGAATTGAGGTCCCTACATAACATTTTGACTACTTTTAGCATGATGTCTGTCGGTCTGCCTGTCCGTCTGTCCGTCCGTCTGTCCGTCTATCTGTCTGTATATCTGTATGTCTGTCCGTCCGTCTGTATGTGTACACGTGCAGAGCAAATTCGATATTGAGTTGATAAAAATCGGTTGACTAAAAATGGGAGTTTACTCGTGTCGATTTTAAGATTTTTGCGTAAATTTCATAACAGAAAAATAATTCGTTAAAAATTATTTAACATAAGTTGCTATAAAAGTAATAACTAACAACTTTTATTTGAGATATTTTTTGATAAAACGAAAAAACCGTTTTATCAAAAATCAAAAAAAATTTTTTTTTTCCAAATATCTATTTTTTCATACTTTTTAGGGTTTTGTAGGTATGACCAAAAAACCCTTATACCGTCATTTTGTCGTCTGTCTGTCTGTCTGTCTGTCTGTTCGGTAAAAATTGTAGCTAAACCTAGAGAGTTTAAATTTGGCATGCTTATACAATTCTTTGACCCGCACATAGGAAAAATACTAAAACATCTAAAAAACATATCCCCCTAAAAATATAAACAAATATGTGCTCATCGAAAACAAAAATATTTTTTTAAAGTTCTGAGTAGGGTATCAAATGAAAGCCCTTACTACGTGGATTAACGATCAAATTTTTATTTTTGCAAAATAAATTATTTTGATGCGATTTTTGCCAAAATTGTGCAAAATTTTTTTTTGTCCCACACCCTGTAGCCCAGATGGTTTAAACTAAAAATCTAAAAAAATTCTAAGTAATGTATATTGGTGTGTACCGAAATAGTACAACAGGAACTTTTGATCAGATTATGTTTTCGGAAAATAACGCATTTTTTGTGGTTTTTGGTTCACAAAGTACAAAAGTTATACCAATGTAAGACACCCACACGCAAGGCGTGCAATAGCGTAATGGTTAGAGCACTGGTGTCGTAAGCTAAAATGCGCTGGAAACGAAGGGTTCCGAGTTCGAGTACGGAGTGAATTTTATTTTTTCTGTTTTTTTTTTGCATTTTTATTATGTTGAAATTATTTTGTCAAAATTCTAGTTATATTTTGACAAATGTTGCATTTAATTTTTAAGAGCGTAATTTTAATAACCAGTCTTATTATATGATTAACAGACGATAAATTATTTTAAAAATATCGTTCATTTTGCCGTGATTACTACAAAGTAAAATTTGTCCTACACACTCAGCATGCCGCCTTCACTTACTATATACCTGCAAAACCCTGAAATGTGTGAATATTCACACATCACATCAATTTTTTTTTTTTTATATGTAACGTTTCCATGGTCATGATAAATAATATCTCTGTTAGAAAATAGTAGGCCAAGTTATTTCTACTCTGTTTCTAGAATGTATTGTATACAAGTACTTTGTGATGGCGGTCGGTCCTGTGGTGGCCACAGCTGATTTTTAAATTTCTGGATATAGTTGCCTTTGCCGCAGTTATTCATTTATTCTAGTTCGTAATTTGAAAGTAAAAGTGTTTTTGGTTGTAATTCAGTAAGTTATAATTGAGTTATAGAAGGACATAGATAGGTGGAATAATGTAGAGCTATTGAATGGCTTTACTAATTAGACTTTGATTGATAAATACGTTTCACATCATAATTAGAAACTCTGTACCAACCCCCGACGTTATTGGAGCGTTAAATCTCACACCAAAATAATCTCACTCCAAATCTCACATCAAAATAAATTTTATAAATTGCTATATAAAAAAATACTGCATATATTTAGAAACCTAAATAATGGTATTAGGTATTCGAATTAAAATTAACAAAAAAATATTTTAACATAAAATTTGTTTTTAAAGCTCTTAGATTAACAGACGATAAATTATTTTAAAAATATCGTTCTTTTTGCCCTGATTACTACAAAGCAACATTGTCCTACACACTCAGCATGCCGCCTTCACTTATTATATACCTGCGAAATCCAGAATTGTGTGAAAATTCACACTTCACATCAATTTTTTTTTTATTAAACACGCATAAGGAATACAAAGGAAGATAATGCAATATCTAAATTAGTTTGTTTAAAATAATATTGCCCGCTTCTCGATTCTAGCCTTAAATTTTTGTGATATTATTTCAGAATGTACAAAAATTTGTTTTTTTTACGTTTGCGAAGGTAGCGTATGAAATACTGAGGTAATTTTGTTAGATGTTATTCTATTAAAACTCCGATTAAAATTAAATAGCTTCGCAATTCGCCTTAGGGAGAATATTTTTTTAATTCTATCTTACGGAACTCAAAATTAAAACAAGCTATGTACATACTCAGTAGGACCTGCATGCGTCCATATATCGAAATCGATGGTTCCATACGAAAAATTCCGTATATATGGGTAATCCACCATATAGAAGGATTTACGTAATAAGTTTAAAAAAAGCGTTAAAAGTTAAATATTTTTAAACATTTTCATTGAATTAATACAGGCATTAATATGTTTTTGTTAATATTATATATTTAATTTAATTTATTCATAGATCGAATATACAATAATATTAACAATAATATATAATAAACAATAATACATATATTTGTACAGTTCAAAGAAGGGTTATCCTAAGATCTACAATAAGTAATAAGCCACTTAGTTTGTAAAACAAACTAGTGTGTAGCATCTTACACAAATGTTTGAATTTATGCTTGATGATAACAGCGACTGTCTTATATTTAATATTTATTTATTTATTTATTTATTTAATGCTATTTTAGTTTTTATTTTTATGTATTTGCTAATATTTTGAAGATTTAATTATATCAATAATGTCATTATTGTTAAGTGATTTTGAAAATCGTTTGGTAATATTTTTATAATTTTTATTGGAGATATTAATACTATTTTCTTTTATATATAATCTGAATTTATTATATGCTCTAGGTATAATGACCGAAAAACAATTTTGACTAAAATTATTTTTAGTTTTATAAGTAACAGCATTAGCTTTGTTCCTGTTAGAACAGTTACTTTTGTGAATTGTCATATTTTCAAAATTAGGTTGTGTGTTATTATATATGGAGAAGGTAATGAATTCAGTTTTATTGTAATTTCAAGTTAAAATATTGTTATTTAGTCAATTTAATATTATTTTTAAATCATGTTTAGCCATTTCCTTTGCCTCGTTCCAATTTTCCGCCTCAATAAGCAATACGGTATCATCCGCAAAAGCTATGAGTGACCCATGTAGGCTTTCTAAATTTAAAAGGTCATTGACGTATAAGTTGAATAGGATTGGTCCAAGTACCGTACCTTGTGGGATACCACAGTCAACTCTACGAAATTCACTTTTTACTCCGTTTGTTTCTACTTGTTGCTGCCTATCTTTTAAATAACTCTTAAATATATCTAAGGCTATCCCTCTAATTCCATATAAATCTAATTTTTTTATTTTTTTATTAATTATAATTTTACTATAGTTTTGACTATTTTTAAGTAAAGATTAAGATCTTTATTTTGCTTCATGTATGCTAATGTATTTAACAAAAGTTGCTATAAAAGCAATAACTAATAACTTTTATTTGAGACATTTATTGATAAAACAAAAAAATGTATTTTATACAAGTACTTTGTGATGGCGGTCGGTCCTGTGGCTACAGCTTATTTTTATATCACTCGTTATTGTTTCAATTCAATATTTTGAAAGTTTTGAGGATAGTAATTGTATTTTTGATATTTGAGTAAATTTTTAATAATCCTCTAAGATTTACTCTAATCCTGTTATCGGGATTTAACATGAGGCTTAGTGAAGGTAATTCGCCACGTTTGAGAGCGGGCGAACCGGTAAACGGTAAACCTTACCGTAAACATACGCCATGTATTATAGATGAACGTGAGATTTACCTCAAAAAGATATCAAATCATTTTATGAACATATTTTATAATAAATATTACTTTTAAAAAATATATATGATATATGCTGCAGTAAAAATATAAGTTATAGCTATTGATTTTAACCCTTCAAATAATCGGATGAAATTATAATTATAGTTGAACTGATGCTTTGTGTTCATTTCTAGCTCTTCTTTAGGTATTGTGTGACCAAACATATAGTGAATTAATATTGGGAGGAGAATCGCAACTCTATTTTGCTCTTGTATTTTCTCATTTAAAGAGAACATGTTTTATATTTTGTTCCAATATTTCTTTTTTAGGGTTTTGTAGGTATGACCAAAAAACCCTTATACCGTCATTTTGTCGTCTGTCTGTCTGTCTGTCTGTCTGTCTGTTCGGTAAAAATTGTAGCCAAACGGTTAAACCTAGAGAGTTGAAATTTGGCATGCTTGTACAACTTTTTGACCCGCACATAGGAAAAATACTAAAACATCTAAAAAACATATCCCCCTAAAAATATAAACAAATATATGCTCAATGAAAAAAAAAATATTTTTTTAAAATTCTGTGTAGGGTGTCAAATGAAAGCCCTTAGTACGTGGATTAACGATCAAAATTTTATTTTTGCAAAATAAATTATTTTGAAGCGATTTTTGTCAAAATTGTGCAAAAAAAATTTTGTCCCACACCCTGTAACCCAGATGGTTTAAACTAAAAATCTGAAAAAATTCTAAGTAATGTATATTGGTGTGAACCGGAATAGTACAACAGGAATTTTTGATCAGATTATGTTTTCGGAAAATAATGCATTTTTTGTGTTTTTAACCAAAATATGTTAAATATTTAATTCGCTATGTAACCAAGTCGATACGTCAGCGCTAATAGCGATGTGCGTTTAGTCATTGGTTTTCTAATTTTTCAAACAGGTAACTTGCAAACTAGAGTTCGAATCCTATCAATTATTATTATTTTTTTTTTTTGCAGTTTTCTTTTGTTTAAATTATTTTGTCAAAATTCTAGTTATTTTTTGGTAAATGTTGCATTTAATTTTTAAAAGCGTAAATTTAATAACCAGTGGGAAGTGTTGAAATTGTAATTTAATTCTGTTTGATGTATACGAAATCAGAGGGCGGGGCTAATAATTTAAGCAACCAATAGAAGCCATAGGCACAATGTTCAAAATCTTAATGAACCTTGCTATGTAAAAAAAATACTGCACATATTTAGAAACTTAAATAATGGCATTAGGCATTCGAATTAAAATTCATAAAAAAATATTTTGACATAAAATTTGTTTTGGCATCCCAAATAATCATCATTCAGTTATTAAATACCTGCAAAACCCTGAAATGTGTGAAAATTCACACTTCACATCAATTTTCTTTCTTATATTGTAATGTTAGTAAGGGAGATCGACTGGTTCTGGCGCAGGAGCAAAACGCAACCCACAACATAAATGCAGTTAAAAATAACAGATAAAATCAGTTACTACCTGATAAAATCAGGTCACCTGATTACACACCTGTAATTATGGAACATGTTTTTCGTCCAAATAATTAAATGGTAAAAGAAAGAAAAAGAGTCACTCAGCTTTTTGGACAATACTTATATTTTAGAAATACAACTGACTTGTAATGACTGATCATTAGACTATAAGGAATTGACAATTTTAGAAGATAGGAAATAGGAATAATTATTGGAATTGTATGTTTATTTTTGGATAATTTCTGTAATCCTCAAATGTTGGACCATAGATTTTGGTTTTTTGTAATTTAAATTCATGTAACATTCCGTTAAACCAATTTTAAAACTGTTCCTGTTTTCCTATTTCCTAACATTACAAGCTATAGTCTACAGTCTATTAATTTAAGAGCTTTGAAGGCACCATAATTAAAAATTGCATAGAATAAAAAAAAAAAAAAAACGTTTTTTAAATATGATTAAAAAAAAAAAATGTAATAACTTTTATTATATTAATTTGTGCTGTTACGTAAATAAGATATTTCAACTTTATAGGTAACACTACCCTTAGCCCCCTAAATAATTTTCTTATTAAAAACTGGTTTGAGCAGAAAAGAAATAATTCCTCATTCTTAACATATTTTTGATGTTAAGTAAATAATAAGAGAGATATTTCAAGATTTCAGTTTTACTGTGAACCCTTTAACCCCCAAATATTAATCAAATCGAAAAAGGACGAAGAAAATATAGATATTTTGAGAAATATTTTAATATTTTAGTTTTAGGGTGAACCCCCCTAACTATCCAAATATTCATCGAATCGAAAAAGTACGTAGAACAAAAAAAAATTGTTTTCTTATTTTAAACAATTTTTGTTTTGTACATTTTTCTGTAAAGTCAATAATAAGCGAGATATTTTAAGTTTGTCTTTTAAGTTTTTGGGTTTCATGGTTATATCTACGAAATCCTTGAATGGTAGTTTCGAAACTGGACGCCTGTGGTCCACCTAGGTTAGTTTCATATACTGACGGCATTAAATCCTTTTGTTGTTCGTACTTAGCAATTTTCCAATTTATTTTCAATTTTATTTCTGTTATCTTAAATGAAATACTAACAACATTTAAGAAATAGTTAACTTTGTGATGTTTTAAACATGAAATTCTTGTAAGACTTTGGCGAAGAGAGAGGGGGCGATAACTGCTAGCTGAAATATGCAAAAGTAAAGGATTCATAATTGCCAACACATTTTCAAAGAAACTTCAGCGGCAGGTATCCCGAATATATTTCAAATATTTCACCGCGAAATTAATAAAAATAAATGGAATAACTTACATTTTAAATTCCAAAAAAGTTTTACAAAGATAGAATACAGAATATTATCATTTTGAAGATTATCAAATTGAAATAAAATACTGTCTTATACAACAAGAATTACCGACAGGCGTAGCGTGTGCGTTTCTGAGATCTCAGGTTCGAATCCCGTTTTAGGCTTGGAATTTTCGTCATGTAACATTAGAATTATACTGACTAATTAACTTTTTCGGTTTCTGAGTTTAACCACCCGGTTAAACTCGGTTACAATACAACAATCCCATAAGAAACCATAGCAACTACTTTCTAACTATTTGGTTATAGTTAACTAAACTCTCAGAAACCGGCTCTTAGTAGCAAATGCTATTAACGTGAAATTAAAAAAAAACACTCAGAATTTAGATCATGATATAACGTTCAACCGGATCGTTTTTATGAAAATAGCTCTCTATATTAGGGCATTATACAAGGTGTATCAATATAGAGGAAACACGATTTTTCTCAAAAACGCGATGAGCATTTGTAAAAAAAAAATACCAACCAAATTTTTCCAAAGAATTTGTAAAGAAATCTTATTCTTAAACATTTTTTTAAAAATATCTTTGTCGGTTTACGAAAAACTGTATTCTCTATAACGACTTGAAAGTAAAGTATTTTCATTTGCAAGTATTTAAAGTGCCTTGCATTTTGTTTTAACACTTTCGCATCCTTAATTTAGAGCTATCTGTAGCTAGAGGCATAATAAAAAAATTAATAAATAGAAATATTTCACTTTCAAGTCATACCTACTTGAAAGTACAACTTGAAAGTACTTTTAATGAGATAGAATTAATTAATTTTGTATCAATATTTTAACCATTATCTTTGGCGATTGTATGCATTTTTTTTTTAATTAATGATTGAAAATCGAAAAAAAAATATAATCTGTTACGGATAAAAAAAATTCTCTCTAACACTTGAAAGTAAAGCATTTTTATTTACAAGTATTTAAAGTGACTTCTATTTTGATTTAAACACTTCAAAAAAATCCTTTTTTTACTGTTGAAAATGGAGGAGAGTTCCCATAACCTTTTATCAAATTGAGCTGAATATTCGTTGACGAAACTATCTTTTATATTAAAAAAAAAAATCACAAGTGCACAACCAGAATTTTTTTAGGGGGCTAAGAACCCAAAAAAGATTCTTAGGGGGCTCACAAGCCATGTTTTTTTCCTGGGGTCTAGTTCACTTTTAATTTCAAGAAAAATGAGTCCCTTAAAAATATTTTTGAGTGCTTGGGGGGGGGCACCCCGTGAACTCTCCTGGATGCGCGCCTGTCACTGCACAATGCTCAATTTTTTCCATTCTACAAAATTCACAAAACTAGCTTTCATTAAACATCTGTTTACAACAAACTATTTACCAGAACAGGGCAACCATAAGGCTAACTATAGTCTATTTTAGACGTTTAAGCGGAATTAAACGAGTATTTTGTCACGATCTCACTTTTAAACGAATGAGGCCTTTATTGTATGGTCAAAAGCCTCACTTAATCGTTAGAAATTACTATATTTCAAAATCAAGTTGTGCTTAAACCAAAGAAACAGACTAGTTCGCATTTTAATTGTTAATAATTTAAAGAATTTTTGAATTTCACTAAAACACTTTTGATTAATTATTATAGTTATTTCGTTGAAAAATTCTTTTATAAACAATTCAAAAATTTAAATTGACAGGCTGAAAAGGGCTGTAACTTTTTTCTTAACTTTTCCTTATAAAAAATGTAAATACTTTCTGTTTGAAATATTCAATAGCCAAAGCTTTTTTTTTGAAAAGACGGCAAATAATATAAATAATTAATTATTTGAAGTTTAAAAAAGTTGTGAATACATAAAGAAAATATTCTCATTTAAATTTACACTTGACTTACAAAAGAAGTTAGTTTTTACGTCATTGAAAATAATTGCCAATTCTGACATGTGATCAATTATTCGACGCTTTGAAATTTATTAGAAAAATTATTTTAAAACTAATAATCATACATCATATCCCCTGACAATTTATACAAGAATTTTATTAAAATTTAAATTTTGTTTAATATTTAAAATATGTGGAAAATATATTTAAATTAAAACACGGAAAAGAGGTGACGTCGAAAATGGTATCATTTTAAAAAGACTTGAATAATATAAACCCAAAATTTAACCTGAATCATCAAGTTTAAAGTTTAAATTTTTGTAGTAGATTAATATGCGAATATTGATGTCGCTTTGAGCCATTTTCACCCATTTTTAGGGTTTTGTAGGTATGACCAAAAACCCTTATGCCGTCATTTTGTCGTCTGTATGTCTATCTGTCTGTCTGTTCGGTAAAAATTGTAGCTAAACGGCTAAATCTAGAGAGTTGAAATTTGGCATGCTTATACAATTCTTTGACCCGCACATAGGAAAAATACTTAAACATCTAAAAAACATATCCGCCTCAAAATACAAACAAATATATGCTCATCGAAAAAAAAAAATATATATATTTTTTTTACAATTCTTTGTAAGGTGTCAAATGAAAGCACTTGGTACTTGGATTAACGATCAAAATTTTATTTTTGCAAAATAAATTATTTTGACGCGATATTTTCCAAAATTGTGCAAAAATTTTTTTGACCCACACCCTGTAGCCCAGATCGTTTAAACTAAAAATCTGAAAAAATTCTAAGTAATGTACATTGGTGTGAACCGGAATAGTACAACAGGAATATTTGATCAGATTATGTTTTCTGAAAATAACGAATTTTTTTGTGTTTTTAACTAAAATATGTTAAATATTTAATTCGCTATGTAACACAGTAGATAAGTAAGCGCTCGTAGCGTAGTGCGTTGTGTCGTCACTTTGTAATTTGCAAACTACAGTTCGATTCCTGTCAATTTTAATTTTTTTGTTTTTTTTTTGCATTTTTATTTTGTTTAAATTATTTTGTCAAAATTCTAGTTATCTTTTGGTAAATGTTGCATTTAATTTTTAAAAGCGTAAATTTAATAACCAGTGTTGAAATTATAATTTAATTCTATGTTTGAATGTATACGAAATCAGAGGGCGAGGCTTATGATTTAACCAACCAATGGAACCCATAGGCGCAATTTTCAAAATCTGAATGAATCTTAGTATATAAAAAAAAAATACTGTACATATTTAGAAACTTAAATAATGGTATTAGGCATTCGAATTAAAATTCATAAAAAAATATTTTGACATAATATTAATTATAAAATATAAAATATTAAATATAATTCATAAAAAAATATTAAATTTCTTTTGGCATCCCAAATAACCATCATTCAGTTACTAAATACCTGCGAAACCCTGAAATGTGTGAAAATTCACACTTCACACATAAATTTTTTACAAAGCAAGCGCAGTGGTATGTATATGATGCAACTAACGTAGAATAATATATTCTGTAACAAGGTTGGAATGATAAAATTCGATGCGAGTGGAACATTTTAACCTGTATTATTTCTGATATTTGTGAATGATTTACCTCAGCATCTATCTAATGGAGTACTTGGCCAATATGCCGATGACACTAACCTCTTGATTAACTGTCCTAATCCACAAAACCTTCATACGCGAGCTAATGACCAATGTTGCGTATTCAATCAATGGTGCATAGAAAATAAACTTCTTTTGAACAAAACCAAAACAACCTAAATTTTCACAGTTTTCAAAATACGCAAATTGGTAGCCCATTAATACGAGTTCGAAACTCATATTCTCTCCAGCAATCCCAACTCAAATTTCTTCTAATCCATCAAAATCTTCGTTGGTTTCCACATATTGATTATATCAATACTAAGTTACCGGGATCCTGTTATATGCTAAAGAGGCTCAAGTACTTTATTTCACCTTCATTATTAAGATCAGTTTATTTTGCGAAATTTCATACAATTATGCTATCATTTTCTGGGGAGCATCAAAAGAAGCTCTTAAAATTCTCTTGCAGCAAAAAAGCTATTCGAATATTAACATTTACTCCATATAGAACTTCCTGTAGAAATTTATTTAAAGATCTTAAAATATTAACAGTTCCCTCACTTTTCATATTAGAATGCGTATTATTTGTCAGAAATTATTATAGTAACTTTAATATAAATAGTGATTATCATAATCACAATACAAGGAGTAAATCTAGCTTGAATATTGAGAGGCACCATACTACTTCGAGCAAAGTCCTCGTTATATAGCAGCAAGATTGTATAATAAGGTTTATATTGGCTTAAACCTGCAGCGTTTTGATACTAATATTACTTTGTGATTTGTAATTTTAAGATGTTGCGTGGGGGGGGGGCGTCATGATTCTGACGTCTGTCTGCTAATAAATGTAATAAAATCACCGGATAATAACATAAATCCTTTAAATCTATTGATGGGGACATCGTAAAATCTCGCCTTATTCAATCAATCGATTCTAACAGTAAATATGCAATTATTAACAATTCTTCACCGTCGATTCAACTCCGACGGACTGTAAAATCTCTACCGAATATAATAAAATTCAACAAATTCTTATTCAAAATTAGGTGGAACATAAAGTATTTCATTTGTAAAAAATAAACAAAATTAGCAATTT
The DNA here is from genome assembly GCA_963971575.1 of Liopterus haemorrhoidalis. NCBI lineage: Eukaryota > Metazoa > Arthropoda > Insecta > Coleoptera > Dytiscidae > Liopterus > Liopterus haemorrhoidalis. The sequence continues at coordinate 58,476,724 of OZ020616.1, read as the reverse complement.
AAAATTTATTTTAGCAACACAATTCTTTCCTCTTTGATAAATTTGTATTATAATTATTAAATACTGATTATTAATAATAAGAAATAAATATAATATATATTATTATATCAGGTCTGGGAAAAAGTTCGAGGCGTTTTTTTAGTAAAATTCAACTGGTTTTGCTATAGTGTGAAAATGAATTTATTTAAACCATATATCCATTATTATCGACAACGTTTCGCCATTTTTCGGGTAGAGCCATGATGCCATCGGTGAATAACATCTGTGGTTTCTGGTTGAAAAACTGAATCAAGTGGTTTTCACAGGCTTCTTTTGAAACTAGCTTAATTCCATTGAGAGAATTCTGCAGAGATCGGAATAAGTGATAGTCAGAGGCTGCTATGTCTATAGCAATATTTCCCAAGCAAGCTCTCGCAATTTTTGACGGGTCATCAAAGAAGTGTGTGGTCTTGCGTTTTCATGATGAAAGACAACACCTTTCCTATTATTCAATTCGGGCCGTTCTCTTTCAGTTGCCTGGCGTAATCTCTCTAGTTCTCAACAGTAGAGTTGAAAATCAATCGTCAGACCAACTGGAAGTAGCTCATGGTGGCCGATTCCCTTCCAGTCCCACCACACACACAGCATCACCTTGTTCGGCGTCAATCCTCGCTTCGCGAACGCTTGTGACTGCTCACCATCCCTTGTCCATCTTTTACGCTTCCAATTGTCTTACGTGATCCATTTTTCATCACCAGTTATGACACGTTTCAGAAATGGCTCGATTTCATTGCGTTTTAGCAGCGCATCGCAGATGTTAATTCGATTATGTTTTTCGCGCTCAACTCATGAGAACCCATATATCGCGCTTCTTTTTGTAGCCAGTTTTCCGTAAATGGTTCAAAACAGTTTTGTGGTCAATGCCTAGCTCCGTACCAATATCAACACTGCTGATATGCCTATCTTGCTGGACTTTTTCAAGAATTTCATCAGATTTTTCTCAGATTAGACGACCAGAGCGTGAGTCATCTTTCATATTAAAATTACCAGAACGAAAGCGAGCGAAACATTTCCGCGCAGCAGATTTTGATAAAGTACCTTCACCGTACACAGCACAAATTTTTTCAGAAGCCTGCGCAGCGTTCTTTCCTTTATCGAAATAATATTAGCGCAATTTTTCATTACTTTTCTCCATTTTCAAACGCAAACAATTTTCCAACCACTAAATTTTGATGTTTAGACACTCAAAGTAACGCTCGAACTGTCACCTTTCCAACGAGCGCTTAGTGGTGTCGCTGCGATGTGTGTTTCCTAAGTTATTTGCAATTGGCGCCGTCTATCGGCAAAAACGCCATGAACTTTTTCCCAGACCTGATATAACAATTATTAAAAATATGATCACAAGCAACAACAGTAAATGTTCAAAAACTATAAACAGCACAGAATTGCCAACTTAACATTTAAAAAAATAAATCAAGGGGGTACTAGATTCCTTTTTTGATAAAATTGTATTTGTATTAATACCTACAAGTTGTAAAAATTTATAGGAAATTCTATTTTCGATCCCTGATTTATATGATCAAAATAAAGAATTCTATACTAAAAATTTTATTGTTATGAATTTTTTTGAAGTAAAATAACTTGGATTGTCGTTCAAAAGCCTTGAAAATACATAGAAATCTAGTTAAAAATATGATTTGAAGTTTCATATCTTAAAATGCCGTACACAATATTGCCCTCAATATCTGTACCTTTTGATCTATTATTGAAGTGCAAGCAAGGATCTCCCGGTACGAATTCCCGCAATATAAATATGTATCATGAAAGTCCGGGCACCCGGAGTTCGGAGTCCGGACTAAGGACGACACAGCTAAACCGGAATATATTACACACACGATCATCGTTTGAATAAGTTTTACCTTTGCCAACTCGTCTTTACAACAGCGACAAAATTTATTTAAATAAAAAAAAAACAGTTTGATATGTTTTCTAACGAAAATAGAAATAAGGAAGTAACATTTAAAACTTGATTTATCACAGTAATAATTGCAAAAGACACTATAATACTGTTTGTAACAAGTTGGGAATCTATTTTTTCGACCTACTTAATTTCAAGGTAGTAAACATTGAATTCAAACATGGCATTAAAATTTTAATGAGCAAAAATTTGAAAAATCCATTCTTTAATTTGGTCTAATCACGTTTTGAATGAACTTGGTGGACAAATGAAATAATGTCTATTGCAAGCTTTGTATAACAATTGACTAACGTTTAGGCACAGCCTATGTAATCATTAAACCGTTTTTTTTAAATTATATTGTTTTATTGGCCATTATACCCTTTTCACACTAGATCTTTAAGACGAGTGAACTTAAAGTTTACCGATGTTTAAGTTCGGTATGCTTTCACACTTGATGTTTAGATCTCTGGTGCTGTCATCAGCTACAGTAATTTTGTCCTTAAGTTACCGTCATGAAATTACCAGTTTTGAACTGTCTGCGCAGACGCACATTTTGAATTATTATAAACAATTAAGGATATTTCATTTCATTCTACAATAAAGGCACTACAATAAAGAATATATTACACCTGTATTAACATGTAAGTCGATACATTTTATCTCAATTATTGTAGCTCTGTATTTTATTAAACACATTATTAAAATAAATAATTTTACTATAACAATAAGTATGAACTTCTTATAACGTCGATATAATACAGTATTCTTGTTTATGATAATATAAAATGTTGACAGCACAAATTCAAGGAGTATTTTTTTATAATAGAAATTAATTTGGCAATGCGGACGAAGTTTAAGACGCAGATCTCTGTCTTAAACATCGCTTGTATTTAGACGAAGCCATACGGTTTCACATTAGCGTTTAAAGATACATTCACTTTAACATCCGATCTTAAAGATCTAGTGTGAAAAGGGTATTAGTCTATACAACCATATTAGCCAGCTAAAGACAAATTTATACATTATATTCAATATATTTTTTGATTTCACAGGTACAGAAAAATAAACAAAAAAAACTAAAGAAGTTGTTCAAAATGACCACCGTTTTCCTGCAGATACAAATTTACTCGTCTTTTCATACTATTAAAAACATTTATAAGAATTTAAGAAGTTATATTGGCACACTGTTCGGTAATTCTGTTTTTCAGTTCCTCGATATTGTTATATTAGAAGTTGTTAGAGTTGTTAGAGTTGTTAGAGTTGTTATATTAGAGTTGAGCGCGAAACACATGATCGAATAGGAGTCTTGTATACATTATTTTTCAGATAAGGAAATATAAAGTAATCTAAAATAGTCAAGTCTGGTGATCTAGGTGGAAATTCTGGATTTGAACGTAAACTAATTATTCGGTCGTCAAAAAATTCACGGTAATTGATCGTCTCTTGAGCGGTGTGGCCAGTTGCGCCATCCTGTTGGAAGGAGCCCTGTTGGAGCTCATCCTCATGAAGCTGATTAATAAATTCACGTACAATATTCATCTCTGAGCAGTAACAGTTTCGTGGAAAAATATGGGTCCGATAATACGTCTTCGAGACACAGCAATCCAAACACCAACTTTTAACGGGTGAAGGGGAGTTTCACGAAATGTATGAGGATTTTGAGCACTCCATAACCTCATATTAGTGAATTAATATACCCCGAAAGGATGAACCAGGCCTCGTCAGAAAAAAACGTTAAAATTAACAAATCATCATTATTAATTAAATTTTGTTGGAACCAGTGGCAATACACAATTCGCCAGCAACTCATGTAAAGCAAGAATTTTGTATGGGAAAAGCTTTAAATCTTTTTTGACAATAGTATGGCAAGTTCCTAATGATAAACCAGTCTCTTGCGACAGTGTACGTAGTGATATGGGTTGCTCGTTCATACGTTGAACATCATCAACTGTATTTTGAGTAACTCTTGGCCTTCCAGTTCTATCTCTATGAGTAATGCTCCCTGTATCTCAGAATAAATCAACCTTCTAAGTGCGCTGTAAAAATCTCCTTCACGGAAAGCAATATCTGGAAATTGTAGCCGAAATTCCTCTAAACATGACACCGCACTGTAAATCGATTCGCTGTTCAGTCGAACACCATTTCGAAAATATGATTCAATCATAAATTTTTTGTGTTTTATTGTAAAAACCATTATAATTGTAGCTTAATTGAATTTTCAGTAGTAACTTATGATAACAACAGTGATGACAGTTAATTAATTGACAGTTAAAGCTTGCAGTCCACATTATTTTATTTTTCCACAGCTAACCCTTATGTAATTTCTATACATATATTTCAGTTTTGAGCAATATGTCCAGGAATTGTGTCAGTAAAGTTTGCAACCCTAGTTACAATTGATGTTAACTATCGATGTGAACTGATACCCAGCCTTAAGTTGACGATATAGGCTGTACTTTATAATATCTTGAGTTTTTCAGTTCTTTGTGGTGACTATTTGCAATTCTATAAATGATTAGATTGTTTGTCCAAGGTATTAGCTCCTTAAGGCTTATTCTCTGTTCTTAACTCCTTTGATTGGTCACATGTTGACAGATCTCTAAAAGCCCGCTGATTAAATATTAGCTACTAGCTACCATCATAACAGAAACCACTGCCTGTATACTAATAATTCATAATTGGACAGGATAAAGGGTAATTAGGACCTGTTAACATTCAGGATAAGCGAATTAACTCCCAAAGGAATTTACAAAGCTTTTAAAAAACAGCTTTATTTCAAAAATATTTCAAATTAAATTATATAAAAGGTAAATAACTATAGGGCATAGGTCCAAAGGAGTACCTTCAAATTGTGATGCCCCCTGCAGGACCCCCGGGGTCTATGGGGGGTTAGTTGCGTTACTGGATAGGACACAGGATGAAAGGGGATAGACTGGGAAAGAATTGGAAAAGAGGACTGAACATTCAACCTCCAACAAGACAGTAGAAAATAAAGAATAAGAAGCAACTAACAAAAAATTTAGGGAGTACTGGTTGGCAAGATATTTTAAAGCCAAGTTAACATAAGACGTTCGACATAAAGCTGCATTCAGAGCTCAGTAAATTAACACTCTGTGCGTTATGGATAGTTTTTAAACGAGTGCAATTGGTATGATCGGACAAGCTCGTACTATATCGCTCAACAGTAGTATAGCAACGACAAAGCACGAGCATGTCCGATCATACCAAATGACCTCGTTTAAAAATTATCCATAGCGTACAACGTGTTGATTTACAGAGCTCTGAATGCAGCTTAAGCGTTCGACATAAGCTAATAACACTGGTCAACACAATTTTTGCTGACTTACATCTAAAGCTGCATTCAGAGCTCTGTAAATCAACACGTTGTACGCTATGGATAATTTTTAAACGAGGTCATTTGGTATGATCGGACATGCTCGTGCTTTGTCGTTGCTATACTACTGTTGAGCGATATAGTACGAGCTTGTCCGATCATACCAATTGCACTCGTTTAAAAACTATCCATAACGCACAGAGTGTTAATTTACTGAGCTCTGAATGCAGCTTTAGACTTATTTCTTACTAATTTGGTGCTGCTGAACTCAAATATCACATCAGTTTTTGCGTATCACATCAGATTTTTGCTCTACAACAAATACATATTTTCGGCCAAATAATGATTCTATCGTTTAATTTTAGACGTCGATACTGTAATTGGTACAAATTTGGCGAACAATATGGACTAAATAATTAGAAAATATTCTTAAAATTTTATTTATAGTGAAAGAAAGAAAATGAGAACAGTTTTACTTACATTTTAATGCATTGGAGTGTTAAAATAAAAATACAAAATAATTTAAGGATTAAATGGTCGTTTGTAAGATCTTCTGGAGTGCACCATTCCCGATAAGTCTCTTTTAATACTCCAACAGTAGTCAGCCATAATGTGAGTATCCCACCTTCCTTGATAACGTCTCTCCATCTCTTTTAAATCCTGATGGAAACGTTCATCCTGTTCATCACTAACATCTCCAAGATTGACAGGAAATTTGTCAAGATGACTGTTTAAAAAATGAAGTTTCACGCTCATGTTGCACCCCAGACGATGATAATTTTCAATCAAATTTTCGAACGACCTCGAGATAGTTTTCGGCTTTTTTATTCCCAAGAAAATTTTTGATGAGCGCCACTAAAGACTGCCATGCATTCTTCTCCATATCATCCATATGTACAGTGAAATGTGGATCATTCACTAATTTTCTAATTTGTGGTCCAGCAAAAATGCCTTTTAGCTTCTCATTACTGAGACTTTGAAATGTTTCAGATATATATTTGAAACAGTCACCATCTTTGTTCAACGCTTTTACAAACTGCTTCATTAGACCCAGTTTAATATGAATAGGGGGGAAAATACCCTTGACCTTGCAACCCCCGCCGTTGTAAAAAGGTCTTTAACAATTACCTGCATGTAAGGCGTTCTTACGAAATGTATTGGACAACAAAACGAAGTTGAAATTAAAGAAGACGTATAGAACGTGAAAAGGTGAAAAAAGTCAAAATACGATAGAACAAAAATTTGACGTGATAGGCAGAAACTGTTAACATTTTTGAAATCAGCACCCCAAAATTAGTTAAAAACAAAGTATCAGATCTAAGTCAGCAAAAAAAAAGTTTAAATTTGTCGACCAGTGTAGTCTAGACATTCTGCATAAATTACATAAGAAACGTTCGGCATGAAGTTTCTGTGTGTTCTGTGCTGCACGAAGATCGTTCGGCAAATATCGTGCAGTGCAGTTTGTGTTGCACAGTCGTCACAAGTTCAGACTGTGCGGCAATCTATGCAGTAGTGTTTTTCGCGGTAAAAATACAAGTTATTATTTCTAAAAAACGTGAAAACAATCAAGATATCATTGTTTATGCCTGCAGCATTTGTAAACCAGTGGCGAAGGGAAACCTCCGCTAGACTTGCCCTCCCATAAAAAAATATTTAAAAAAAAAAGTAAATTTAAAAAAAAAAAAAAAAAATTAATATTTTGATAAATTTTCAAAAATACATCAAATTATGTTCTATACAAATTTTTGTCCAAGGCTTGCTTTACTAGTTACGAATTAATTATCGTGACCATAGAAACGTTACATATAAGTATGAAAAAATTGGGACTTGGAAAAATTTTAAATAATTTTACAAAACATTTTCGAAATTTTTCGTTTTATCAAAAAATGTCTCAAATAAAAGTTATTAGTTATTGCATTTATAGTAACTTTTGTTCAATAAATTTTTTCGAAATATTTTTCTGTTGCTAAATATTCGCAAAAATCTTAAAATCGACACGAGTAAACTCCCATTTCTAGTCAACCGATTTTCATAAAAAATCAAATAGGGTTCTTCCCATTTAATAGGAGAATTTTTAAGTACCAGAACGTACTCTTTAAGTTAAACCGTTTTTGAGTTATCGTGTATACACACAGACACACAGACAGACAGACAGACACACACACACACACACATACGGACGGCACTTCGAAAATAGGTTTTTTGGATTCCCTGGACCATGAAACGTGGTCATCCGTCAAAATCTCGACATCGAAAATTTTCGCGATTACAATACTTGCCCCTTATATATTAAGGTCGGGCAAGTAAAAAAGTAATTTAAACCTTCATATTTTGGATTTAACCAAATGTCAAATTAGTTTGTTAACCGGTAGGTGATTCGTGATATTTACTTGGGATAATATATTTTCGGTTAAACGAATCTCGGTTAATCGGATATAAATTTAAATTTATTATTGATGAAAAGAGCCAGTTTGCCATGAAAAATATGATTTATAGGAAAGAAAATACGTTTCTTCTTACTTGGGTGCGTACAACAGATTCATGTTTAACACCGATATACATACTTGTCGAAATTTTTCAATTTCACACACTCGACTTGTAACAATATTATTTATTACTTATAGTTATTATACCCGCTTCAGTGAAGCGGTAACCCACACAGAAAACATATCGATACGAGCGGTTGAAAAATGTGTAGTTATCTTCGTGTATTGTGACTCGTATAATCTTTAAGAACGACAATATGGGTCGCCTGAAAGGTGACGAGGCATTTAAAAAGGTCGTTTCTACTGTTATTAAAACATATATTTCCCTCTTTTATTGGCAATTGTTTAAAATGTGTTAAATTTTTACTTCTGCTCCTATAAAAATTGTACAGGAAACGATAGTAAAATAATGGAAGAGTTCGACTAGAACAACATTTACAGTTATAATCATCATCATCAGTGAAAGTAAAAAGTAGCGACGCTAGCTTGGGGGAGGGGCAAAGGCCACCAAGAAATATTGTTGGGGGTATAATTTTTTTTTAATTCACATTGAATCGAACGATGCAGGAAGACTACTAGCGGCCTTTTAGCCTGCTTTCATCTACTACAATTCAAAATGGAGTTTTCTCAAGCATATCTGAGGGGGCTACAACAGTTTCTAGGGGGGGCATGCGTGTTTGAGAACGTTTGCTCTAGTTGTTCCAAAAATATTCCAAACTATTTTTAAAAGTACAAGGTGTCTCAAAAGAAATTTTATATTTAGTTGATCGATTAAAAAAAAAGTAAGCCGTATATAGAAAAAATGTTTATTAATTATTAAAATACACTTTTTGGGGATTTATTTCTTAAAAATAATATCGTCTAAATGTAGACTCAGGGAAAGGACTCAGGGATGGCTGCCATTTCGTGACGGATATTTTCTTTCAAATGCGCCAGTGAAGTCGGTTTATTGGCGTAAACTTTAGATTTAAGATAACCCCATAGGAAAAAGTCCATAGGGGTTAAATCTGGACTGCGTGGAGGCCAATTTATGTCACCTCTCCGGGAGATCAATTTGCCTGAGAAAATTTCACGAACACGTGGCAGAGACATATTGGACGTGTGTGAAGTTGCTCCGTCCTGTTGGAACCATGTTCTTTGGTTATAGCCAGGAAAGTTTTGCAGTTCAGGTACCAAGAAGTTGTCTAACATCTCCACATAATGCTCTGAATTCACTGTAACTGCACGCCCCCTTTCGTCTTCAAAAAAGTAAGGGCCGATAATTCCTCGCGCCGACATCGCAGCCCATACGGTCACTTTAGGCGAATGTAGGGGTTTCTGATGTTTGCGTTTCGGATTCGTTGCACTCCAGTAGCGGCAGTTCTGCTTATTTACGTGGCCATTAAGATGAAAATGAGCTTCATCCGAAAACAAAATGTTGGTAAACGTTGAAAATCGCATCAATCACCTGATTTACGAAATTAAGCCTCTGACTGGCATCTTGGGGCTTTAATTCTTGCACCAATTGAATTTTGTAGGGGTGCAGCTTTAGGTCTTTGTGCATAATGCGATGTAATGATGATCTATGCACATTTAAAGCACTTGCGCGCTTCCGAATTGAAAGGTTCGGGTCGTCACGAACAGACTGATTAACATTCTCCACGTTTTCTACCGTTCTTGATGACCTAGGTCGCCCGGATTTTGATTTATCCAGCGTTGTACCAGTCTCTTCAAACTTTTTAACCCAATGTCGAATGAGAGGAATGCTTGGCGCATCATTTAAGTGGCGAAAATCTCGAATACTGCAGAATTTTCTACGCGCTACAGTCGCCGAATCACCGTTTTTGTAAAACTCTCGCACGCATAACGCGCGGTCTGCTCCCGAGAAACGCTCCATAGCGACTGAATTCCCAAGAGCCAGGCTACCGATTGACATAACCCCCGCGCCCCTCGGATAAGTTGCGTTCACGCAGTAAGCTAAATAAATATAAAATTTCTTTTGAGACACCTTGTATTTAGTAAAATATTGTTGGGGGTATAATTTTTTTTTTAATTCACATTGAATCTAAAGATGGAGGAAGACTACTAGCGGCCTTTTAGCCTGCTTTCATCTACTACAATTCAAAATGGAGTTTTCTCAAGCATATCTGAGGGGGCTACAACAGTTTCTAGGGGGGGGGCATGCGTGTTTGAGAACGTTTGCTCTAGTGGTTCAAAAAATATTCCAAACTATTTTTAAAAGTATTATTATTTTACTAGTACACCCGTTGCCATCTGTGTTGGCAAGCACATCATTACCTTAATGTGTAACTTGCTCGACACCTCAGACTTCTTTCTCTAGCCATACGCCTTACTTCATCCAATTCAAATTGAATCAACTCTTCGCCCATTATTAAAAACTGGACAAATAATGAGTATTATTCCGAATTATTTATTAATTAACTTTTTAAGATGGGAAAACGATTCATTTTCACTCAGTGCATTACATTTATAATGTTAAAACTAAAAATGATTTGAAACGTTAAATTTAAAATATATTTATTAAAATAAATTTTCCAATTTCTTATATAATATAAAAATACTCACACGGAAAAAAACACATACGGATTAATACCAGGGTTTCGAACCGGAACTGAACCGAAAACCGAAAAAAACCGTTATTTTTGTCGGAACAAAAACTGGAACTGAACCGAAAAAAAATATCGGTTTATTTCGGTTCAGATAATGGTTATGTGAGTGAATATAAATTACATTTTATTTAACATTATTTTTTAAACTGATGAGCAGAAAACAATCGTAATTTTTCTGACAAGTAAAAAAGAAATTACGATTCTATTATTTCAGGGGAGGGGGGAACTCCCAGAACCCCCCCCCCCCCTGGCAGCAGCCTTGGTATGATTATTACAAAATAAAGAATAAAATGTTCTTCTAAATTATAGTAGAAAATAAATTTCTAATACAAATAAAAGCATTTAAAAATTTATCACTCGGAACTGAAACGAAAACCGAAAAAAAACGTTTTTTTTGCCGAAGCGAAAAAAAACGAAATCCGGAACCAAACTGATATATATTTTTTTAATTGAACCCGAAAGAAAACCGAAACGAAAAAAATAACGATTCGAAGCCTTGTAATAAATTTTAAAAAACATTTTAAAATTTTTATATTTAAAAATGCTGTGCACTGTCGGGATCCATTTATTGTTAAAATACAGAACTACGCAAAAGCAATTTAGTTCCGCGTAAACGTTTAAAATAGCCTATAATGCTAATACTGGTTAACAAAATTATTATAAATTTAAAAAATTATTTTTAAATTTTTATATTTAAATTGCTGTGTATTGTCGTGGACCATTTATTGTTTACGCAATACAGAACTACGCAAAAAAATCCACATTAAAATTGTCATTAGCGAAACTAATTAAGAGGATTAATTTCTTTGCTTAAGCCTTTATTTGATAATATTGGTAGACATTACGTCATTAATCCTTCCAAATACTTCTCGTTCACATTCGTTTATGAAACGTTTAACGTAACGTTCAAGTAACAACACATGTTGACCAGTGCATTTTTTGTATAAAATACCCTTAAATTAATAACTACCTTAAGCGCTAGTAGCCATAAATGCTGTGTGTGCACATTTTTACCAGTTTTATAAAAAGTAAATAGAATTGAAAAAGTGCAATAGTGATGAAACAAGTTGAGTGTCTATTGAAGGGTTAAGGAGGGACATCCTGTACTGAGTCGACATCCCTCGGGAGCTAATAGCCAAAGATGCTGCACACCATTTTCTCAAAATTAAAAAATTCTGTGGATTTAAATTTTTTTGTAAGTATTGTACAGGTAAATTTTATGTTTTTTCGATTGAATATTTTTAATAGCTCTAAGTATGTATGTTCCTTGGGCGCTAATAGCAGAAAATGCTACACACCATTTTCTTAAATTTACAAAAATTCTGTGGATTTAAATTTTTTTGTAAGTATTGTGAATTTTTGGAATGTTTTTACGTCTAAATATTTTTAACAGCTCTAAGTAAGTTTGTATGTTCTTTGGGCGCTAATAGCCTAAAGTGCAGTACACCATTTTTTCAAATTTCAAAAATTCTGTGAAACTTAAATGTTTTCTAAGTATTGTGAAGATAAATTTTTGGAATGTTTTTTCCATTCAATATTTTTAATAGCTCTAAGTAAGTTCGTATGTTCTTTGGGAGCTACTAGCCAAAGACGCAGCATACCATTTTTTCAAATTTTAAAAAAATCTGGATTTTAAATATTGTTCTACACCATTTTTCCAGTTACAGAAAAATTAATGCGATCTTTTTACGCCAAGATTTGTTAGTATATAATAAGTGTTTTACATTTTTTTGTCAAGAAATTTCTCAAAAAATTGGATTTTTTGATATTTTTTTAAAATCTGTACCTCAGATTTTATTATATACTTGATTCAAAAAATTTTAAAAATGTTTTTCGAAAATATTTCTAAATTTTTTTGGAATATTTTTCGATTCAATATTTTTAACACAATAGTGAATCTATACGTCTTTTGGGCGCTAATAGCCTAAGCTGCTGTACACCATTTTTACCAGTTACTGAAAAATATGTGATTTTTTTACGCCAGGTTTTGTAAGTATATTATTAAGTGATTTTTTTCGGCACATTTTTTGTCAAAGAAATTTCTCAAAAAAATGGATTTTTTTGAATCTGTAACTCAGGTTTTATTTTGTTTTTTTTTATTTTTATGGCCATTGCTGCTTTGGCAATTAGCCAGGACAATTATTTTTTGAAAAAGTCCATGCCTGAACGGGATTCGAACCCGAGACCTTAGCAACGCAGAGCATATGTGTTACCACTACGCTACGCCGGTCGACTTTTTTATAATTGACTTAAAAAAATTAAAAATTATTATTTAAAAATATATATTTCTATATTTTTTTGGAATATTTTTCAATTCAATATGTTTAATACAATTAATTAAATCTATACGTCATTCGGGCGCTAATAGCCTAAATTGGTGTATAAGTTGATTAGTATGACCTGCTCCCTAAGAACCAAAAAAGAGGGATCTATGGATGCTGGGCAACCCCTTAAAAAACTCAAAATATCCACGATTGCATATTGCCAGGGTTGAGGATGCAAATGTGTGTATTCAGCTCCATTGATCCTTAGCATAAAGTGCTCCGTAGGAACGTATAATGAAGGATCTGTGGGTGCTTTTCAACACCTTAAAAAACATAAAATATCCACGATTACATATTGCCAGGGTTGGGGATGCAATCGCGTGTATTCTGCTCCATTGATCCTTAGTATAAAGTGCTGCCTAGGAACCTAAAATGAGGGATCGGTGGATGCTTGACCACACGATTGCATATTGCCAGTGTTGGGGATGTAATCGCGTGTATTCAGTTCCATTGATCCTTAGTATAAAGCAGGGCTTCGAACCGGAACTGAACCGAAACCGAAAAAACGGGTGAGTGAACGCCCAGAATCCCTCCCCCCGGCAGCTACCTTGGTATGATTATCACAAAATAAGGAATAAAGTGTTATGAATTATAGTAGAAAATAAATTTCTAAAGCAAATAAAAGCATTTAAAAATTTATCACCCGGAACTGAACCGAAAACCGAAAAAAACCGTTATTTTTGCCGGAACGAAAACCGGAACTGAACCTATATATAATTTTTTAATTGAACCGGAACGAAAACCGAAACGAAAAAAATAACGGTTCGAATCCCTGATTAATACACACACGGGAAAAAGTGAACATGAAAAAATACACACACGGAAAAAAGCGCACACGGAAAAATACACATACGGAAAAATGCGTACTTACACTATATCTCAAATCAGTTTGAAATAAATCGTGAAAAACTATTAAACAGTAAAATTTAATTGTTTGCCCGCTTTAATGTAAATGTAATGTACTTTTAAATGTAAAATTATTATTTGAAAATATTCCTTATGCTGTAAAACCTACTTCAGATTTGTTGGTTATGATCATTATAACTAAGATATCATTTATCTTTATGACATATGTCAAATGGAATGACATTTATAAAGTGAAATTTTTTACCATGTTTTAATACCAACATGACATACAATTTCAAAGGTGCAAACTATTGAATGTATCAATTTGTAATTCTTACCGAAATATTTTAAATATTTCGAACCAATTTTAAATTTACACAAATAAGTTATCACCTAGTGGCGCTGATATGAATGACCAAACTCGGCCGGTAATTTTAGGTAAAAATTATTCATTTTTACCAAAGCGTGTTTTACTCACTGCATTATATTTTTATTTTTGAAAATTTAAAACGTTAGATAATTTAAAACGTTAATCGTAGAAATAAAAACATAATAAAGCATTGAAAAAATAATAATAAAGAAAAGAAAGTCACATTTTTAGGGTTTTGTAGGTATGACCAAAAAACCCTTATACCGTCATTTTATCGTCTGTCTGTCTGTCTGTCTGTCTGTCTGTCTGTCTGTCTGTTCGGTAAAAATTGTAGCCAAACGGCTAAATCTAGAGAGTTGAAATTTGGCATGCTTATACAACTCTTTGACCCGCACATAGGAAAAATACTAAAAGATCTAAAAAACATACCCCCCTAAAAATATAAACAAATATGTGCTCATCGAAAACAAAAATATTTTTTTTAAATTCTGAGTAGGGTATCAAATGAAAGCCCTTAGTACGTGGATTAACGATCAAATTTTTATTTTTGCAAAATAAATTATTTTAAAAATATCGTTCATTTTGCCGTGATTACTATAAAGTAAAATTTGTCCTACACACTCAGCATACCGCCTTCACTTATTATATACCTGCGAAACCCTGAAATGTGTGAATATTCACACTTCACATCAATTTTTCTTACTTACTTTCATCAAAACCAAATATTTTTTAAAATAATTATTTTTCTGCTACTAATTATTTTAAATTATATTATTTTTGTGTAAACATATCAATTAACAATTATTATCAGGCGTTATATGTCAATATACACTTCGGTGAGCTTCGGAATATTTCGTTACATTTCGGAATCTCGCTTCAATTTTTTTATGACGTCATAGCACGCACCCACGCATGGAGACACGTTGGCGTATTATATTATAGATAACGCTAATCCAGATGGTTTTCTATCGATTCTCATAATATGTATTTCAAAGCTTAACTGAACTGTTTGAGTAACAGCTATTGCGCGTGATTTAATCGAATCTTGAAATGTGTTTCATATACTCGCGTAATAATTAATAATTCTGTATTTGGCGTTACAATTAGAAATTTAGCGGTAACAAGATTCAATATGCCAACATTTCACAGCTTAAATCACTACATTTGTAATTTAATTCAAATATAAATCACATATTTAGAGAAACAGATGGTCTCATAATTTACAATCATAAAAATACTGTACAAGAATTTAATCGAACTGAATGTTTCCTGCTGGGCTTAAGGTGACTGTTTATTTAAAATTGGCCTTACTTTATCATCATACCAAATTACGTGAAAATATGTTTAGCCGTTTTTGCAGACAGACAGACATACAAAACTGATTTTTTGTGGATATTCCCTTATAATCGTATGAAACGTATAGAAACAAAATATGAGATAAAATAAAAAAAAAAAATTATGTGAAGTGTGAATCTTCACACATTTCAGGGTTTCGCAGGTATTTATTAACTGTGTGATGATTATTTGCGATGACAAAACAAATTTTATGTCAAAATATTTTTTTATGAATTTTAATTCGAATTCCTAATACCATTATTTAAGTTTCTAAATATGTGCAGTATTTTTTTTATATAGCAAGGTTCATTAAGATTTTGAAAATTGCGCCTATGGCTTCCATTGGTTGTTTAAATCATAAGCCTCGCCCTCTGATACCTTCAAATATAGAATTAAATTATAATTTTAACACTTCCCACTGGTTATTAAATTTACGCTTTTAAAAATTAAATGCAACATTCACCAAAATATAACTAGAATTTTGACAAAATAATTCAAACAAAATAAAAATGCAAAAAAAAAAAACTGAAAAAATAAAAAATGACGGGATTCGAACACAGTTTCTTTCAGTAGTTTCAACTCACTAAGCCAGAACGTTACCACTGTGCTATACAGGATCACTCGTTAACTATGTTAAATAGCGGATTAAATATATTACATATTTTACTTAAAAACACAAAAAAGTTATTTTCCGAAAACATAATCTGATCAAAAATTCCTGTTGTACTATTCCGGTTCACACTAATGTACATTACTGAGAATTTTTTCAGATTTTTAGTTTTAACCATCTGGGCTACAGGGTGTGGGACAAAAAAATTTATGCACAATTTTGGGAAAAATCGCTTCAAAATAATTTATTTTGCAAAAATAAAAATTTGATCGTTAATCCACGTACCAAGGGCTTTCATTTGATACCCTACTCAGAATTGTAAAAAAAATTTTTTTTTTCGATGAGCACATATTTGTTTATATTTTTAGGGGAATATGTTTTTTAGATGTTTTAGTATTTTTCCTATGTGCGGGTCAAAGAGTTGTATAAGCATGCCAAATTTTAACTCTCTAGGTTTAGCCGTTTGGCTACAATTTTTACCGAACAGACAGACAGACAGACAGACAGACAGACAGACATGGGATACCTTACGATTTTTTCGATTTTTGGCCATTTTCAAGGGTTTTGGATTACTGCCCATACAAAACTTAATAATGGGTTTATTAAAGCCCAAATTTTTTTATAGTTTAAACAATGTAGGAGAATTTTAAAAATTCAAACCGTATATTTCTATCCTTAACCATTTTTTAGTTAGGATTTATCAAAATTTTGAAAAAATTAAAAAAAAAATGAAAAATTTTCAAAAAAATATTTTGTTTCAAAATAAGGTTATAAGTCAATTAGGATCTTAAAATTTCAAAAATTGCAACCGCAGGTCTTTATCGCATTTCGTTTTTGAGATACGTCCATGCGAAGAAGAAAATTAGCCTAAATCACGCCACATTAAAATTTGTCATAATTTTAAAATACGCAAAACGAATAAGACCTGAATTTTTTTCTGGGATAAATAAACTACGAGGAATCTAGAAATTCCAACTACAGGTCGCTATCTCTAACCGTTTTCGAGTTGTGATTTTTTTAAAATTCACAATTTTCACAAATAATATAAATTATGCCATTAAAAAAATTGTCATAATCTCAAAACGCATTAAACGATTAAAGCCCCAATTTTTTTCTAGACTAAATAAACTACGGAGAATCCAAAAATTCCAACCACAGGTCGCTATCTATAACCGTTTTCGAGTTGTGATTTTTTTAAAATTCACAATTTTCACAAATAATATAAATTATGACATTAAAAAAATTGTCATAATCTCAAAACGGATTAAACGATTAAAGCCCCAATTTTTTTCTAGACTAAATAAACTACGGAGAATCCAAAAATTCCAACCACAGGTCGCTATCTCTAACCGTTACCGAGTTATGATTTTTTTTAAATTCACAATTTTCACAAATAATATAAATTATGCCATTAAAAAAATTGTCATAATCTCAAAACGGATTAAACGATTAAAGCCCCAATTTTTTTCTAGACTAAATAAACTACGGAGAATCCAAAAATTCCAACCAGAGGTCGCTATCTCTAACCGTTTTTGAGTTGTGTTTTTTTTAATTCACAATTAATTCACTTAGTTCTGTACGTATTATCTTTTTTTTTGTATTTATTTATATGAACACATACGCCTACCTTTGTTCAGTATTCTAATAAATAATAATAATAATAATTGCCAGGGTTTGGGATGCAACCGTGTGTATTTAGCTCCACTAGTCTCTAGTATGACGCGGCTCAAAAGGTTGCTGAAGTCTGTGATTAGTGTACGTTTGTCAAGACCTGACAAACCCCAAATAATAATACTAATAATCTTATAATACACACATCTGGTCAGTTTGTTTATATTACATCGGTGTATGTTCAGAATAAGTATAATAATTTCCCTTCGCTCAATATTTTTATGTTAAAATTGTGTCCACAAATTTATCGTGAAAAGCATGTTAATGGAAAAATGTAAGAGGATTATTAAACTAAAAGGATGTAGGATGAATGGGACCTGGAAATACAGCAAAAGTTATTAAGAAAAATCTATTAAAAGGTGTTAAGAAAATCTTAATGAGGTTAATAAAATTTAGGGTAAATGAGAATGAAATTCGTACAAAAGTGTATAATAAATATACTAGCCACATATGTACTTAGTGTATGAGTATGTTAACAGGATCCCCTCGGGCGAGAATCTTGGTCTGAGCTCCGTAACAAACGTAGTTATGTTTGCTTCCGTGCTTCAGATTCAATAACGCGTTGCCTACAGCGGGTCAAGAATTAACTCCAAACCAAATACGCTAATTTATAATATTAATATTATAACAATATATGAAACAATTCGCGCGCCATTTTACTGATTCAATATTTATAATAGGATTAGAAACATTCACCGTGGTAAACTCCATTCACAATAAATATGAAATGACGTCACACTTGGTTATTTTAACCCCTTAACGCCCAGCCCCGAGCTCAGTTCGGGCATACTATGGTATACTTGCAAAAATGACCAGACCCGAGTCCAGTACGGGCAACGTGAATTTTCGTACGCAAAAACATTACGTACCCGAATTGAACTTGAGCATGTATAATAATTTAAAATTTAAGAAAAAAGTACTAGTTATTTCAACTTGATTTATTATAAGTTAAATTTTGATTAGTTATTTATAATAAAATATAATAAATAAAGTCGTAATTTGTGAGAACTGATTATAAGAAAATATTTTTCCATCTGTTGGATATTTGTGTTTTTAACGCATTTGTCCTATATAATAAAAATCATGGAAAATTTGATCATTTAGAATTTAGATTAGGTTTAATTGAGAAATTGATTGAGGAATTCTATTCTTCAAATGTTAGGAAACCCGGCCGACCAAAAAAAACAGGACCTTTCAGACTTTCAGAAAGACATTTCCCCGAATATATTCCCCCCACCGAAAAAAAGATATTCCCACAAGGTTGTGTGCAGTTTGCTGTAATCAAAGAGATGATAGAGGCTAAAATAAGAGAAAGGAAACCCGAAGTTATTGCTCAGTCTGCAATGTTGGGTTGTGTGCTATACCATCCCAGCAAACATTCAACTAACGGCCGAATGCTGGCAAACTGCTTTTATGCTGGAAAATTACTGGCACCAAAAGTAAGTGCAACGCCAGTATTAATAATGTACTTCACATTTGTATTTCGCATTCCGCCTATACGAAGTACTTTACCAGCATTTTATAAGCACTCTTCTTCACTCATACTTTTTACTTAAAACCATCAGAATTAAATCTTGCAACTAATGCGATTATTTTGCACTTTACCGTTGCTGGGCCAGCAACTGATACATCAATGGGCCAGTAACGGCCCCGGGGACACCGGGGTACTGGCCCATTACTGTCAATGCCGGGGAGTATGTGCTTTACCAGTACTGGCCCGTATAAAAATGTTTGCTGGGATGTTACACAAAATTAAATAATAAAAATCTTTCACTCTCATAGAAAATAATTGAAAACTGTTCGTATCTCATGAAAATGTTCGTAATTTAATTTTATTTACATTGAAATTGGCATTTTTAACATTTAATATAAGATCATGTGTCATTGAAAATATTTATAAAATGTTCCTATCTCACAGAAATACTCCGAATTTAATTTACAATGAAATACATTTACAAGTATTCTCATGACATACGTACATTTTGTCATACGTACATCTGTCAAGTAAGTCACAATAACAAAAAAATTAAAATGTGTTTATAATTATTTTTTGCCAAAATCATAACAAAATATACAAAATTAAATATGCTAATGTGTATGAAAATTGCTTAGTGTTCATTAAAAAATCAGTCTGCATATCTATCGTGACATGATCATAAGAGCTTAACTCCTAAGCAAGAACCGCAATTCAGAGAATAGTCCATAAATCCATAAATCGAAAATGTCGTAAGTCGAATTCAAAGAGACGTAATTCGAGTTGTTTACTTTGAAAGTAGAACATTAATTGTTTTTATAAAAAGCGTAAATTTCTACTTTAAAACAGAATGTAATAATAGTTCCATCACGATAAAAGCCGTTGAAAAATAACAGTCGTCTGTGCTTATATATTATATTTAAAATGTAAATTACAAAATAAAAAATTCATATAAACAAAAAAACGTTAAATTCAACATAAATTATAAATGGCACAGTAATGATTGTCGGCTTTATACTGTTTATTTCCTGAGAAACAAATTGTAAGAGAGCTTCAATCTATTATTATTTCATTTGTTCCGCAAACAAGAAAACATTTGAACCTGTAGAGAAATCATGTACCTTACCTTTCCTTACTCCAAGCCTTGAGCAATAGATAGGTTAGGTTAGGTTAGGATATTAGTGATTCTACAGAGAATTACCACAACAAGACCCGTCTTAGCTAGGGCAGAATTGAAAATAAATAAACATACTGTTAACGTAACAACAATAAAATAAAACGACACATTTTGTTGTCTATTTTTATTGATATAATGTCAAATATCATTGTAAACAGTGTTGTCAAAAAATTTTGTATCTAGATACAGCTATGGTCTATTTCAAAGTAGAAAAAAGTAGATAGCGCTGCGAACCGAGTACGATTTACACTGATCAAATACAGTATAGCGGGAAATTTAAAATAAGTTACAACTAGGGCGTAGCAACTGGGTTAGCAAGTGATTTTTTTTTTTTAATATAAAAAATTTAATAAGATATTGAAATAAACAAGGCAGATAATACACTTACGTTATTTATACGACATAAATTCAGTTTAATGGGAAATTTGAAAAAGTTAAAAAATATTAATTTTGAAAAATTATGTACTATATATAAAAAGAGAGATTTGGCTAAAAGAGTTTAAACAAAGCAATAAAACAAACAATATATCTTCAGAGCTAAAGTTTCTTATTTAAATAATTATTGTAAATAAAAATTAAAAATAAAGTCTGTTCCAAACGGTTATGCGGAACTAGATTTTGCAATTTAGTTACTTTCATCGTTTAAATCGTGCCTTTCGGCCGTTTTATTTAAGCTTTGTAAATCATACTTACAATAAACATTTTTTGGTTAAGGTTAATATCATTTTAAAATGTCATTTTCTTTATATTTTGATTTTTTGTGTCATTCTTAATACAAATTTCCCATTTATTTATTTTTTTGTCATTAAAATATCTAAAAAAAATATTTAATTTTGACATATGTCATTCGTTTCCATGGTTTCATTGTTGGAATTTTAAATTTAGACATCCCAACGTAAAAAATAAAATAACCCAAGCAAGGTCCCTTCTCGTGACAACCTAAAAGAACTAAATTCCCATTTAGTTCCGCTTAACCGTTTGGAACAGACTGTATATGTATATATGAAGGTCTAAAAATTATATCAATAACTTTTTCTTTGGGCACAATCAGCTGGGCTATCTTTTGGCCTCACATTAGTCCTCTTTCTTGATCTGTTAATTGTCAACTGTCAAAAAATATTTATATGTCAGATAACCTAAAAAATATATAACTGCGTAAAATCAAATTACATGGAGAATTTTCTCCATAAAATCTACGCCAAGTATATAAATAAAAGTCTAAATATGTAAATAATAACAAAATATATGAGAAAAATTAAATAATATATATTTCCAATGTACGACACTGAATATCTGTCAACTTGGACTAAAAACAATATTTTTACAGTGTAATAGGGATGACAATCTAAACCAATCCGAAGCAAGGACAAACAGCTCCTATCTTCTTACACACATTTTTCTACTTTGAAATAGACCATAGATACTTTTGACAAACAGTGCATAATCAGTATTATACAGGCTGTTCAAAAATGACCGTGACGTCACAAAAAGCCCACTAAATTCAAGGTAAAACACTATTGTACGGAATAAATTTGTACTAAATAACGTATGTATTATATTAGCCATATGTGCTAATGTATGAGCTGCGTATCTGTAAGACTAATGTTAGTCTTATAGATACGCAGCTATGTTCTTGTTAAGAGGATGTTCCTTTCAATCAAATTTAGCCCTAATTGAAGTGGAATTTGTGTTTCTTCTCAGTCTATACAAATTTAATTTATAAACAAAATTTCAGTTAACATTCTCACGCTTACAAATTAAATTTATATGAACGTTTAATGAATTATTCAGTTTTACGTCGTTTAGGAAATACACCTACTTATCTTACTGATTTCAATTAGGAAATGAACTTAATATCCACACTAGCATGGCTGACTCTTGGGTGAGGCGGACTAGAGCCAGACAAGTGAAGAAATGCCTCAGAAATACTATCAAAGTGTATTTTCAATCACTAGATACTTTTGAAGGGCCATAATTTGTTTTGCCCAAGGCTTGAGAAAACCACGGTCCACTCCCAAACAACTTGTGTGGATATAATTTTTCATATTTTTAATAAGTTGCTCATCAAAATAGCAAAAATGTTCAAAAATTTAATTTTCATTAATAATGACCCATTTTCCTAAAAGTTTTTTTTTTTTTTTAATGAGAAACGAGCTACGAAAAACGAGAGTTTTTGTTTTGAATTCCATATAAATTTAATTTGTGAACGTCAGAATTTCAACAATTTTCTGCATTTAGTTTATAGTAAAAATAAAATATTTAAAATGACAGTTTATAATTAAACTATTATATCAGCTCGGTATCATGGTTTAAAAATAAAGTACGATCAAAGTATCTGAAATACAGATACAAGATACTTACATTTAAATATCTAGATACAGATACAGATACATATTTCAAAAAGTAATTTAAAGTAATTTATTAACTTGTACGAATTGAAACAAAAAAGTTATAAGCCAAAAAGTAAATCGACCAAAAACAATTTTTAAAATACAACTGTCCTGGTTAATTGTCTTACTATAGGTGGCCATTTTCTTAAGACGGCAATGCGGGACGGAGCAAAAAAAAATTATGTGAAGTGTGAATTTTCACACATTTCAGGGTTTTGCAGGTATTTAATAACTGAATGATGATTATTTGGGATGCCAAAACAAATTTTATGTCAAAATATTTTTTTATGAATTTTAATTCGAATGCCTAATACCATTATTTAAGTTTCTAAATATGTGTAGTATTTTTTTTACATAGCAAGGTTCATTAAGATTTTGAAAATTGCGCCTATAGCTTCTATTGGTTGCTTAAATCATTAGCCCCGCCCTCTGATTTCGTATACATCAAACAGAATTAAATTATAATTTCAACACATCCCACTGGTTATTAAATTTACGCTTTTAAAAATTAAATGCAACATTTACCAAAATATAACTACAATTTTGACAAAATAATTTAAACAAAAGAAAAATTGACAGGATTCGAACTCTAGTTTGCAAGTTACCTGTTTGACAAATTAGAAAACCATGACTATACGCACATCGCTATGAGCGCTGACGTATCAACTTGGTTACATAGCGAATTAAATATTTAACATATTTTGGTTAAAAACACAAAAAATGCATTATTTTCCGAAAACATAATCTGATCAAAAATTCCTGTTGTACTATTCCGGTTTACACCAATATACATTACTTAGAATTTTTTCAGATTTTTAGTTTAAACCATCTGGGCTACAGGGTGTGGGACAAAATTTATTTTGCACAATTTTGGCTAAAATCGCTTCAGAATAATTTATTTTGCAAAAATAAAAAATTGATCGTTAATCCACGCACCAAGGGCTTTCATTTGATACCCTACTCACAATTATAAAAAAATATTTTTATTTTCGATGAGCACATATTTGTTTATATTTTTAGGGAGATATGTTTTTTAGATGTTTTAGTATTTTTCCTATGTGCGGGTCAAAGAGTTGTATAAGCATGCAAAATTTCAACTCTCTAGGTTTAGCCGTTTGGCTACAATTTTTACCGAACAGACAGACAGACAGACAGACACGACAAAATGACGGTATAAGGGTTTTTTGGTCATACCTACAAAACCCTAAAAAGGTTACATATCCCAAATCCAAATGAATAGCAAAAAAAAGGTCATCACCTCCCAAATCCAAGTGAAGAGCAAAAAAAAAGGTCCTCACCTCCCAATTCCAAAATAAAATGTGGGCCGAATGCTCACCCTATCTTAGTAGCAGTCATAAATGTGAAAAAGAAAATAAATAAAATAAAATTCACAAAATAATTTTAATTCTAAAGTACTATTTATGTGTCACATTCTAAAAGAAATACCCTTTCTGTAACACTGGCAATATATTGATGTAATTTTTTTATTATCCAACTAAAAAAAAAATATCATTGCCTACTGAGTTGAGTAAACATCGCTAATGGATTATATGTATGTATATATTTATCAAGTCATATATTTTTCTGTTTTATTTTCTACATTCGGGTCAAAGAATTAAATGTGCATATTAAATTTCAACGCCCTAAGTCCAGTGGTTCGTCGACAGACAGACAGACACACATATGAAACCATAAAAATACTTAATTTACATCAGTTATGCACATAAATGGCATGTAAATTACACAGTGTATTTAGAAGTGTATTCTAACAGATATGAGTAAAAATTTCCGGTCCGTTGGTCGTGTTGTATAAACGAGAAGCGACAAGCGACGAGCGACGAGAGACTGAATCGTTTGTACACGTATGCATTAGCATACGATCGTATTTTACCGCTAATTGTAATACAATCAATGCTTTGTCAATATACGTATAATAAAGTTTATCAATGCAGTAATGCTTGCACAGTCGGACATCACTTTTTAATTGCAAGCTGATGTATGAGACACCCTGTATTTGATACATATACACAAATACAATACTGCTAATTACACTCAATCTACTCAATGGACAGACCCAAAAACGTTCAACTGTAGCTAATGTCATTTTGAATTCATATTCCTAACACAAATATGCATCCAACGAATATTTTATCTTAAACCATAAACAGTCGAACTCGAAATTCGAAGTCAAATTTTTCTATATCTCGAATTTTTACCGACCGTCAACATACCGCGTGAATTATTTAAGGAGCAACATACATGTTTCACATATAATGTTAATGAAGTTATTTCATTTGCAACATAGCAAATTATGAAAACAAGCTCATATCCATAGCAACAGATATGCAGTGTTGATTAATATAATAGTTATTTGACATGATAAAGTTCCTAGACGGCTAAAAAATAGTAAATTAGAAACAATAAATGAATTTTTATTAGTTTGTTTATATTTACATACAAACAAAAAATAATAATGTCCTTAGTATAAGCCGTTCACTTTTGTAAGAACAAACTAAGAGGGAATTTTGTTTTCAATAGTTTGCACTTTTGAAGCTGTATGTCATGTTGGTATTAAAAAATGTCACTTTTTTAAAATGTCGATCCATTTGACATATGACATAATGAAAAATGATATCTTAATTATAATGATCATAACCTTATCAACCTAAAGTCGGTTTTACAGCGTAAGGAATATTTTTAATTGACATTTAAAGTCAGTAACACATCATAAAAGTAACCAAAATAACCAGATCTAGTGTGTTGTAAAGTGAACAGCTTATAGCAAAGTCCAAAAAATATTTTAAAAAATTATATTTTGTCTTTTCTATGGATACGATAAGCATTTGTTTTATGGCTCTGTTGCTTTTGAAATAACTCACTTCATTAACATTATATGTGAAACATGTATGTTGCTCTTTAAATACTTCACCCGGTATATAAGGGAGGTATTGTAATCATACCGATTTTGACATTTCCATGGATCTCCACGAATTGAAGTCCCTACATAACGTTCTGACTATTTTTAGCATGATGTTTATTTATAGTCTGTCTGTCTGTCTGTCTGTCCGTCTATCTCTCTGTCTGTCCGTCCGTCTGTCTGTGTACACGTGCAGAGCAAATTTGGCTAAAAGGATTTTTATGAAACTTCATATTTAAGACATCAATGGCACGAGTTGATCAACTTTTGGTAAAAATCGGTTGACTAGAAATGGGAGTTTACTCGTGTCGATTAAGATTTGCTTAAGATTTGATTAAGATTTGCGAATAATTAACAACAGAAAAATATTTCCAAAAATGTATTAAACAAAAGTTGCTATAAAAGCAATAACTAACGACATTTTTTGATAAAACGAATAAATTTTGAAAAAAGTTTCGAATTTTTTTTTAAGTATCTATTTTTCCATACTTATAACGTTTCCATTAAAGTCACTAGATTATAGAAGACCATACTAGGGCTAAAAATGTCGCCAACACAAATGATTTTCAGTGATTCCAACAGTACAAAAATAAGAAACTAGTACTACCAATAATTTTTATTTTAAACATTGTAATTACGATTTTTTTAATCAGAGATGCACTATAACAAAATTGTGGTACAATTTCAATTATTTTTAATTTTTTTTATTAAATAAAATGGATATAATATATAAATTTAAATGAAACTTAACCTTAAATATTCAAACCGACAAAGGAGGTTATTAAATTAGAGTGAGAAAGAGAGATGTGACAGCGCAGACGCAAACTTAAGAACGTAAAAATTGCTGCTTTAGTTTGCTTAACAGGAGAACCAATGTTGCCAATCAAACTCTGGGGTCTGTCGGCTTCTTCAAAGACTTGCGCTACTTTGTATAATCCAGTGACTTTAGTTTCCATGGTCATGATAAATAATATCTCTGTTAGAAAATATAAGACCAAGTTATTTCTACTCTGCTGCTAGAATGTATTTTATACAAGTACTTTGTGATGGCGGTCGGTCCTATGGTGGCCACAGCTGATATTTTTGAGTGTAGTTTGTAGGCTAAGTTAAAGTTTTCAATTTAACACTTCTATAACTAGTTTTATTGTACAATAATTTTTTTAAATGAAGGAATTCGATTAGCATTCCAAATTATTTGTAATTATTTCCAGTAAAATTTAATTTAAAATGGTCAGAGAGCAAATTGATTTGTTTCCTATCAAGCTGGTTTTTCCTAATCACATTTCTAGATGAATTTTAGCCAATGGAAAATGCAGAAAATACAAATTAAAATGAAGATACAGCAGTTTGTATATTAATACTACCTAGATCTGTATTTACTTAATAAATATATCAACTTTTTTATTTCATACTTTGAAATATTGAATGAATAAATGAATATTACAACAATCCAATATTAATTTTCTGTCTTGTCTTATTTTTTATCTGTCAGTGTTGAAAATCTGATTGATAACTCTTACCGTACAAGATATAAATCAATGTCTTTATGTTTTTTTTGCTACAATATTAAATGAAAATTATTTCACACAACAGAATTATCAACAGAAAAGAAAAACGTGATTTTCCACAGTAAAAAATGCTTACAAAATAAAAAAAAACGGTTGGAAAAACGCTAAAATATACCGATAAATATATATTTGAAATAAAATTATTTTTTATTGTTATTTTAGTATTAAAATAACACTTTTTATTGTTTTTAAATTTTTTTAGTACTCTTTTTGATATATTTATTTATTATTTCAGCCTTTATTTTACATCAAAATGACATTTGTGAGGTATGGTTGTATACCTATAGCTTATGGACTGTTCACTGTCACCAGAAAGTTTGTCATATGGTAAGACGTGAAACCGTTCAGACCTCCAAATTTAATACGCTGTTTGTTGTGGATTGTGCATAATTTTCTAAACTTATAGCTAGTGAGATGTTTTAATGAAACAGACATATAAACACTGGCTATCGCATTCTATCAGTGACACCGTAGTTATCGAATGCCTTTACATAACCTAACATAATGTCATCATTAACAAATCGTGCTCAAAATTACAAAGACGGACAGTAAATATGATCAATTTAGGTAATTAGGTAGTTAAAATCTAAGACAACAGAATTATAAGAACGATAATACATATAAAATATTTTACGAAGCTAAATAGTTGGTTTCAAAATTCACTGATGGAGGGCTATTCGTAACGTACTAATTTATAACAGATGTGAACGGTACATGGAATGTTAAAAGAATGCATTAAAGCATAACTCAGAGCGACACAACGAACAGTCTCTCGTAATTTAAAGAGGTCTGAATGCGGTTTTACTTTATGAGCGTTTCTTCCGTATATGATTTGTTTTTTTAATCTTTTAAATCAAAAGAGTTAGATTAAATTCTGCGCCTATTTTGCTGTTGGAATTAAATAACTCTGGTGTTAATACATGAGATGTCAAGCGAAGTGAGAAAAAGGAAATATTGGGTTGCTGTAAACCGATACAGCCCGACCTAAAACAATATACTGAATGTCATCCTGTAAGTCGATAGATCCTACAGCAAAGTGAAAATGCTTGAAAATAGTTTTAAAATAATTAAAATTCACACACATCTCAGGCATTGTCTCGTCAAATATCAAGGCTTTCTGTAGCCTATTTATAAATTAGAAGGAGTAAATTCAAAAATCATATTTTGTAATACAAGGTGTCTCAAAAGAAATTTTATATTTAGTGGATCGATTAAAAGTAAGCCGTATATAGAAAAAATGTTTATTAATTATTAAAATACACTTTTTGGGGATTTATTTCTTAAAAATAATATCGTCTAAATGTAGACCCTCGCGTTCTCGGCACTCCTTTAATCGAACAGTAAAATTACTTATGACGTCTCGGCAGGTGGACTCAGGGATGGCTGCCATCTCGTGACGGATATTTTCTTTCAAATGCGCCAGTGAAGTCGGTTTATTGGCGTAAACTTTAGATTTAAGATAACCCCATAGGAAAAAGTCCATAGGGGTTAAATCTGGACTGCGTGGAGGCCAATTTATGTCACCTCTCCGGGAGATCAATTTGCCTGAGAAAATTTCACGAATACGTGGCAGAGACATATTGGACGTGTGTGAAGTTGCTCCGTCCTGTTGGAACCATGTTCTTTGGTTATAGCCAGGAAAGTTTTGCAGTTCAGGTACCAAGAAGTTGTCTAACATCTCCACATAACGCTCTGAATTCACTGTAACTGCACGCCCCCTTTCGTCTTCAAAAATGTAAGGGCCGATAATTCCTCGCGCCGACATCGCAGCCCATACGGTCACTTTAGGCGAATGTAGGGGTTTCTGATGTTTGCGTTTCGGATTCGTTGCACTCCAGTAGCGGCAGTTCTGCTTATTTACGTGGCCATTAAAATGAAAATGAGCTTCATCCGAAAACAAAATGTTGGTAAACGTTGAAAATCGCTCAATCACCTGATTTACGAAATTAAGCCTCTGACTGGCATCTTGGGGCTTTAATTCTTGCACCAATTGAATTTTGTAGGGGTGCAGCTTTAGGTCTTTGTGCATAATGCGATGTAATGATGATCTATGCACATTTAAAGCACTTGCGCGCTTCCGAATTGAAAGGTTCGGGTCGTAACGAACAGACTGATTAACATTCTCCACGTTTTCTACCGTTCTTGATGACCTATGTCGCCCGGATTTTGATTTATCCAGCGTTGTACCAGTCTCTTCAAACTTTTTAACCCAATTTCGAATGAGAGGAATGCTTGGCGCATCATTAAGTGGCGGAAACCTCGAATACTGCAGAATTTTCTACGCGCTACAGTCGCCGAATCACCGTTTTTGTAAAACTCTCGCACGCATAATGCGCGGTCTGCTCCCGAGAAACGCTCCATAGCGACTGAATTCCCAAGAGCCAGGCTACCGATTGACATAACCCCCGCGCCCCTCGGATACGTTGCGTTTACGCAGTAAGCTAAATAAATATAAAATTTCTTTTGAGACACCTTGTATATACCGTAATTTTGATGTGACCCACTTCCGAAAAGTTTAGAGACCCCTGCTTTACACTATTGTTGAACATTAATTAAACAATTTTCAAAACACATTTCATCATAGAATCCTGTAAATTAAGTTGAAAATTGTCATCTTTCAGATTTACCTGGCTCTTTCAGGAAAAATTATATTTCATAATATAAACAAGTTTGATAATTAGCTAAGTTTTGAGGGAAAGTTTCATTGGTTAATGTTATGAAAATATTGTGCTTTAAATACAAAAGGATTGTTGCCGTATAATTTATTACCTAATTAAGGATATGTGAAGACGTATAGCATACAAAGACTCGAGTGTACGGCGAACGCCTTAGGACTCACCCTAGTTAGGTGGAAGTAGAAGAACTCTCTCACTCTTCGTCAGCGCTGACTGTTAGGTTGACGTTTGTTTTCACCAACACGAGTTCTCTTAATTTGTTAAGTGTCAAGTCTTAATGTGATAATTTACATTGATTTAGTCAAAAAATTCCAAAATCGTAATTTTTGGATTTGATCAATTTTCGCACAAAGCACGAAATTGAAATTGTATGAAACAGGGCTGTTTCGAAAACATTGAAATATGAAAATACAATATTAAATATGATAGATAAGAGAAAAAAATCAGCTGTGGCCACCACTTTTCATTTTATTAAAAAATATCTCAAATAAAAGTTGTTAGTTATTGATTTTATAGCAACTTTTGTTTAACAAATTTTTTCGAAATATATTTCTGTTGTGAAATATTCGCAAAAATCTTAAAATCGACACGAGTAGACTCCCATTTTTAGTTAACCGATTTTTACCAAAAGTTGATCAATTTGTGCTATTGATGGCAAAAGCTTAAATATGAAGTTTCATAAAATTCCTTTCAGTTGAATTTGCTCTGCACGTGTACACAGACAAACGGATAGTCGGACAACCGGACGGACGGACGGACGGACGGACGGACAGACAGACCGACAGACATCATGCTAAAAATTGTCAAAACGTCATGTAGGGACCTCAATTCATGGATATCCATCGAAATCTCGAAATGTCAAAATCGGTATGTTCACAATACCTCTCTTATACAGGGTGTTTGTTTGAAACGGGGCACCCCGAAAATCTCCTTTATTTGTAAAGATACAAAAAATCTTCAGAACAAAAGTTAAACTAGACAAAAAAGGCCCATCTAAAGATTACTATAAGAATTCTGAGGCACTTCCGGTTTCACCGGAAATGATGTCAACTTTTGATCTAGCATAGGGAATCGATAATTTTATATTTTTTTCCTAAAAGTACATTAAATTAGCTTTACAATTACACCAAAAAGTAATATTTTTATGTGAACCATTTCAAAATGGCGACCATTTATTTGCAAAATAATAATCAACATAAGTTTTACAAAGTTGAACGTAGCAAGCTTTGAAAACAATAAAAAAAGAAACAAAATATCTTTGAAGTGAAGTGAACCAATTTAACTTTCACCATTTCTTGTTCTGTATTTCTGACCAAATCGTTAACAGACGTATGATTTGTCAGGACAGTAGTGTCATCGGCGTATAACTTTGACACTTTTGGAACCAAATTTGGGAGGTCATTGATATAAACGATGAAAAAAACGGACCCAAAATTCCGCCCTGACGAACTCCAAAATTGACCTTAATATATGTAGAATCTACGTCATTCAACGAGACGAACTGGAAATATTAATAAGTATTGAATAAATCTGGTGCGTTTTATTGTCTTATTTCTTGCAATAATATAAGCAGCAACCCACATAAAATCGTGTAATAAAACGCACTTCCTTTTTACGTAATACCTCTTTCATTTTTTTTACACAAAGTATTAAAAAATAAATTAAAGGGCCGATTTAGCGATTTAAAACTAAGATTAAGAGGAGAATGGTGGTACAAAGGAGCAAAGAAATGTTTTTAAAAAGATTTTACCTTGTAACATACTGCTAAGAAGCCGCGAGATCTCTTTATGCATGATATACAGATGAGAAGTATAAGATTTTTCTCAGAAGTATAAAGCGACTAAATCTATTCAGTAAACAAAAGAATCCTTAAGAAAGATTATTATCTTTTCGAAAGATACACTCCAACATCATCGTTTTATAATATATAAGCTTATTAGCTTCGGGATTAAACACAAAAAAATATATTTCCTAGCATAATTAATAAATCAGTTTCCAGGAAACTTTACAGCTTCTAACTAAAGTCCCTAGATTAAAAAAAGTAGTCTGTTTCTTTAACCGGAATTAGATTTTCAAATCTAGTAACTTCTACAGATTAAGTTAGACTTTTGATAATTGTGTTTAGCAAAAGTCCTCTTTAATCCTGAAAATAGAGGTCCTGACAACCAGCGCCGCAACAACATAAATTGGCGCCTGGTGCTTAAAATTATTTGGCGCCACCTCTCTAATTACATACGCAATTTTTAAAATTTCGTGGTAGGCTGATTGCATCAGTAAGGGAACGTTTAAGACATTTACTTACGTTGTTTTCTTCACCAAAATGTTATTTAAGATATTTACTTTCCATATTTTATCGAGAATCCTTAAAATCTTATTGTTTTATTTTAATGCAAGTGGAAATAAAAAACATACCTTAATTCATAAAAATCACAAAATCACCAGTAAAGGAACACTTACTCCTAATAAAGGAACTATCTTATTACCAGTAAAGCAAAATACAAAAATATATGT
The DNA here is from genome assembly GCA_963971575.1 of Liopterus haemorrhoidalis. Classification (NCBI taxonomy): domain Eukaryota; kingdom Metazoa; phylum Arthropoda; class Insecta; order Coleoptera; family Dytiscidae; genus Liopterus; species Liopterus haemorrhoidalis. The sequence goes on along the minus strand of OZ020616.1, from coordinate 58,444,488 downwards.
TATAAAGTAATTTTTTAACAATAAATTTATAAAAAACATTCGTTGGTATTATTTTTTGGTATAGTTTTAACGTTTTTCTTTGGTTTGGTTGAAATTGCAATATTAACAAATTATGTTAATAAACTCTAAAATCATGATAAACAACTAACATAAAAAGGGACAAAATATAAACTCTAGGTCAATGAAACACAAAATGAAAAACACCTAAAATGAAACACAAAAGGGCTAAAGAAATATTATATTACATAACTGAAAATCATATTAAATCAGAAAATATAGATTTAATGACAGAAAAAAAAAAAATGGGATGTTTAAACAACAAATAATAAATATTTTAGTATTTTAATAATATATTATATAATCACTTTAACGAAATGGAAAATTAAATTAATTGAACTTTTCTGCCTTTTAACTGTGAGAATTCGTTAGTTAAGTCTTTATAATTTAATGACTGCGCTTATAGTATTTTCTATTGATATTAAAGCTAAATTTGACAATGTATCTTGGCCCATTGTAGAACGCAAATAATTTTTTATTAATTTTAATTTACTAAAATTGCGTTCATTCGAAGCAACAGTTACAGGGAGCGTTAAAAATATGCGCAGCGCAATGCCAATATTAGGGTACACATCTTTTGAATCGTAAATGTGGATCACTTCTAATAATTGCATTGGAGTGGCAGTTGTACAGTCATCAATTAATGATCTTGCCTGTCATTTGAAACTTTCGATTTCAAATGAAAATTCGATTGGATCTAAATCTTTACAATATTTGGCAGCAAGATTTGTAGCATTTTTTAAAAATTCTTCTGTAGACATTATTGCAAGAGAATATCCTGTCAAGAAAGTAAAATCAGAACAAACGTCTCGAAATGATTCGTATCTCCAATTGATTTGAGATAATATAGTATCAATTACCATGTAACACTCTTTATCAAAATATCTTTGGATGTTGCTAGGTGCGTTTCGTCCTCTGCCTTTTCATCCAATACACAACTTTTATGTACTATTCGAAATAATATAGTTTGAATTTACTTTTCTTAACTAACAAGTTTATAAAAAAAAAAAAAAATCTTTTATGAAATCAATTTTGTGTTGATTATAGTTTATTAATATATATTAAAAAAAAAAAATGAATGGCAATTTGGCGCCCTTATTAGTCCGGCGCCTGGTGCGGCAGCACCTCTCGCACCACCCTTGTTGCGGCACTGCTGACAACTTACAAAAATTGACTTGAAGTTTGAATTTTCACACATATCAGGGTTTCGCAGGTATTTAGTAAGTGAGTGATGATTATTTGGGATGCCAAAACAAATTTTATGTTAAAATATTTTATTGTTAATTTTAATTCGAATGCCTAGTACCATTATTTAAAATTATTTATTTTACCACGACTTTTCTAAAAATGTGCTAAAAAACTTTTATACCACACCTTATGACCCAAGCCGACTTAAATTATGAACAAATTCTAAAAAATTCTGAAAAAATTCTGAGTATTGTACATTATTGTGTACCGGAATAGTTCCACAAGAATTTTTGATTTAATATTACACGGACTTGACCCTCCTTAAGCACTTAAAAAACATCTTTTAAGGAGACAAATTTGTCTTGTAATTGAACGTGAGATCGCCTCAAGAAAAAATTTTAGCTTCCGACTCCCCTAAGAAAATGATTTGAGTTTTGAAGCCCCTCCCCCTCCAAGAAAAATCCTGGATACGCACTTGATACAGACCGACAGTCATTCCCTTTTATGTATTCAGAGATAAAACCTACAGTAATTGTAATCTTTATTAATTAGTTATTGTAAACATTTTATTAACATTTTTAGTGGCACTGTTTTAATATCAGTACTATTAAGGGTTTAACATTTCATCAGGAACATGGTAAGTGCATTTTTAAATGCAGTTAACCTGGTTATAAGCTAATATTGCTCACATCGTTTCTTTATGTTTGCAAATAACTGTTCTTGTAGGTAAGTACTAGAGACTACCGATTTCTTTTTTTCCAGTCGGTGTTTCTGAAAAATATATACAGGGTTCTGACATCAAAATTTTTTGCTACAAAAAGAATATGTTAAAAAATATTTCTAGAAAAAAACTTCGACATCTCTTAAAGAAACTTAATCTGTATAAAATTTCTTTTATACTATTTCAGTTAACAACAATGTGCATTATTCAGATTTTTTTTAAGGTGATTAGGCCAACTCCTCTAGGATGTGGGATAAAAAAAATTTTTTCGAACAAAATTCCTAATAATGTTTAGTTTACTTATCAAGAGCTTTTGATATCTTTTAGCCTTTAGGACAAGTCTGCGGCGATTATTTATTGATTATTTAATATGTTAAATCCGTTTCCCAAAGTGTGGGTCGCGAAAAAAATTGTAAAAACACAAAAAAGATTCATTTTTATATTTTTTACGTCAGTTATTTACTAGAATAGTCTGTATTTGTGCTCTTTATTACTATACTATATTCTTTATTACTATGCTATACTCTTTATTACTATTTATTACTCTTTATTACTATAAAGCTACTGCTTTAACATAAAATTTGTTTTGTAAATAAATGTTTTTTTTTTCATAAGGTGGGCGGCGAAAATTTTTAAAACCTCCTACTGGGTCGCGGTCAAAAAAGTTTGGGAACCGCTGTGTTAAATCATTAGAGGCCGGACATACTTAGGACATAATTCTATTTAATTAATTAATTAGTAGCGTCATTTTGTCGTCTGTCTGTTCGGTAAAAATTGTAGCCAAACGGCTAAACCTAGAGAGTTGAAATTTGGCATGCTTATACAACTACTTTTCGTTTCTAAATTTACGTCTTAAGAGTTTTCTTTTAATACCTCACAATAATTTTTTTTTTCAACGACACAAAAAAAAAAAATTCAAAATAATAATCTGATCAAAAATTCTTCTTGAACTATTCAGGTTCCCATTAATGTGCATTATTGAGATTTATTTCAAAATTTTTGGCCAACCCCTCTGAAAAACAGGGTGGGGGACAAAAGTTTTTGACCCATTTTTGGTGAAAATTTGTCAAAATATTATTTTTCAAAAAAAAAAAAATGTTTGATTATCAACGAATTAAGGCCTTTATTTGATACCTCACTAAAAATTTTTAAAAAATATAATTTTTTTTGACACAAAAATTTAGATTTTTTAAAATAATACACTGATAAAAAAATCCTGTTGAACTATTCCGGTTCTCAATAATATGCATTATTCAGATTTTTTGACCAACCTCTCTAGGAAATAGGGTGGGGAAAAAGATACGTTTTTGGAACACCAATTTGGTTACACCAATTACATACAATGTATGAATGTAATTTTTGAAAATTCCATTAACGCCCGGTCTTTCCACCTTCAGATAAAGTTCCAGGTAACTATCTGACAGATAAGGTTATTTGTAACTTCATCTGCTGAATAAATGTCAATACCAGTCAGTGAATCCAATACGTCAGTCTCATTATCCGTTAGATAACTATCCGATAGATACATTTGTATAGAAAGAAGGGATGACATTTACTCAGCAGATGAAGTTACAAATAACCTTATCTGTCAGATAGTTACCTGGGACTTTATCTGAAGGTGGAAAGACAGGGCCTAAAACTTTTAATTTTTCAAAAATAAAATTTTGTTGGCTTATTTATGCATAAAGGCCTGGTTTCTGAAAGCTTAACTAAGTTTAATCTTTTGGTTAAACTCTGTTACAATATAACAATCCCATAAGCAACGATAGCAACCATTTTCTAACCATTTGGTTATAGTTAACTAAGCTTGCAGAAACCGGCCCTAAGGAGTTTTACATTTGATATCACAATATTTTAAAAAAATAGTTATTTTTTCGTTAATTACATATTTATATTTTTCTCACGGTATTTTTTTGAACTCTATAGTTTTCTTAGATATGAGTCAGAGTTGTACAAGGTGTCTCAAAAGAAATTTTATATTTATTTAGCTTACTGTGTGAACGCCATGTATCCGAGGGGCGCGGGGGTTATGTCAATCGGTAGCCTGGCTCTTGGGAAATTAGTCGCTATGGAGCGTTTCTCGGGAGCAGACCGCGCGTTATGCGTGCGAGAGTTTTACAAAAACGGTGATTCGGCGACTGTAGCGCGTAGAAAACTCTGCAGTATTCGAGGTTTTCGCCACTTAAATGATGCGCCAAGCATTCCTCTCATTCGACATTGGGTTAAAATGTTGAAGAGACTGGTACAACGCTGGATAAATCAAAATCCGGGCGACCTAGGTCATCAAGAACGGTAGAAAACGTGGAGAATGTTAATCAGTCTGTTCGTGACGACCCGAACCTTTCAATTCGGAAGCGCGCAAGTGCTTTAAATGTGCATAGATTATCATTACATCGCATTATGCACAAAGACCTAAAGCTGCACCTCTACAAAATTCAATTGGTGCAAGAATTAAAGCCCCAAGATGCCAGTCAGAGGCTTAATTTCGTAAATCAGGTGATTGAGCGATTTTCAACGTTTACCAACATTTTGTTTTCGGATGAAGCTCATTTTCATCTTAATGGCCACGTAAATAAGCAGAACTGCCGCTACTGGAGTGCAATGAATCCGAAACGCAAACATCCGAAACCCCGGAAATCTAAAGTTTACGCCAATAAACTGACTTCACTGGCGCATTTGAAAGAAAATATCCGTCACGAAATGGCAGCCATCCCTGAGTCCACCTGCCGAGACGTCATAAGTAATTTTACTGTTCGATTAAATGAGTGCCAAGAACGCGAGGGTCTACATTTAGACGATATTATTTTTAAGAAATAAATCCCCAAAAAGTGTATTTTAATAATTAATAAACATTTGTTCTATATACGGCTTACTTTTTTTTTAATCGATCCACTAAATATAAAATTTCTTTTGAGACACCTTGTATAAGTATGCCAAATATCAACTTTCAATATTTAGCCCTTTGGTCACAATTTGTACCATACATGAGTGACGTTATAAGGGTTTTCTTGGCCATACCTACAAGACCCTACAAATAAATGAATATTGTTGCTAAAACAACTAAAATATATTATCCGTAAAACAATGGCAAAAGAATGAAAACTTTTTGGGAAATATCGCGCAATATTCCCCGAGTAACATTCCCCGATACCGGAAATTATTTGTTAAATAACGGATTATAGATATAATACGTGTTTAACTGAGTGTTATAACGAATTACTCTATATTGACATCTGATTAAAACACAAAATAAGCTAATAATTCCTTCTGCCGGTGTTGATAAAAAAACATATGTATACATTGTTTATTCACGTTTTTTTTTGGGAACTATTATCTCTTACTAGGTAACTACTTCAAATACCAATTATAGCGTCAATTAATTCGCTTTTTATTACATCCAAAAATATACAAAAATGATTTTCGAAATTTATGCTATTTCATCCTGTTTAAAGTTATTTTTGTACCAGTGTTAACTCTGTTGTTATAGGTCATTGATGGCAATCGTATGACACGTGGGTCACACAGAGACCCGTATGACGATTTCAAACGACCCGTACAAAAGAAGACCAGGGGCATAGCTACCAGGGGTGCTGGCAGTGTGAGGCACAAAATGCACCCCGGGGAGGCGCAAAATCAGAATTATAGGTCGCCGAAATGATGAAAAATTACAAACTACTACAAGAAAAATGTACGTATTTAACAAACCAAATATTCGGGTGTATTCTGTAAGAAATACGTTAAAATTAGCGTCAGGTTAATATTTTTATTTTAACTCCATGTCTAACGTCATTATCTAAAAATGCTATTGCCAACGTGGTGGCCGAGCGCATTTAGTCGTGCGGTTTGTGCTGCTGGAAACCTAGTACGACTGTCCGGTCTGTGGTTCGAGCCTGCTTCGTTGGTGATATTATTCGGGCGAGAATAATATGTTTACATTACTCTCATTTTCACAATCATTCACCCCTCATCCAGGTGTAGGAGCTCGCCCCCTGGTATCGGCGATTAGCCTCGTTGCAGAAATAAAGGCCGATGTAAAATAAATAATAATAATAATAAAAATGCTATTCTGGAAGTGAATTTGTTAAGGTAAGCGTTAATACAATATTTGTTAACGCGAGGCGCTAACTCACCCTTTAGAGAGGCTAATATTAACTGCACGCGCATGCGCTGTTACGTTGAATTTTAACAGGAGTATTTATTTAGTCAAATGCCAAGAGAATCTTAACCTAATATTTCGGTGTTGAATTAAATATTCAGTGGCGAAATTTATTTTAAAAATGGAACAGAAATGTTTGGTCCTGTGATACTCATTATAACTGGTTTCCACAGTGTATTAAAAAAATATAACTTTATTCAACTTTTGTTTAGTCAATTTATATACTACATTGTATTATAACAGTTTATCTAATTTTTTAATAATATGTGAAATATGTTCATTCTATTTTTAAAAAGGTGTTCGGTGATATTAATTATTAAATTTGATTTATTACGCTATTTCTACCCTGGAATAATACTGTTGTGATCGTTATTATCAATCTCATCAATTGTTTCTTCAAATAATACACCATTAAAATGTACTGCGATATTTTGAAACACGGCGGAGGTATAAGTGAAGTTTTGTAGCTTTCAAAGGATTATAATTTTAAGTTCCGTGTCTCAACAAAAACCAAAACTGCTCTCCAATACTCCATTTACTTCCTTTCTATACAATTACTTGAACTTGCGTCTGGGTTACTTGTATAACAAAAATTATGAAGCGTCATTCTTATCTCTACTGTAAAGAATTCACTTTAAAAAGTAATAGAAAGTTGATTAATATTCCTACAGTCTTGTGTTTTATTAATTTTTTTTTAAATAACATGACATTTACTTAAATAGGATCAGCTATTTTTGCAAATTAAACACTAGCGTTAACTTTTAAAGCCACCGTTTGGGCAGGCGCTTATTGTAGAACGTTAACTGGCTATTTTAACGCCGCCGCGCTATAATTTTAACACATATATGTTTAGCGAATAGCATTTAGGTTAAAAATGGTGTTAAAAAAATTAACGTCAGTTTCTGACGCAAGATTTTAACATCATACTTAGAGAATAGACCCGATTCTTTTTTAAAATCGGTCCAGCCATTGTCATATAATATTGGACGTATATCATTTATTTATTCAGAAATCACTCTTACGGCAGTATAATGTGTAAGAAAGAAAACAATAGCAACAAGAGCTATGTCGTTGATGGATCGTAAGGTTATAAATGTGTAATTCTATCTCTTTCTAGCACATACAAATTAGAAAGAGACCAAAGTTAAGTTCAATTATTTTATTACCTACTTGCACAATTTAAAGCTGTCTTTATTTAAACAGTGTTTAGTTTTAGATATTGTTTTACTGTTGGAATTTAAAATTTTCACATACCATGAAACGTGAAATAACCCAGGCAAGGTCCCTTCTCGTGACAACCTTAAAGAACGAAATTCTCATATATTTCCGCTTAAAAAAAAATTACCTTTAGCTGTGAAACTTATGGTGTATATCACTTTATATTTCTGATCATCTGTTTTAAAAATTAATGAAAATGAAAAAATCTTTTTTAAAATCGATTTGTGTCACTTTTTTCGAATGTTTTTGAAAATATATTTATAAACTTTTTAACTATCTATTGAAATTTTTGGTAACAACATTGGTAGTTTTATTTTCTGGGTATGACAACGGCAATTTAAAAACTGCCAGAGGCAGACATATTTCAAATATACAATTCAAATTCAATTCATAAAATAATTAATTTTTAATTATTCGAATTTATATAATTTTATATCACACATACAAATCTATTTACGGCAAATTTAACTAACATTCATATAGACTAAAATTAATAAATCCGGACAATCATTACAAATATCACAAATATAAAATGGCAATTTTTTGTCAAATTAAATTCATTGCAAACGTTTGTTATTTTGGTTAATAGTTTAGTTAACAGTGGATGCATATATTATTAGAGCAGGAGTCCCCAAAATTGGGCCCGCGGGATGAATACGGCCAGAGAGAAGATTTCAAATTAGCTTAACCAGTAATGACAATCTTTCACGGAATTACTCAAAAATAAATGCGCTGGACCTGTCAGTACTTGTTACTGTGCCAGTGGAGCACCAAGAATTTATTGGGGGGGGGGGGGGGCAAAAAAAAGTCATGATCTAAAAAATACAAGTGATGAAAAACATATGATACAACTTGTGAAAAAAATGTTTCGAGAATTGGTTTGAACGCATGCAAAAGTGTATAAATCTTAAAGGCGAATATTTTGAAAAACAATAAAAAAGATAAATTTAAAAAAAAGATATATTTTTTAGTTTTTGTAAAAACTTAAAAGGTAGCCCTAGTATAAGCTGTTCACTTTTGTAAGAACACACTAGATCTGGTTATTTTGGTTACTTTTATGGTATGTTACTGACTTTAAATGTCAATTAAAAATATTCCTTACGCTGTAAAACCGACTTTAGGTTGATAAGGTTATGCTTATTATAATTAAGGTATCATTTTTCATTGTGACATATGTCAAATGGATCGACATTTTAAAAAAGTGACATTTTTTAATACCAACATGACATACAGCTTCAAAGGTGCAAACTATTGAAAACAAAATTCACTCTTAGTTTGTTCTTACAAAAGTGAACTGCTTATAGCAAAGGTCATAAACGAGAAATAAAAAAAAGAACATAGGATGGCTATAAAATTATGAGCACCCACTGTAAATCATTTTTTTTTAATGGCCTTAGCAGCTTTGACAATTAGCCAGGACAATTCTATTTTTGAAAATTCCATGCCTGAACGGGATTTGAACCCGAAACCTTAGCAACGCAGGGCACTCGTGTTATCACTAAACTACGCTGAAAAATATTTTTAATTCCTTATCAAATCTTTCCAGACATCTATTATATAATTAATTTCATTGTAAATATTGTAAATTTTTGTTTAAAGTTCATAGAAATTTGTTGCGGAAGACCTAAAGTGTCTGGCTTAGTTTGTAATCTGTGAAATGTCAAAACTTGTGTGAGTACCCAGCTCAAGTTTCCAGTAGTTATACAAAGGTACATATTAGACTAGACACACAACTGAAACAGTTTTAGACACATTGAATTGTATTAAAAAATTTAAATTTATAGTAGTGGTAAAAAAAAAATTCTTGGCAAGGGTGGTGGCTACATTGTACATTTTACGTTTCTCGAATAAATGCTGTTTATACCGGTATTTTAAATGTCTGTTCTGTCTTTTTCTGTCTGTTCGGTAAAAATTGTAGCCAAACGGCTAAACCTAGAGAGTTGAAATTTGGTATGCTTATACAACTCTTTGATCCGCACATAGGTAAAATACTAAAACATCTAAAAAACATATCCCCCTAAAAAATGTGCTCATCGAAAACAAAAATATTTTTTTTTAAATTTTGAGTAGGGTATCAAATGAAAGCCCTTAGTACGTGGATTAACGATCAAATTTTTATTTTTACAACATAAATTATTTTGATGCGATTTTTGCCAAAATTGTGCAAAAAAAAATTTTGTCCCACACCCTGTAGCCCAGATGGTTTAAACTAAAAATCTAAAAAAATTCTAAGTAATGTATATTGGTGTGAACCGAAATAGTACAACAGGATTTTTGATCAGATTATGTTTTCGGAAAATAACGCATTTTTTGTGGTTTTTGGTTCACAAAGTACAAAAGTTATACCAATGTAAGACACCCACATGCAAGGCGTACGATACCGTAGTGGTTAGAGCACTGGTGTCGTAAGCTAAAATTCGCTGGAAACGAAGGGTTTCAAGTACGGAGTGAATTTTATTTTTTCATTTTTTTTTTGCATTTTTATTATGTTGAAATTATTTTGTCAAAATTCTAGTTATATTTTGACAAATGTTGCATTTAAATTTTAAGAGCGTAAATTTAATAACCAGTCTTATTATATGATTAACAGACGATAAATTATTTTAAAAATATCGTTCATTTTGTCGTGATTACTATAAAGTAAAATTTGCCTACTTATAAATTAAATAGCACATTGTTAAAAGTGAGAAATACGTTTCTGAAATTGAAAAAATATGAAGTATAAAAAGACTATATTTTGCCGCGGAAGCCACACACATCTGCTGCATTGATCTAATTCAGTAGTATCACTCTGCCAAAACTCGGTGATCAGTAATCTAAATCAATATATTTATCATTTTCTGCAATTTGTGGTCGAATAACAAAATGAACTTAAATTTTTATAGTGAACTTATATTTAATATGAACCCATATTGAACATGAAGCTATTTGTCAATATATTTCTTATTAATTTAATTAAGACTTAGATACGAAGTAAATGCAGAAAAAAATCAATTGGATTTTTTAATTTATATTTTCTTAGTTTAAACAAATTAAGTGGAAGCTTTTAGTACTCATATATCGGATAAAAATGATTATCAAAAATCAATTGATTTTGATGTAATTATAGAATTTTTTTGTCTTAGACATCTAGCATTCTGTTGTCTTCTTACACTCATTAAATATCTACAAAATTCTGAAATGTGTGAAAATTCACACTTCACATCATTTTTTTGTCTAGTGTGAATCTATTTATTCGAATTTGAATAGTAGGCATCTATACCTAAAACGTAATAAAAATAATAATAATAATAAAATTATTTTCTGGGTCTAATAATTTAGTTAAATACAGAAGTTACCATATTTTTATCAAACAGTTGTTTAGGTTTAGTTAAAAAAACATACTGTCGTATGTTTTTTTAAGTGTGTACCGGAAACTGCACAGTAATTCTCTTCTTCTTAACCTTTTTTCCGGTAATAGAATTTGTGTTAGTGACTGTTGGTTAACATAGTTCCTCACTTTCGCATCCATTTGTTACAACTTTACTCAATTTGTGCCTCATTCCACAACCCGAAATACTTTTTGTTTCGCAATTAAATCTAATGACACGAAACAATAAAAATTTAAAGTTTTAACAGGAAATTTAAACAGATCTTAATTAAAACGAGAAGTTAAAATCTAGTTTAAATTATAATTTTTAATGCACGTACAACCTATCATGCAGTTCGCTTTGAAGATTTTCATGATGATATAAGTTGGTTTCTTTAATTTAAGCGGAACTAGATTTTTATAACTAGTAACTTTTAACGTTTAACTTTTGATCATTTTGTTTAGCAAAAATCCGTTAGTGATATCAATGATAACTTTGATTTTTTAAATGGGAACCTGTGTCGCGTTGGGTATCTTTTGATAGAGCTTTTAAAAATAAACTTTTTATTTTAACATTTTTAGGGTTTTGTAGGTATGACCAAAAAACCCTTATACCGTCATTTTGTCGTCTGTCTGTCTGTCTGTCTGTCTGTCTGTCTGTCTGTCAGTCTGTCTGTCTGTCTGTTCGGTAAAAATTGTAGCCAAACGGCTAAACCTAGAGAGTTGAAATTTGGCATGCTTATACAACTCTTTGACCCGCACATAGGAAAAATACTAAAACATCTAAAAAACATATCCCTTTAAATATATAAACAAATATATGTTCAGCGAAAAAAAAAAAAATATTTTTTTAAAATTATTAGTAGGGTATCAAATGAAAGCCCTTAGTATGTGGATTAACGATCAAAATTTTATTTTTGCAAAATAAATTATTTTGAAGCGATTTTTGCCAAAATTGTGCAAAAAAAAAATTGTCCCACACCCTGTAGCCCAGATGGTTTAAACTAAAAATGTGAAAAAATTCTAAGTAATGTACATTGGTGTGAACCGGAATAGTACAACAGAAATTTTTGATCAGATTATGTTTTCGGAAAATAATGCATTTTGTGTTTTGTGTGTTTTTAACCAAAATATGTTAAATATCTAATTCGCTATGTAACCAAGTTAATTCGTCAGCGCTCATAGCGATGTGCGTTAAATCATTGGTTTTTGTCAAACAGGTAACTTGCAAACTAAAGTTCGAAACCTGTCAATTTTAATTATTTTTTTTTGCAGTTTTCTTTTGTTTAAATTATTTTGTCAAAATTCTAGTTATATTTTGGTAAATGTTGCATTTAATTTTTAAAAGCGTAAATTTAATAACCAGTGGGAAGTATTGAAATTATAATTTAATTCTGTTTGATGTATACGAAATCAGAGGGCGGGGCTAATGATTTAATCAACCAATAGAAGCTATAGGCGCAATTTTCAAAATCTTAATGAACCTTGCTATGTAAAAAAAATACTGCACATATTTAGAAACTTAAATAATGGTATTAGGCATTCGAATTAAAATTCATAAAAAAATATTTTGACATAAAATTTGTTTTGGCATCCCAAATAAACATCATTCAGTTATTAAATACCTGCAAAACCCTGAAATGTGTGAAAATTCACACTTCACATAAATTTTTTAATATCTTTTACGGTTTACGAAAAATTGTATTCTCTATAACGACTTGAAAGTAAAGTATTTTTATTTACAAGTGTTCAAACTGCCTTCCATTTTGATTTAAACATTTTCGCATCCATATTCTTGAACTACCTGTAGCTAGGAGCATAAAATAATTAAATATTTTTATTTTCAAGTCGCACATTTCAGATGTACTTTCAAGTTGCACTGTCAAGTTGTACTTTCAAGTTGTACTTTCATGTATGACTTGAAAATTAAATATTTTTTATTATTATTATACGACGAGCTAAAGATTAAGGCTGCAATTATGTTAAATCAAAATGTTTTAAACATGATTTTTAAATTACTATTTTAATTAAGGCCCGGTCTTTGCACCTTCAGGTAAACCTCTAGGTAACTATCTGACAGATAAGGTTATCTGGAATTTCATCTGCTGAATAAATGTCTATACCAATCAGTGAATTCAATACGTCAGTCTCATTATCCGATAGATAAATTTGTATTGAAAGACGGGATGACATTTATTCAGCACAGAAATTATCACAAAACCTTATCTGTCAGATAGCTACCTAGAGGTGTACCTCAAGGTGGAAATACTGGGGCTTAATGATTAATCATGCCTTTTAGCTGTATGTTGTACATATGTAGTTTTTTCACAAAAAATTATTTCTAAAAATACGCTAAAAAAATTCATATTAAGCGACAAATATATTCTAAAGTGTTTAATTAAATATTGTATATCGCTTCCTTTAAATTTTGAATATTGTGGTACAATTCTCCAAACAAGTAACTATCTTGAAATGCATCAAATCAAAATTTACTTATTGGATGAACCATATGCAGAGATAAATTTTTATTGAGACAAAATTAATTAAATTTCGCCTTATTTTAACCATTCATTGGTGATTTTTTTAAATAAATTCTATAAAAATACTGAAAAAAAACGATTGAATTTTAATTAATTTTTATTTTTAATATTAATATCTGATCAATGATAAAAGCTACATCTTCTGTTTTAAGCCAAATAGAATTATGTTTAGAAAATAATGAAGATCAAACGCAGCATTATTTATAAGGAGCATTTAACAATTATTAATATTTACCGACCGCCAACATATATAAGGGAGGTATTGTGATCATACCGATTTTGACATTTCGAGATTTCGATGGATCTCCACGAACAGAGGTTCCTACATAACGTTTTTACTATTTTTAGCATGATGTCTGTCGGTCTATCTGTCTGTATGTTTGTCTGCCTGTCTGTCTGTCCGTCCGTCTGTCTGTGTACACGTGCAGAGCAAATTCAGCTAAAAGGATTTTTATGAAACTTCATATTTAAGCCTTTGAAATCAATGGCACGAGTTGATCAACTTTTGGTAAAATCGGTTTACTAGAAATGGGAGTTTACTCGTCGATTTTAAAATTTTTGCGAATATTTAGCAACAGAAAAATATTTTTAATTATTTAAAAATTTATTTAACAAAAGTTGCTTTAAAAGCTATAACTAACAACTTTTATTTTTTCATACTTATATGTAACGTTTCCACGGTTATGATAATTAATATCTCTGTTAGAAAATATTAGGCCAAGTTATTTCTACTCTGCTGCTAGTATTTTATACGAGTACTTTGTGATGGCGGTCGGTCCTATGGTGGCCACAGCTGAATTTTAACTTTAATTTATCACTCTTGTTTTTTATCCATAGCTTACGGAATATTAAAAATAAAAAATTATTTAAATTTCACAGTTTTCTCAATATTTTTAATACGTAAGGATATTTAACTAATTCATGAAAAAAATATATTATTTAACAGATGATATTTAACAGAATTCAGAAAAAAATACGCTATTGAATACGTATAAAAAATATAGATAATCCCATTTGAAAAAATATAACTTTGTACTCTAAATTAAAAACCACTGGTTTAAAAATATATTGTCTTTTTTAAGTATATATCTCCCTTAGGCCCGGTCTTTCCAACTTCAGTTAAAGTCCCAGGTAACTATCTGACAGATAAGGTTATTTGTTACTCCATCTGCTGAATAAATGTCAATACCAGTCAGTGAATCCAATACGTCAGTCTCATTATCCGTTAGATAACTATCCGATAGATACATTTGTATAGAAAGAAGGGATGACATTTACTCAGCAGATGAAGTTACAAATAACCTTATCTGTCAGATAGTTACCTAGGACTTTATCTGAAGGTGGAAAGACCGGGCCTTAATCTCCTATAACTTTGTTTTATAGTATTTTTTTGTAACTATGATAATGCGGTGGTCGGTTTCGTTGTTACAACCTGTGTAACGTTTCCGGACAACGTAAAAATTATGTTCGACCGAATTTATAATATATGCAATACTCAATACAATTTCGTGAAAATGGTTGCGTTTTTATAAAATGAATAAATAAATAAAGCACTCGTTAGTTTCACAAATATAAGTTTAATGTTACAGGAGTTAAAAATTACAAACTAAACTTATTTTTAACAAATTAATTCTGTAAAAACAAATATTGTTTTTATGTGGTTGAGTTTTTATTTTTAGTTTTTCGTCTGTTCTACCGTATAATTTTGATTATTTTATGTTTTTATTGTACTAATATTACGTGAAAAATAATTTCACCTACCTGGATATCTTCTTCGCGGAGTTGTGTGGTCGGGTGTACGGATGCGATAGGAATGTCTGTGCTCTAGGTGCAACAGTTCTTTTATAAGGGACACCGCCTCCGACGTCGCGGCGCTGGAGACGCCCATCGACCAATCACATATCACTAAACCACTACGTATCGTCTTATCACTGATAACATGAGATTTACTCAAATAATATACACCTACGAATTACTCAAAAATTAGAAGGGTGTAAAAATTGTATTAAAAAAAATAAATTTATTGAGAAAAGTATGAGAATTTTAAAAATTTATCTGCAAGTTTCTGTCTCAGTGTTTCCCAATATTTATGTCTCTGGGAATCCATACAGAATTATTAACATCACAAAGTAAGTAAAAAACCTTAAAAATTTAATATTTCTGTACTTCAAATATATATATATATTTTTTAATTAAAACAAAACAGAGGCACATCCACTGCTATGGTGATTAGTGCCCGTACATTATTAATTTACATTATGTTTTGTGTTTATATTATTACAATACAGAATATAGATTTGTGTCTAATAAAAATTCGTGAAGATTTGCCAGGTTTTCCGCCTTGTCACTGAGAGCTTCTTGTAAGTTGTCAGGTATATGGTGCCGTTGTTGTATCGTCTCGTATTTTGTGCAGTCTAATATAATATGTTCGATTGTCAGTCTTGTGTTACACTCGTCACAGGTTGGTGGGTCTTTTCTTTCAAGTCTGTATTTGTCTGTCAGTCTGGAATGTCCGATTCTTAGTCTAGTCGTTGCTATTTGTCTTCTTGTCTCTTCGAATTTCCATTTTTAGGGTTTTGTAGGTATGACCAAAAAACCCTTATACCGTCATTTTGTCGTCTGTCTGTCTGTCTGTCTGTTTGTCTGTCTGTCTGTCTGTCTGTCTGTCTGTCTGTCTGTCTTTCTGTTCGGTAAAAATTGTAGCCAAACGGCTAAAGCTAGAGAGTTTTGGCATGTTTATACAACTTTTTGACCCGCACATAGGAAAAATACTAAAACATCTAAAAAACATATCCCCCTAAAAATATAAGCAAACATGTGCTCATCGAAAAAAAATTTTTTTTTTTTTAAATTCTGAATAGGGTATCAAATGATAGCCTTTGGTACGTGGATTAACGATCAAATTTTTATTTTTGCAAAATAAATTATTTTAAAGAGATTTTTGCCAAAATTGTGCAAAAAAAATTTTGTCCCACAGCCCAGATGGTTTAAACTAAAAATCTGAAAAAATTCTAAGTAATGTACATTGGTGTGAACCGGAATAGTACAACAGGAATTTTTGATCAGATTATGTTTTTGGAAAAAAAGCATTTTTTGTGTTTTTTTGCTAATAATGTTGAAAACTTATAGTTATATAACACACTAAGCTGTGACGTGTGTCTTAGTGCAATGGTTACGGTACTAGCGTTCTGCCCAAGAAAATGAGTTCGAATCTCACTGCACATATTAAGAAACCTAAATAATGGTATTAGGCACACGAATTAAAATTAACATAAAAATATTTTAACATAAAATTTGTTTTTAAAGCTCTTAGAGTAAGAGATGATAAATTATTTTTAAAATATTGTTCATTTTACAGTGAATACTACAAAGCAAAATATGTCCTACACACTCAGCATTCCGCCTTCACTTAATATTTTTAGATTATATATCTATCTAAGAGGAATTTTTTCAAAATTTTATTGAACCTTGCTGTATAAAAAAAAATACTGCACATATTTAGAAACTTACATAATGGTATTAGGCATTCGAATTAAAATTAACAAAAAAAAAATATATATTTTAACATAAAATTTGTTTTGGCATTCCAAATAATCATTATTCACTTACTAAATACCTACGAAACCCTGAAATGTGTGAAAATTCACACTTCACATAATTTTTTGTGTCTTCTTTTATTCGCCGTAGCTTGTTCTCTCTTGGTTCCTGCCATTTTCGTTCTTCTTTTAGTATTAATATTTTACCAATTTCATTTGTAAGGTCAATTGCTTCAATATTTAGGTCCAAGGGTGGTTCCATTTGGGTGGCTTCTTTAGCAGCAATATCGGTTTTCTCATTACCTTGAATACCAATGTGTGAAGGGATCCAAATAAGGTGTACTTCTATACCACGGGTTTTAAGATTGTGTAGATTTTCTTGCAGTGATTGTACTGATGCATTTTTTGGATAAATCAATCAATAAATCAATATTTTGGATGATCAAATATTTACATTGAATTAATATACCAATTTGTATGTTTTTGTTAATACGGTAGAACCTCGATTATCCGGACTAGGTCGGGGATGATGGTAGTCCGGATAACGAAAAATCCGGATAATCGAAAAAAAGTGAGCAGAAATAGGAAAGAAAAATTTCGTACATTAAGCATGAATCTTTTTTTATTGACGGCCCCTAGCGCACTAAGGAAAAGGGCGCAGACGAGCTTGACTAAGGGGCGCCACATTGCGAAGGTGAGGACCTTTTTTTTTGCTCAACACTTGGATTTTGGGAGGTGATGACGTTTTTTTTTGCTCATCATTTACATTTTGGAAGGTGAGAACCTTATTTTTGCAAGGGCGCCAAAACACAGTTTTGCCCCTAGCGTAAGTTTTCCTTACTGCGGCTCTGTGTAAGGGAGGTATTGTGATCATACCGATTTTGACATTTCGAGATTTCGATGGATCTCCACGAATTGAGGTCCCTACATAACGTTTTGACTATTTTTAGCATGATGTCTGTCTGTCTGTCTGTCTGTCTGTCCGTCTGTCCGTCCGTCTGTCTGTGTACACGTGCAGAGCAAATTCGGCTAAAAGGATTTTTATGAAACTTCATATTTAAGACATCAATGGCACGAGTTGATCAACTTTTGGTAAAAATCGGTTGACTAGAAATGGGAGTTTACTCGTGTCGATTTTAAGATTGTTGCGAATATTTACAACAGAAAAATATTTAAAAAAAAAAATTAACAAAAGTTGCTATAAAAGCAATAATTAACAACTTTTATTTGAGGCATTTTTTGATAAAACGAAAAATTTTTGAAACATTTTTCGAAATTTTTTCCATGTATCTATTTTTTCATACTTATATGTAACGTTTCCATGGTCATGATAAATAATATCTCTGTTAGAAAATATTAGGCCAAGTTATATCTACCTTGCTGCTAGAATGTATTTTATACAAGTACTTTGTGATTGCGGTAGGTCCTGTGGTGGCCACAACTGATTTCTTTGATTTATTTTAAAAAGCCTTGAGCTATTTTATAAATGTGTTTCATAACATTGTTTTTATTAAACGTTTTTAGAATGTGAAATCGTATATAGATCCTCTGTGTCACTTCTTTAAAAACAACAAATGTACAGAGAGAAAAATATTAAAAATACCTGATAGAGGGCGAGGTAGAGGCGTACCGTAGAACGCACAGCACACAATACCAGATATGTAACCGGCTCTATTTATTTTAACAATATTGCTATACCTAGTCAAGTGTATGAGTTGCCGAAGTTCAAAGAGACTTTCTGTATATGACTTCACAGGGGACAAAAAAACATATGACCGCTATCTCCGTCCCATTTACCATTTACCATTTACCATTTACCGACATTCATACTGCATACTGCATACTGCCCCCGAGGGTACGGCCTTTCAGTTAAATACTCAATTTCTAATTACGAAGCTGTTATTTCGAAAATAATTAAAAGTATTATGCTTTGATATCGAAATAAACTGTTTAATTTACTACGAATAAAAACTTATATGCGATATTATTTGAATGTATACTTTTGAAATAAAATTGAGTTTTAACAGCAGTACTAGTAAAAAAAAAAAAAAAATTAAATGTGAATTTTCATACATTTCAGGGTTTTGTAGGTGTTTAGTGACTGATAACAAATTGTGGGTACTAGGGCTTCTGATTTTCCGCAATTTTCGGGATGAAATTTGATCTATTCCCGGGATTTCCCGGGGTTGTAAAATTGCATGTATACAACTAATTAGTCCATAAGCATGTTGTGTGTGCAGAAATATCTTTAATTCAGATTCAGAATTCTAAAAAATATTACTACTATAATCTGTCTCAATTTGTAATACGAAACTAGATATGGTTACTTTGGTGACTGTTGTGGTGTAAACAGACTTTGGCGTATCCGTGTGAACCAATACTATGACAATATTATAAATGTATTGTCAATATACAACATAAAAAATGAACTTTTCCTGTTAGTTCCGTATTACAAAATGAGACAGATAATATGCTCTATGTCACCTTAGAAAAATGTGTGTAAGAAGATAGGAGCTGTTTGTCCTTGCTTTGGATTGGCTTAGAATAGCGGTCGGGGAACCGGGGTGAATTACCCCAAATGGGGTAAAAATGATTTTTTTGGGGGTAATAAGGAAATTTTTTCAATTTTCTATTTTATAAACGTGTTAGTAGCGCACTAAGGAAAAGGGCGCTGCGGGACTTGACTAAGGGGCGCCATTGCGAAGGTGAGGACCTTTTTTTTTTTGCTTGTCGCTTCATTTTTCTTTTTACAAGCCAATGGGGTAACGTCGGTGTAAAGAAATATATCTTTGGGTAATGGGTAAAAATGTTCCCCGATCCCTGGTTTAGAACGTCATCCCTATTACACTGTTAAAATATTCTTTTTAGTCCGTTGACAGATGTTCAGTGTCGTACATTGGAAATATATATTATTTATATTATTTTATTTTTTTCGTATATTTTGTTATTATTTACATATTAAGACTTGTATTTATATTCTTGGCGTAGATTTTATGGAGAAAATTCTTCATGCAATTTGTTTTACGTAGTTATATATATTTTAGGTTATCTGACATAAATATTTTTTGACACTTGACAATTAACAAATCAAGATAGAGGACTAATGTGAGGCCAAAAGACAGCCCAGCTGATTGTGCCCAGAGAAGAAGTTATTGATATAATTTTTAGACCTTCATATATACATATATTTTTAATTTTTATTTACAATAATTATTTAAATAAGAAACTTTAGCTCTGAAGATATATTGTTTGTTTTATTGCTTTATTTATACTCTTTTAGCCAAATCTCTCTTTTTATATATAGTACATAATTTTTAAAAATTAATATTTTTTAACTTTTTCAAATTTCCCATTAAACTGAATTTATATTAGTTCAGAATTTATATAATAAAAAAAAAATCACTTGCTAACCCAGTTACTACGCCCATGCCCTAGTGGTAATTTATTTTAAATTTCCCGCTATACTGTATTTGTCCAGTGTAAATTGTACTCGGTTCGCAGCGCTATAATCTGTCTCAATTTGTAATACGAAACTAGATCTGGTTACTTTGGTGACTGTTGTGGTGTAAACAGACTTGGGCGTATCCGTGTGAACCAATACTATGATAATATTATAAATGTATTGTCAATATACAACATAAAAAATGAACTTTTCCTGTTAGTTCCGTATTACAAAATGAGACATATAATATCTACTTTTTTCTATTTTGAAATAGACCATAATTTACAAAAAAGAGATTATTTTTATTTAGAAAAACTTAAATAATAATAGAAAAACAATTAACTTATAAAAAAACAATTAAAATATAATTCAAAATCATTGTGAGAACCGAAAAATAAATTTCGTTAGGAAATATTAAGTTTTATAATAATTTTTCAAAAACATAAGGTGTCAATGGAGTTATCACCTAATGATGACCGAATTTTTGTGACGAAAAGACCTGCCGCAGAAAAGGCTCATTCAGATTCAATCGATGTCTGTGGAATGGTCATTAGTGCATCATATAATTTATTGGTGTGTTTTCTTCATAGATATTAATTTCTTTTGCGATGTTTCGAAATAGCAACATCCAACTTCTGATGAAGTGATAATTACGTGATTTCTCGCTCTGCCATCAGTGAATTTTTAGTCTCATCACCACTACTATCTAAATCTTCCATACTACAAGCATTCGCATTTGCAACAAAAAGTTTAGCAAATAACTTTTTAGTAGCTTGCAATACTGATTTAGACAGCAGTAGTAATATGGAATTTACTTCCGATTCGTATGTAGTGTTATAATTTGATGAGTTGTTTAGGTATTTTAGTAAGCCAACTAAATTATTATTCCTTCATTCGACAATTCTCTGTTGGATTCCAGCATTTTAGACGATATTTTTGCGTAACTTATCCAAAATAAACACGAATACACCCTCTGCTTCAAGTAGTGTTGCGCCGCGTTGGCCAAGTCTCTCAATACCAATTTTGGAAAAAGAGTCAGATGCATTTATATTTAATCGGAGCTGGTATATTTTTGCCAACTCCAGTAAACCATAATTGCTACCATCTACGGCTTCGAATCCGGCTCCACAGACCTGGTTTTAACCAAGTTATTCTGTCTTTAGTTCTGTGTCAAATGTGGGGGGCGATTTGAAGAGAGTTCGATTCAGTCGATGATTGGTGGTCTTCTTTTTTAGTCCACTTTGAATAATGCGAACATGCAGAATAGTATTTTGTACGGCTCATTGGCCGTATGCAAATAATGGTAAATTGCCAGGTAATGTCCAGTGAACGTTAGTAATATCATTACATGATCAAACTATCGACCTAGCAGGCGATTTGTAAATTTTAAATCAATTTGCGGTGACGAACATCAGGAAATTACCATACAATACTAAAATTGCACTTTCCCAGTTACTTTCAGCGAGAAACTCTCACCTATGTTCAGGAACGCCGAGGACACTCTCGGGCCCAGGTAAAATGAAAATTCCGAGCCCCAGAAAAATACCAACTTTATTTTATTTACAATAAAACCATGCATAACTATCCGAGAATAAGTAATGCATTGTAAAAGCGAACGTTGTATTAAACTTCTGAATAAACTTATACCTTAGATAATATAATAATAATAAGGATAAAAATATTTGACCAATAAAAAAAATATATGATCTACAGAATAGTACCTATGAAAATAATAGTTTACCTATGTATTAAATAATTGATCTATGGTTTTAATTTTTGACCTATGAAATTAATTATTGAGCTATAGAAATATTTATCGACCTATGAAAATAATTATCAACCTATGTAAATATTTAATAGATCTATGGAAATAATCATATACCTACTGATATAATTATTGATCTATAAAATTAATACTAGACCTATAAGTACTCTTGCTAGTTAGTAAGGGTTTGGTTACAAGAAGCCGAGCGAAGCGAGCTACCCATCTTCCAGTTTAATGACAAAACACTATCTTAGATTAGGTTAGTAAGGGTTTGATTAGAAGAAGCCGAGCGAAGCGAGCTACCCATCTTCTAGTTTAATGACGAAACAAACTCTCGATATATGAATCATTCAAATAATTTTGGAACCTGTTAGTTTACAACTGATTTTAAGGTTATATTCACGGATTAGTTAGGTTATGTTTTATCATAATAGTCAATAGATGTCACTACTGTCTATAGGTAGTGTATTATAGATCAATTGATAATTTTCTATAGGTCAACTATTAATTTACTATAGATCAATATTTAATTATCTATAGGTAAATGATTGATTTTTCTATAGGTAAAAATATAAAATTTCATAGGTAATATTTGAATTATTAATAGATCACAAAATTAGGATCCTAATAATAATACATTTATTGAGCACATTACATAAAATATGTTTACAGTCAGTCTAAGTTACATACTGCAATAATATAAATTAAAAATGAACATTATTTAAGTCATCAATTTCATATATGGGATTTGTTAATAAATATTCTTTAAGTTTGTTTGAAAATATCTGGATTGGTAGGAATCTTATTTCCTCAGGTATTATATTGAAAAATTTAATGGCATAGTAGTTTGCGCTATTTCTTGATTTTTGAAGACGAAGGAAATTACTACGTATATTATTTTTTTGTCGTGTGTCATGCCCGTGGTTGGAAGAGGGGAAGTTACATAAGTTCCTGTGCATGAACATTAAGCATTGGTAAATAAATATGGCAGGTAAAGTCATTATTTTTAATTTCATGAAGATCTCACGACAGTCAGCTCTAAAAGGAGCACCAGCTATGACCCTAACAACTTGTGTTGAAGAGCATTCTGTGGGCTGCTGGTGAGTGTCCCCAGACAAGAATGCCGTAGTTCAGGTGTGACTGAAATAACGAAAAGTAGGTCATTAGCACGACTTTTCGGCAAACTTATGCTTTCAAATTGCGAATTAAAAATACTGTAGACCTTAGTTTTCGGCTTAAGAATTCAGTGCTGATCCCAGCGAAGTTGTGGGTCGATGTGGATACCAAGAAACTTGACATACGGGGTTTAAAAAATCGTGTTTTTTGGTGGAAATCATCATTGATTCGGTTTTGCCAGTATTTAAAGTTAATTTATTCCTATCAAACCAAGATGCAGCGTGTTCTACCACGGATTTACTCTCTAAGCGAAGGAATTTAAGTTAGAATTTTTGCAGAGTAAGGAAGTATCATCTGCGTAAAGAATAGATTTTGAATTTATAAAGAGAGGAAAGTCATTTACGTACAGCAAAATAGCAAGGGGCCAAGAATAGATCCTTGCGGGACACCAAAGTGTATAGGAAGAGTTTCAGATTTGACAGTTATACCGCTACGTATCTGAGGTTTGTAAAAGCGGCCCTTAGTAGCAAAGACAATAAACGAGAAAAAAAAAAAAAAATGGTGTCTGCCAAAAATTTTGACTAAATTTTTGTTAAATTTTAATAGGAAATGTCAGTCAAAATCAGTTGTTGAGAGTTGTATAAATATTAATTTTATTTAATTTAATCTGTTGTTTAATTCGCAGTTGAAAATATACAAGATACACATTAAAATCAATTTTAATCATAACAAATTAGCAAACAAGATAATGTGTTAGGTGTGACAGTAATGTGACAAGTCATCTGTTCGCGCGAATATTAATAATGAGTTAAGAGCTCCGAGCAGGGTTCAAGTACCGGAACCGGCGGCCCGGTATGGTACTGCTGGAATTCCACTCCACCACCACAACACCCCACCCCACCAAATCCCGATAGACCACCACGCAAAACACTACAAAATAATATCAAATTAAATAGATACCAAATTTAGAACGGAATTTTTGATATCACTAATTTTATTCTATATATAGGTTTTTGGTGGCTGCGCCAATAGTGAAAATTTAAATCAGATTTCAAAAATTGATGTGGTGAATTTTCACACATTTCAGGGTTTCGTAGATATTTAGTAAGTGAATGATGATTATTTGGGATGCCAAAACAAATTTTATTATTTTTGGCTGAAATAATTCATGAGCATTAGGAATTGGTTCTTATTGATAGAAAAATTAATTAAAAAAATATATTTAAAATATTAATTATTATTTTTATGAAAAAACAATAATTAAAATAATAATTTAGGGTTTATGCCATACATGGAACATTATGATTCTACATTATGTTACAAAAGAAAATGATTCCGTATTATTTGCTCGTCAATTGCTAGGTGTTCTTCATTAGGGATTAAAAGCAGTCGCCCTCGAATTTTTGAGGTCGTATCTTCTAATTGTCCTTTCTCAATAAATTCAGAGTTATCGTTGTTCAAATTCCGCTTGAAATCCTCAAATCTATTGCAGCCCATTACTTGAGATACTGCAGGATACATTGCTGTGTATGTGGCATATATGAACATTTATGAAGTAACGTTCTGATTCAGTTTTAAAAGTAAAATAAAAAATAAAAATCGGAATGTGTCATATATCACTATGCGGTAAAGGGTTAAAATATTTTTTTTGTTAATTTTAATTCGAATACCTAATACCATTATTTAGATTTCTAAATATGTGCACTATTTTTTTTTTTTTATATATAGCAAGTTTCATTAAGATTTTGAAAATTGCGCCTATGGCTTCCATTGGTTGTTTTAAGTCATAACCCCGCCACTCTGATTAGTGTATTCAATTTCAATAATTTCCACTGGTTATTAAATTTACGCTTTTAAAATTTAAATCAGGGCTTCAAACCGTTATTTTTTTCGTTTCGTTTTTTTTCCGGTTCAATTAAAATAAAATATATCAGTTCGGTTCCGGTTTTTGTTCCGACAAAAATAACGTTTTTTTTTCGGTTTTCGGTTTCCGGTTCAGTTCCGAGTGATAAATTTTTATATGCTTTTATTTGTATTAGAAATTTATTTTCTGCTATGATTTAGAAGAACATTTTATTCCTTATTTTGTAATAATCATACCAAGGCCGTTACCAGGTTTACTCATCGGATAAAAAAATTACGATTTATTATCTGCTAATCAGTTTAAAAAAGAATGTTAAATAAAATGTATTTTATATTTTGATTTACTCCCATAAACATTATCTGTACCGAAATAAACCGATATTTTTTTCGGTTCAGTTCCGGTTTGCGTTCCGACAAAAATAACGTATTTTCGGTTTTCGGTTCAGTTCCGGTTCGCAGCCCTGATTTAAATGCAACATTTGCCCAAATATAACTAGAATTTTGAAAAAATAATTATACAAAATAAAACTGCAAAAAAATAAAAAATAATAAATTTGCCTTAAGAGCGGAGCGAACTTTAGTTTGCAAATTAGAACGCGAGCATTTTAGCCATTAGACTACCAAAGCACGCTGGTTCACTGTCTTAGATAAGTTATTAAATATTTTACGAGGTCAAACAAAAAAAAAAAAAAATGCGTTATTTTCCGAAAACATAATCTGATCAAAAATTTCTGTTGTACTATTCCGGTTCACACCAATCTGGGCTACAGGGTGTGGAACAATTTTTTTTTATGCACAATTTTAACAAAAATCGATTCTAAATAATTTATTTTGCAAAAATAAAATTTTGAACGTTAATCCACGTACTATGGTCTTTCATTTGATACCCCACACAGAATTTTTAAAAACTTTTTTTTTTTGATGAGCAGATATTTGTTTATATTTTTAGGGGGATATGTTTTTTAGAAGTTTTAGTATTTTTCCTATGTGCGGGTCAAAGAGTTGCATAAGCATACCAAATTTCAACTTTCTAGGTTTAGCTGTTTGGCTACAATTTTTACTGAACAGACAGACAGACACACAGGCAAACAGACGACAAAATGAGGGTATAAGGGTTTTTTGGTCATACCTACAAAACCCTACAAATTATAGATTTGCTCTTTTATAGCTGCATGTTAATAATTTGATATTTTTGATCGTCAATCCACGTACTAAGGGCTTTCATTTGATACCCTAATCAGAATTTAAAAAAATTAAAAAAAATTTTCGATGAGCACATGTTTGTTTATATTTTTAGGGAGATATGTTTTTCAGATGTTTTAGTATTTTCCCTATGTGCGGGTCAAAGAGTTGTACAAGCATGCCAAATTTCAAATCTCTAGGTTTAGCCGTTTGGCTACAATTTTTACCGAACAGACAGACAGACAGACAGACAGACAGACAGACAGACAGACAGACAGACAGACAGACAGACAGACAGACAGACAGACAGACAGACAGACAGACAGACAGACAGACAGACAGACAGACAGACAGACAGACAGACAGATATATAGACAGTCAGACAGGCAGAGAGACAGACAGACAGACAGGCAGGTGACAAAATGACGGTATAAGGTTTTTTTTTGTCATATCTACAAAACCCTAAAAATGAAAAATATTTTTTTTATGTCAAAAACGGTAAGGCATAGTGTCCTGCGGCTTGAATTTTCGAAATCTTCACATCTTCTTTAGCTTGAAATTAAATTTGGCTTTAATACATCAATTTCTACGAATTGTAAAAAAATGAAAATGTATTTATTTTTACGTAAAAAGTGGAAGTGAACGTCCTGTAATTTAAATTTTCAAAATCCTCATGTTTTGTTTAGTCTGGAAAAAAATTAGATTTTAATAATCCCAGTGCGATGATATTAAAAATGTTTGTCATCTTAATACGATCAGTAAAAAAATGATTTTCGTAGACGGTTATTATAATTTTTAATTTTGTTAAGAAGCCGATCAGATCTGTCGGTAAGGTAGGAGGCAGTCAGGAGTCTGCAGGTGGCAGACCTCAAATGGATTGTCCCCCTACGGGCAACCTGGTACTTGGGGCGCTGAGGTGCCCGATACTAACCTGCTCTCGATTTGCATGCTAATTAATTGTATTTACCTCGGTAGACATTATGAAGTGCTCGCAATTTATTTCGTGTTGCGCGCGCCTCTAGTACGACAGATCCACACTGATGTAATTATATTTTTATCTGAGAAATTATTCTTACAGAAGGCAAGATGATGTATTTTCCAAATTTATACGGGTTAAAATAAACTTACAACCTTAAAAAATATAAAACATATCGTCGGATCGAAATTTAAAATTAGTTTAATTCAACACCCGGAACAATTAACTGAATGTCAATAGCATTCATGTTCTGGAATATTGTCTTTGCATCTAACATGTGTGTCAGGAAGCGCAACAGGGGTCCTGCAACGTTTAAGATTGCAAAACATGAAAAAATTGATCTGAAATGTAAATTTTCACACATAGCAGAGTTTTGTACGTATTTAGTAAGTGATAACAAATTGTCTGTACAGGCTATTACAAACATTTAGGCGGAACTAAATGGGAATTTCGTTCTTTTAGATTGTCAGGAGAAGAGACCTTGCTTGGGTTATTTCATTTTTACCGACCGCCAACATATATAAGGGAGGTACTGTGATCATACCGATTTTGACATTTCGAGATTTCGATGGATCTCCACGATTTGAGGTCCCTACATAATGTTTTGACTATTTTTAGCATGATGTCTGTCGGTCCGTTTGTCCGCCTGTCTGTCTGTCTGTCCGTCCGTCTGTTTGTGTACACGTGCAGAGCAAATTCGGCTAAAAGGATTTTTATAAAACTTCATATTTAAGCTTTTGACATCAATGACACAAGTTGATCAACTTTTGGTAAAAATCGGTTGGTTTACTCATGTCGATTTTAAGATTTTAGCGAATATTTGACAACAGAAAAATATTTCGGAAAAAAAATATTTAACAAAAGTTGCTATAAAAGCAATAACTAACAACTTTTATTTGAGACATTTATGATAAAACGAAAAACTTTGAAAAATATTTCGAAATTTTTCAATTTTTTCATACTTATATGTAACGTTTCCATAGTCATAATAAATAATATCTCTGTTAGAAAATTTTAGGCCAAGTTATTTCTACTCTGCTGCTAAAATATATTTTATACAAGTACTTTGTGATGGGAGTCGGTCCTGTGGTGGCCACAGCTGATTTTTCACGTTGCAATGTCAAATTAAAGCTCTTAATTTCTAAATTAAGGAAAGGGAAGTAGTTTTTTAAAATAATAATTCCTTTTAACCCAGGTGGTAATTTTGAAAATCTACAAAAAGTCTGAGTAATGCTCAATAATATGAAACTAAATATTTGGAAAGTTATAGAATTTTTTGCAACAAAAATTTTTATTACTTGTTTTTTTTTTTAATTAAGGTTAATTTTATTTGATGTCATTTTTTTTATCTTTTGATTTTTTTTGTCATTCTTAATACAAATTTCTCATTTATTTATTTTTTGTCATTAAAATATGTAAAAAAGTATTTTATTTTTAGCATATGTCATTCGTTTCCATGGTTTCACTGTTGGAAATTTAAATTTTGACATTGCAACGTGAAAAGTGAAATAACCCAAGCAAGGATCGAAAATTTGAATAGATTCAGGGTGATGGTAAGAGGCTGTAAAGGGACCAATTATCATCGAATATCACTGTCTATAAATAGAAGGGAGGGCTCAAAGCCATGAGCCCCCTGATTAGGTGCGTGCCTGTTTCTCATCTATATTTTTTTTTGCTTTTATTTGCTTGTTTATGTTTCTTTCAGATTGTTAACGTTTGCTTGTGTTTTCCTTTCGATTTTTATTCGTAAGGTGTGATTTTATAAAACACTTAATGTAAGAAATACATCATCTTAAGATCGTGACACAAAATAAAGTATATTAAAAATTGGTTTCGAAAATGTCACGTAAAACTATCTAGATAATTTAAATAATTTGTCAGCATCAAAAGTGAAATATATTATTGACACAAGATGGAAAAAAAACAATTTTTAACACGTTATAGGGAAATCTATATTTATTAGTGATTAAGCTCCAAGGATTCGTGGTATAAGACCCTGGCGGACGATAGTCAATGAATTTCTGGAAGGGCATTTTTACAGCATTGTCGGAATTAAACTGTTTTCCTATTAAAAAGTTGTCCAAATTGCGGAAGAAATGGTAGTCAGTGGGGGCTAGGTCTAGTGAGTATGGAGGATGATGAAGAAGTGCCAACTCCAATTCCTGTAGTTTTGCCACAGTCATTTGTGCAGTGTGTGGTCTAGCGTTATCCTGTAATAAGATAGGTGTCGATCTGTTGACCAATCTAGGCTGTTTTTCTTTAAGTTGCATTATTTCGTCCAGTTGGTTGCAGTATATTTCTGCTGTGATCGATGAGCCAGTTTTTTTGTTTGTTTTGTTTTTAAGTTACCTGTACGAAATTTGGCGAACCAATTTGATATTGTCTGCTGCGTAGTAACACTAGCGCCAAATACACATTTAATGTTTCGCGCGGTCTGTGATGCCGTAGTTCCACGTAAGAACTCATACTTCATAATAGAACGAATATACAACCGCTCCATTTTCAACAGAATTAATTTTTTTAAAAAGTTTTTGATATTTTTTAGAGCATAAAATGATTTTGTTGTTCAGGCGAGATGTGTAAGTTTTAAAAAAAAAAAAACAGAACGGTAAAATATTAATCCAGTGTCAAATAAAAAGCTGTTAAAGTTGGCAATATTATTAACTACAAATTTCATCCTTGACGACCTGATACATATATTTTTTACGCTTAGATCATTCAATAATCTATGTGCAATAAAGAATAAAAATTTTGTAACATTAAGTTAAAGCTACCTAAGCCCCCTAGGGGGTCGCGGCCCACCACTTTAAGAAGCTCTGCTCTAATCTAACATATCCTAATTATATAAATATTGGCTAGTTCCCCTCCCCTTGTATCAATATATTATCTATAATCTGTTATATCTGCTTAATATGAAGTATTCATTTTTCAGAGTTCTGATGAGATATTTACCAATCAATCGATTGTACAAACAGACGCACACAGAGACACGATGTAGCCCCCCCCCCTCCCGGTCCACGCGTAGGTAAGGTCGTCGCGCAATTACCCTTGTTTGCCGATGACCGTTCATTTGAATTATGTACGTTACAAACGACTGTCTCATGGTAAATACAATCCACTATTGATAGCTTACAGATTTACAATTGATTGTTACGACCCGGGAAAGAAACGGGAATAAAACTAAAAATACACAAGATGAAACTAAAAACAAAATAAAATACTACACTAAAAATGGTTGAACAACTCAATTAGTACCTATTTATCGCCGAAGGAATTTTCGATATAAACCTGGGTTCATATTAGTGACCAGATTAACTTATTTTAAATTTCCCGCTATATTGTACTTGTCCAGTATAAATCGTACTCGGTTCACAGCGCTATCTACTTTTTTCTAATTTGAAATAGAGCATAGAGTAGATAGTAAATGTTAGTTAATAAATTTCTCTAATTATTTTTTTAAATGTTTCGCTAGCAGTTTAGCTCGGTAAAATCAATTATACCCGCAATCAACACCTTACTTTCCGATAACTCATAAATTTGCCCGTTATAGGTGCAATAATTTTATATCCAATTATATTTTTAACAATTCTCAAAAGTATATTATTTAATTTTAGTAGCTTATTAAATTTCTTGTACAATTTAGAAATAATATATTTTATTAGACTCTAGAGTTTTAAGGTCTTGTATAAAGTAAAATTATACACAAGGCGTAAAGAAAATAACGGAAGTAAAATATTATTACAATATTTAAACATAGGCGTTGTAAACTGAATTTTTAAGTGAAAACCGGGAATGACTTGGGTATACTCTATTCAAAATCATGAAATAGTAATCCTGCAATGCTCACGTGATAATTTTGTGGAACTCTCGTCGTTCGTTGGCTGTTAAATTTACTCGAGAGCCAATAGGGTAGCAACTTCAATATTTCACGTGATTTTATTACTATTTCTGCATTTCGAATAGGGTATAGTATATAATAATATTGAGGAATAAATTTTGATATAATAGTTATAATTTATTTTTAATTTTAATGTAAGATTGAATCACAAAGAAGCTAATAATAATGCGTGATTTAAAAAAGTTGGCATTTAATTCAACAGAATATAATTCAGTTTTTGATCAGAAAATGTTGTGATATTGATTAGAAGCATGTGATCAGTTTTAAATTATTTTTTTGACCAGAAGAAAATAATGACTTGATCAGAAAAATAATGACTTGATAAGAAAAAATATTGAAAAAGTCCAAAAAATTATTGAAAAAACTTAAAATATTTTATGATGAGGAAGGTCTAAAAATTATATCAATAACTTCTTCTTTGGGCACAATCAGCTGGGCTGTCTTTTAGCCTCACATTAGTCCTCTATCTTGATCTGTTAATTGTCAAGTGTCAAAAAATATTTATATGTCAGATAACCTAAAAAATATATAACTGTGTAAAAACAAATTACATGGAGAATTTTCTCATGGAGAAAATCTACGCCAAGAATATAAATAAAAGTCTAAATATGTAAATAATAACAAAATATATGAAAAAAATTAAATAATATTATCTGTCTCATTTTGTAATACGGAACTAACAGTCAAAGTTCATTTTTTATGTTGTATTGGCATCTGACACTACCGATAGAGGCGCTACTGGATTCACATCATGGCTGACTTTGGTAGGATATTTTTGACAGGTTCAATGGTATCTTCATGTGATATTTATTGAAACACACTCTAAAATGGTCTTTAACTGTCTTTCCACTTCTAAGAACATATTCCCATGCTTGTCACAAACTCGACTATCCTACAACCGTCAGTTTCTCAAAATCTCACTAGAGGCGCTTCAGTTATTGTCAGTTGACAATATTGACAATACATTTATAATATTGTCATAGTATTGGTTCACACGGATACGCCAAAGTCTGTTTACACCACAACAGTCACCAAAGTAACCAGATCTAGTTTCGTATTACAAATTAAGGCGGATTATATAAATAATATATATTTCCAGTGTACGACACTGAACATCTGTCAACTTGGACTAAAAACAATATTTTAACAGTGTAATAGGGATGATGATCTAAACCAATCCAAAGCAAGGACAAACAGCTCTATCTTCTTACACACATTTTTCTACTTTGAAATAGACCATAGATCTGGTTACTGTGGTGACTGTTGTGGTGTAAACAGACTTTGGCGTATCCGTGTGAACCAATACTATGATAATATTATAAATGTATTGTCAATATACAACATAAAACATGTATTTTGCCTATTAGTTACGTATTACAAAATGAGACAGATAATACAATAGTTTTATTTGAAAATTTAATTTTAATCGCAGCTTTACTAATAACGGAGTTAGTAATAGTGCCGAGTTTGTTTTGAAAACCCTGTAGAGGCAAAATATAATTGAGAAACGTGAATGATAATTTTTTGGTAGCTGTTGATTGTATCTAGAAAACTAAAATGACAGTTTTGGGCATAAGGTATTATAATATTAAGGAATAAATACTAATATAATACTTTTATTGATTTAATCTACTATTTAAATACAATTATATACAAAACGAAATTCTTTCACCTATCAAAAATAACTAAAAGATTTTTTTAAACTCATTCAAAAAACAATATAATGCATTTTCCACTTGACACATCAGTGGTTAATCGCTTATCCAACCATCCAGCTGTCCTTTTACTCTTGGTTCAATACAAAGAACGGTGTGGTTTGACTGTGAGGATAACGAGGGTGCCACCAATCCAGGACACTCACATTGATTACAGGATCCAGGACGATATCGGTACAGCCACCACCATCTAGCGGCCGACGGTTGTAACTAACCCCGGACCCGAACCCCATCTGTAACCTATAACTCTTAAAACCCTGGGATAAGGTTAAGCAAACGCTCGCGAGATTTAAACCCATAATCGGCGGGATTTGAACAAAATGAGGGCAAGTAGCTTGTAGAATTCTACAATTTTCTTCATTGTTAGCAGATACATCTTGTAGCATCTCTATTAAGTCCGGTTGATGGGTATCCCGCTTTTTAACTATCGCTGTGGTGTTTTCTTTTAATTTAAAATAATAAATCCACTTATTTTTCACTTTCATATGCCACATAACAACGCACTGTCTTTTTAATAAATTATGAGGATGTTCTTCGAATGTCGTTATAGCTTTAATGCTCTTTACGAATGGTGTATAAAAATAATGCAACGCTCTTATAACGCAAGCTCGTAAACCGTACAGACGTACCATACATTCAGGTTGTAAACGTTCTGGTATATTAGGTACATTCCGATAATATCTACGGTAAAGCGTAAACCAAAATTTTGCACTACAAACAACAGCAAATGTTGTTTTACATATCGCAGCGAATCTACCAATATCTTCTGGTCTGATGTGATCGGATATTAAGAACCAAATGTCTATTGGATAGTCTATTCCTTCTTGTGATAATTCTGGTTCTATTTTTTTTCGGCGTTGTTTTTTTATGACAAATGATGTGGTACCGTCTTCATTTTCTTTTTCAACGAAATCGAAATTGTCGAATTCTTCAATTTTTTCATCCCATGAACGATCATCAATGGTTTTAGTGACGTTTGAAGAAGACTTTTTTAAACGATTTTTGCAGACGGAAGAGTTTGCAAAATCATTTAATGTCACGTCTGGAAAGAACAAAAATACAAATAAAGAATTATGAATAAATAAATATTAATTAAATGTTTATAAAATAACAAGATTAGTGTTAAATTAAGGTGGTTTAAATGAAGAATTAACATAAAACATGACATTTGTCTGATGTAATTTTTTTGACAGTTGTGCGTACTAACCTCCCAAATTTTTTTGGGTTTTCTTTCCATGCCTCTTCCCCTTTCCAGACATGTTAATATTGTGTTACGATGATATGCTAAAGTATATTTGATGTACATCTTAGTACAGAACAAACAGAAAATATAAAATATATTTGAGTAAAACAAAAACCTCCACTAGCGACAGCCATTTCTAAGACTGTGAATCAGCCTTAAATACCAACCCTCGAAAAATTTGACATGATTAATTTAAAAATTCTATTTATTACTAATAATTAAGGGGTTTAATTAAACTTTTGGGGATTCTTTTTTAGTTTATGGGATGTTTTATTTATTCTTTTGTGGTTTTTATGAGGTGTTTTGTTGAGGATTTTGTTGTGTGAGTGTTGTGAGCCCTTCTATACCGACCGGCGTGTTTCTTGACGTTTCCAAAATGGCTGGTGGCCCTACAAAAGGTAGTAATAGAACAGTGCATAATAGTATTTTGTAGGTGTGTCATAATAAATTTCGAACAATAATGTCCCTAAATGTAATAATATTAAATCCAACAATGCATTCGTGCCATTTTTCACCAATCTCTCAATTCGCGGAACATATTAGTTAATAGTGAACTGAGATTATAAAATATCGTAATAATAAAACTAAATTATTTCGAATGTTGAAGTTGTATTAATTGTTAATAGTGTTGTTTTAAAAGTGTACATAGTCAAAATGTGGAATATGATGTGTGATGTGATGCCTACTATCTCCGAAGACAGTATATCTCAACGGAGTAGTCAGTTTTCTGGAGAAGATGCTAATTTTGAACAGCTTATGGTCAGCATGTTGGATGAAAGGGACAAATTATTGGACAATCTTAGGGAAACACAGGAGAGACTAGGTGAAACTGAAGTTAAATTGACTGAAGTTGAAAAGGAACGAGACTCTTTGCAGAGGCAGATCGCGGCAAACCTTCCTCAGGTAAAATCTGATCGTTTTTCACTTGGGGTTTTGGTTATGGTCGCCGGTAAGCGTGCAGATAGGGTCGTGTTTGCAAGGGTGTTGTGTGTACCACGTCTAGAACAACCCTTCCTATATAAAAACAACCCTAATAACATATTTTACCAGCAAAAATGCAACTTACTACGACCGACCCAACCAAAAATACATTCCTCAATTTCCCCACAACTATAAAATAAGAAATATTCTTTAGAAAATCATTTTCCTATCCTAAAATTTAAGTTACACGAAACAAAACAGAAATTTTAAGCATTGTGGTTAAATCATTCTCGTCCCACTCTATTCATAATTTGTTGAAATGGGTTATTCACTAAAAACCTTTTGCTAAGATCAAAAAATTTCAAATCAAATGCATGTTTTAAATATTTATAATAAAACATATATTTATTTTGCTATAAATCATATTTAAAATCATTTCTGTTTCATCTGATTTTTATTTATTTATTGTTTCTCACTGTCCCGACTGACAGTAGATCTTTAAATTGCCAGTGTATGTCAAACTTTTTGAATTATGTTACCCACAGCGGTACTAAAACTTTAAATCACATAATTTATTTGGCGGAAAAAACAATTTAATAACTTACATGGAAAACTACAGTCTGTTCCAAACGGTTAAGCGGAACTAGATTTTGCAATCTAGTTACTTTCATCGTTTAAATCGTGCTTTTCGGCCGTTTTGTTTAAGCTTTGTAAATCATACTTACAATTAACATTTTTTGGTAATTTTTTTCATCATTTTAAAATGTCATTTTCTTTACATGTTAATTTTTTGTGTCATTCTTATTACAAATTTCCCAATTATTTATATTTTTGTCATTAAAATATATAAAAAAAATAATTGACATTGACATATATCATTCGTTTCAATGGTTTCATTGTCAGAATTTTAAATTTTGACATTTAACGTGAAAAATTAAATAACCCTAGCAAGGTCCCTTTTCGTGACAACCTAAAAGAACGAAATTCCCATTTAGTTCCGCCTAACCGTTTGGAACAGACTGTATATAATTTTATTTTACTATTTTTATTATTTAGGACTGTTTTTTAACACATGGGTCGCGACCCATACTTTTTAAAAGGACCCAAGGTAAATGCTACTTATATTGTCGCGATGTAGAAAGTTTGAGGGATACTGGTTCAGAATTTTGAATTTTTAAATAACTTATTTAAATAGTAAATTGGTTATTTTTGTAGTACAGGTGAAAAATTTACACTGTAAATGTGGGCAGGGTTGTATTTGAATTATTTAAGTCCTAAATTTTAAGTAGTGTATAAAATGTTTTGAAAAAATTGTGTTTCAATACTTAATGGGGTAGTTTTTTGTACGCAATTGCTTAGAATCAGATTTTTCTGATTATATTGACCGACAATGGACGTATTTACAGAAAGCAACTGCTGAGAATCAGCACTCAACCTGTTTACCTGGTGATTACAATCAACTGTTGCTTGTTCTCTAAACGAACAGAAAGAGAAAGCCATCTGTAAGTCAATATTCTCAACAATTGCGTTCGCTAAATTCCTCACAGGCTTGAGCCCCCCCCCACTCTAATAACACGTGGTTTTAGTGTTTTTTAGGAATCCACTTTTGAATTGTAGATCTCATCATATTTAGAAAGTAATGACCTTTTTTTGGGTCCTGCTCGTATTTTCGAATCAAGGACTTTTTTTAGGTCCTCACTTGTATTTTGAATTTGAGGACCTTTTTTTAGGTCATCATTTACATTTTGAAAAAAAAAATGAACTGTTTTTAGTTAACATTTATTGTTCAGTAATTTCCTTATCCCTACTCTTATAAAACAATTTTTTCTTTAGCCCCCCCCCAAGAAAATTTTCCCTTAAGAATAAATTTTGGGTGCGCGGCTGATCTAGAACATACCGTATTACTTTTGAAGATCGGCATAAAACAAGTATCCCGTATAATTATAATCACATTGTTAAACTACAAAAGAACTAGGGTTCTTGTTTACAACCACGTTGTAAACAGTCAACGGTCAGTGGTATATACATACGTTTAAGTACTAACTATAAATAAGTATACTTATTTTTGTTAATCCTTTAAGTATGATGCGTAATGTGAAAATCTAATTCCTACGGCTATGGGTTGATACGCCTAGTTATATCACTTCTATTTTAATTTTATGAGTTCCCTAACTTTTATTATTTTATTGCGATCTTCAAAACTAATTTGGTACGGCTATACATACACATATGTCATGTGCAGAACACCCCAGACATATCGAGGTTATGTTTTTAAAGAGAACTGTCATTCTTGCAAAGTGTTCCATAACTAATCAATTACCAACAAAAATCATTACTAACCACAACAAAATATCTGGTTACCTTCTCGTATTTACGGTACATACTATAAATACAGCGAATTTAATAAAGCGGTTTGTTTCTCGCAATTAACATGTGACTTACACCATTTCAGCTTTGATAGCCTCAATTTGAACTTTTTGTTCAACTAGTTTTTTTTTTTGTTCATCTAGTTTGCGGTTCCTTTTTGTCTCCTCTCCTAGATTCACCTTTTTTTTTGTGTTTTTTTACTCGTCAAAACTTTAGATTTCTTTTTTAGCGTATTTGTGATATATTTTGAATATTAATCTTATTTATAGCGTCCCTCGTATGTCTGTCTGTACGGCAGAAATTGTAGAATGACAGTAATACACTTGATTAATGTATAGTTGTGTATTAAGTGGTACCATGTTCAATTCCCGGTGCTGGCAAACATTTTTCAATTCATTTTCCAGACGTTTTTACCTCGGAAAGCGGATTCGCTACACGGTGTCCATGAGAAATACCCAAAAAACAAATAATAGTTGTTCGGAATCCGCTTTAAACTGTAGGTCCTATTACCTGTGTGATTTACGCAACATGCGTTACAGGTTTGCGAGAAAGTTACAGGCAATACTGGGTCCGGGACAAATATGCATGCCAGATGTTGTGACTGTAACGGTAAATGTCCCTTCATAACCGGACGACAGGCAAATTTCTAACAGAGGTTACATTAATATTGCCAATAAAACAATAAAATGAATTTGTGCAGGAGACTTTTGGAAATAAGCTCCTCATGTCTTTATTTGGCTCCTAAGTCACCCTACATACAAAATATTCTTATACACAGGATTTGTAGCTTTTTTTTGAGGGGTTGTCCATTTAAGGGACTATTACCGGTTAGAAAGGCAAAAAATGACCTATAATTAAATATTTTTTTTCTCGTTTCCTTTATGATAGAACGTTGTGCAACTTTTTTTATTTTATTAATATTGTATTAAAGATTATAAAAAAAATTTTTTTTTTTTTTTCAATATATAGATAATTATATAGATGGCGCCAAAGTTCGGTAACAAAAAATTATGATGCTCCATGGCCCGGGGTTAATCTCGAAATTGACAAGTCTGAAACAAAAAATTCAAAAATAATTTTAAAGATGAAGGTGTCTTACATCGTAATTTACCACCTATTATAAAAAAAAGGGTGTAAAAACAAAATGGCGGATAGGTGAATTTTTTTTTCTAAAAATCATGTTTTTTCCCCCTTTTACCCTTATCATTTTTTTTTTTTTCAATTTTTTTTGCAATTTTCTGGTAAATTACGGTAGAGGACATCAAAATGAACAAAATTCACTAAAATTTAAAAATATCCGTTGTGTAGTTATGGAGAATAAGTTTGGGCCGATTGAAAAAACACCATTTCGAGAAAATCACTTTTAAAGTTCTTTTTAATATTTGTATTGTAATATTTTTAAAAAAATTAAGTTTCAGCACTTACAATTGGTTAATCAGCAATCCCTGGTCCATATAAAAGTACTCCCGAATCAATCATTTGTTGCTGTTCCTCTTGCTGAGCAGTTTGCTTTGCCAAGCGAGCTTCCTTCGACGCCGCTGTACTTGCTTTATTGGCCATCTCAATGCGTTCATCTTTTTTTTTTTAACATAATCATACGCAGAGTGTCCAATTATGCATCCCATTACCTCCAATATTTTCAAGAGGGACGTTCTACCTTCATTAAATATTGCTAATGAAATATTAGCAGCCAACTCAGTAACTTCTCTTCCCACAAACGTATGTTTGGGAACGATAGCCCAAAGTGTTTTGTTGTAACACTCATTATTATTTTGGGTATTCTTTCCCAAACATCGTTTCAGCAACTCTTCATCTGTTAGTTTTTCAAAAATCGGTTTAATATATTCTTGGACCTCCGAAAAAGCGCATGCGCTAAAATTGCCAACAATTTCTTATTTTTTTGAATTTCGTTATAAAAATTTAGGATATGATTTCTGAAGATATAAGGAATCAAAAAATGTAAAAAAAAAACGATTTTTTGAAAATTGTAACCGGTAATAGTCCCTTAACTTGATTTAATGCCGTATTTAAATACTTTTTTCGATAAAATGTATTTCTTTATTACGAAAGAAACCGATAGCAAACATGTATTAACAATATTTATTAACCGAGATACTTCTGATTCATCCTTGGAAGAAAGCGATGACGATGAATTTATCATGTATTTTAATTTTATTTTAAATTTTTTAATTTTTAATAAATAATAATAATAAATAATAAAACATAATAATATATTAATAATTTATCCGGTATTATTAAATATACAATTTATATACAATTGCGAAATATACAATTATTTGAACAAAGTACAGTTTCGCGCCATAAAAAGTAAGAAACGTTAATAAAATTCAGCAGTTTTGTATCTCGGAATGAAAAATCGCATTTTTTGTTGAAAATTAGCATCTGAATTCCATACTATTTATTAAATATCTCCTTTATTTGAGTTATCTTGACGGACTCGCTGAGCGCTCTGAACAGTATCCAAGATCCAGATCCAGTGCATCCTCTTGTACTAAAGATCCGGTTGCTACTCCACAATCTGAATGCTCAGAATGTGAGGGTAGAGCTGTTTTGGATACTGGGACATGTTGGTATTAATGGCAACGAGGCGGCCGATGTAGCTGCAAAAGCCGCCTCCCACGTATCTATGATTGATATGAGTTTCATTTTTCCAGATGACGCAAAGAGTCATCTGAAACATCTTGTTTTAGCCATGTGGCAACATGAGTGGAGCAACATACAGAACGTAAAGTTGAGACAGATTAAGGGAGATGTTAAACCATGGGGTTCTTCCTGCAGGATTAACCGCAGGGAGGAAACCGCCATCACACGCCTTCGTATAGGTCACTGTTGTTGGACCCATGGGCACCTTCTTCGAGGTGAAGAGTCCCCTATCTGTGAGACGTGTAGCACAGATTTGTCTGTGTTACACTTTTTAACCGAGTGTATGCAGTTCGAAGATGTCAGGGAGAGGTTAGGCCTGTGCTATGACCTGTCAGTTGCTTTAGGTGACGACAGAGTACTCATGGACAGGCTGATACTCTTCCTGAGAGAATCGAACTTACTGTCCTATTTGTGAAGTCTTGCACCTTATTTTAATTTGTTCTATTTAGAGACTGTGATATTGGATGGTAATTGGTCCCTTTACAGCCTCTTACCATCACCTTGAGTCTGTTCAATTTTTCGAACAGAATTTGTTTGTCGGTGCAAGATTCTTTTATTGAGTTACAAACACACAGTTATTTGTGTCTGTTCTCTGTCGATCAATTGGCATGTACAATTTCGTGAACTATGAGTGGGTTCGGGAAGCAAGCTGGGAGTGCTCCGAGTTACTCTGTTTAACTCCAGACCGCTACAGGAAACAAAAGTCACCTTGAACAATAAACTTTAAAAAAATATTTTAAAGTTACTTGTTTTCTTACCTCCTCTTCAGAAAGACGGGTGTTTTTATAAGACATTCCTAGGAATTTCTGAAGAAGGGTAAAAAGATTGTTCAAGGAATTGTCAAAGTTATTAGATAATAACTTTGAACAAAAGTCACCTTGAACAATAAACTTTAAAGAAATGAGTTACGTGTTGTAAACGTAAGGTTTATAATTTTATTTCATTATCTGATTTCTCATAAATGTTGACTGTAAAGTACCCTTTAAAATCCCTAAAAAATGCCTTTCAAAGAAATTCTCGCGCCGGGTGGTTTGTGGAAGTTTGTCATAATAAAAATAAAATTTACATTAAGTCATACCTACGAAATACTAACAAATATTTTATTTTTGATTCTGTGGAACCTGTACCTTTTTATTGAGAACGTATATTTCTGTAGTTTTTTTTTGTGATTAAAACCACAAATATTTTATTATAAATATTAAAATAAACACCTGTTGATTTTTTTAGTGTATTAATTTTTAATTTTGTTTGTAAAATTGTTTTTTTTTATGTTGTTGTTGTTGTTGTTGGTTTAATTATGGTTGTTTTTGTGGGTGCGGGTGTGAATTGTGGTGATTACCCCCCTGTATGGTGCGTGGATGCACCCGAATTGGAGCTCTATTGATTCCCCCCGGCGCTGGGGTAGCGAGTAGCGCGAGACCGAGACTGAGTGCCGCTACCAATACACGTTCATTCTGTGCCTTCCTTCTGCCATGCGGACTAGACCATGCTCTGCCATGCTGCCATGCTGCCATGCTGCCATGCTTTCACTCCGTACCGAGTGTCGGCGCGGGGTGCCGCGTATTACTTCCCTTCCTTTACCTCTGCTCGACTTCAAATTTAGAGCGTCTTCAAACTTAACTTGGGGTTACTGGGCTACTCAAATAACATTCAAACACACTAAAATAAGATACAGTTCAAGGAAATGGACCTTGCTTTTATACGAGATAAATTTAAGATCAGCTTTTGAGATGCCTTATAGCCTATGTTCGAATCCTGGTTTTACTCTATCATCATACCAAATTTAGAAAAGATGTGTGTATATGTTTTTGCTGCCAAGTCAATAATAAGATGATAAATAAGGAGTAGGATAGTTTAAGGCGGCACACAACCCTATAGTTCTCAATAGTTTAGGGTGACCATTCGTCCCGCATTTTAACATTTTGTCCCGCATTAAGATGCGTCCCGCAAAAGTCCCGCATTTTAACATTTTGTCCCGCATTGTCCCGCATTTTGGATTTGGGAGGTGAGAACCTTTTTACTTTTTGCTCTTCCCTTGGATTTGGGAGGTGAAGACCTTTTTTTTGCTCTTCCCTTGGATTTGGGAGGTGAGGACCTTTTTTTTGCTCTTCACTTGGATTTGGGAGATGAGGACCTTTTTTTTGCTCCGTCCCGCATTGCCTTCTTAATAGACCGGGAGCTCATGACATTTTTGGTCTCCGATTTCATACAGCATGCCTTTTGGAGGAGACAATATTTACCCTGTGACAACAAAAAAGGGATGGTACTAAACCCCTGCACGCTTTCCGGTCATAGGGAAAATTGAATTTCCACTTGCACAAAATTTTTGTGTTTTTCTCTGATTTAATATTGCTTGCCCTTTTGTCAAAAGAAAGTTATAACAAATTTAAAGTCTAAGATTATAGGCATGCTGTATGAAAACGCGGAAAATCATATTTTTTTATTACAAGATCACATGACCGTTTGAGCCCTTTGGGACCCTCCGAATCGCATGCATATATTTAAATGACTTTAAAATTATTATAACTTTCTTTTGACAAAAGGGCAAGCAATATTAAATCAGAGAAAAGCGCAAAAATTTTGTGTTTAAGTGGAAATGCAATTTTCCCTATGACCGGAAAGCGTGCAGGGGTTTAGTACTATCCCTTTTTTGTTGTCACAGGGTAAATATTCTCTCCTCCAAAAGGCATGCTGTATGAAATCGGAGACCAAAAACTGTCATGAGCTCCCGGTCTATAAGAAAATGGTCACCCTACAATAGTTTCTTATAAAAAACTAATAATGTGGAGTAGTCGTGTCCGTAGATACTAATGGAAGAGGAGGTTGTACGGGTTGCGGACAGTAATGAAAACTAATCAAATCAGCTGACAAGTTTCGAATAAGTTTTATTCTTCATCGGAGCTACAATAGGATAATTAATATAAGTGTACACTGCAGGCCAAAAGTTTAGGACCAGTACGGTATTTAATCAAAACTAGTACAAAACGTCACTGTACAAAATATTTTGTATTGATGATATCAATTTTTACATATATAAATGTGTTTTACTTAGAAACAGTCATAAATTTGTATAAAAGAACCTTCAAATATACATAAAAACGTTAAACAGTCTTTTCGTCAAAAAAACCTCCTTTACATTTTAAACCTTTTTGAACTAGTCTTGGCATACGGGCGATTAATTTTTGTATTTTTTCATGTTGTATGCTATTCCACGTGTCTTCTAAAACTGTCCAAAATTGTTCTTTGGACGTTGGACAGATTTCCCGGACCTTACGATCCATTTCCTCCCATAACAACTCGATGGGATTCAAGTCCGGCGACTGTGGTGGCCAGACCATATTTTTGAGCACTCCAGCAGCTTCTTTCTCTTCTACAAACCCCTTACACAATTTTGAGAAATGTTTCGGGTCGTTGTCTTCCATCAGAGTGAACCCAGGTCCAATCACTCTTAGGCCAGACGGTACGGCATGGTCTTCTAAAATTGATTTGTAGCGCTCCTTCTTGAGAATACCTTCTATACGCACAAGATTTCCCATGCCAAGACTCGAGAAAGCTCCCCAGACCATAATGGACCCACTTCCATGCTTTACTGTGGGTACCACACACTGAGGCAGCATCTTTTCTCCCTGGCTCCGACGGACGAATGTTCCACACCTGGAACCAAATATTTCAAACTTCGATTCATCTGTCCACAGTACTTTTTTAAAATCATCCACAATCCACTGGCGATGAAGAAGAGCCCACTCTAACCGTTTCTTCTTATTTTGGGGCCTAAGTAATGGTTTTCGAACAGCGACACGGCCGAACAAATTGGCTGCACGTAAACGACGCTTCACGGTAGTTAATTATACCTCCTTCGAACCAGTACTGTTCAATTCTGCTCGAATCTCAGGGGCGGTCAGACGTCTATTTCTTTTACTTGTGATAGTAACAAAGTCATCCTGCACTTTTGATGTGAATCTGGGTCGTCCTGAACGTGGTAGGTCTTTATTGCTGCCTGTTTCCTTAAATCTTGCAATAGCGTTATGCACAGAAGTCTTAGAAGTTTTCAACTGGGCAGCAATAATACGTTCAGATTTACCTTCATTGTGAAGGGTTATGATGGCTGAACGAGTTTCAAGACTAAGTTCTCGAGTTTTGCCCATTTTGGTAGTCTCAGTGATGTAAAAATCGAAAAAAGTTGTATCGGAAAAAATACAAAACAAAAACT
This sequence comes from Liopterus haemorrhoidalis, assembly GCA_963971575.1. Lineage (NCBI taxonomy): Eukaryota > Metazoa > Arthropoda > Insecta > Coleoptera > Dytiscidae > Liopterus > Liopterus haemorrhoidalis. The sequence continues at coordinate 58,400,361 of OZ020616.1, read as the reverse complement.
GATTTAAAAAAATAACTACCGCTTCAAACTTACTGTAAGTCACTAATAAAGACTATATTAACAGTTAACAGTATAAATATAAAAGAAATTTCAAGTCAGCATTAATTTAACAATCCAAAGATATCGTAATGTAAATATACTAACGTAAGCGAAAACAAACAAACATAACATAAACTCGGATAATTTTGTATAAATAAATAAGAACCATCTTAAAATGATCTATGTAGACTAAAGTTATATTCTGTGTAATAGAAAAAATTAAATACTCATCAATTTTTATCTCCGTTGACAATTAAATCAAATAATCAAATATTAAAACAACTGGTCCTAAACTTATGGCCTGCAGTGTATATAACAATAGAATGTAGTGTAACAATAATAAATAAGTACAATGTAACATTATACTCATTCATACTGTTATATATATATATTTATTAGAAGTACTTTATAATGGCGGTCGGTCTTGTGGTGGCCACAGCTGATTTTTTAATTTACAAGTTTTACAAATAATATAAATTATGTCATTAAAAAAAAATATTATAATCTCAAAACTAATTAAACAATATAAATTATGCAAGCCCGTGGGCTTCATCCCCGATGGGTGCGCACCTGCATGAACAGGTCTGTTTTTAAGAAGTATAGACCTAACACTCACGATGATTTTTATGCATTCTTTTCTTATTTGTAGATTCCAGAGCATACGAAAAGACAATAAATCAAGTTTATAAGTATGAAATTTTTATTTAGCGCCATGTGTTGAATGTTAAGATTGCGGTTTGAAGTCGTGCGATGCGATGCGGTGTAATGCGTTAGTTTCTTGCACTTATGCAGCGGCATCTGCCGTTGACAATCAGGGATTTAGTAGACCACAGCCAGCAAGCAGTAGACAGCAAGCACTGAGCACTCCTGCTACTATTTTAAACCATAATTATAGTTGGAGCGAACACAAAACTGCATAAATATACATGCAGTTGAAGGGCAGAAATAGACGGGCCCCAGAATTTAATTGGATCTAATTGAAACACTTAGAAAATTACTGTACAATGAACTATATTTGGGAGTGTCCCACCCACATATTTCTTCATTTATAACATTAAGTGTCCGGCACACTACTTACTTTTATACCGAACATACAATTTTTGTATTATTAACAAGGATAGAGAATTTCAAAGATTCAAATCGCAATTTTTATCAGTTTTTTACGGTCTTAAGTTGGTTTTACACAGTTCAATTAATTGATCAATAAATTGATCAAGTCAATTAATAGGGGATAGCATGATTTTTTTTTATTTTTTATTATATTCCTCTTGTTGCATATAAACATAAAAAACAGTTTTGCATTTTGTTTTAATTTGAAGGCTTAAAAAAATCATAAATGTATGTAGCACGCGAAAACCACGTATGACGTTATACATAAGTGTACTGCGTACAGCCTATCCAGTCTACAGCGTACAGCCTACACAGTCTGTCGTGAACTTATTGGCTTGTATAACTTTTACAGATTGTGTAAAGTTAGAGTGATTTTAATTAAAATAAAGTTTAATTCTATAGAAACAATTTATACATGTTTACAGAATTAAATTTTATATTAAAATATATAACCTATATTGCAGTATTTCAATTATGCCTCTAACGTTTTGTAACTTCATGTAAACAATGTAGTAAAATTCTGACATCTAAATTACATAAATATTTACATTTTACAGAGTTTATATTGTTTACATAAAGTTATAGAATACATAAATGGTTTACTTACATGTCTGTTTTGACACCACATTTCTTCAGCATTGTAGCATTCATTATTTTTCATATATTCCATGAGCATAAAAGCATCAATGTTGGGTAAATTATCACTCTGAGCCCTAACAAAATCTTTATCTGCCATTTTAATAATAAATGCGTGAAAAATTGTTTTCGGTTCTGTCACATTTGAAAACGAAACACATAACCTATACATTTCTTGGTTATGCTACAACTAAACAGTTGACAATATGACTAAACAGATATCTAGAATTCCCTAAAAAAATTGATGAATAATAGAACTTGTTCTATTTTCAAGTTTTCATAAAAAAATCAGCTGTGGCCACCACAGGACCGACCGCCATCATAAAGTATTTGTATGAAATACATTCTAGCAGCAGAGTAGAAATAACTTGGCCCAATATTTTAACAGAGATATTATTTATCATGACCGTAGTTTGCAACTTAGGAAGCGAGAACGCTAACGATTAGACTACGGATATTTACTATGTTACATAGCGAATTAAATACTTTCTCCACGACCACTATAGAATTTACCAATTCTAAAACCAATTTTGACTACAGAAAGTTAATATTCTAACACAAGAGTTGGAATGTTATTCTAAAGCACTTATCTTCTTATGCGTTTTGCGTGTATTTCATTCCATCACTTGTTATGGAATAACTATTCCATACTTGTTGTCTTTTGTTTTTGTAGGGTTACATTAAGATATATGCAACGTTTACATTAAATAAATGCAACATATCTTCCTAACCTAAAATAGTGGCCGATGTGCGGCAAATTAAATTAAAATTAAACAAATAATAAATAAAAAAAAATAGTTAAAAAATTGTTATGAAATATAAATTATTTGTTAAGATAAAATGTTTGTTAAAATAATTATTTGTTAATTTATTATTCTTTTTGGTGGTCGTGGAGAAAGTAGGGTCTGTGACTCGGTTGGAAGAGAAAATTCGTTGCTCGTGGTTTCTCACGCTCGCCTGCGGCTCGCGCTCGGAATGTTCCACTCGCATCGAATTTTCTCATTCCAACCTTGTTACAGAATATACTATTACATATTTTAGTTAAAAACACGAACAATGCGTTATTTTCCGAAAACATCAAATGTATTTTGACTAACTGAACGCAGAATAGAGCGGTATATTGTGCACAAATGAGTCGCGATTGAGTTTAAAATCTGCAGATTGGCGAGGACGAGTGTTTTTAAAGTATCTGGAGATTATTGGAGAGCTGGAAAGTAGGCCTATTTGCTAACTGCCGTGGAAAACATGTTTGTGTGTTATATAATTTGTTTCTTTGCTAAAATCACGTATTCCATACTCAGCAGTTAAAATAATCAGTGCCCCACCTACATGTGTCTGCCCCCGAAGGCGGTTTACACACATTCATAATGCCGGGGGGCGGAGAGGACAAGATTAGGTCACGTAAGCAACTATTCTAACAGTATTTAACAAAGCTTATTTTAATTTTGTTTATCTTTTGTTCTTTTTAAATATTTCTTTTCATATTGTTATTTAATATACATAAATCAAACCTGCAGTCATTGAATGGTACACACCTAGTAGTTGAGATGTCACTACTATTTTTATAACGACTGCGCTAATATTTAATGTCAAACAGTGGTACTTGCGTTTAAAACTGTTTTCTTTTCCAAAGATTCTGGCTATTCAAGACAAAATCATGAAAGCTTATACCTAGTAGTTGCCATTTGAAATAAAATATAGAATTGTAGATCAGTTTAAAGTGGGTTTACTCGAATCAATACATTGAAAAAGTTGACCTTCAATTTATTGATGTGTGTAAAGTGTTCAAATTTCATCAATAAATTGTTCAATTTTTACCGACCGCCAACATATATAAGGGAGGTATTGTGATCATACCAATTTTAACGTTTCGAGATTTCGATGGATCTCCACGAATTGAGGTCCCTACGTAACGTTTTGACTATTTTTAGCATGATGTCTATCGGTCTGTCTGTCTGTCTGTCTGTCTGTCTGTCTCTCCGTCTACACGTGCAGAGCAAATTCGGCTGAAAAGAAAAATCTTTTTTTGAACTCAAAATGCATTTAACATAGTAATTGTGGTGTGAAAATGCTTTTTTACCGACCGCCAACATATATAAGGGAGGTATTGTGATTATACCAATTTTGACGTTTCGAGATTTCGATGGATCTCCACGAATTGAAGTCCCTACATAACGTTTTGACTATTTTTAGCATGATGTCTATCGGTCTGTCTGTCCGTCCGTCTGTCTGTCCGTCCGTCTGTCTGTCCGTCCGTCTGTATGTCCGTCTGTCTGTCCGTCTGTCTGTGTACACGTGCAGAGCAAATTCAGCTGAAAGGATTTTTATGAAACGTCATATTTAAGCTTCTGCCATCAATGCCACGAGTTGATCAACTTTTGGTAAAAATCGGTTGACTAAAAATGGGAGTTTACTCGTGTCGATTTTAAGATTTTTGCGAATATTTCCCAACAGAAAAATATTTCGAAAAAATGTATTGAACAATAGTTGCTATAAAAGCAATAACTAACAACTTTTATTTGAGACATTTTTTGATAAAACGATAAATTTTTCGAAAGTCGCAAGTCTTAATTTTTTCATACTTATATGTAACGTTTCCATGGTCATGATAAATAATATCTCTGTTAGAAAATATTAGGCCAAGTTATTTCTACTCTGCTGCTACATGGATTTGTGGTGGCGGTCGGTCCTGTGGTGGCCACAGCTAATTTTTTTTTTTATTACACTGTTATTAGTATAAATGTATAATCGTCTCCGTTTTCTTTTTCCTCTTCTTCGTTAAACCAAAAATTCCTTCGTCTGGCAAAAAATATTTACTATTTCGACTTCCTATCATCACCTTTTTTCGTATTTCAAAAAATCATAAGAGGAAAGGTGTATTAATATGATTATTAACCAAAATGATCAATTTTGGTACGTCTTTTCCTATATATTAACATGTAATAACGTTTGTGTGCGTTTCTCTAGTTATGCTTATTAAAGTGGAACTGAGAGAGATTCTGGCTTGTTGCCCGGCTGTATGTTTTATGCCGCCGCCGGGCGCAGAACAGGGACGCCGACCCAAATCTCCCAAGATGTAGATAAATCGCACGATTTAACCGGAACTCTAATAGATTTCTCAAGGTTTATATACGAGCCACATTTAAGAATACTGCACAGAAATTAATCGAAATGATAAGACAACGACACAAACTTGATAAATTAGTAATCACTACTGGTATTACCAGGGGAAAATATTTTAAACCATTGCAATCCTGTACAAGAGGGGGGAGGGGTATGTTAACAAAGTTCGATGGGAGACCTGTAGGGCCCTGCAAATCCGCGGATATCCGCCATATTTCTGCGGATGCGGATAAATTATCATTTAAATCATGCGGATCGGATGCGGATTATATATCATATCCGCTTACCCGCAATATCCGCGTGAACATAAAATCTTCGAACCCCAAAAATGTATCGCTGGCATTTGCATTGTGCTTATGACAAGTGTGAAATAATAATACGTTACGGCACTTTTTACTTTTTACTTGCCCGACCTTAATATATAAGGGGCAAGTATTGTAATCGCGAAAATTTTCGATGTCGAGATTTTGACTGATGACCACGTTTCATGGTCCAGGGAACCCAAAAAACCTATTTTCGAAGTGCCGTCCGTATGTGTGTGTGTGTCTGTGTGTCTGTATGTATACACGATAACTCAAAAAATTCTCCTAATAATTGGGAAGAACCCTATTGTTTTTTATTAAAATCCGAAACCGGAAACGGAAGTTATTAAACATTAAAATATAAAAAAATTCGTAACTAGTAAACCAAGTTTTGGACAAAAAATTGTATTGGACATAATTTGATGTATTTTTGAAGATTTACCTAAATCTTTTTTTAAATAACAAAAAAAAAAAAAAAATTATGTATTTTTTTTTTATTATTATTTTTTTTTATGGGAGGGCAAGTCTAGCGGAGGTCTTCCTTCGCCACTGGTTTTACTCTTCCCATAAAGACCTATTTTACGCTTACTTAAATAGTTAAATATAGTAGAGTTTATATAACTACGACTGTTATATAAACTCTACTATATAAAAAAATACTGCACATCTTTAGAAACCTAAATAATGGTATTAGGCATTCGAATTAAAATTAATAAAAAAATATTTTAACATAAAATTTGTTTTGGCATCGCAAATAATCATCATTCACTTACTAAATATCTGCGAAATCCTGAAATGTGTGAAAATTCACACTTCACATCAATTTTAACCGACCGCCAACATATATAAGAGAGGTATTGTGATCATACCGATTTTGACATTTCGAGATTTCGATGGATCCCCACGAATTGAGGTCCCTACACAACGTTTTGACTATTTTTAGCATGATGTCAACAATTTCTTTGGATTTATTGCGTTTACTAATTTAAAAATAATTATATATCGCCTTACTTTGCATTTTTGGAAATATTAGTAAAGTTTAATCATGGTAATTTGCCACATTTAAAAACATAGAAGCTCATATCAAATTAAAAAAAATAAAAATATCTTAAAATTCTTGAAATCGTCATATAACTTTCATATTTTAAAAATAGGATGAATTTCAGAATTTAATTTTATTATTAAGAACTTATTTTTTTAAATTTGTTGATCTTATAGGGCTTTCCTTGTTATTTATTGGTCATAAATGTGATATATTAATCTGTTTAATTATTTCTAAATATCGCTGCTCCTAAAATAACAGTGAGATGTCTTAAAAAACTAAGTTTCTGAGATATTGCTGTTTAAAGTTTTACATTTTATATAAACTAGATTTAATAGTCGAGTAATTATAATTTCCATCTTTATTTTTTAATCTATATAATCTCAGTACGACGTTAGATAGAAAACATATTTCTGGACCAAGTAATATTAAAGTGATAAATTGATTTTTAATAAAGTGATTTTTAAAAATATAGCAGTGTTTTAAAACAACGATATGCCAAATAAGGCGAAACATGTTAGATATTTCCAAATAGACAGCAAATCATGTGCGGATATTTTTGCGGATGCGGATCGGATACAGAAAAACGTATCCGCTCAGGGTTCTAGAGACCTGTGCGAAGCTAGAAATCATTCCTACTGAAACTGTCCAGCAATAGATACATTTGCAAACAAATGTTTAAAATGCCATCTGTGAAGGATAGCTATGAATAAAATGCCATTAGATGCTGACATAAATATAATTTCCGTTTTTTACAAACGTCAAATGCGTCGGAAATTAACTGAATAGTTATGAAATTGAACCGATAATAATAGAAGCGAACACACAACCCTTCGAACCGGTTAGAGGCACAATTTAAACCCAGTTTTATTTATTTTATACCAATTCTACATGGTTTAACCGATTTATAAATCTTTTTCTTATGTTAAAATCTTATATCTTCCTTACATTTATTGTGTTTTGATGTTCTTGATTTCTTTTTAACATTCTATTTTTATGTATTCACTTTTTTTTTATTTTTGCTGTGTTTATCACGGCACGTTAGCCGGCTGCAGGGTGGTTTAGTTGGCAGGACTGACAGTGGCTAACGAGCGTGTTGCATGTCGCGGTTGGTAACACTACCTACGGTACAGTACACACCCCAGTTTACACCAGCAAGGATTTAAAAAAGTACGCCAATATTGGATTTTAACCGAGATCAACGGCTTGGATGCGGTCAACCTACGATTTTCCCGATGAAAATTGTTTTCAAATTTAAAAAATATTTGCCAAATAAAAATAACAAAAAAAATATATGTGAAGTGTATATTTTCACATATTTCAGGGTTTTGTAGGTATGTAATAAGTGTAAGAAGCCAACATTATTGGCTAAATACATATTTGTTTGTATTTATCCTGGCGCTGTATTTTTTGAACTCTATATAGTTTTGTGGATTTGTACAAGCATACCAAATATCAACTTTCTATGTTCAGCCGCTTGGCTACAATTTCTACCGTACAGACAGGCACATGAGTGACGTTATAAGGGTTTTTTGATGGTCTTACTTACAAAACCCTAAAAAAGGATACCAAATCCAAGAGAACAAAAAAAAGAAACAAGATTCCAGTGACGGCTAGAAGAAAAGGATAAAAAAAAACGTAAAATGGTCTTCCTTTTACTTTCACCACGTGCCCCTCTAAATACGGCGCCCCGGACCATACGCCATGCCCTAGATACTCCTCTATAAATATGTGTACAAATAAATTTGACAACATGCACTTGGTAACATTTGGCGATTGGCACATTTCATAACACATTCTGAAATTTCCAATTTAATGAAACAAAGAAAAATTGATGTGAAGTGTGAATTTTCACACATTTCAGGGTTTTGCAGGTATTTAGTAAGTGAATGATGATTATTTGGGATGCCAAAACAAATTTTATATTAAAATATTTTTTTTGCTAATTTTAATTCGAACGCTTAATACTATTATTTAGGTTTCTAAATATGTGCAGTATTTTTTTTTTTATATAGCAAGGTTCATTAAGAATTTTAAAAATTGCGCCTATGGCTTCCATTGGTTGTTATAAGTTCCGCCCCTCTGATTTCGTGTACATTGAAACAGAATTAAATTATAATTTAAACAATTTCCACTGGTTATTAAATTTACGCTCTTAAGAATTAAATGCAACATTTGCCAAAATATAACTAGAATTTTGAAAAAATAATTTAAACAATATAAATATTTAAAAAAAATAATAATAATAATATTGTCTCTTCTCGCAAGGTTCGACCCCTTTTGGATCGAGTTACTTGGGTGAAAAACCAGCACAAAACCACTACACCAGCATACACGTTCCAGTGTAGCGTGTTACAAAGCTATAACTTGTGTAATTTATTAGCCAAAAATCACAAAAAATTCGTTCTGTTCCAAAAACGTAATCTGATCAAAAATTCCTGTTGGACTATTCCGGTTCACACCAATGTACATTACTTAGAATTTTTTCAGATTTTTAGTTTAAACCATCTGGGCTACAGGATGTGGGACAAAAATTTTTTTGCACAATTTTGGTATAAATCGCTTCAAAATAATTTATTTTGCAAAAATAAAAATTTGATCGTTAATCCACGTACCAAGGGCTTTCATTTGATACCCTACTCAGAATTATAAAAAAATATTTTTTTTTTCGATGAGCACATATTTGTTTATATTTTTAGGGGGATATGTTGTTTAGATCAGTGTTTCTCAACCAGAAACGCACCGCGGACCAGTATAATATATAATTTTATAACGCGGACCACTAATAATAATTGTTGGTTCATTTTTTGCAAGAAAACAAATATATTTAATGTGCTACTAAATACATTTGTAAATTTTATTTGTAGAAAATCACAGAAAGTTTATAGAAAATAAACAAAATATAAATTATTTATATAATAAATGTGCATAAAAAAATTAAAAAAAAACACATACAAAAACTTTCACGGACCACTAAAATTTTTCTGGGGACCGCTGGTGGTCCGCGGACCTCCTGTTGAGAAACACTGGTTTATATGTTTTAGTATTTTTCCTATGTGCGGGTCAAAGAGTTGTATAAGCATGCCAAATTTCAACTCTCTAGGTTTAGCCGTTTGGCTACAATTTTTACCGAACAGACAGACAGACGACAAAATGACGGTATAAGGGTTTTTGGTCATACCTACAAAACCCTAAAAACACTTCTTGTCTACTGCTATCTTTTTAATTAGTGAATGGATTTTAAATTTACTATAAAATATAAAGCCTAGAACTTGTTACAGAACGGTGTTACAGTATCTTTACTTTTTCTAGATTATTTCATTTCTTAATCTGTTGGATTAATTTTGTTTGGATTGGTTTTTATCTTATCTGGAAATGTTACATCTTGGAGTTTCTACAGATAAAGTTTCTCGGTGAGTTTGAGAGAGGCTTCTCATTCCATTCAGAATCGAGTCAAACAACCAGATTCGGTACATTTACTTCTTAAGAAACGGATGTTTGTGTAACATTAAGAAAATTCAAGTTTATTTTGGTATTAAACATTAAAACTGAATTATACAAGGCACAATTTTTACAAAATAAATCAAAAACGATGTTTTCAAAAATTCAAATGACAAAACTGTGTTCTCCAGAGCCACAGTAAGGGGATGGCGGCGTTGCCCCCCCCCCCAACGGGGGGCTAGCGCCAATGAGCTTGACTAAGGGGCGCAACATTGCGAAAGTGAGGACCTTTTTTTTGCTCTTCACTGGGATTTTGGGAGGTGAGGACCTTTTTTTTGCTCTTCACTTGGATTTTGGGAGGTGAGGACCTTTTTTTTGCTCTTCACTTGGATTTTGGGAGGTGAGGGACCTTTATTTTTGCTCTTCACTTGGATTTTGGGAGGTGAGGGCGCCAAAACGCAGTTTTGCCCCTAGCGCAAGTTTTCCTTACTGCGGCTCTGGTGTTCTATACCGTTTTTAGGGTTTTGTAGGTATGTCCAAAACAACCATATACCGTCATTTCGTCGTCTGTCTGTCTGTCTATTCGGTAAAAATTGTAGCCAAATGGATAAACCTAGAGAGTTGGAATTTGGCATGCTTATACAACTCTTTAACCCGCACATAGAAAAAATACTAAGACATCTAAACTGTCTGTTCGGTAAAAATTGTAGCCAAACGGCTAAACCTAGAGAGTTGAAATTTGGCATGCTTATACAACTCTTTAACCCGCACATAGAAAAAATACTAAGACATCTAAACTGTCTGTTCGGTAAAAATTGTAGCCAAACGGCTAAACCTAGAGAGTTGAAATTTGGCATGCTTATACAACTCTTTGACCCGCACATATGAAAAATACTAAGACATCTAAACTGTCTGTTCGGTAAAAATTGTAGCCAAACGGCTAAACCTAGAGAGTTGAAATTTGGCATGTTTATACAACTCTTTGACCCGCACATATGAAAAATACTAAGACATCTAAACTGTCTGTTCGGTAAAAATTGTAGCCAAACGGCTAAACCTAGAGAGTTGAAATTTGGCATGCTTATACAACTCTTTAACCCGCACATAGAAAAAATACTAAGACATCTAAACTGTCTGTTCGGTAAAAATTGTAGCCAAACGGCTAAACCTAGAGAGTTGAAATTTGGCATGCTTATACAACTCTTTGACCCGCACATATGAAAAATACTAAAACATCTAAAAAACATATCCCCCCTAAAAATATAAACAAATATCTACGGACCGAAAAAAAAAATACATTTTTTTAAAATTCTGAGTAGGGTATCAAATGAAAGCCCTTAATACGTGGATTAACGATCAAAATTTTATTTTTGCAAAAAAATTATTTTGACGCGATTTTTGTCTAAATTGTGCAAAAAAAAATTGTCCCGCACCCTGTAGCCCAGTTGGTCTAAACTAAAAACCTGAAAAAATTCTAAGTAATGTACATTTGTGTGAACCGGAATTTTTGATCAGATTATGTTTTCGAAAAATGACGCATTTTTTGCTTGACCATGTAAAAGATTTAATAACTTATGTAGCACAGTTAACCAGCATGCTTTGATAGTGTAATAGTTAGCATGCTCGCGTTCTAATTTGCAAACTAAGGTTCGATCCGGTCTCGAGACATTTTTATTTTTACTGTTTTTTTTTTTGCATTTTTATTTTGTTTAAATTATTTTTTCGAATTTCTAGTTATTGGCAAATGTTGCATTTAATTTTTAAAAGCGTTAATTTAATAACCAGTGGAAATTGTTGAAATTGAATACACGAAATCAGAGGAGTGAGTTATGACTTACAACAACCAATGGAAGCCATAGGCGCAATTTTCAAAATCTTAATGAACCTTATCTTAATGATATCTTAATGAAAAAAAAATACTGCACATAATTAGAAACCTAAATAATGGTATTATACCCTTTTCACACTAGAACTTTAAGATCGGATGTTAAAGTGAATGTATCTTTAAACGCTAATGTGAAACCGTATGGCCTCGTCTAAATATAAGCGATGTTTAAGACAGAGATCTGCGTCTTAAACTTCGTCCGCATTGCCTTAATTTCTATTATAAAAAATACTCCTTGAATTTGTGCTGTCAACATTTTGTATTATCATAAGTTTATGCTTATTGTTATAGTAAAATTATTTATTTTAATAATGTGTAGTTTATAATAAAATACAGAGCTACAATAATTGAGATAAAATGTATCGACTTACATGTTAATACAGGTGTAATATATTCTTTATTGTACTGTCTTTATTGTAGAATGAAATGAAATATCCATATTTGTTTATAATAATTCAAAATGTGCGTCTGCGCAGACAGTTCAAAACTGGTAATTTCATGACGGTAACTTAAGGACAAAATTACTGTAGCTGATGACAGCACCGGAGATTTAAACATCAAGTGTGAAAGCATACCGATCTTAAACATCGGTGAACTTTAAGTTTACTCATCTTAAAGATTAGTGTGAAAATGGTATTAGGCATTCGAATTAAATTTAACAAAAAAAAAAAATATTTTAACATAAAATTTGTTTTGGCATCCCAAATAATCATCATTCACTTACTAAATACCTGCGAAACCCTGAAATGTGTGAAAATTTACACTTTTTTTTTTCTAGTGAGATTTTTGAAGCCATTAAAGTAATTAACTGATCGGACGTAAGTGCCTTAGTAAATCGTAAGATTTAATCCGTTTTTCGAGCAATACATTGCAACCTCCTTGACAGTAGCTGGTGTCATCTATCTTACGTCGTCTGAGACAGTTGATTTTGTTTCCCGACGGGCCTGCTTCGTCGTTAACTCGAGAAAGGACGAGCCTTTACGGTTTTTATACTGCCGGTAATCAGCGTTTTCGCAGTTTAAGGAAAGACGTCTCTAACACTTTTAACGATTATTATTAATTATTAAATGTGACCGGAAAAATAAAACTAAAAAACTACATTATTTTAAAAGAAAATTACTTTAAAACGTGTTTTAACCCTTTACTGCATGAATTTTTATTTTTGGCTGAAATAATTCATGAGCATTAGGAATTGGTTCTTATTGATAGAAAAATTAATTAAAAAAATATATTTAAAATATTAATTATTATTTTTATGAAAAAATAATAATTAAAATAATAATTTAGGATTTGTGCCATACATGGAACATTATGATTGTACATTATGTTACAAAAGAAAATTATTATTTGCTCGTCAATTGCTAGGTGTTCTTCATTAGGGATTAAAAGCAGTCGCCCTCGAATTTTTGAAAGAAAAGGCCGTATCTTCTAGTTGTCCTTTCTCAATAAATTCAGAGTTATCGTTGAAGTGCAAATTCCGCTTGATATCCTCAAATTTATTTCAGCCCATTACTTGAGATACTGCAGGATCCATTGCTGTGTATGTGGCATATATGAACATTCATGAAGTAACGTTCTGATTCAGTTTTAAAAGTAAAATAAAAAATAAAAATCGGAATGTGCCATATATGGCACACTATGCGGTAAAGGGTTAAGAATTAGTTTTAGCTGCCATCACAGCCCTTGATCACTACAAATGTTTAAGTTATATTACGTATTATAATTCATTTAAGCCAGGTAGACTTAGCTACCTCAAAACTCGTAAAAATATGTAAAAAGTTAAAATTATATTTTTCTCCAATTTGTTTGTAAAGATTTAAGACAAATCTTTAAGCTGTATTGCGCTTTATGATTTAAATCAGGTAGTCTTAACGACCTCAAAACCTCTAGAAAGATGTAAAAAGATCATATTCTTCTCCAATTTGTAATATAAGGATCAGATATTTTGAGACAAATCTTTAAGCTGGATTACGTTTTATGGCTGACTTAAATCAGGTAGTCTTGACGACCTCAAATCTACACATCACAGAGATAAAGATCAAATTATTTTGTAAGTTGTTATTACCGACCGCCAACATATATAAGGGAGGCATTGTGATCATACCGATTTTGACATTTCGAGATTTCGATGGATCTCCACGAATTGAGATCCCTACATAACGTTTTGACTATTTTTAGCATGTTATATATCGGTCTGTCTGTCCGTTTGTCTGTGTACACGTGCAGAGCAAATTCGGTGGAAAGGATTTTTATGAAACTTCATATTTAAGCTTTTGACATCAATGGCACGAGTTGATCAACTTTTGGTACAAATCGATTAAGTAGAAATGGGAGTTTACTCGTGTCGGTTTTAAAAATTTTGCCAATATTTCACAACAGAGAAATATTTCGAAAAAAATTATTTGACAAAAGTTAATATAAAAGTATTATCTGTCTCATTTTGTAATACGTAATTAACAGGGAAACTTCATTTCTTATGTTGTATATTGACAATACATTTATAATATAGTATTGGTTCACACGGATACGCCAAAGTCTGTTTACACCACAACAGTCACCAAAGTAACCAGATCTAGTTTTGTATTTCAAATTAAGACGGATTATAATAACAAACAACTTTTATTTCAGACATGAGTATCTATTTTTTCATACTTATGTATATGTAACGTTTCCATGGTCATGATAAATAATATCTCTGTTAGAAAATATTGGGCCAAGTTATTTCTACTCTGCTGCTAGAATGTATTTTATACAAGTACTTTATGATGGCAGTCGGTCCTGTGGTGGCCACAGCTGATTTTTTTTTATTGCTATCAAGTTGAGCTTTACAACACATATAAATTAGGCTATTGGTACACGAATTGTTAAATATCGTGCTGCTCAAGCTTTACGGATGTCAAATTCATTTTACAAATAGTTGTTTTGTGTAAAACCTCCTATTTTTTTCTCTGAATCCCTTTCTTTGTTATTACGGTCTGTTCCTTTAACAAAAACAGAACACAAAGCGTTCGTTAAATGAATAGCTTTAATTTATTTAGAGGATTTAACCTCTTTTGCGTCCTCCTCCACGTCTCTCTGTGTCTGTATCCGGACACCAGAATTAAGAATCAAATACAAAAAATACCAGATAAGCGGTTTATGACATACAAGTTCTGTAAACAATGAAAGGTTGGGGGGGGGGGGGGGGGAGGTTAATTGAAAAACGTTAATATAATACTAAGATATTGAGTCTCTATAACGCTTATCAAGCCACTGTTTGGCTTCAACAGAATTTTTTCCCATCAAAAAACAATGTTTAATCAACACAGGAAATTCTTTTTAATCCATTCTTTTGAAAATTACAAAACTGGAGTCACTAAAACCACTGTAACCTCTAAACTAATTGTCAGAATGTTATGAAATTTTCACACGTATCCTTTGAAGATTGGTACTATCCAGAAATTATATGGGTCTGTCAACACTGTTGTCATATACAGGGTGTTTGTTTGAAACGGGGCACCCCGAAAATCTCCTTTATTTGTAAAGATACAAAAAATCTTCAGAACAAAAGTTAAACTAGACAAAAAGGCCCATATAAAGGTTACTATAAGAATTCTGAGGCACTTCCGTATTCACCGAAAATGATCTCAACTTTTGATCTAGCATAGGAATCGATAATTTTATATTTTTTCCTAAAAGTACATTAAATTAGCTTTACAATGACACCAAAAAGTCATATTTTTATGTTAACCATTTCAAAATAACGACCATTTATTTACAAAATAATAATCAACATAAGTTTTAGAAAGTTGAACGTAGCAAGCTTTGAAAACAATTAAAAAAGAAACAAAATATCTCTAAAATAAACTGTTATAACTAGTTATTATATGAAATAACTTAAATCTTAATTTTTCAATTAAATGTTTTATAAATAACAAGAGTTTAATAGTTTATTTTACTTATTTTTGTTTGAAAAAAAAAAAAAATTGTAGTAAGTCGTTATTTGTACCTAATTATGGCGGTGGAAGAGTTTTTATATTAAGAATGAGAAAATGTGTGGACAATAATGGTGGTTTGATCGAACATTTGTAATTTTTTTTTTTTTGTAAAATAATTGTAAAACGTAATAGTTTTTTTTAAATAGTCAAATACAGTCTGTTCCAAACGGTTAAGCGGAACTAAATGGGAATTTAGTTCTTTTAGGTTGTCACGAAAAGGGACCTTGCTTGGGTTATTTCATTTTTCACGTTGGGATGTCAAAATTTAAAATTCCAGCAATGAAACCATGGAAACGAATGACATATGTCAAAATTAAATATTTTTTTTAGATATTTTAATGACAAAAAAATAAATAAATGGGAAATTTGTATTAAGAATGACACAAAAAATCAAAATATAAAGAAAATGACATTTTAAAATGATATTAACCTTAACCAAAAAATGTTTATTGTAAGTATGATTTACAAAGCTTAAACAAAACGGCCGAAAGGCACGATTTAAACGATGAAAGTAACTAGATTGCAAAATCTAGTTCCGCTTAACCGTTTGGAACAGACTGTAGTTTATTTTAGAGATATTTTGTTTCTTTTTTTATTGTTTTCAAAGCTTGCTACGTTCAACTTTGTAAAACTTATGTTGATTATTATTTTGTAAATAAATGGTCGCCATTTTGAAATGATTAACATAAAAATATGATTTTTTGTTGTCATTGTAAAGCTAATTTAATGTACTTTTAGGAAAAAATATTAAATTATCGATTCTCTATGCTAGATCAAAAGTTGACATCATTTCCGGTGATACCGGAAGTGCCTCAGAATTCTTATAGTAACCTTTAGATGGGCCTTTTTGTCTAGTTTAACTTTTGTTCTGAAGATTTTTTGTATCTTTACAAATAAAGGAGATTTTCGGGGTGCCCCGTTTCAAACAAACACCCTGTATATGTCAGACCGGAGACTTATTGAGTAAAGGGTTATTTTAAGAAACTACGATATAAAAATTGATGTGAAGTGTGAATTTTCACACATTTCAGGGTTTTGCAGGTATTTAGTAAGTGAATGATGATTATTTTGGATGCGAAAACAAATTTTATATTAAAATATTTTTTTTGTTAATTTTAATTCGAACGCTTAATACCATTATTTAGGTTTCTAAATATGTGCAGTATTTTTTTTATATACCAAGGTTCATTAAGAATTTTAAAAATTGCGCCTATGGCTTCCATTGGTTGTTATAAGTTCCGCCCCTCTGATTTCGTGTACATTGAAACAGAATTAAATTATAATTTAAACAATTTCCACTGGCTATTAAATTTACGCTTTTAAAAATTAAATGCAATATTTGCCAAAATATAACTAGAATTTTGAAAAAATAATTTAAACAATATAAAAATTAAAAAAAAAAACAAAAAATAATTTAGTCTCTTCTCCCAGGGTTCGATCCCTCTCGGATCGGGTTACTTGGATGAAAAATCGGCGTGAAATACCACTAGACCAGCACACACGTTCCAGTGTGGCGTGTTACAAAGCTATAACTTGTGTACATTATTAGCAAAAAATCACAAAAAATGCCTTTTTTTCCAAAAACCTAATCTGATCAAAAATTCCTGTTGAACTATTCCGGTTCACACCAATGTACATTACTTAGAATTTTTTCAGATTTTTTGTTTAAACCATCTGGGGTACAGGGTGTGGGACAAAAAATTTTTTGCACAATTTTGGCAAAAATCGCTTCAAAACAATTTATTTTGCAAAAATAAAAATTTGATCGTTAATCCACGTACCAAGGGCTTTCATTTGATACCCTACTCATAATTATAAAAAAATATATTTTTTTTCGATGAGCACATATTTGTTTATATTTTTAGGGGGATATGTTTTTGAGATGTTTTAGTATTTTTCCTATGTGCGGGTCAAAGAGTTGTATAAGCATGCCAAATTTCAACTCTCTAGGTTTAGCCGTTTAGCTACAATTTTTACCGAACAGACAGACAGACAGACAGACAGACAGACGACAAAATGACGGTATAAGGGTTTTTTGGTCATACCTACAAAACCCTAAAAATGTTCCATATAAATATGGTTTTAATTTTTTCTTGGACTAAACAAAATATACGGAATCCAACAAAAATTCAAACCGCAGGTCAGTATCTCTTTTAGTTTTTGAGATATATATTTTTAAAATTGTTCTACAGCAGACAGACATTTTAACCGGCGATACCATCACATTTTCCCTGCCTGACATATATTTTAATTTGTTTTATTCAACCTTAAGTTTGTTGTTAGATATAACCAGTATCAAAGACGTGCATTAGATGCCTCGCATAGTTTGTTCCGGACACCGTATTTGCTTTTAGTCCTGGAATCTTTGCATAACTGTTAACTCTGGAAGTCCTAAAGTTACGCCTTGGATGCAGGCAAACCCGTCACGCGTCGCTCTTACACTGGTTGCGGAAAATAGGTTTATAGATGAAATTGGCAAGCGTTCAACAAAATTGAATTTATGCAGGGTTAAAATGTGCTTGTTATCTGTTTTATGACGAATAATCTTTTTGGTTCAACTATAAATATATCAAGATATTGAAAATTTTCATATAAACCTTTAAGAACATTTAACATAAGAACTATTTTTGATTATCACTTTGACAAGAATGCCACCTATCATTATTTTCTTTAGTTGTGAACTGTCAAATTGTTTAGATGAACACTCGCAAAATTAGTGGCAAATTTTAATTAGTTTTATGTGTAAAATTATTAAATAGACTATTTAAAGTAGTATTTTACAACAATAATCACTCAGTGTTACAAAAAATTGGATAAATTTGTCGACAGAAAAGGTAATATTTTCTTAAACTTAATTATTTTAATGTAATTTTGGAAATAAATATGGCGACGCAATTTTTATCTAGTGTCACTTATAGACAGGTATTGTAATTATATCGAGCAACCCTTTGGCTGCAAACGTTAAACCGCTTGTTTTACGTTTTGTTTTTTTGCTGTTTGTCCGCTAAGCAAGGGCACGGACGTGAGTTCAATTCCTGCATGTCAAATAATTTATGTAAATATCTATATATATAAAAGGCAATGTCCTGACTGAATCACCGCCCAGCCCGAATCCCTGGGCCTAGAAACTTCAAATTTGGAGAGTATATTCCCTTAATGACGGAAGAACCCACTAAGAAGGGATTTTTCGAAATTCAACTTCTAAGGGGTGAAATGTGCTTTCACGGATTCCTTAATCAGATCAATTCTGTGAAAAGTTACTGAGTAGTAACGTTACTACAAAGAAAAATATTATAAAAAGTATAATGACTTTAATTCATGATAGTAACCTTGATCATAGTGACAAATTTAGTTACTATGAACTGAATTACAGAATTGGTCTGACTATCTCATAGGGCCTATAGGATATCGACTTAGTTTATGCTTACAAGGATTACCCATACAAATGCCGAAAAACTTATTTCAGGATTTTGTCCTAATCAACTCCTAAAGGGGTGAATCTACAATCAGGATGGTTTATACATCCCGTCGTATTTTCTGTGTTTGTTGAGTTATAACGTTTCTTTTTGGCACATACATAGGTGTCTTTTTAAAATATCTCGAAATAGTTTTGACAGGTTTTTTAAAATTGGTCCCTAAAAGGTGAAAAGGGGTGATATGTGATTTCAAGGATTCCTTAATATCTCTTAGGACTAAAAATGTACCGACTTGGTCTTTGCTTACAAAGATTACTCATACAAATAACCAAAAACTTATTTCAGGATTTTGTCCTAATCAACCCCTATACTGGCAAATCCACATTTGGGGTGAATTATAGAAACCTTTGTAGTTCCTGAGTTGTAACTCTTCATTTTGGTACATAGGTTTCTATTTAGAAAGCGTTTTGACAGTTTTTTTTAAATTTCATCCTCAACAGGGTAAATTGGCGTTTTTTATTCGATAGATCGTCCCTTGACAAAGAGATATGAAATTCGGGAGAAACCCTTCCTATCTCCTGTGCTTGTTGAGTTATAACATTACTTTCTGGAATATAGGTGAATGTAGTCTGAGCACAACAAGCCTTGGGCTTTTGCTCTTCTCTTTATTAATAATAATATAGTGTCGGAGGTCTAGAACTTACATTCTATGCTCAATGTACCAAGGCGATGGGAACCTATTATTATCTAAAAACAGTATTCTGTCACTCTTTCTGTTTGTGTGTTTGTTTTACGAGTTATTTGGTTTTCCTTGTTATGTAATACGTGGTGTGCGGTGCATAGTCGACTAGCGTCGGTGTCTGTGACCGCCCTTGGCCCGAGGCGACGCCCGCCGCGACGCCCTAACCCCCTAACCTGTTGAGGAACTAACCCAATTGCAGCGCTCAATGGATGTGCTGAATAAAATCGGACCAAAAAATATTTCCAACGGATTTTTAATCATTCACTAAATATATTAGTGGCCTTTTAAGGCCTTTTATATGTCGGGATTTGAGATCAAAAACAATTATTTATCAACAAAAGTGGCTTTTTTTTTCAAAATATTCTCCATGAAGGTCAATACACTTTTGCGTCCGTTTGAACCAATTTTCGAAGCACTTTTTTCACTCCAATTGAGGCATTTTCCACTCCGATTGTCAAATTATATTCAACGCGAACAAATCTTTTTGACCGCTAAATGTTCATGCTGGTCCCAATAATGCCCAAGGATACCTCAATCTCACGATAAGTCACATGACGATCTTGCAGTATGAGTTCACAGCATCAATGTTTTCCAGAACAACTGATTTTGGACGTTCTTCACGAAATTCGTCCTTAAGCGAACTACAGCCACGATTGAAGTCGGCAAACCATCGATAAACAGTAGTCCTTGATGGTGCTTCATCGCCAAAAGTCGAATTAAGTTCATCGATGCACTGTTGTTGGGTTAATCCACGTCGAAAGTAAAAAATAATCGCTCGAAAATTACGATTTAATTCATACCCTACTTAAGTGTACTGCATACAGCCTACCCAGTATACAGCGTACAGCCTACACAGTCTGTCGTGAACTTAGTTGCTTGTATAACTTTTATAGATTGTGTAACGTTAGAGTGATTTTAATTAAAATAAAGTTTAATTCTATAAAAACAATTTATACATGTTTACCGAATTAAATTTTATATTAAAATATATAACCTATATTGCAGTATTTCAATTATGCCTCTAACGTTTTGTAACTTCATGTAAACAATGTAGTAAAATTCTGACATCTAAATTACTTAAATATTTACATTTTACAGAGTTGCAGCGTTTATTGTTTACATAAAGTTATAGAATACCTAAATGGTTATTACAAGTCTGTTTTGGCACCACGTATTTCTTCAGCATTGTAGCGTTCATTATTTTTCGTATATTCCATGAGCATAAAAGCATCAATATTGGGTGAACTTTGAGCCCTAACAAAATTTTTATCTGCCATTTTAATAATAAATGCGTGAAAAATTGTTTAAAAACAAATACAAAACTCTCGAACAATACAATGTACACACGTAAAGATTATGTTGTAGTCTGGACGTCATGCTCAGTCGTATTTACTCGGCAACCTTCGCGCTGTAGTCGGCTTATTTCAAATTTACAATATTTTAATTAAAAAATTTGGCTGTAATATTAATTAAAATGTTCTTTTTGTTTTGTTAGGTGACATAACTAACATTAACATATCAAAAAAATGTAGTTTTAAGGAAATATAAATTTTATGCGTATCCCCCTATTGATAATAATTGTATTACTATCAATATCTTTTTATAATATTTGTATTACTATATTGAAAATACTATCGATATCCATCCGTCAATATTGCCTTTATATGATCAGATATTTTTGGGATTAGTAATTTTATTGTTCGGATTTAAATATTAATAGTTTGTGGGTGAAAAATGCCCGTATGTGTGTTAGTGTGATGGTCCAGTCAATCACCTAGTTAATCTGTTATATCTAAATTACTACCAAGGTCGTAGTAGAGGGTTGTGGGGGTTGGGGGGTTCGGGGGTGTGTTTGGAGTACGCGCGTGTGTGATTGAGAACGCGCCTGCGTCCGGGCGTGCGCCCCAGTCAATGGAACAGAGTTACCCGCCAAAAGGTCGATGAGCGAACCGTTTCTAACCTCAATCACGGGGTCGATAGTGCACCATGGATGTATGAATATGTGGAGGGGGCAAGAGGGACGATCAGACTTACGTCTATGGAAGGAAGAGGAACTACATTTTTTTTTGTCGAGTCTATATTTCACACAGGTCCCAAATGGAAACGTAATACAATATGATTGAAAAATAGTTGTCTAGAGCAGGGCTCTCAACCGTCGGTTCGCTGCTAAATATATCCGGTTCACGAAAATTTTAAAATCATATTTAAGAGAGTGTATTAAAAAAAAAAATAATAATTTACGGCTAGTAGAACAATAAATTATAAATATTTACTTGCACTAGTAACTAAATAGTTATTAGTGTACCATGGCCAAAAAGTAGGTCTTTTTCGGCCGCATTTCAATTTAACCCTTTACCGCATAGTGTGCCATATATAGCACATTCCGATTTTTATTTTTTATTTTACTTTTAAAACTGAATCAGAACGTTTCTTCATGAATGTTCATATATGCCACATACACAGCAATGGATCCTGCAGTATCTCAAGTATTGGGCTGCAATAGATTTGAGGATATCAAGCGGAATTTGCACAACGATAACTCTGAATTTATTGAGAAAGGACAATAGAAGATACGACCTTTTCTTTCAAAAATTCGAGGGCGACTGCTTTTAATCCCTAATGAAGAACACCTAGCAATTGACGAGCAAATAATACGGAATCATTTTCTTTTGTAACATAATGTAGAATCATAATATTCCATGTATGGCACAAACCCTAAATTATTATTTTAATTATTATTTTATGAAAATAATAATTAATATTTTAAATATATTTTTTTAATTAATTTTTCTATCAATAAGAACCAATTCCTAATGCTCATGAATTATTTCAGCCAAAAATAAAAATTCATGCAGTTAAGGGTTAAAGCTGTGGCCATCACAGGACCGACCGCCATCATAAAGTACTTGTATAAAATACATTTTAGCAGCAGAGTAGAAATAACTTGGCCTAATATTTTCTAACAGATATTATTTATCATGACCATGGAAACGTTACATAAAACTATGAAAAAATTGATACTTGGAAAAAATTTCGAAAAATATCTAAATTTTTTCGTTTTATCAAAAAATGTCTCAAAATTTGTTAGTTGTTGTTTTTATAGCAACTTTTGTTAAATAATTTTTTTCGAAATATTTTTCTGTTATGAAATATTCGTAAAAATCTTAAAATCGACACGAGTAAACTCCCATTTCTAGTCAACCTATTTTTACGAAAAGTTGATCAACTTGTGCCATTGATGTCAAAAGCTTAAATATGTTTCATAAAAATTCTTTTATCCGAATTTGCCCTACACGTGTACACAGACAGACGGACGGACAGACAGACGGACGGACAGACAGACAAACAGACAGACAGACAGACAAACAGACAGATAGACAGACCGACAGACATCATGCTAAAAATAGTCGAAACGTAAGGTGACCATTCGTCCCGCATTCTAACATTTTGTCCCGCATTAAGATGCGTCCCGCAAAAGGCCCGCATTGTCCCGCATTTTGTAACTTATATTTGCGGAAATGAGGACCTTTTTTCTGCATTGTGCCAACGTGGTGGCCGAGCGCATTTAGTCGTGCGGTTTGTACTGGTGGAAACCCAGTACGACTGCCCGGTCTGTGGTTCGAGCCTGCTTCGTTGGTGATATTATTCGGGCGAGAATAATATGTTTACATTACTCTCATTTTCACAATCATTCACCCTTCATCCAGGTGTAGGAGCTCGCCCCCTGCCATCGGCGATTAGCCTCGTTGCAGAAATAAAGGCCGATGTAAAATAAATAATATAATAATAATAATAATTTTCTGCATTGCCTTCTTAAGAAAATGGTCACCCTATAGAAACGTTGCGAAATCGGTATGATCACAATACCTCCCTTATAATTGTTGGCGGTCGGTAAAAATTTCTGGAAAAAAATTAGTTTGTACTTTAAAATAATGTATTTCTTTGCAGTCCGTCTGATATTTATTGATTTTAAAACATATTTAATTTAGCGTACAGTTATGGAATACCTATTCCGGATATTTGTTAATTGCCGGTTGTGGATTGTCTGTTGTTTGAGATGGGTATAAAGTGTGGTCCATTTGAATTTCATATGAGATCAATGGGAAATTGGGTCGCCGTTCTCTGTGTAATCGCCCCTATTCCTGCCGCCTACGACCTCGCACAGATATGCCATTACAATCATATCGACGACACGTGAATTTACCGCCTCCGATATAATATCCTAACCCCTCCCCCTATAGAATAGAGGGGGGTATTCTCGAATATGGAAGTTGCTTTTCAAATATCTCGAATTACACTGACGACTTGCGATGCATTTAGTGG
This sequence comes from Liopterus haemorrhoidalis, assembly GCA_963971575.1. NCBI lineage: Eukaryota > Metazoa > Arthropoda > Insecta > Coleoptera > Dytiscidae > Liopterus > Liopterus haemorrhoidalis. Next base: position 58,376,325 of record OZ020616.1, on the reverse strand, counting down.
AGTGTTCCTTTCAACCTGTGTGCATGGCGTTCTTTTGGTGTTTTATATCTAGGGATGCAATTTATTTTAAAAATCTATATCAGACCAATTCTGTAACTCAGTTACTATGATAGTAACTAAATTTGTCACTATGAGCAAGGTCAGTTACTATCATAGTAACTTTGGGGTATTTCGTATTCCGTAAGACAAAAGTTGCTACAATATTTAGTAACATGTTACTATAAAAGTTCCTATCATAGTAACTACCAAATGCTGGTCTTATAACTTATAACTTAGTTCTTATGAAGATAAAAATGGCGGACATTTGATTTTAAGTGTAATTTTTAGATATAATAGAAAATGAAGAAGATTAGTAAAGAAAATTATATAAATTAAATATACATAAAATATGTATGTATGAGTGTAGGTAAATGTTTATATGGCAGGAGATGAAATATATTAAAGATCAAAAAGTCTTTTCCAATTCCTCATTTTTAGGGTTTTGTAGGTATGACCAAAAAACCCTTATACCGTCATTTTGTTGTCTGTCTGTCTGTTCGGTAAAAATTGTAGCCAAACGGCTAAACCTAGAAAGTTGAAATTTGGCATGGTTATACAACTCTTTGACCCGCACATAGGAAAAATACTAAAGCATCTAAAAAACAAATCCCCCTAAAAATATTAAAAAAATATGTGCTAATCGAAAAAAAAATTTTTTTTTTTATAATTCTGTGTAGAGTATCAAATGAAAGCCCTTGGTACGTGGATTAACAATAAAAAATTTATTTTTGCAAAATAAATTATTTTGACGCAGTTTTTGCTAAAATTGTGCAAAATAAATTTTGTCCCACATCCTGTAGCCCAGATGGTTTAAACTAAAAATTTGAAAAAATTCTAAGTAATGTACAATGGTGTGAACCGGAATAGTACAACGGTAATTTTTGATCAGATTATGTTTTCGGAAAATAACGTATTTTTTGTATTTTTAACTAAAATATGTTAAATATTTTTATAAAATATTTAATCCGTTATTTAACACAGTAAACGAGTGAACGTCCGTAGTCCAGTGGTAACATATTAAGTTGCAAACTACTGTTCGATTCCCGTCAATTTTTATTTTTTCTGTGTTTTTTTTGAATTTTTATTTTGTTTAAATTGTCAAAATTCTAGTTATTTTCGGCAAATCTTGCATTTAATTTTTAAAAGTGTAAATTAAATAACCAGTGGGAAGTGTTGAAATTATAATTTAATTCTATGTTTGAATGTATACGAAATCAGAGGGGCGGAGTTTTTGACTTAAACAACCAATGGAAGCCGTAGGCGCAATTTTCAAAATATTAATGAACCTTGCTATATAAAAAATATACTGCAAATATTAAGAAACCCAAATAATGGTATTAGGCATTCGAATTAAAATTAATAAAAAAATATTTTAACATAAAATTTGTTTTGGCATCCCAAATAATCATCATTCAGTTACTAAATACCTGCGAAACCCTGAAATGTGTGAAGATTCACACTTCACATAACTTTTTTAATGTATCATGAAGTCCTTTTGACACTACTTTTTTAGAGTGTAGCACGAACCGGTTATACCCTTTTCACACTAGATCTTTAAGACGAGTGATCTTTAAAGTTCACCGATGTTTAAGATCGGTATGCTTTCACACTTGATGTTTAAATCTCTGGTGCTGTCATCAGCTACAGTAATTTTGTCCTTAAGTTACCGTCATGAAATTACCAGTTTTGAACTGCCTGCGCAGACGCTCATTTTGAATTATTATAAACAATTAAGGATATTTCATTTCATTCTACAATAAAGGCACTATAATAAAGAATATATTACACCTGTATTAACATGTAAGTCGATCCATTTTATCTCAATTATTGTAGCTCTGTATTTTATTAAACACATTATTAAAATAAATAATTTTATTATAACAATAAGTATAAACTTCTTATAACGTCGATATAATACAGTATTCTTGTTTATGATAATATAAAATGTTGACAGCACAAATTCAAGGAGTATTTTTTTATAATAGAAATTAAGTTGGCAATGCGTACGAAGTTTAAGACGCAGATCTCTGAAACATCGCTTGTGTTTAACCGAGGCCGTACGGTTTCACATTAGCGTTTAAAGATACATTCACTTTAACATCCGATCTTAAAGATCTAGTGTGAAAAGGGTATTAGATTCTGCTTCCGACCTGCACCCGTTCGCGGACCGTCGGTTGAGGAACACTGCTCCAGAGCTGCGTGCTAAAATGTGTTAAAACTCGGATAAATACGAGCTGAATAGTGTTCTTTACAAAGTACATCTCCCTAGTAATTGCAGTGATGATCCTTTTGAAGTCTGATGGCAAAGTTAACACTGGTATTATATTTCCTTTTGTACAAGTTCGCTACTAGTTTTCTTATGGTTCTTTTTAACATTCTCCTTCGTCCTTTTGTGTCGGAGACTCTCTGGATTTATGACAGGGATATGTAAAGGAACCATCCGCCTTATAATGGGATCGCCTTTTTGTTTACAACTACTCTTCAAGTTTTTTTTGTTGTTGTAATTCTGTTAAAGATGAGAGTTAAATTGTTTCTAAGCAAACTTTTCACCCATTCAAAAGTTTTAAGTTTTTATTATTTAAAAGGGGATTTATTTTTAGAATTTTCAAATAATAAATAAAGTAATTAAATATTAAGTGCTATTAGAGTTATCGTGACTCCGTGGTAAGAAAGTTGCCTACGGACAGAGCTGTGTCAAATATTCAGTAAAAGTATTTTAAATACTGATCATAGTATTTGAAATAACAAATACTATTAGTCATCCCTGATAAAAAGTATTTGAAATACAACATGCTTTTAAAAAGTATTTCAAATTTGATTCTTTTTCGGAAATAAAATATTCCAGCAGATTTAAAATTAAAGTTTGTGAATTTAATAATTGGCTGCATGGTCTATTAGTTAATATTATTACCAGACACTGACAGCTAAGACAAATAACAAAAAACATTTTTTAAATTGCTGAAAATTGGTAACTAGATTATTATATGAATGCACTACTTGATACATACATGTAATAGTCATCTATCAGCAATCCGACTATATTAGGAAATATTTGAAATATATACTTGAGAAATATTTGAAATAATAGGGAAATATTTGAAATCCTACGGAAGTACTGGAAGACAGTCCACTGTTAAGTCAGCAGAAATAGTGACGGAACTGGTTGTTTGGGTTTATTTTATATTTTTGTGGTTAATCGTTAAATCCCGGTCACTCCATCAATGTCCTCAAATTAACCATAGGCCACCACAAATCCCAAACACCTCTGGATCATCAATCCACCTGTAATTAACAGGCCTGCCTGCCGCCCCCCCCCGTACCGCGCGCGTTCAATATTTGTCATCACCCGCCCCCCCGGTGCACGATATTAATTGCTGGCTGTGGATATGGAAGAGAGGCGGCGGGCGTAAAGGCGGGGGACGTTGATGAATTGGATGCCCGCCGCCAGATACGTGCCGTCACACCAGTTTCTACATGATGTAGCCCTGATACACAAGTACATATGTACAAACTACCGCGAACAACGCGACACGCCTTTTATGATATATACAAGTTTTGCTCGATTTACGCTTTTTTGGTTTACCCGCTTATGTTTTTTAATGGCCTTTGCTACTAAGGCAATTTGTCAGGACAATTATAATTTTTCAATGAAAATTCCTTGCCTGAACAGGATTCGATTCCGAGACCTTAGCAATGCATGGGTGTTATAGTCGGATTGCTGATAGGTGACTGTAACATGTATGTATCAAATAGTGCATTCATATAATAATCTACAGTCTGTTCCAAACGGTTAAGCGGAACTAGATTTTACAATCTACTTACTTTCATCGTTTAAATCGTGCTTTTCGGCCGTTTTTTTTAAGCTTTGTAAATCATACTTACAATAAACATTTTTGGTGATTTTTTTCATCATTTTAAAATGTCATTTTCTTTATATGTTAATTTTTTGTGTCATTCTTATTACAAATTTCCCAATTATTTATATTTTTGTCATTAAAATATATTAAAAAATAATTTAATTTTGACATATATACTTCGTTTCCATGGTTTCATTGGTGGAATTTTAAATTTTGACATTCTAACGTGAAAAATGAAATAACCCTAGCAAGGTCCCTTCTCGTGACAACCTAAAAGAACAAAATTCCCATTTAGTTCCGCTTAACCGTTTGGAACAGACTGTAGTTACCATTTTTCAGTGATTTTAAAAATGTTTTTTGTTATTTGTCATAGCTGTCAGTGTCTGTTAATAATATTAATTAATAGATCTTGCGGCCAATTATTAAATTCACAAACTTTAATTTTAAATCTGCTGGAATATTTTAATTCCGAAAAAGAGAACAATGGCCCACTTATTTCTCTATATTGTGTCCGTCAAAGAGTAGCAGCTGCCTTGAAGATTTCGGAATCAACAATTCGTAGAATTATAAAATGTAATAAATCTGAACTTCTCACTAACAAAATCACGAGAAAACGAAGGAAATTAAAATCTGAACCAGTTTATTTTATTGGCAAAAACGTATGGTCATGAAGTACTAAGATTACCTCCTTATCACTGCCAGTTTAACCCCATTGAACTAATTTGGGGTATAACAAAAAAATATTATGATAGACATATTGGTCAAAACGGATATAGTGATAACGAAAATATGGCAAGTAGCCTGTGATCAAATTAGTTGTGAAACTTGGGCAAAATCTATTAAAAAAATCGAAAATTTAATGAATGAATGGTGGGAAAGGGAAAGGATTGTTGATGATATTAATCCAATAATAATAAATATAAGAAATGACAGCGATAGTTCAGATGACGACGATATCATCATGCATTACAATGACTAATTTTTTTAAAATAAAAATAAACATTTAAATACAACTTGTAGCAATATATTATATGAATAAATATATTTTTACTTAATATTTTATTACTTTGTACTTAGAAGAAACATAAAAATTTAATTTAATTAAACAACAAATTATAATCCAAAATTTACGTATGAGTATAAGTTTTTTCTTATTTATAATTATTACCTTAAAATTAATAATTTTGTTTGTTTGAGTACTGCTGTGAATTTATTTTCGTGCTCTAATTAGTAAATATATCTACGAATCATCCCGTTTCTTTCTAATGCTTTGTTTTTTATTAAAATAATTTGGAAGGTTAGTTGTCAACTTGCGTCACTATACGTTACTCTGGGTATGCAAATAATTATAATGATATAGACAGAGAAAGCATATAGTATTGTATATCGATAATTGTAGCAACGAACAGTCACCTATCAGCAATCCGACTATAAGTTCATACTCTTTGTCAATTTATTTTTGTGTTGAAGCTGGACTTAAAGTGGACTGATACCGGAAATTGAAAGGGTTTCCACAAACGGAAGGAACTGCCGAGATCTATAAAACCAAGGCAATTTTCTCAACAATCCAAAATTGATCTTAGTTTTTATGTCCAACAAAGATTTTTACAGTAAATATTTGCAGTTATGGTCCACACTTGGTTATACAAATTATCTGTTAAATGAACCATCCACTATACTGAACAGTCAAAATTTAACACATTACGTTCTATAGAAAAACAACAATGGCAAAGTTAAATAATTTTATCGGAGGGTGTAGAAACGTTTAATAAGACTATTTTTTGGAGCAAAATTGGATAGAAATTGTTTTTACATATTTTTACGAGTCCACCTAAAAAAATTGATCTTTCCGTTCCGCGGTAAGTTTTGTAAGTAACTATATCAACCTGTTAAGGATTTTAAACAGCATTTTCATGTCGGACAAAATACGACGGTCATTTAAAGTTAATAATTGGAACTCACAAACAAGGGTTATGATAATCCGTATAGAATAAATTATTCTTAACACAAAGGTATTTAACAAATTTTTTTTGAATTCATTCTAACTTGTTAATGTAAGTTTCGTATGAGGTATTCCAAATTGCAGAGTCAAATTGAATGTTACTTAAAACGTAAGCAAAATATAATGATTTTAATGCAGCTACTGATTTAAAATGTTGTGTTGATCTAATCACGAAACCTAGCATTATAAAATATTTAGCTGCAATGTTGTTAATGTGGGGTTCAAATGTTAATTTGGAGTCAAATAGTACTCCCAAATCTTTAACAACATCAGTTCTTGAGATACGAGTGCCATTAAAATTATAGTTATAAGTTATAATATTTTTATTTCTTGTAAAAGTTATTACTGTGCATTTGTCATAGTTTAAGAATAGTTTATTTTCTCGGCAGTACAAATGAAGACTGTTAATGTCTGCCTGCAGTAGCTCAGCATCTAATACAGTTTCGATTTTGCGAAAAAGCTTTAAATCATCAGCAAACAGGTGCCACACTATGTAATGCTATGATAAAAACTACAATTACGGTCAAAATAATAAATACACTTAATACACTAACCTTATTATTTGTAGTTGGAACACTAAATAAATTTATATTTTAATTCTAAGTGGCATAACCAATAAAGCACTTTATGATCTATTAAATCCATAATATTTATCAAGAAATACTATATGGTGATAGAAATATTTTGATATTTGTGAAAACACTACCTGAAACGGTTGCTCAAAATAATAAATACAATCGAGAAAATTTAATCAAATATAAAATTTATTATTCATTTTACTGTTACTAATTACATAATACTAATTTTTATAATCTTAGTAATCAATAGCATGCCTTTTATTTGCCAAAACGGCCCGATATCGTTTGGGTATCGACTCGATGAGCCGTTGACAGCTCTCTACAGGAATGCTGTACCAAGCTTCTTGAACAGCAGTCCATAATGCATTTTTGTTCCTCGGTTTTTCCTGCTCAACCCCATCCTTTACTATTTTCCAAAGATTTTCTATTAGATTAAAATCGGGTAATTGAACAGGCCAAGATAAAACTTGAAAATAGTTTTTCTGGGACCATGTTTTTGTTGCACGAGCCGTGTGTTTAGAGTCGTTATCTTGCTGGTAGATCCATATTAGTGGCATATTCCATTCCGCATAGGGTAGCATAATAGTTTCCAAAATTAGGATGTAAATTTATTTCATCATTATCTCATCTATGCGAAATAATGGACCTATACCATACCAAGAAAAACAAACCCAAACTAAAATCTTACCTTCTCCATGTTAAACGGTTTTTTTCGTGTACTTAGGGTTAAACGCCTGGTTTGGAGGACGCCTAACAAATTTTTTCTCATCATTTCCAAACAACATAAATTTACTTGCGTCACTAAATGAAATATTTCTCCATTTTTTAATACCTTCTGCACCATACCAGTAAATGTGTTCTTATAGCATATTCCTTACGGGCTTGTAAGTGTCTTGTTTTTAATAATGGTACTTTTCTAGGCGAACATGATTTTAAGTTATGCTCTGCCAACCTCCTTCTAATGGTTCGTGCAGAAATATTCGGTTTTAGTTCGGTTAATAAATTAGTTGATGAGATTAAATGATTTTTTTCACTTCCTTTACCAAGCCTTTATCTTCGTTCTTTAAAGTTTTGTGTGGTCTACCCCGGGTTTCTTCTTTAAATGAGTGACTGATGGCATTTTGTACCATTCCCAAAGAGCAACCCATAATATTAGCAAATCTTCTAAAAGAATTGCCATCATTTTTAATTTTTTAATCAAGTTGCTCATTTCACTACCACAATGCTTATTCTTACCCATCTTTGCAATAATTTGAACAAAACTAAATATGTTTTTTTGTAAAACATATACTTATAACTACATTATGAACTTGTCTGAACCTGTCTTAACTCCGTTATGAAATTATTTTTATGAGTTTTAGGAAATGTATTTATTATTTTGACCAACCATGTCAGGCAGTGTTTTCAGAAAAATCAAAATACTTCTTGATAAATATTATGGATTTAATAGCTCATAAAGTGCTTTATTGGTTATGCCAGTAAAAATAAAAATATGAATTTATTTAGTGATCGAACTACAAATAATAAGGTTACTATATTAGGTGTATTTATTATTTTGACCGTAACTGTATGTGCCACAAATGAGATTAAAAATATTGAGAAACACTACCCTATACTAATTCCTCTTTCATGCAATTTTGCACTACAAGTAAGTCATCAATATAGAAAATATTTCTTATTAAGCGCTTCTTCAGTCGTCGATGAACTTATTTAACTATACGTCCATTATTGTTTCCGTAGTTTTTACTTATTATCATCACATAGAACTCTATAGAATGTTAAATTTTGCCTGTACACTGTAGTGAATTGTTTATTTAACAGACTATTCACATAATCGAGCTCCTACTGTATATACTCATCATACTCATCACGTCTAACATCTACTGCATTCTCTTATTTCCTGTTTGTTTGACGAGTACATCGTTATTTTATAATTTGAATTTTCCACAATTTGCATCCAGCACCCTCTGTTGCAATATTCGGATACCTCGGCCGTTATTCGTGTTCCTGATGTAACTTTGAGCGTTCGCCACTAGATGGTAGTAGTGGTGGCGTCTCGACGCTCATATCGACGTCCTTACGGAGAGTTCTCCTCAGACTGCGCGCCGGGATGCCCTTTAATTGCCTCCTAGACATCTCGGAAGGGCACGATGTTTTTCAAACCTAAATTGGCGACCTGTAGAGCAAGAAAATAAGATATGAATTTTATATTAGAGATTTGGGTTTCAAAACTCTATAAAAAGGTGTTTAAATGTTAAATTTGATATAAATTTATTTGGGGAATGATAATAATAACGTACTAGACTGTATTTTTTTGAGTGTAGGATTTATTAAAAATGTATAAGACGTTGATTTAAATAATAATCAATCATTAAATGTCTAGAAAGCCTGCCTTTTGTTGATTGTATTCAAATTAGACATTAATCACCTAAAACTTTACCTGGTAAATTGATATTAAGAACGCCCCAGTTCTCTTAATTCATTCCTCGCCATAATCAGAAATAGTTTTGACCTATTTTAATAAGCTGCAGAACGCATAATATCGTTTTCAGAACGATACTGGCAATTTCAGTACTCATTATAGTTTTAACTGTATCGTGGGATAAAAAAAAGAACGTATAGTAAGCCGTGGAAGAGAATAACAGCAATATAAGGCATGTTAGAGATAATCGATCAAAAACAAAAACGGTTTATTACTGATTTTTGACAATTCAGTTTAAAGAATTTGTGTTTAGTAATTGCCCTAAACAGGAGAATTAGAATCTGTATTGATGAAGGCGGTGGTCAGAAATCCTATCTTGTTTAGTTCAGGTGCGTACCCAGGGGGGGCTTGAGGCCCAAGAGTTCAAAAAACACGAGGTTTTTAAGGAATATGCTTGAATTCTAGAGGTTGTCACTTGTATTAAGTGAGGACCTTTTTTTTAGGGCTTGTATTTTAGAAGCAAGTACCTTTTTTTGAGGTCTCACCTTTTTTTGAGGTCTCACCTTTTTTGAGGTCTCACCTTTTTTTGAGGTCTCACCTTTTTTGAGGTCTCACCTATTTTTGAGGTCTCAACTTTTTTTGGTGTCTCACCTATTTTTTTTAGGTCAATACTTTTATTTTGGAGGTGAGAACCTTTTTTTTGAGGTCTCACCTTTTTTTTTAGGTAGACACTTGTATTTTGGAGGTGAGGACCTTTTTTTTAGGTCTCACCTTTTTTTAAGGTCTCACCTTTTTCTGAGGTCTCACTTTTTTTGAGGTCTCACCTTTTTTGAGGTCTCATCTTTTTTGAGGTCTCACCTTTTTTGATGTAACTTTTTTTGATGTCTCAACTTTTTTGAGGTCAACACTTGTATTTTGGAGGTGAGGACCTTTTTTTAGGTCTCAACTTTTTTTGAGGTCTCACCTTTTTTGTGATTTTTTTTTTACTTGTATTTTGAAGGTGAGGACTTTTTTTTAGGTATTGTATATTTTAGAATTGAGTACCTTTCTTGAGGTCTTAACTTTTTTTGAGGTTTCACCTTTTTTTTAGGTGAACACTTGTATTTTGGAGGTGAGGACCTTTTTTAGGTCTTACTTGTATACTTTAGAAGTGAGTACCTTTTTTTTTGAGGTCTCACCTTTTTTTGAGGTCTCACCTTTTTTGAGGTCTCACTTTTTTTCCTTTTTAGGTCAACACTTGTATTTTGGAAGCGAGGACCTTTCTTGTTTTAGGTTCTACTTGTATTTTAGAAGTGAATACCTTTTTTTGAGGTTTCACCTTTTTTTTGAGGTCTCTCTATTTTTTTAAGGTCTAACTTTTTTGAGGTCTTACCTTTTTTTGAGGTCTCATTTTTCCCCCCTTTTTTTTAGGTTAACACTTGCATTTTGGAAAATAATGTGCACTTGTACGGAGTAATTTTCTGATTTCTACTCTTTTAAAACAATTTTGTCTACTACGCACCCCCCCATCCAAGAAAATTTTCCAGATTTCCAGAGAATCGCCAGATTTAGTTTATTATTTCAAATTGTTTAAGTGATTGTGTCCATTTTATAAAAAAAAAAAGAAATAAATAAACAAGATTTATTTTTAAGAAAAACTAACTTTTTATTTTATTTATCAATTTATTGTTTTATTTATTCTTGTTAATATATAATCGAGTCATTTAGATAGGCGCAATTATTGCTGTGCGTTAAAAATCAAGTTTGTAGATCTAACTAAAAACTACCATGTACAAGTGTTAGAATATGAACTAATACTGGTTTCTTTGACTGTTCTTTGTAGCTCTTACTGTCTGTCGTAGTGCTGTGTCTCTCTCTGCGTACCATAAAGACCGCCCTTTGAAGATATTTTTGTTGTACTCTGGTTACCAAGTTAACTTCGTACTTGATTGAACCACTGTGTACTTGAAATTCATTGTATACATCCCGAAGCAATTTCCAACTTTAAAAAAAATGTATATAAGAAATTTTTAAGAATTATAATGTTTACCGTACCCTTAAAATTCGGTACAGACAGAGACATGAATGATGGAAAGTGTTTCTTATTCATACAGAACCCCAAAATGGAAAGGAGAACGTTTGGTAAAAGTATAAAGTGGAGTAACTTGGTTAAATTATTAAAAGTTGAAGTGACAGTTAGCAGGTAGTGTTTTAGGTGTAATATTAAAGTCCACCGCTGTAATATTCAATGCATCTCATGCATACATCTTGTAGATAGTAGACACCTGACACCTCTGTTACCTGCGGAACTCCCAAGTCAAGTAATCCATTCTGATACGGCGGCCCAGGACGCGCAACATATCTAAACTCAAAAAGGTTAACGCCCTAACATTTTTATCTCATAAAACGTTTAAAAATCAATGTCTTAAAGTTGAAAACCTAGGGGGATGTTACTGGGTTGTTTTAAGGGGGTGTGAATAATTAAACACTGTCGAACCTGGTGTCATCTTTCCATTTCACTTCCCCCTTACTTCAACACTGCTTCTGTTATATGGTAATTTCGACAGACAACACGGCTAATTTTCAGACAATACACGAGAGGGCAGGGAAGGTGTAAGGGGACAGGTGAAATTATTTTCCACAACAAAAGAACAGAAACGTGAAAAGAACAAACGATTTAGAAATTTTAAGATAAAGTTTCTTTAAGAAATGTTACTAGAAAAAAATATGGTGCGAGTAACAAATGGTAAAATTAACAATTGTTGAGGGGGGAAGAGAAGTACCAGGGAGGTACAGTCTGTTCCAAACGGTTAAGCGGAACTAGATTTTGCAATCTAGTTACTTTCATCGTTTAAATCGTGCTTTTCGGCCGTTTTGTTTAAGCTTTGTAAATCATACTACAATAAACATTTTTTGGTAATTTTTTTCATCATTTTAAAATGTCATTTTCTTTATATGTTAATTTTTTGTGTCATTCTTATTACAAATTTCCTAATTATTTATATTTTTGTCATTAAAATATATATAAAAAAATAATTGACATTGACATATATCATACGTTTCCATGGTTTCATTGTTGGAATTTTAAATTTTGACATTCCAACGTGAAAAATTAAATAACCCTAGCAAGGTCCCTTCTCGTGACAACCTAAAAGAACAAAATTCCCATTTAGTTCCGCCTAACCGTTTGAAACAGACTGTACAGTCGCATTTTTAGGGTTTTGTTGTTATGACAAATAAATTTCTTATACAATCACTCATGTGTCTGTCTGTTCTGTCTGAAATTGTGGCCAAATATTGAAATTTGGCAAGCCAAAAGCATTTGGCATTCTTTAAAAAGTGAGCTCATGACAACTTGAAAAATAAAAGTTCCATTTAGTTCCGCACGAAGCTAGGAAATGAATTATACAAATATGTAGTCATTGAAAAAATATATATTTTTTTAATTTTGATTGGGTTATCAAATAAAATATCTTAACGAATGGATAAAACAAATTTAATTTTCTGAAAAATTTTTATGGGGTTTTCACCAAAAATCTTTAAAACTTCTGTCCCCCACCCTATTTCTCAGCAGGGTTGGTTTAAAAATCTCAATAATGTACTTTGATGGGAATCGGAATTGTTCCAGGGTTTCGAACCGGAACTGAACCGAAAACCGAAAAAGACCGTTATTTTTGTCGGAACGAAAACCGGAGCTGAACCGAAAAAAAAATATCGGTTTATTTCGGTTCAGATAATGTTTATGGGAGTGAATATAAAATATATTTTATTTAAGATTATTTTTTAAACTGGTGAGCAGAAAAAAAATCATATTCTTTTTAACTGATAAGTTAAAAAAAAATTGCGCTTCTATTATTTCGGGTGGGGGGGGGGCTCTTGAACAGAACTTGAGCTTTTTTTATGGGAGGGCAAATCTAGCGGAGGTCTCCCTTCGCCACTGGTTTCTTTGTTCTAAAAACAATTGCAAGATTCTGTTGATTATTATTATTATTTAATAATTAATATAAATAATTTATTTATGTTTTAGTCAGTGATTGTGTCAATTGATTTGTTAAGATTGCATATCCAAGGTCATGAAATCCTTTTAAAAAATGCATTTCCTGCGAAACCTACCCAAGAGTTTCTAATTTGATTCTGCGAAGCCAAATACGAATTAAATTAGTCTTTGAGATGTCATTTCTGTATTTTCAGCCATTGTGTCTTTGTTGTCAGAGCGTCTATTTGACCTGTCCTGAGGTCTCTTCTCCATGACCCCTATATTTCCAGCCTTTGTACCAATGCAAATACGGGTTATCATGGATTTAATGGAAAGAAAAATAATGATTATAAAATACAAGTTATATGGAGGACTTAAATGTAATTACCAAAGTTTATATTATCCTTTTTAAATCGGATTTTGAACTTTGGAAATTTTATTTTAATTTATTCTTAAGATTAAGTTTTAAATAATCTTTTTTTTTTTTGGATTTGTCTAATAAAATAATATTTGTCTTGAACTAACATTTGTAGTAAAACTTGAAATAACTTTGTTACAACTCTTTATAACTTTTATTAAAAACTTTTCGTAAATTGAAAAAATATTTCTCTATCAGATAGGTGGCTTTAACGGCCGTCACTTTAATTTTCGAGACAGAATTTTTTTTTAGTTTTTCAATTTAGCTTTTTATATATTCATTCTGTAAACTGATAGGGTACTTTTTCACATTTTTTACGGATTTCTTTTACACATGGATACGTAAATTGCTTTTTACATGGTATTAAAAAGGATAAAAAAGATTCCTTGTTTATCGGGTTTACAATTGGTCGCACCCACACGTCTTCCATCTTGCTCTGTTAAGTATCAGGCCTTTTTATCGACCGCCAACATATATGAGAGAGGTATTGTGATCATACCGATTTTGACATTTCGATGGATCTCCACGAATTGATTAACGTTTTGACTATTTTTAGCATGATGTCTATCGGTTTGTCTGTCCATCTGTCCGTCTGTCTGTCCGTCCGTCCACGTACAGAGTAAATTCGGCTAAAAGGAGATATATCTGGAGGCATATCCTTTTTCCGTCTCAAAAATATCGACTTTCATACAACGCTGGTTTTATATTTAATAACTCAAATGAAAATACTGCTTTATATAATGTAAAATTAAAAATTAAAAATGCTGACTATAGAAGTTTTATGTATTTTGTAAAAGGCTGTATTACTTTTATGCTTAACTATGTGGGAAATGTTATATTACACGCTAATAACCCAAGATGTTACACTAAAACTACCACATATTAAATCACTAATAAACCAGTGGCGAAGGGAAACCTCCGCTAGACTTGCCCTCCCATAAAAAATATATTTAAAAAAAAATGTAAATTAAAAAAAAAAAAAATTTAAATATTTAGATAAATCTTCAAAAATACATCAAATTATGTTTTATACAAATTTTTGTCCAAGGCTTGCTTTACAAGTTACGAATTAATTATCATGACCATGGAAACGTTACATATAAGTATGAAAAAATTGAGACTTGGAAAAATTTTAAATAATTTTACAAAAAATTTTCGAAATTTTTCGTTTTATCAAAAAACGTCTCAAATAAAAGTTATTAGTTATTGCATTTATAGTAACTTTCGTTCAATAAATTTTTTCGAAATATTTTTCTGTTGCTAAATATTCGCAAAAATCTTAAAATCGACACGAGTAAACTACCATTTATAGTCAACCGATTTTCATAAAAAACAATAGGGTTCTTCCTATTTAATAGGAGAATTTTTTAGTACCAGAACGAACTCTTTAAGTTAAACCGTTTTTGAGTTATCGTGTATACACACAGACAGACACACACACACACACACACACATACGGACGGCACTTCGAAAATAGGTTTTTTGGATTCCCTGGACCATGAAACGTGGTCATCAAACAAAATCTCGACATCGAAAATTTTCGCGATTACAATACTTGCCCCTTATATATTAAGGTTGGGCAAGTAAAAAGTAAAGCTTAAAAATGACAGTTGTCTATTATATTCATTTTATAGCTTCGTGCGGAACTAAATTTTAGATTCTAGTGACTTTTAAGGCCCACCACACTGTTTTAGCACCCATTTTATTTTTACCGACCGCCAACATATTATATAAGGGAGGTATTGTGATCATACCGATTTAGACATATCGAGATTTCGATGGATCTCCACGAATTGAGGCCCATACATAACGTTTTGACTATTTTTAGCATGATCTCTGTCGGTCTGTCTGTGTGTCCGTCCGTCCGTCTGTGTACACGTACAGAGCAAATTCGGCTAAAAGGATTTTTATGAAACTTCATATTTAAGTTTTTGACATCAACGGCACGAGTTGATCAACTTTTGGTAAAAATCGGATGACTAGAAATGGGAGTTTACTCGTGTCGATTTTTGCGAATATTTAACAACAGAAAAATATTTCGAAAAAATTTATTTAACAATAGTTGCTATCAAAGCAAGAACTAACAACTTTTATTTGAGACATTTTTTTGATAAAACGAAAAAAATTTCAAATAATAAATACATAAATGTGCACCATGATAAATTAGATAATATTATTTACAACAAAGCTACGGTAATTGATAGAATTCCTTCATACATATTTGTCGCGAAATGGAACGTACGAATGACGTGTATTTGCTGTTAAATAATTTTATTTGTGTGACAGTTTCGGTATGCATTATACCGTCGATGTACTTAGAGAGAATATAGCGCAAGTATCTGAGTTAATTTCCCAAGTCAGATGAGAATGTCTCGAGTGTTCTCTATATCAGTGCATTCGGAATTGCTGCAGAGATGTGCCACCGAAATAGAATTGTTTAATATCACTCAATGTTTTCGTTTTTGTGCGCGTTCAAGTGCCCCTCTTTAGCATAACATACGTCCGGAATATATTTAGATACCAAAATAAAACATGATTTACTATCTTTAGGTCATAAATCCTTACAAAAATCTGCGCTACGAATATTAAACAATACCTACCAATATTCCGATATGTTTTTTTTAAATTGTATATATTTTTATAAATCAACTAATAGAGTACACGATCTTACATAAAAAAGACATACAGATGGATACTTGTTGTTTAATAGCAGATTCACAAAATATTTTATTAAAGCGGGAATTCGTTAATCGAGTTACGCACATTTAAAAAATAACCTCGTTTGGGTCTTGAATAAGAGAGAATCAGACTGATGGACGTACAGTTGGATATTTGTTGTTTCATAGCAGATTTAAAAAATATTTCTTTAAAGCGGGAATTCGTTAATCGAGTTACGTACATAAAAAAAAAACCTCGTTTGGGTCTTGAATAAGAGAGAATCAGACTGATGGACGTACAGTTGGATATTTGTTGTTTCATAGCAGATTTAAAAAATATTTCTTTAAAGCGGGAATTCGTTAATCGAGTTACGCACATTTAAAAAATAACCTCGTTTGGGTCATGCATAAGAGAGAATCAGACCGATGGACGTACAGTTGGATATTTGTTGTTTCATAGCAGATTTACAAAATATTTCATTAAAGCGGGAATTCGTTAATCGAGTCACCCACATAAAAAAATTGATGTGAAGTGTGAATATTCACACATTTCAGGGTTTCGCAGGTATATAATAAGTGAAGGCGGTATGCTGAGTGTGTAGGACAAATTTTACTTTGTAGTAATCACGGCAAAATGAACGATATTTTTAAAATAATTTATCGTCTGTTAATCATATAATAAGACTGGTTATTAAATTTACGCTCTTAAAAATTAAATACAACATTTGTCAAAATATAACTAGAATTTTGACAAAATAATTTCAACATAATAAAAATGCAAAAAAAAACAGAAAAAATAAAATTCACTCCGTACTCGAACTCGAAACCCTTCGTTTTCCAGCCAGTTTAAGAGTGCTCTAACGCATGTCGCCATCGCACGCCATGCATGTGAGTGTCTTAGATTGGTATAACTTTTGTACTTTGTGAACCAAAAACCACAAAAAATGCGTTATTTTCTAAAAACATAATCTCATCAAAAATTCCTGTTGTACTATTTCGGTTCACACCAATATACATTACTTAGAATTTTTTTAGATTTTTAGTTTAAACCATCTGGGCTACAGGATGAGGGACAAATTTTTTTTTGCACATTTTTGGCAAAAATCGCATCAAAATAATTTATTTTGCAAAAATAAAAATTTGATGCTTAATCCACGTACTAAGGGCTTTCATTTGATACCCTACTCAGAATTTAAAAAAAATATTTTTGTTTTCGATGAGCACATATTTGTTTATATTTTTAGGGGGGTATGTTTTTTAGATGTTTTAGTATTTTTCCTATGTGCGGGTCAAAGAGTTGTATAAGCATGCCAAATTTCAACTCTCTAGGTTTAACCGTTTGGCTACAATTTTTACCGAACAGACAGACAGACAGACAGACGACAAAATGACGGTATAAGGGTTTTTTGGTCATACCTACAAAACCCTAAAAAAACCTCGTTTGGGTCTTGCATAAGAGAGAATCAGACCGATGGACGTACAGTTGGATATTTGTTGTTTCATAGCAGATTTACAAAATATTTCATTAAAGCGGGAATTCGTTAATCGAGTCACCCACATAAAAAAAAACTTCGTTTGGGTCTTGCATAAGAGAGAATCAGACTGATAGACCTACAGATGGATATTTGTTTCATAGCAGATTTACAAAATATTTCATTAAAGCGGGAATTCGTTAACCGAGGTACACACATAAAAGGTAACCTCAACCACAATGACTTAAATTTTAATATGTAAAAGTATTTGTAATTATTTTTTACTAAAATCATAATGTAATTTGCAAAATTAATTGTGTATAAAAACTGTTTTTATATTCATTAAAAAACTTAGCTCTTTTTTTGAGTTATTTTGGACCTTCAAAAGATGCCAGTGGCATTCCTCTATCTCTTTTATTTTAAAAGTTATGCCAATCAGGAATTTAAAATATCTCTTTTTTCTCCTTTAATTTTCTTTTAAAACATACGTTATGTATCCTGAAAAGATGTTTTTATGGCTCAGAAGTGACAAGTATGTCGGAGAAATTTCAAAAGCGCGTGACTTTTTTACGAAACAAAAACATTTTTCATGTAGCGATGGTTTGAGCGGGTGTTTGCGGGGCGAGGGGCACGTGATACGTGAACGCACAAGCCGTGCTTATCCTATTGTCGTGCGACACAATGACAAAAGCTAAAAAAATTATAAAAAAGTTATATTATAAACATAATTCATAATACTAGAATCTGGACACATTAAAGGAAGCAAAAAAATTGATATGCCGACTGAATTTAAAAGAGAATAAGTCATAATGGGTCATAATTGAGGTGACTGTACACTGCTGTAGTCCATACCCTGGTGCCATGCTAGGTGTACAAATTAATTCGGTTCCTTTTATAATAGCTTTTTGAAGAGTATATTTCAAAAATATCTCGTCCATTTTTCCAAAATTGAGAGTAACCACCGAAAAACAGTTAATTGAAATTATAAGGCCCAGTCTTTCCACCTTGAGGTAAACCTCTAGGTAACTATTAACCCCTTTCAAAAAAAAATATAACGGCTTTGAGTCGCTAAAGCCGTCAATACTTCTCACATATCTTTCATTATTTTGACATAGGTATCAGACAGGTGATATTGGAACGAACATGTTATCCTACTAGGCTAGGTTTGGTGAAAATCTGACAGTTGAGGTTATGTGATACTTTCTGTGCTGAATAAATGTCATCCCGTCTTTTACAAATGTATCTATTGGGTAGTTATCTAACGGATAATGAGACTGACGTATTGAATTCACTGATTGGTATTGACATTTATTCAGCAGATGAAGTTCCAGATATCCTTATCTGTCAGATAGTTACCTAGAGGTTCACCTGAAGGTGGAAAGACCGGGCCTTAATTACTTAAAATCACTTCTTTTTTTTTTAATTAGCCATTTATTTAAGGTCGGTTTGGTAAGAAATTACGTTTTTTTTTCCAAAGATTTGTGGCATTAATTTATTTATTTAATTTCTTTATTAATATTACCAATAAAACAAAAAAATTGATGTGAAGTGTGAATTTTCACACATTTCAGGGTTTCGCAGGTATTTAGTAAGTGAATGATGATTATTTGGGATGCCAAAACAAATTTTATGTTAAAATATTTTTGTTTTGTTAATTTTAATTCGAATGCCTAATACCATTATTTAGGTTTCTAAATATGTGCACTATTTTTTTTTATATAACAAGGTTCATTAAGATTTTAATACTTGCGCCTTTGGCTTCCATTGGTTGTTGTAAGTCATATTTCCGCCCCTCTGATTTCATGTATTCAATTTCAATAATTTCCACTGGTTATTAAATTTACGCTTTTAAAAATTAAATGCAATATTTGCCCAAATATGAGTAGAATTTTGAAAAAATAATTTAAACAAAATAAAAATGCAAAAAAAAACAAAAAATAAAATTGTCTCGAGACCGGATCTAATCTTAGTTTGCAAATTAGAACGCGAGCATGCTAACCATTACACTATTAAAACACGCTGGTTAACTATGCTACCTAAGTTATTAAATATTTTACATGGTCAAGCAAAAAACAAAAAATGCGTTATTTCCCGAAAACATAATCTGATCAAAAATTCCTGTTGTACTATTCCGGTTCATACAAATGTACATTACTTAGAATTTTTTGGGATTTTTAGTTTAAACCATCTTTTAAAAATTAAATGCAACATTTGTCCAAATATAACTAGAATTTTGAAAAAATAATTTAAACAAAATAAAAATACAAAAAAAAACAAAAAATAAAATTGTCTCAAGACCGAACCCATGAACCGAACCCGTGTTGGTTTACTTTGTTACATAAGTTATTAAATATTTTACATGGTCATGCAAAAAACACAAAAAAATGCGTTATTTTCCGAAAACATAATCTGATCAAAAATTCCTGTTGTACTATTCCGGTTCATACAAATATACATTACTTACAATTTTTAGTTTAAACCATCTTTTAAAAATTAAATGCAACATTTGCCCAAATATAACTAGAATTTTGAAAAAATAATTTAAACAAAATAAAAATACAAAAAAAAAAAAAACAAAAAATAAAATTGTCTCGAGACCGAACCCATGAACCGAACCCGTGTTGGTTTACTTTGTTACATAAGTTATTAAATATTTTACATGGTCAAGCAAAAAACAAAAAATGCGTTATTTCCCGAAAACATAATCTGATCAAAAATTCCTGTTGTACTATTCCGGTTCATACAAATGTACATTACTTAGAATTTTTTGGGATTTTTAGTTTAAACCATCTTTTAAAAATTAAATGCAACATTTGCCCAAATATAAATAGAATTTTGAAAAAATAATTAAACAAAATAAAAATACAAAAAAAAAAAACAAAAAATAAAATTCCCGGCAAACATTTTTATACGGGCCAGTACTGGTAAAGCACATACTCCCCGGCATTGAAAGTAATGGGCCAGTACCCCGGTGTCTCCGGGGCCGTTACTGGCCCATTGATGTATCAGTTGCTGGCCCAGCAACGGTAAAGTGCAAAATAATCGCATTAGTTGCAAGATTTATTTCTGATGGTTTTAAGTAAAAAGTATGAGTGAAGAAGAGTGCTTATAAAATGCTGGTAAAGTACTTCGTATAGGCGGAATGCGAAATACAAATGTGAAGTACATTATTAATACTGGCGTTGCACTTACTTTTGGTGCCAGTAATTTACCAGCATAAAAGCAGTTTGCCAGCATTCGGCCGTTAGTTGAATGTTTGCTGGGTTGTCTCGAGACCGAACCCAGGAACCGAACCCGTGTTGGTTTACTTTGTTACATAAGTTATTAAATATTTTACATGATCATGCAAAAAACACAAAAAATGCGTTATTTTCCGAAAACATAATCTAATCAAAAATTCTTTTTCAATTCTATCAGCATGACTTAATTAATTTCTACGCTTAATATATGGTATATGGAAACATTATTTTATTTTTAATTGCAGTACTTACTTTATTACTTATTCAATGCTGTGTGAGTGTTTTTTTTTATTGCAATAATTCGTGTATTTTGTGCCTCGCATTGCTGACTTTTTTATTTGTATTATAATTTGTAAAAAGCGGAATCTCTGGCACTATTTACAAGGATAATGTATACATTTTTGCTGAATAAAATGCTATTTACATTTTTTGCCCGTTTAAATTTATTGCTTCCGAGCTAAAACTGCAACCTTTAGAACTTTTTAGATAATAATTTTTTATTATTTTAGTAATTACTAACATTTTACATAAATGTTATGGGATTATTAAGGCCCCAAATTTATTCTACACTATACAATATGGGGAACGCTTAAAACTGATGTAATAGTATATTCTGTAACAAGATTGGAATGAGAAAATTCTGTGTGAGTGGAACATTCGGCGCGAGCCGCAGGCGAGCGTGAGGAACCACGAGCATCGAATTTTCTCTTCCAAACCGAGTCACAGACCCTACTTTCTCCACGACCACCAGAAAGAAAAAAAAAAATTAAAAATAATTATTTTAACAAACATCTTATCTTAACAAATAATTTAATTACATAACAAATTAATTAGTTAATTAAATATATTTTTTTATTTATTATTTGTTTAATTTCAATTTAATTTGCAGCAAATCGACCACTATTTAAGTACTTTTTACTGACCGCCAACATATATAAGGGAGGTATTGTGATCATACCGATTTTGACATTTCGAGATTTCGATGGATCTCCACGAATTGAGCTCCCTACATAACGTTTTGACTATTTTTAGCATGATGTCTGTCGGTCTGTCTGTCCGTCCGTCTGTCCGTCCGTCTGTCCGTCCGTCTGTCCGTTTGTCTGTCTGTGTACACGTGCAGAGCAAATTCTGTTGAAAGGATTTTTATGAAACTTCATATTTAAGCTTCTGCCATCAATGACACGAGTTGATCAACTTTTGGTAAAAATCGGTTGACTAAAAATGCGAGTTTACTCGTGTCGATTTTAAGATTTTTGCGAATATTTCACAACAGAAAAATATTACGAAAAAATTTATTTAACAAAAGTTGCTATAAAAGCAATAACTAACAACTTTTATTTGAGACATTTTTTGATAAAACGAAAGAATTTTGAAATTTTTTTCTAATTTTGTCTATTTTTTCATACTCATATGTAACGTTTCCATGGTCATGATAAATAATATCTCTGTTAGAAAATATTGGGCCAAGTTATTTCTACTCTGCTGCTAGAATGTATTTTATACAAGTACTTTGTGATGGCGATCGGTCCTGTGGCGGCTACAGCTGATTTTTTTTACTGATCAATTCATTTTTACCGACCGCCAACATATATAAGGGAGGTATTGTGATCATACCAATTTTGACATTTCGAGATTTCGATGGATCTCCACGAATTGAGGTCCCTGCATAACGTTTTGGCTATTTTTAGCATGATGTATGTCGGTCTGCCTGTCTGTCTGTCTGTCTGTCTGTCTGTCTGTCCGTCCGTCCGTCTGTCTGTGTACACGTGCAGTTTTTGTTAATCCCTTAAGTAAGATGCGTAATGTGAAAAACTAATCCCTACGGCTATGGGTTGACACGCTTAGTTATATCACTTCTATTGTAATTTTATGAGTTCTTTAACATTTATTATTTTATTGCCATCTTCAAAACTAATTTGGTACGGACTATACTGCTTTTTTTTGCTGATTTTTATTCATTTATTTTTTTGTAGGTGAAAAAGTTTGGTAAATAGTGTAAAAATCGTTTTCAATTTAAAAATATTTACCTTAATATTTCACAGGTTTGATGTGTCAATTTTCGTTTGGTAAAAAATTCATAGTATCCTCGTAGGCACGAATCGAAAACATGTCGGAGTGCTAACAAGGGGTAGGAGATAGGTTACCTGAAGTATCGCTGGGGGCGAGGGGATGGAAACGGTCGAACCAGTAGCGGGAAAAGCTGACATTTACCGGATCTATGTGTGTATGTCTGCTAGTTATGGCCGGCCTTTATATGGGGCTAGGAGTTGTTTTTATCGGACAGAGCCGTACCGGAAGTATTAGGACCATAAAACTACACATTTTAGAAACTGGAATTTTTAATAAAATAAAACAATAAATTATTGTTAATCCTAGTGTAAGTTTGATGCTTAAATAACAACAATTAACGGTTAATGTTCCGTATAAGTCCACCAGGCATAACTCGTCAGACAGAACGTGTATGCTAGTTGGAATGAGATTTGGTCTTGACGAAGCGCCGCCCCTTTCTTTCAAAATATAACATTTACGATTCTGAAATCTAAATAAGTATTTGATAGTTATACGTTTTGAAATCCAAGCAATTATTTAATAAGTGTTTGTTAACATTTAGCTCGTATTAAGGTTTTTAAAGAAAAACTTGAAGAACGAAATTTCAGTATTTATACCCTTAGAGTCATATTTAAATAGTTTGAATGAGATTTATAGTATACATATGTTGAAAAACACTAACTTTATTAAAAGAGAGAATCCTCAAATTATCAATATATTCCGACCTACCAATTTTATGTCTAAAATAGGACATTCCGTTTTTCATCGCATTCATACATACCAAATTATGTAAATGTATTAAAAATGTATAAAGCATTTATATATCTTCACAATACATATGCAAACAAACAATGATAAAACTAGTAGGCAAATCCAGAGCCGTGAAAATCGCCACAGAATACCTTTTTATATAAAATTATCCATCCTTTTTATAACTCTTTGAAGTTGTACGCGATAAAATTTAGCTATCACAATTTGGGTTTAAATTTGGGAAAAAATGGATAGCATTTAGATCACATTGCAATTATATAAATCAGGGGTCTGGGAACTTTTTGGGACATTTACAATCAGACACAATCAAACCCTCATTCATACACCACCTCAACACCTCTTTCATATCCTTACTCTCCATATTACTTAAAAAATTGAAATAATTATCAGCCATTTTCCAAGTTTCAGGAACTAACTATGTAAATAACACCTGTGTAGACACCGTCCACCCTTGATTCTAAATTGCACAAAAGTTGTGTCTGATTACACCGAGCACATATGCAAGAATGATTACTATTGGTTCCCCACTCTTACATATATTCTATTCTAAACATACAGCCTAGTTCTAATTTGACGCGGTGGACTTATACGGAACATTAACCCAATTAACTATTAAACAATCAACTTACATACCATGTCCCTCAATAAGTCTCCGGTCTAACTAAGAAAAACTTCTTTTTCTTTTTTTATAAATTCGACTTTATTCATCAACATACTTTCCTTACAGAGTGATACATT
The DNA here is from genome assembly GCA_963971575.1 of Liopterus haemorrhoidalis. Taxonomy (NCBI): domain Eukaryota; kingdom Metazoa; phylum Arthropoda; class Insecta; order Coleoptera; family Dytiscidae; genus Liopterus; species Liopterus haemorrhoidalis. Next base: position 58,352,128 of record OZ020616.1, on the reverse strand, counting down.
CATTTCAACGCTCCTAAAATTAAAATTAATTAATTAAGAATTAAATTCAGCATACCAATCAGTAAGAGTAGATTTGTCTGGAGTCTCGATAACGCTTATCAAGCCACTGTTTGACTTCAACAGTATTTTTTCCCATTAAAAAACAATGTTTAATCAACACACGAAATTCTTGTTTATCCATTCTTTTGAAAATTACAAAACTGTAGTCACTAAAACCACTGTAACCTCTGACCAACCTAAACCTACTGAACGGGCTAAGTTGAACCCTATAATTTGTATAAATATTTATACACAAATTATCTGAGATAAGCAGGAATTGAAGTCACGTCCGTGCCCTTGCTTAGCGGTCAAACAGCAGATACAAACGATTTAACGTTTGCAGCTACAGGCTTGCTTCAATACGCTCTTTTATAGGTATACGAAATTCTGGTATGTGTAGAAATGCACACTTTAGTGTTATAATGGGTGTTTTTTTTAGAGGTATAGAACTTTAAATTGCAATAAAACAACGATGGATTATTCGATTGACATGATTTTTTTTTTATTCGAAAGATAATCTTGTGGCATTACATTAAATCATACCAACAAGACGGCGCAACATGTCACACAGCTCGTGCCACAATCGATTTATTGAAAGACATGTTTGGTGACCGCCTAATTTCACGTTTTGGACCTGTGAATTGGCCTCCAAGATCTTGTGATTTAACACCGCTGGACTACTTTCTGTGGGGCTATGTAAAGTCATTGGTCTATGCGGATAAGCCACAAACGCTTGACCATTTGGAAGACAACATTCGCCCTGTTATGGCCGATATACGGCCACAAATGTTGGAAAAAGTCATCGAAAATTGGACGTCCAGATTGGACTACATCCGAGCCAGCCGTGGCGGTCATATGCCAGAAATCATATTTAAAATGTAATGCCACAAGATTATCTTTCGAATAAAAAAAAATTCATGTCAATCGAATAATCCATCGTTGTTTTATTGCAATTTAAAGTTCTATACCTCTAAAAAAAAACACCCATTAGTTACGAAAATATATCACCCTTATTTAAAATTAAAAAAAATCGTTCCATTTCCTGTCAATTTATTTATTATAACATATTATTTGTCTTTATTTCCCTCTTTGTCACCTCGGGGCCTTGACAAATTGCTGAAAAAGCATTCGGAAAAAGTTGCGAAAGAATTCATTCAGAACAGTTCTTTCTATCGGGGGTCGTCAAAAGGTAGGTGGGAAGACGGTACGTGCAAAAAAGAAACTTCGATAAGAAACAACATCTAAATTGGTCGGGTAGAGCGGAAAATGTTGCAAACACCAGCGGGGAAAATTGCTCCGTAAAAGAGAATACAAGAAAAGCTGCAACTCACAAAAATTCATAACTTCAAATTGATGCAGGTAAAGAAGTAGAATTGTAAAGTGCCACTCGCTAAGAACACAGGGAGGGGTTAAGGCACAATTTACAAATAAAATAGTTAAAGTAGGGTTTCCAATTATCCGACATTAATGAATATCAGGATATCGAATACAGAAAACTCAAAATATTCGGATATATCCGGATATCCGGATAACAAATAAGAAATTAAAGATAAGAGATTTAATCCAATATTCATGGTGTCTTATAACTCATTTATTTAATTTAATTTAATTATTTTAATTACATACATTAATAATTCACAAAATAATAAAAAAAATTATATAATTAAATTTATTTCATTTTTAAAAACGCGTATTTTAAAAAATTGATGTGAAGTGTGAATATTCACACATTTCAGGGTTTCGCAGGTATATAATAAGTGAAGGCGGTATGCTGAGTGTGTAGGACAAATTTTACTTTGTAGTAATCACGGCAAAATGAACGATATTTTTTAAATAATTTATCGTCTGTTAATCATATAATAAGACTGGTTATTAAATTTACGCTCATAAAAATTAAATACAACATTTGTCAAAATATAACTAAAATTTTGACAAAATAATTTCAACATAAAAAAATGCAAAAAAAAAACAGAAAAAAAAATTCACTCCGTACTCGAACTCGAAATCCTTCGTTTTCCAGCCAGGTTAAGAGTGCTCTAACGCATGTAGCCATCGCACGCTATGCATGTGAGTGTCTTACATTGGTATAACTTTTGTACTTTGTGAACCAAAAACCACAAAAAATGCGTTATTTTCCAAAAACATAATCTGATCAAAAATTCCTGTTGTACTATTTCGGTTCACACCAATATACATTACTTAGAATTTTTTTAGATTTTTAGTTTAAACCATCTGGGCTATAGGGTGTGGGACAAAATTTTTTTTGCACAATTTTGGCAAGAATCGCATCAAAATAATTTATTTTGCAAAAATAAAAATTTGATCGTTAATCCACGTGTTAAGGGCTTTCATTTGATACCTTACTCAGAATTTAAAAAAAATATTTTTGTTTTCGATGAGCACATATTTGTTTATATTTTTAGGGGGGTATGTTTTTTAGATGTTTTAGTATTTTTCCTATGTGCGGGTCAAAGAGTTGTATAAGCATGCCAAATTTCAACTCTCTAGATTTAGCCGTTTGGCTACAATTTTTACCGAACAGACAGACAGACAGACGACAAAATGACGGTATAAGGGTTTTTTGGTCATACCTACCAAACCCTAAAAATTGATGTGAAGTGTGAATTTTCACACATTTCAGGGTTTCGCAGGTATTTAGTAACTGAATGATGATTATTTGGGATGCCAAACAAATTATTTGGGATGCCAAAATGATGAGTAAAACAAAAAATAACGAAAATCGAGCTGAAAATTCCAAAATTCATAACTCAAAAATGGTTCGAGATAGAGTCCTGCGGTTTGAATTTTGGGAATCCCAGTACCTTGATAACTCTAGAGAAAAAAAAATAGGGTCAGCCTGAAGCTGACAAAAAACTAGCAATCGAATTTATCTCACCTCGTTGTAGTTCCCACTTAAACGATTCTTGTTACCAACATTTTTGTTGGTTTTTCGTGTTCTTATCGAAAAAGTAATTTAGTAACATAAATATAATAATTTAATCCCTAAGTCAAATATACGCAGGTGCGTGCGATCTGATACGCAAAAATACGTCCCTGATTTATCAGAGTTGGCTCTTGCTGAAATGCAAATTTCCTTGATAATACGTAGGATAGTTGGATTTATTTATTTCCCTAAATCTTTTGTAATAGGAATCTTTGTTGCAATCATGAAAACGACTTATTTAGTGAAAAATATAAATTTTAAATTAAGTTTACATTTAGAATCAATGCACAAAGAATAAAATGAATTATTTATGTGTACAAAATATAAAATTGTACACATTCTGTTTGCTGTTGTCTGAATTCTGGTTTTGAAAGTCAAGTGAGTTCCCTCGGGAACATGTAAGGAGCGAGTTTATCTAAAAGCAACGTCTATAAACTACTACGAATACTTAGTGGTTTACCCGAAATGGATTGCACAGAAATGTCGAGACACGAAAAATTTTAAAGTACATTTTAATGGAAAAAACTCCACAAATACAATAAATAAAATACACCAAATTTTGGTTTTATTTGACAGATACATTCCCGGGGAATCTGTGTCAAAAGATAAAGTGCTTATAGGTATCTAATTTTACATACGAGGGTACCTTTTATGTTTTTACAAACGACCACTAGATGGCAAAATTGAAATGTGTCATTACTATACTCGTAAAATTTTACATTAGTTATTGTGAAATCAGTGGCAGCTTATAAATTGGGGATACGCATAAAATTTATATTTCCTGAAAACTACATTTTTTTCAAAGGTCAAAAAAAAATATATATTTTTTTAAAATTCTGTGTAGGGGTGTAGGGTATCAAATGAAAGCCCTTAGTACGTGGATTAACGATCAAAATTTTATTTTTACAAAATAAATTATTTAGAATCGAATTCTGCCAAAATTGTCGATCTGCCGATGAATCGATTTCTGCCACCCTGTAGCCCAGATGGTTTAAACTAAAAATCTGAAAAAATTCTAAGTAATGTACATTGGTGTGAACCGGAATAGTACAACAGGAATTTTTGATCAGATTATGTTTTCGGAAAATAACACATTTTTTGTGTTTCTTGCTTGACAATGTAAAATGTTTAATAACTTATGTAACAAGGTAAACCAGCATGGTGTAATGGTTAGCGCTCTTGCGTTCTAATTTGCAAACTAGGGTTCCGGTCTCGAGACAATTTCATTTTTTTTTGTTTTTTTTTTGCATTTTTATTTTGTTTAAATTATTTTTTCAAAATTCTAGTTATATTTTGGCAAATGTTGCATTTAATTTTTAAAAGCGTAAAGTTAATAACCAGTGGAAATTGTTGAAATTGAATACACGAAATCAGAGGGGCGGAGTTATGACTTAAAACAACCAATGGAAGCCATAGGCGCAATTTTCAAAATCTTAACGAACCTTGCTATATAAAAAAAATACTGCACATATTTAGAAACTTAAATAATGGTATTAGGCAAATGAATTAAAATTAACAAAACAAAAATATTTTAACATAAAATTTGTTTTGGCATCCCAAATAATCATCATTCACTTACTAAATACCTGCGAAATCCTGAAATGTGTGAAAATTCACACTTCACATCAATTTTTTTGTTTTATTGGTAACATTAATAAAGAAATTAAATAAATAAATTAATGCCACAAATCTTTGGGAAAAAAAACGTAATTTCTTACCAAACCGACCAAACCGAATGGTATTTTAGGCATTCGAATTAAAATTTAAAAAAAAATTAACATAAAATTTGTTTTGGCATCTCAAATAATCATCATTCACTTACTAAATACCTGCGAAATCCTGAAATGTGTGAAAAAGCATACTTCACATCAATTTTTGAAATGTCTGTTGTCTTTTTCATGTTGAAATGGTGTCTATATTTTGTGGGTAAAATATATAAATCAAACCTTAATCAGTGAGATTTGTGAAGCGTTTACATCCTTAAAACTAGGATATAATCCTGGAGCGTATTTGACAGTTCCTGTCAGTTTTGGTAGTGTTCTGACGAGGGCGAAGGATTCCACTGTCTCGAAACTCTATGTTAATTTATATTGACGTGAAACGTCGCTATTTTTAAACATATTAAATATTTGGGTATGTTAGGATTTTACCAATGAAAATGTTCAAATGTTAGACGCGCGTTGACATTCAAACAATCAATTTTAAAAAAACTATAAGAGAGACATTCCATTAGAAAACAGACGTACAAAAATATTAATATTAACGTATAGACTGGGAAAATGAAAGTTTTTGCATTTGAATCGAAGTCATTTGTGTGTGATAATCAGATCAATTCTGTAAAAAGTTACTATAATAGTAACCGTGTATTAACGTTACTATTATCTGTCTCATTTTGTAATACGAAAATAACAGGGAAAATTAATTTTTTATGTTGTATATTGACAATACATTTATAATATTATCATAGTATTGGTTCACACGGATACGCCAAAGTCTGTTTACACCACAACAGTCACCAAAGTAACCAGATCTAGTTTCGTATTACAAATTGAGACAGATTATACAAGATAACATTTATAGTGACTTTAATAGTAACTTTAACATTTTTCATATTCTGTAATATCCAACTGTAGTGATGTCGCTATAAGCTGTTCACTTTTGTAAGAACACACTAGATCTGGTTATTTTGGTTACTTGTATGGTGTGTTACTGACTTTAAATGTCAATTAAAAATATTCCTTACGCTGTAAAACCGACTTTAGGTTGATAAGGTTATGATCATTAAGATATAATTTTTCAATATGACATATGTCAAATGGATCGACATTTTAAAAAAGTGACATTTTTTAATACCAACATGACATACAGCTTCAAAGGTGCAAACTATTGAAAACAAAATTCCCTCTTAGTTTGTTCTTACAAAAGTGACCTGCTTATATGAAATTTATATCTTAGTGACAGTTACTGAGAAAAGAATGAAGTTAGTTACAGAAGCGCAACACGCATGCGCATTGGTGGTATACACATGACAGTTGAGGTTAAAAATGTCAAAATATTGTATTGCTTTCATTATTTTGTTGTTACATAATATATATTATGGTATATAATTTTATAGAATATAAAAAAAAACAAAATGAGAGAAGAAATTAAAAAAAAAAGCGGAATGCAAAGATCAATTCTCGACAATAGAACCAGTGGCGCAGGCGGGTCGGATTTGGAGGTTAAAACCTCCCATGAAGCTGGATTTTTTATTACTTCGATGCATTATCCTTGTTTTGTTATTACTTCCATATGTCTCATTTTATAACCCTCCCCCCCTCATAAAACTATTTTTGCGTCACTGAATAGAACTTTTGTTAATTTTTTTAAAAACAAAATCTATATTTTTAAATAATTTAAAAAAAGACTCATTAAAAATGAGGAATTAGAAAAGACTTTTTGATCTTTAATATATTTCATCTCCTGCAATATAAACATTTACCTACACTCATACATACATATTTTATATATATTTAATTTATATAATTTTCTTTACTAATCTTCTTCATTTTCTATTATATCTAAAAATTACACTTAAAATCAAATGTCCGCCATTTTTATATTCATAAGAACTAAGTTATTACTTATAAACACCAGCATTTGGTAGTTACTATGATAGCAACTTTTATAGTAACATGTTACTCAATATTGTAGTAACTTTTGTCTTCCGGAATACGAAATACCCCATAGTTACTATGATAGTAATGGGTTTTTTTTAGAGGTATAGAACTTTAAATTGCAATAAAACAACGATGGATTATTCGATTGACATGAATTTTTTTTTATTCGAAAGATAATCTTGTGGAATTACATTTTAAATATGATTTCTGGCATATGACCGCCGTGGCGGCTGGCTCGGATGTAGTCCAATCTGGACGTCCAATTTTCGATGACTTTTTCCAACATTTGTGGCCGTATATCGGCAATAACACGGCGAATGTTGTCTTCCAAATGGTCAAGCGTTTGTGGCTTATCCGCATAGACCAATGACTTTACATAGCCCCACAGAAAGTAGTCCAGCGGTGTTAAATCACAAGATCTTGGAGGCCAATTCACAGGTCCAAAACGTGAAATTAGGCGGTCACCAAACGTGTCTTTCAATAAATCGATTGTGGCACGAGCTGTGTGACATGTTGCGCCGTCTTGTTGGTATGATTTAATGTAATGCCACAAGATTATCTTTCGAATAAAAAAAATTCATGTCAATCGAATAATCCATCGTTGTTTTATTGCAATTTAAAGTTCTATACCTCTAAAAAAAAACACCCGTTAGTAACTAGTAGTAGACTATGATCATAGTAACTGAGTTACAGAATTGGTCTGCTAGTGTGATGAGCCCTTAACTAAGACTTAGTACTTAAATTCAAATTTAAAATATTATGCTCCAAACTTCCGTTTGTAGTATTTTGGGTCACATCAATGTGCATTGCTCTGAATATTTTCACATCTTTAGATTGACCCCTCTGAATTGTTTTTATTTATTTATGTTTACGAAATCGTATAAATGCTGAATTCTAATTATTATTTCTTGTTTCAGGTATGTGAAGTTTCCGCTGTGGCGTCTTTTAAGTAAGTAGTTAGTTAACATTAGTAAAACATTACTGTGTCCCATTAAGTGTATGGGTAACGGGCTAACGTCCTTTTATGTTAGTAACATCGGAACGTTACCGGAAATGCATTGTATTGTCTCTGAGAATCCGGTAATCGAATTAACGTAAACTGCACTCTAACTTAAATCGGGGTAACTAACTTAATAGCTTCGTTTGGATCACTCGCATACTGATTCAAACAACTTAAAAAATAAAACACAGGCATAATATAATGGTACGACAGAATATGTACTCGGCACGATAAATTACCTCATTATAGCGACAAATTTAGTTCTTCGAACGACAGAAATGACATTTGAACTACAGTGTACTCCTTAGTGCGTTATGCCTTTTACCAATGTTTATGTTTTATTATCAAATTTTTTTTTCATAGCACCCCTTTTTTTTTCACTCAGTACTTCAATTTGTGGTTGTTGTTTTTTTTTATTTATAATGTTTTTGTTTGTTTGTTCTTGAGGTTGGTAACCCGACTTAAAAAGGCAATATAATATCTAGGAGACAAATTTAAAAGCTAAAAAATCAATAAAAATATCATGTTTCCTTCTGCAAAATGTGAAAAATAAAAAAAAAAAGAACGATTCCTCTTGAAAACCCTTTAGAGAGGGCGACATATCTAATGCAGTCGGTTGTATGATAGCTCGTATTTCATACGAAATTTCAAATGAAGAAATGGCGGAATATTTTCAAATGTAAATTCGGTATTGTAATGATATTCAAAGAAAAACTTTGTTTTAAAAATGAATTTTAAACTTAATTTACGACTGTAGGTTTTAACTATAGATCTGCCTCGGTAATATACATAGTTGGCAAAAAATAGAAAAACTAATTTTCACATTAACCCTTTACTGCATGAATTTTTATTTTTGGCTGAAATAATTCATGAGCATTATAGACCGGGAGCTCATGACAGTTTTTGGTCTCCGATTTCATACAGCATGCCTTTTGGAGGAGAGATTATTTACCCTGTGACAACAAAAAAGGGATGGTACTAAACCCCTGCACGCTTTCCGGTCATAGGGAAAATTGCATTTCCACTTAAACACAAAATTTTTGTGATTTTCTCTGATTTAATATTGCTTGCCCTTTTGTCAAAAGAAAGTTATAACAAATTTAAAGTCTTTTAAATATATGCATGCGATTCGGAGGGTCCCAAAGGGCTCAAACGGTCATGTGATCTTGTAATAAAAAAATATGATTTTCCGCGTTTTCATACAGCATGCCTATAATTAAAAGACTTTAAATTTGTTATAACTTTCTTTTGACAAAAGGGCAAGCAATATTAAATCAAAGAAAAACACAAAAATTTTGTGCAAGTGGAAATGCAATTTTCCCTATGACCGGAAAGCGTGCAGGGGTTTAGTACCATCCCTTTTTTGTAGCCACAGGGTAAATATTCTCTCCTCCAAAAGGCATGCTGTATGAAATCGGAGACCAAAAATGTCATGAGCTCCCGGTCTATTAGGAATTGGTTCTTATTTATAGAAAAATTAATTAAAAAAATATATTTAAAATATTTATTATTATTATTTTTATGAAAAAATAATAATTAAATTAATAATTTAGGGTTTGTGCCATGCATGGAACATTATGATTCTACATTATGTTACAAAAGAAAATCATTCCGTATTATTTGCTCGTCAATTGCTAGGTGTTCTTCATTAGGGATTAAAAGCAGAGTCGCCTTCGAATTTTTGAAATAAAAGGTCGTATCTTCTAGTTGTTCTTTCTCAATAAATTCAGTGTTATCGTTTGATATCCGCTTGATATCCTCAAATCTATTGCAGCCCATTATTTGAGATACTGCAGGATCCATTGCTGCATATATGAACATTCATGAAGTAACGTTCTGATTCAGTTTTAAAAGTAAAATAAAAAATAAAATTCGGAATATGCCATATATGGCACTTTATGCGGTAAAGGGTTAAGATTTCATGGTACTTACAATAGTAGTTACCCCTTACAGGTTATGTGACTCTCTTAGCTGAGCCTGCTAAACGGGTTGCATATGTTACACAGGTGTAACCATATAACACTTCACTCAATAAGTCTCCGGTCTGACATATATATGGCAACACTGTTGACAGACCCATATGATTTCTGGATAGTACCAACCTTCAAACGATACGTGTGAAAATTTCATGACATTCTGACAATTAGTTTAAAACTTACAGTGACTCCAGTTTTTAGAAATTACTATAAGTTAGATATTTGAACACAAGTCAGTATCAAAACACAACCGACGTATTATTAAATGACAAATGTAAACATAGTTTTATTCAGGGATACCAATACAAATGTCCCTATATTAAATAAACACTTTTAAAATTTGTAAATCGTCAAAATTACTATCGAACCCAAATTAAATATGACTTCAAAAGGTATGTTTTAGTAAAATAAAAGAGTAAAGAGCAATATTAGTCTATAATTCACATGCAAAAAAAAATCGATTTAGTTATTTTTTCGCTACTAAGTTTGTTATTGTTATAACGCAAAATGATGAACTGCGCTGTTTCAGCGACTGAGCTATATTCATGTTAAGGGAGATCATAATGAAAAATAAAATTTATTTAAAATTGAAAAAATTTTTTATTGTGAGAATTAATGGTTACGCCCTCTTATATTTTTGTTGATATTGATCAAGTGAATTTCGTGAGTATTAACTGTGTATGCAAGGTTTTATATTTAATAATTAGATTTTACTCGTGACAATAATTTTTTCTAAACAATTGTGAAATTAGACATCCAAATACGGTATTGTTCGTGTGAAAACACAATCTACCGCTTACCTTTCTTTGATGTTCTGTGTTGACCGTGTGCTTGGAGTGGTGGGGATGGACGCCAGGCGTCAAGACGCACCGTCAGTACAACACCGACGCCGGTGTGTGCCGGTACATCTGCACCTAACACCCCTCAGAACCGCGAAATAAAAAAAATAGTGCGTGTAAACAGTGTAGTGTCATTTTGTGTCATCTTGATCTGTCTTAATACTGATAATTTTGATTAATAATGGGGTAATCTGAATGGTAAATCTTGTTTTCTTTTGGATTGGAGTGTGTAAGGAACATATTAATAAAATAAGAATAAATCAAACAATTTATTAGACAAGTACTAGACAGTAGATAACTTTCTGGATTAATCGACAGACGTAGCGTAGTGGTAACACACGTGCTCTGCGTTGCTAAGGTCTCGGGTTCGAATCCTGTCCATTTTCATTCGAAAAATTAGTATTGTCTTTGCTAATTGCCTTTGTAGCAAAGGGCATAAAACGTGAAATAAAAAAAAGCCCTCGAATATAAATACTGCTGTTTGTTTTCTCAGTACAGGTTACCCCCGTTCAACGCGGGGGATACGTTCTGGACATGATCGCGTTAAGCGAAATTTCGCAATCAACGAGGGATTTTCGAAAAAAACATTGTAGAACTCGAAAAACACTTTATTTATTAAATAAAAATTAAGAATAACAAAAAGGCATATATTAAATAATTAATAATTTATTTATTTTGTTCCACGTTGCAAAAAGGAATCTAGATTTCCTTGTTTGGCCTCTTTATTGCGCAAAATTTGCCGATAACTGTCAAGTAATGCATTACAGCCACGTTTAACAGCACTCACCCGCTCGTAATCTTCGTCGTTCTCTTTTAACAACTTGATTTTGAAGAGAAAGGGCCTTTTCGATGGTTTTAACAGTTAAATTTCGTACGGGAACAGGTTCGTCATTTTCTAGAGACGTATGGCAGTTCATTTCCTGCAGCTCTTCATTAGTCAAAGGTTCACCGTGTGATTTTAACAAAGTCTGAATATCATCTTCATCAAAACCTTCGATGCCTTCGGAAATGGCTATATGACTAATACCTTCGATGATATTTTCAACATAATTTTCATGATTGCAGTGAACTTCAGAAATTTCACTGAACAATCTTTTCCAAACACCCTTCATACACGACTGGGTGACTTCATTCCACGCTTTGTCGATGTGTCTGATAGCTTAAAAATCTTAAATTGTCGGTCGCATAACGAATCCGCACTAGCCGGGGTCGCAATGAACGGGTTACCTGTATTAGTATATGATAAGCCAAAATTTAAAAACAAATAATAAATTTTCTTAGGCTTGTAACTGAAAAAACGATCAGAGATAAGATTGTAACGTATGATTTAAAAAAACAAATCGTCAGAGTAGGCCGAGAAAAAAATTACGTACGTCTTTGAATAAATTTAGAACGTTAGAACTACTCACATAACCTTTGACACTATAGAGCCATTTAACAAATTTATATTTTATTTGAAACAGTTAAGCCGGTGTCTGAAAACTTAGTTAACTATAACCAAATAGTTAGAAAATGGTTGCTATGGTTACTTATGGGATTGTTATATTTTGACCAAGTTTAACCAAAAGATTAAAGTCGGCTAATCTTCCAGAATCCGGCCCTTAGTTTTTCTTTAAAAAAAATCAGCTGTGGCCACCACAGGACCGACCGCCATCACAAAGTACTTGTATAAAATACATTCTAGCAACAGAGTAGAAATAACTTGGCCTAATATTTTCTAACAGAGATATTATTTATCATGACCATGGAAACGTTACATATAAGTATGAAAAAAGAGATAATTTCGAAAAAAAAAATTCTTTTTTTTTTCGTTTTATCAAAAAATATCTCAAATAAAAGTTGTTATTTATTACTTTTATAGCAACTTTTGTTAAATAATTTTTTTCGAAATATTTTTCTGTTGCTAAATATTCGCAAAAATCTTTAATTCGACACGAATTAACTCCCATTTTTAGTCAACCGATTTTTACCAAAAGTTGATCAACTCGTGCCATTGATGTCAAAAGCTTAAATATGAAGTTTTATAAAAATCCGTTTAGCTGAATTTGCTCTGCACGTGTACACAGACAGACAGACAGACAGACAGACAGACAGACATCATGCTAAAATTAGTCAAAACGTTATGTAGGGGCCTCAATTCGCGGAGATCCATCGAAATCTCGAAATGTCAAAATCGGTATGATCACAATACCTCCCTTATATATGTTGGCGGTCGGTAAAAATAAAATGGGTGCTAAAACAGTGTGGTGGGCCTTGGACCCCCCCCCCCCCGCTGGTGCCTGTACTGTCTGGATATAAGAATTTAACAATTAAAACTCAGGTCTCCATTTTACCGTTTTTGAAATTTGTTTTAAATTTTCACTCTTGTCGCTGCCACCAAAAACCCATAGAATAAAATTAGCGAATCAAAAATTCCGTTCGGTTAAAATTAAAACGTGTTTAAATTGTTTTTTCCCGATGTATTATGTTAAAATAATCGGTCTGAAAGTCCCATTTGATTATTAAAAGTTACTAGATTCTAAAATTTAGTTCCGCACGAAGCTATAAAATGAATATAATAGACAACTGTCATTTTTAAGCTTTACTTTTTTATTAGTGATTTAATATGTGGTAGTTTTAGTGTAACATCTTGGGTTATTAGCGTGTAATATAACATTTCCCACATAGTTAAGCATAAAAGTAATAGAGCCTTTTACAAAATACATAAAACTTTTATAGTCAGCATTTTTAATTTTAAATTTTACACTTTATAAACCAGTATTTTCATTAGATTTATTAAATATAAAACCAGCGTTGTATGAAAGTCGATATTTTTGAGACGGAAAAAGGATATGCCTCCAGATATATCTCGTGGAAAAAGAGTATAAAAAATTAAATATATGAGTCTGCAGAAAGATTCAACTTAGTAGAATTTAGAAATGCATCGGGGTTGTAGCTATAGATGATCTACCATGCTACACTAATGCCGGCTTGAATAAAACATTCCTATATCTTGTTTTATTTACAACCATAAAACTAGACATAAGTTTAGGTGCTTTGCTTAAAACAAATTCATTCTAGTTGTAGCTAAATCGAGTTTTAACTCGTGTTCGAGTTTTAAATCGCATTTGACAGGGATATAATAGACCATATTAGTGTGTCGTCACATACATGTGCTGCCATCTGAGAGCAGAGTCCTTTGGAAGGTTTTGACTGGTTTAAAATACATGTGACATTACTTTTGTTATGGCTCAGTTACACGATGCAAGTAACTTGCACCAGTAAGTACTTGCACCAGTCACTGGCATCGTGTAAACGTACATGCAGTACTGGTGCCAGTACTGGCACAAGTAACTCATGCAAGTCAAGTGAATAGAAGCCGTTCCTATTTCCTGGCACAAGTAGCCGTGCCAATGACTTAAAAATGGCCGCCATGAACAGTTGATGTATTTTCGCTGTTACAAAAAGAAACTTTTTCACACCTTTTTTTAATAAATGTAGTTTTTGGCGCTGATTCATTTTTGTTTAGAAAGACGTACGCATAAAATACATAAAATTAGGTTAAACATCGAAAATTGGCGCGTTAAAAAGACGGTTTTACGCATAAAAAATAATTGGAAGCATCTACATTTTGCAGTGTGTTTCGGGTTCTTTGCAAGGTTACTTAAATAAAATACTGGAATACGTGTAAACGACAAAACGACTTGTGCAAGTACTGGCACAAGTACTTGTGCCAGTACTTGCACAAGTTACTGTGTAATTTTATGAATATCTTCAATTTTGGAGCAAAAAATATGTAGTTTTAATGAATATATACTAATATATACAGTCCAGATACTTTATATTATAGAATAATGATTTTATAAATATATAAATAAGGATTCGAAGATATATTTATAGGTTACGTTTTTAAATAATATGAAAATCGAAATATCTTTAATATTTATTTAATTAACACTAAGTAATCATTAATATTTTGTTTTAGAATGCATAATGGTGTATTGTTTTGCTCCAAATTGTAACCATTACAGCTACATTCTTAATTGCAATTTTTTTCGTTTTTTGACAGATGAAAATAAAGAATAATAATGGATAAAATAAAAACAACATATTGTTCCTTCAAACCATTTAGATATGGCATACACACTTATTGCTATGTTACTTGCCATAATAACGACTATTAACGTAAAATTTTCAAAATTAACCTGCAAAATAATGTTGTTCTGTAAAAATAATGACATATTAAATAAGAATTTTAATAAATAAATATTGACTTATAGTTTTGATGTGAAGCATTCTCTTGCTTTGAAAACTTAATTTATATTTCCAAAATACAATTTAACAAAAAAAACAACATGCTTAATTCAAATAAAAGGAATCCAACCGCGAGGCAGCAGCACTGAATCCCATTTTTGTGACGTAGTTACTAATATGGTCTATTATAATGGATGGATTGTTTTAGTGGCGACATACAGTGGTAAAAAGTAGAAACTTTTATTATTTAACCCTAGTTTTTTTAAAAATATAATCTATGCGTCCGTTTTAATTTCTTCTCTGCAGTTATTGTTTATAATTTATCTGATTTTATCTAGGCTTTGGGAACCTATTAATTTTTATTTAATACTGGTTGTGGTTAAACCACCTCTCCTACTGCCTCTCTGCTTCTCTTGCCTATCAACGCACTCTCCGTAAAGCGCTGGAGCTTTTAGTTTGATAAAAATATAAATAAATAAAATAAATAGAAAAGATATGAAGGTTTAAGGCATAAAAACAGGCTTCAGTCTGCGGGAAGATTTTCTAAACACGTTGCTGCAAACCAAACTTCTGTAGGACAATTAGGTATAAAGTTCTTAGTTTTTAAAAAAGGCGGAATAAGTTCACTGGAGTGATGAAGGATAATATTTGAAAGTGTTAAATCAAATTAATGGTAAATGGAGAAACTAAAAGAAGAAAAATGTCAGAGGTAGACTGTTACAGTGGATATGCAGTGGATATGCATATAAAAAAGGCGGAATAAGTTCACTGGAGTGAAGAAGGGTAATATTTCAAAAGTGTTAAATCAAATTAATGGTAATTGGAGAAACTGAAAGAAGAAAAATGTCAGAGGTAGACTGTTACAGTGGATATTATACTTGATGAAGATGGACAAGTATGGCAAAGAATATTGAAAGGAAAATTCAACTTCCGTCGACCAGTAGGAAGACCTCGCAAGATATGGAGAGATCTAAGATCTAACAAGTGTTGGTATGCAGAGCACATGGAAAGACCTCACAATTAACAGGTCAAGATGGAGGACTTATATAAGTGAGGCCAAAAGTCAACCTAAGAGTGCCTAAAGAAGAAAATTTTTTTAAAAATTACGAACTTTTCGCTTTTTGTTATTGAAATTATGACGTAGTATAACAACATTGATTACGCGGCCCAAGCATAAACCGAAATATACATTATTGTTATATTTATTATTATTTTAAATATTTTAGCGTGCATTTAAAAATGCTAGCTAGGAAATAACATATTTAAAATTTATTTTAAAAATTCCGAAATCAATACAAAGTACTTATATATATTTGCATAATACAATCAAAAATATTTTTATTTGCACGTGAAATATTAGAACCATTACTCACTGTCATTGACGGGAAATTACATAATTTCCCTTTTTTTAAATTAATTTTCCGTGAAGAAAAAATATCACTTTGCCCAAAAATTTCATGAACAACATGTTTGGACATTAATTAAAAATGTTTAATAAATTTTCAGACACTTGATGAAGTTTTTGAAATATTAAAGAACAAATATACTCAATAGGATTCATAATATTCGTGGCGTTTTTTAGTAAAATTCAACTGGTTTTGTTATAGTGTGAAAATGAATTTATTTAAACCAAATATGCTCCATTATTATCGACAACGTTTCGCCATTTTTCGGGTAGAGCCATGATGCCATCGGTGAAGAACTTTGTGGTTTCTGGTTGAAAAACTGAATCAATTGGTTTTCTTTTGAAACCAGCTTAATTCAATTGAGATAATTTTGCAGAGATCGGAATAGGTGATAGTCAGAGGGTGCTATGTCTGGACTATACGGTGGATGCAACAAAATTTCCCAACCAAGTTCTCGCAATTTTTAACGGGTCATCAAAGAAGTGTGTGGTCTTGCGTTCTCATGATGAAAAACAACACCTTTCCTATTATTCAATACGGGCCGTTTTCTTTCAATTGCCTGGCGTAATCTCTCTAGTTGTCCACAGTAGAGTTGAGAATCAATCGTCTGACCAACTGGAAGTAGCTCATGGTGGACGATTCCCTTCCAGTCCCACCACACACACAGCATCACCTTGTTCGGCGTCAATCCTCGCTTCGCGAACGCTTGTGACGGCTCACCATCCCTTGTCCATCTTTTACGCTTCCGATTGTCGTACGTGATCCATTTTTCATCACCGGTTATGACACGTTTTAGAAATGGTTCGATTTCATTGCGTTTCAGCAGCGCATCGCAGATGTTAATTCGATCATGTTTTTCGGGCTCAACTCATGAGGAACCCACATCGAGCTTCTTTTTGTAGACAGCTTTCCGTAAATGGTTCAAAACAGTTTTGTGGTCAATGCCTAGCTCCGTACCAATATCGATACTGCTGATATGCCTATCTTGCTGAACTTTTTCAAGAATTTCAACTTTTTCACTGATTGGGCGACCAGAGCGTGAGTCATCTTTCACATTAAAATTACCAGAACGTAAGGGAACCATTTCCGCGCAGCAGATTTTGATAAAGTACCCTTCACCGTACACAGCACAAAGACACTGCTGATATGCCTATCTTGCTAGACTTTTTCAAGAATTTCATCAGATTTTTCACTGATTGGACTACCAGAGCGTGTCATCTTTCACATTAAAATTACCGGAACGAAAGCGAACCATTATCGCGCAGCAAATTTTGATGAAGTACCTTCACCGTACACAGCACAAATTTTTTCACAAGCCTGCGCAGCGTTCTTCCCTTTGTCGAAATAATATTAGCGCAATTTTTCATTACTTTTCTCTATTTTCAAACGCAAACAACTTTCCAACCACTACACAAATTTTGATGTTTAGACACTCAAAGTAACGCTCGAACTGTCACCTTTCCAACGAGCGCTTAGTGGTGTCGCTGCGATTTGTGTTTTCTGAGTTATTTGCAATTGGCGCCGTCTATCGGCAAAAACGCCATGAACTTTTTCCCAGACCTGGTAATAAAAATATGTGATAGAATCAATCAAAAATTCCCCAAAAAAATCCCAATCACAGGTGTTTTTCTCCAAAGGTATTAAGGATCGAAGGAGTATGAAAAAAATATTTAAAACTCCTTCTAATTTTTGATTTTTAACCAATCGAAATCAATTTTTGAGCGATAACTCAAAAACTGTTAACTCTAGCTTAATATAGAGATTATTTTTGGAATATATGGCACAAAATACATCCGAGCTGCTGAAACCGAGGCAAATAAATTTGGTAAAAAATTTCTATTTTTTCGTGTGCCCCTGCGATTTTTTTTCTTTCTTCCCCATTTTTGCTGTTTTTTTTTTTTGTTTTAGGGTCTAAAACTTTTTACATTGGCTATTAAGGCCCAAGTTGGTTCTAGGTACTTTTTGAAAACATTCTTTCTTGTCCATGTTCGATTAAATTGACATTTGCTAATATTTGTGCTCGTTGTAGTTCGTTACGTTCATTTGTATTAATTCTTTATGTGTGCACGCGTCTTTAGCCAGTTACCGTTATCGAATTCAACTTTTGTTTACAGTCTCAGCTCTTGAGAATTATGTTACGTAATATTTTTTCTAAATTCCATATTATGTATGGAATGTTTAAAATTAAAAAATGCGCCCCCTATGTTCTGATTTAAAAGCATTCGTACTAACTTGACGTATAATAAAACATCCATTATTCATCCCGAGACATTATCTTTTCAAAATAATTCAAACGTTAACCTGACGGAAAAATTATAGAAATTTTCTGACGTTTTATTTCTGAGATAATTCCGTGATAAACTGTTTCGAAATTTGTTTTATTCAAATCGAATTTCGGTGTCAGAAGTGGGATATTTTTTTATATGAGTGACGTTAAGAACCTGTTTTATATTTTAACAGCGTGAGAAAACGGATTTTAAGAGACGTAAATATTTAGATACAGTCCTGAATTAGATATTTTTAGTTGGTTTATATTTAGGATAATTAGGTCCTAAAAGATGCTGAACATGATTTTTTAATGGGGATTTTAAAGAAAGTTTCTTGTGAAAGACATTACTGAATTTGTGACGTTAATTTAATAAATAAAATGTGATCGAAATAGTGCAATGTGACTTTGGTGGACTATTGTTTCTTCTCATCCGTCCAAAATGTTTTTTTCTTTGGCCAATGTAAACAACAATAACAACAGTGGTGGAAATAATAATAATAATAATAACAACAACAATGGATACCGGTTGCTGTCTGCGCAAGGAATGGAGACTCTCCAAACCTTTTTAAGGCAACATGGAAACGAATGTATACGGCAGTTTGTACAGGTATAGTACTCTGAAATTTTAACATTTAAAAAATAAAAAAATCTATAAAAATAGTGCCTCGGATGATAAACTTATTTTTAAGTATTAACAATGATTATATTTCTTTAAGGGCAGTGTAAACCCTCTTATACATAAGTAACAATTTGAAATAAAATAACATTCTATACATCAAATTTAACAATGAATTTTTATTTATCTGATACTTTTATTGGTAAAAGATATGAAATTGTGAATTGTTTGTGTACGATGCGGCAAATTGTAGCTAAAGCATTAGTCTACAAATATGTTTGTAGCTATTTTGTTCTCTTGTGAAAATTTTAGTTATCGATACGCGGTATTTTAAGGGGGGGGGGGTATGGTCAGAGCAGCACATTTTATACCCATTTTCAAGATTTTTTTTTAGAAAACTGTTAATAGTAACTTGATTGGGATAATACCTACAGTAAATAACAACCTTTGAAGAGTATCCAAAAAATTTTTTATTGAAAAATATCGAAAATTAAGCTCGTGACATGAATTTGAAATTTTCGTTCAGGACAAAGAGTTGATTTGCGGTGAGACACATAACTAATGACTGGATCATCTAAAACAAAAAAAAACAAAAATATTTCGTTAGTTTATGAGTTTCTTGAGGTAACGCTGTCGAGATATTTTTTTTTCTTGCTTTTTATTTTTTTATGGAATTTTTTACAAATGGAAACAGAAATTTCGAAAAAAAAATTTCCGTTTTTTTCGTTTTTTTGACTTCAAACTTATACCAAAAATTAAATAATGTAGATATTTGAAAAAACTCGAATTAAAATTAATTAAAAATACTCGCATTCGAATTAAAATTAACAAAACAAAAATATTTTAATATAAAATTTGTTTTGGCATCCCAAATAATCATCATTCACTTACTAAATACCTACGTAACCCTGAAATGTGTGAAAATTCACACTTCACATCAATTTTTTTGTTTTATTGGTAACATTAATTCTTAACATCTTTGAAAAAAAAAACTTCATTTCTTACCAAACCGACCTTAAAAAAATGGCTAATTAAAAAAAAAAGAAGTGATTTTAAGTAATTAAGGCCCGGTCTTTCCACCTTCCGGTGAACCTCTAGGTAACTATCTGACGGATAAGGTTATCTGGAACTTCATCTGCTGAATAAATGTCAATACCAATCAGTGAATTCAATACGTCAGTCTCATTATCCGTTAGATAACTATCCAATTAGGGATGGGAAAAAAACATCGATGTATCGAAAACAACCAATGGAAACCATAGGCGCAATTTTCAAAATATTAATGAAACTTGCTACATTAAAAAAAAAATACTGCACATATTTAGAAACCTAAATAATGGTATTAGGCATTCGAATTAAAATTAGCAAAAAAAATATTTTAACATAAAATTTGTTTTGGCATCCCGAATAATCATCATTCGCTTACTAAATACCTGCGAAACCCTAAAATGTGTGAAAATTCACACTTCAATTTTTAGTTTGTTAAACCAGTCAGTTAATCTTGATTACGATGTTTTCCATAAACCTATTCCTGGTGTAATATACATACATATTACAGAATGTGATTTAGTCTATATAGTGTGGCCGGAATCCTCCGGGGCTAAAAGGTCCGCGTGCTGCCTCTCCCGGAATTTATATTTGAGCTCCGGACCCACCGGACACACCGGACTCTGGCGAGCTTTCACGCGGCGAATTGATTCACATGGCCATACTCCTGCCGAGAGCTTTCTTTATAGACTGCATGAAGTGCTTCTTAAAGCACGGATCTCGTGAGAATATGTTGTCGCACACCGGTTGGGAAACACTTATTATTTATTTAGTTATATTCTACGCAGTTTTGAGAATAATATTAGTGTAAAAAACCATATAACGGCTCCCTTGTTGAACTGTAAAACATAATGTAAATAATATATTTTATAAATAACTAAACAGTTTTAAGAATTAAAATTTGAAAATTAGAAAAGTTTAGCCCTTAAGCATTTCGCTGTAACAGAACCGGATACATGGAAAACTACATAATCCCCACGAATATTAATACTCTTGTCCTAACGATGAATTAGTTTTTTTATACCTGATGCAAAGAAATCTTTGTGTTATTGTTTGAGCCAGTTTACCCACAAATTCTTTGACTTCCTCGTTGTCGCTGAACTTTTTTCCACGTGATGCCTCCTTGAGTGGACCAAACAAATGAAAATCAGAGGGAGCCAAATCTGGACTGAAGGAAGGATGAAGCAGTATCTCCCAGCCCATTTTTTCAATGGTTTCTTGGGTCAAAAAAACTGTGTATTTTTACAAAATGAGACTTACTACTTCTTAACATAATCCCCAAGAATATTAATACACTTGTCCCAACGATGAACTATGGTCTATTTCAAATTAAAAAAAAGTAGATAGCGCTGCGAACCGAGTACGATTTACACTAGACAAATACAGTACAGCGGAAAATTTTAAATAAGTTACAACTTGGACATGGGCGTAGTAACTGGGTTAGCAAGTGATTTTTTTTTTTTTAATTTAAAAAAGGTTAAAAGATATTGAAATAAACAAGGCAGATAATACATTTACGTTATTTATACGACATAAATTCAGTTTAATGGGGAATTTGAAAAAGTTAAAAAAATATTAATTTTGAAAATTATGTACTATATATAAAAAGAGAGATTTGGCTAAAAGAGTTTAAATAAAGCAATAAAACAAACAATATATCTTCAGAGCTAAAGTTTCTTATTTAAATAATTATTGTAAGTAAAAATTAAAAATATATGTATATATGAAGGTCTAAAAATTATATCATTAACTTCTTCTTTGGGCACTATCAGCTGGGCTGTCTTTTGGCCTCACATCAGTCCTCTCTCTTGATCTGTTAATTGTCAATTGTCAAAAAATATTTATATGTCAGATAACCTAAAATATATATAACTGCATAAAAACAAATTACATGGAGAATTTTCTCCATAAAATATACGCCAACAATATAAATAAAAGTCTAAATATGTAAATAATAACAAAATATATGAAAAAAATTAAATAATATATATTTCCAATGTCCGACACTGAACATCTGTCAACTTGGACTAAAAACAATATTTTAACAGTGTAATAGGGATGATGATCTAAACCAATCCGAAGCAAGGACAAACAGCTCCTATCTTCTTACACACATTTTTCTACTTTGAAATAGACCATAGTTTTTTTATACCTGATGCAAAGAAATCTTTGTCTTGTTGTTTGAGCCAGTTTCCCACAAATTCTTTGACTTCCTCGTTGTCGCTGAACTTTTTTCCACGTAATGCCTCCTTGAGTGGACCAAACAAATGAAAATCAGAGGGAGCCAAATCTGGACTGTAGGGAGGATGAAGTAGTATCTCCCAACCCATTTTTTCTATGGTTTCTTGGATCAGAGGGCGAGCATTGTCGTGAAGCAATATCGCGCATTTTCTTTGAGATCCGCGATGTTTTTCTCTCATTGCTGGCTTTACTTAGTTCATCAGTAGTAGTAGGCACTGTTTATTGTAGGCTGATCTTCTAAATATACATGAAAAACGACACCTCGGGCATACCAAAACACGGTCAACATGACTTTTCCCGCTGATGCTTGCGTTCTGAATTTTTTTCGGACGGGTGAACTGGTGTGTTTGCATTCCATCCTTTGTCTTTTGGATTCTGCTTCAAAATGGTGAACCCAAGTTTCATCACACGTTAAAATCTTGTTTAGAAAAGGGTCACCTTCCTTTTCATAGGTTCTTTCAAGTCTGTACACACTTTGAGTCTTGTTTCCTTATGTTGTTGCGTTTCGGGACCCACCTTGCACTTGTTTTGCTGTACTTGAGCTTGTCAATGATAACGTGATGAACTGTGCTAATACTTACTGCAACTTTTTTGCTATATCTTCAACTGTCACTGAGCCCCCCCCCCCCCGGGTGCGTTTTTGTACGAAACATTCAGCTTTCGCTCCTGTGGTCTTTACTTACTGGATGCCTTGAAATGTGTGAAAATTTACTTGAGAAGTTAAAAATTTGTTAGTTTTCTTGAAAATTTTAAAATAAAGTTTAACTTTTCTGTGTTGGAAAAACATTTACGGGCCCTTTGTTCCTTTGAGACGTCAGAAGCGTGCTTCGAATCCTAAAACTTCCAATTTAACTCCAAGTTTATTTTCTTAAAAAAGAAACACAACTCAATAAGACAATAGATTGAATTTTTTAACTAAAGATTGGCAATATTTTAACAAAATAACCGATAGTACTCATGAAGATATAACGGTGTTTCGACAAATCATTTTCAATTAATCTTTTTACCGAACGCCAACATAATATATAAGGGAGGTATTGTGATCATACCGATTTTGACATTTCGAGATTTCGATGGATCTCCACGAATTGAGATCCCAACATAATGTTTTGACTATTTTTAGCATAATGTCTGTCGGTCTGTCTGTTCCTCTGTCCTGTCTGTCTGTCTGTTTTTCTGCTAATTTTATTCTATATATGGGTTTTGGTGGCAGCGCCAAGAGTGAAAAATTAAATCAGATTTCAAAAACGGTAAAATGGAGACCTGGGGTTTTAATTTATTAAATTCTTATATCCAGACAGTGCAGGCACCAGTTGGGAGGGGGGGGGTCCAAGGCCCACCACACTGTTTTAGCACCCATTTTATTTTTACCGACCGCCAACTTGTTATATAATGGAGGTATTGTGATCATACCGATTTTGATATATCGAGATTTCGATGGATCTCTGTCTGTCTGTCTGTCTGTTCGGTAAAAATTGTAGCCAAACGGCTAAACCTAGAGAGTTGATATTTGGCATGCTTATACAACTCTTTGACCCGCACATAGGAAAAATACTAAAACATCTAAAAAACATACCCCCCTAAAAATATAAACAAATATGTGCTCATCGAAAACAAAAATATTTTTTTTAAATTATGAGTAGGGTATCAAATGAAAGCCCTTAGTACGTGGATTAACGATCAAATTTTTATTTTTGAAAAATAAATTATTTTGATGCGATTTTTGCCAAAATTATGCAAAAAAAATTTTGTCCGACACCCTGTAGCCCAGATGGTTTAAACTAAAAATCGAAAAAAATTCTAAGTAATGTATATTGGTGTGAACCGAAATAGTACAACAGGAATTTTTGATCAGATTATGTTTTCGGAAAATAACGCATATTTTGTGGTTTTGGTTCACAAAGTACAAAAGTTATACCAATGTAAAACACTCACATGCAAGGCATACGATGGCGTTATTGGTTAGAGCACTGGTGTCGTAAGCTAAAACTCGCTGGTAAACGAAGGGTTTCGAGTTCGAGTACTGAGTGAATTTTATTTTTTGTTTTTTTTTTGCATTTTTATTATGTTGAAATTATTTTGTAAAAATTCTAGTTATATTTTGACAAATGTTGTATTTAATTTTTAAGAGCGTAAATTTAATAATTATCTTATTATATGATTAACAGACGATAAATTATTTTAAAAATATCGTTCATTTTGCCGTGATTACTACAAAGTAAAATTTGTCCTACACACTCAGCATACCGCCTTCACTTATTATATACTTGCGAAACCCTGAAATGTGTGAATATTCACACTTCAAATCAATTTTTTCATACTTATATGTAACGTTTCCATGGTCATGATAAATAATATCTCTGTTAAAAAATATTGGGCCAAGTTATTTCTACTCTGCTGCAAGAATGTATTTTATACAAATACTTTGTGATAGCGGTCGGTCCTGTGGTGGCCACAGCTGATTTTTTTCAGTTTAAACTTAGGGGAAAAGAGGAAAATACAATCCTGTTTTAACAAATAACGCGGAGGATGTCCAGCACTGCGTTTGACCCAAATCAACATCGTAGCCCTATCTATTTACTCAACGTCCACATGACTGTTTTTGTACATTTCACGAACACAAATTAAATCATTTTTCACCGTAGATCGTTGATTTTATCAAATATTTGCTTTTCGGTTTTAAGCGCTGATAAAAAATCACAAAAAAGATACCGGGTATACTTATTCAAAATGAGATTTTATGTTAATTCTTTTTGAACTCTTATTATTCATATATAATAAGACAGATATTGGTCACTTATTATTTTAAAGAGATAGCCTGTATAGGCAAGTTCTTTGCTGACTTGCCTACTTTGCGGACAAGAATCATTTTGATTCGAAAAATGTCAAATTTTTGTAATTTTGAACAATTTGAACAAAGATCAATACAGAACTTTTAACTCAGTTGAAGAAAGTCATTTTTCTTTTAAACTTTTTTGAAATATCTCTCTTGGATAAAAAACTGTAGCTCAATAGTTGGAAGGCGAGTGTAGTTTATGAGTTAGGTAACGCGTCCACATAGTGCATAACACGGTCCCATTATGGAGAGCGTCGGGACGCTGCGTCGGTCTAGAACAAAGGGTCCTGGTGGAATGTGCATTTGCTGACAGTAGTAAATTTAAATTTCCCCAGACCATGTCCTGTCTGCTGGACTACGGGATATTGCTTGTTTAAACGATCGTTAATGTCCAAATTAATTGTGATTTAAATTTTGGGGAAGCTGTTGTATCAAATTATTTATATTTTTCATCAAAAATATCTGATGCCATTCTTATAATAGTTACGGGAGAAAAATAATCGAAACAAAATAATTTTTCGGGGTAAAAATAGCGGGGTAAACCCGTAAAAACTACCCTTGATTGGGTCTTACATAAGAGATAAACATACTGACGGATATACAGAAGGATATTTGTTGTTTAATAGCAGATTTACAAAATATTTCATTAAATCAGGAATTCATTAACCGAGATACACACAAAAAATAACCTGGGTTGGCTCTTACATAAGAGACAAACAGAATGACGGATATACAGATGGATATATGTTGTTTAATAGCAAATTTACAAAATATTTCATTAAAGCAGGAATTAGTTAACCGAGGTACGCACATAAAAAAAAACTTGATTAAGTCTTGGATAAGAGTGAAACAAAAATATTATGGAAATCCGATTAGAAGTTTTTGAGTTTTGCTTGAACAGTCAGACACACAGACATAAAAATTCTAAAAATGGTCAAAATGGTCCAAGCAAATTATATTAAAGCTAACAAAGTAAAAATGCTAAGAATATGCACAAATAGAGCCTCGAACTTTATATATAATCGTCTGAATCCATAAGTCTAATTTTGAATGTTTGCAAAATTAAGATTTGTATTTTAGCGAGTGTCCTTGTCCTTTTGAATTAGAATTTAATCCATAAAACAATTAATTAAAATGTTATTTAATAATCCAGTTCAGTTGAAAGTTATAACGACATTTTGTTATTATTTATAACTTTGAATTTCTGTTTCTGTTATTAAATTGAATTCTACTCTCGTCGCTTTTCGTTTATTTACTCTGAACATTTCGCTGAAACTCCGGGAATCTGTAAAAGGATTCTCTAATGCTGTATCGGATATGGGAGTAGAAAGGACCTTCAAGAACGTACACATATTTACGAAGTTACAGTTTAAAGTTCAATTAGTTAATGTAAAACAAGATACTACGTACACTCGGGGTTTTCTTTTATAAAGAGAATGATGTCAAAGGCATGTACACAAATGTACAGATGTTATTTGGTAGCTGAGCACCAAGATTATTAAAGTAAAGGTTGTCTCATAACTTCTGACCAATCAGAGCGTGAGAGGGAATATGTCACATATCGGCTTAGTTCAAACTACCATACAAAATATACATGTTGCATGTTTTTAAATATTTTTATTGACTATATTCATAATAGATATTTTTTTCGAGACAGTGTATTACAGTTAATAAATAACAATAAAATCGAATACAAATATAATTTTAGGAATATTTAAATAAAAATAGAAAAACAAATTGCTATAATAATATAGTAATTAATATAATTTGAGGTTATATCAATTTTTAAAAACGGTTGGACGTATTTTAACGAAATTTGGTACAATAGAGTAAGAACGTGGATCAAATATAGGCATGGTATCTCAAAATTTTCTTTCTTAGGGGGTGTTTCTGGGTTAAAACTGGTACTAAAAAATTTAAAATATTTCATTTAAACAGAACTATCTTAACAGAAAAAACTATACCATACAATAACAATTGTTTATAAGAAAACAAATCTTATTTGTTCTTCATGTTTAAAATGTTTACTACAATTTTTTTTGTTTTCTGGGTGAAAACGATCCTTTCTGAGGCATCTTCGTATCAATTCATTTATAATTTTTCTATCCTTTAGAAACGCGAAAAAAAAAATTTTGTTCTCCACTTTTTTTCGCTTTCACAGAGTTAGACTTGCAAGTAGCAACACTACATATTGTTCCAGTCATTTTAACACTAATAACTTAATACTAATAAATAAACACTAATAATATATAACTTAAAACATTACAACACACTAAAAACAAATTAACCCTTTACCGCATAGTGTGCCATTTATGGCACATTCCGATTTTTATTTTTTAACTTACTTTTAAAACTGAATCAGAACATTACTTCATGAATGTTCATATATGCCACATACACAGCAATGGATCCTGCAGTATCTCAAGTAATGGGCTGCAATAGATTTGAAGATATCAAGCGGAATTTGCACTTCAACGATAACTCTGAATTTATTGAGAAAGGACAAATAGAAGATACGACCTTTTCTTTCAAAAATTCGAGGGCGACTGCTTTTAATCCCTAATGAAGAACACCTAGCAATTGATGAACAAATAATACGGAATCATTTTCTTTTGTAACATAATGTAGAATCATAATGTTCCATGTATGGCACAAACCCTAAATTATTATTTTAATTATTATTTTTTCATAAAAATAATAATTAATATTTTAAATATATTTTTTTAATAAATTTTTCTATCAATAAGAACCAATTCCTAATGCTCATGAATTATTTCAAAAATAAAAATTCATGCAGTAAAGGGTTAAAACCATGATTTGGTATGATGATAGAGTGAAACCAGGATTCGAACATAGGCTATAAGGCATCTCAAAAATTTAGGTGGTGTGTTTTGGGGTTAAAACGGTTTATTAAAAAACTAAAAATATCTCCCTTATTATTGACTTATGCTATACTTTTGTTTTATATACTTTTTTAATGGCAAAATTTACATTATACGTGAAAATTATAAACTAAAAAAAGCACAACTCAAAAAACGGTTAGAGATAGCGACCTCCGATTAGAATTTTTGGTTTCTCTGTAGTTTAGTCTAAAAAAAAAATTTAACGCACTAGAAAAAACTGTTTCATGAAAAAAATCGCTACAACAAAATTATTCTAGTGAGTTCAAAGTCGTACTGAAGGCGTATCACATGTTCGCCTGCCGCTCCTCAAAGTCCCGCGTCTTAAATGTTGCCAGATCAAACGCTATGTTGTATGGTTACTTAATTTACACACCTCGTATGTTTCTGGGACTTTGTGAAATTTTGTCGCAAAAACCGGTATGTCATATGTCGCTATAAACGATATTCACTGTAGTTGTTAATATAATAGGGGATAGGCATGATTTTTTAAAATTTTTTTATTATATTCCTCTTGTTGCATATAAACATAAAAAACAGTTTTTAATTTTTTTTTTAATTTGAAGGCTTAAAAAAATCATAAATATATGTAGCGCGCGAAAACGACGTGTGACGTCATACCCTTCTAACTGACACATGACACTACTAGTCTACCCAGCGTACATAGTCTTTTGCGAACTTATTTGTTTGTATAACTTTTATAGGTTATGTAAAGTTAGAGTGATTTTAATTAAAATAAAGTTTAATTCTATAAAAACAATTTATACATGTTTACCGAATTAAATTTTATATTAAAATATATAAAATATGGAAGATCCAGGCCCCAGTACTTCGAAACATAGTCGAAAATATTGTTTAGTACCAATGTGCACAAATAGTTCAATTAGAAATCCAAAAAAAATAATTTATATCATTACCTGATGACGAAAAACAACAGAAAAGCTATGAGGCGAAATAAAACCGATATTTCAGAATAAAGTAAACTTTATGTTTGTGAAGACCATTTTAATGTGAGTACATATATTTTATAAATTATTTTAATAATAAATGCGTGAAAAATTGTTTAAAAACAAATACAAAACTCTCAAACAATACAATATAAACACGTAAACATTATGTTTTGTCTGTATCTGTGACGTCAAACCCTTACAGTCTCAGTCGTATCTACTCGGCAACCTTCGAGGCGTGGTCGGCTTATTTCAAATTTACAATATTTTAATTAAAAAATTTGGCTATAATATTAATTAAAATGTGATTTTTGTTATGTTAGGTGACATAACTAACATTAAAATATCAAAAAAATGTAGTTTTAAGGAAATATAAATTTTATGCGTATCCCCTATTCTGATTGTATATTTGTAGGAACTAGTAATTCAGTTACGAACTAAAGAAGAGCCCTTAAAAAATAACAACTTCTCTTTAACTTTGTAACTTAATCGAAACGGTACGAAACTAAAAGTCTTAACAAGTACGGTTGTGAATGTTATTTCCGGTTGGCGGAGAGTTGCGAATTGCGAACGGCACGTTGCCCGGTTCATCAGATAACAGGTTCAGCCTTGTTACAATTACCGAATAGTTGGTGTAGTTGGCGAGACCCTCTGGCCATGTCTGTACGTCTGTACCTGCAGTGTCGTGTTCCAACAATTGGATGGAGAAGTAATTATACAGGAATTGGGGTAAATGTACGATTTATGGTACATTTAGTGGGGTTGTTATGGCTATATTAAATATTTATGCACTATCTGAATTTTTACTCACAGACCTTGTTATTTCGGTTGATGCTAGGGAGGTTCAAAATGAACCTGTAATTTATTTTTTAGGTTATCAGTTAGGTATCTGGGGGTTCCTGTTGTCTTGATATCTTGGTATTTGTTGTTGTACTGCGATCTTTCTATTCTATTAGGTTGGAGGGAAAGTTCTGTCGTATTTAAATAAAAATATTTTAAGATATTTAAAAAAGTATATGTATAATATTATTCAATGATATAATTTCCATTATTTGTAACAACTTGTTGCCATCTTTCAGGTAACCTATCAATTTCTCTTCTGTAAAAGTTCTCGTCCTTGGAATGAAAATAGTCAGAAACTGCCTTAGAAACACTTTCAAAAGAATTATTTTTTTTTCCTGTTAGATAATTTGGCAGAGATCTGAATAGGTAATCTGATGGTGCAATATCAGGTGAATATGGTGGTTGACTAAGAACTTCCCATCCAAACGTACTAAGTTTTTGTTGTGTCACCATTGCGGTATGCGGTTTAGCGTTATCTTGATGCAACACGATTCCTTTTCTGGACGCTAATACTGGCCTTCTTTGCTTGATAGCTGCATGCAATTTATCGAGTTGGTTGCAGTACAGATCCGCAGTGACAGTTTGCCTCTGTTTTAGCAGCTCGTAATACACTGGACCTTTTCTATCCCACCACAAACAAAGCATTACTTTTTTTTATGAATATTTGGTTTTGCAAGAGTTGCTGACGATGTTCCAGGTTTGCAGTAAGCTTTTCTTTTCTTAAATATTCTCGTAAAGAATCCACTTTTCATCTCCAGTAATCAGCCTGTCCAGAAACGGCTCCACATAGTGTCTAATGAGATGTGATGAGCATATTCTTACACGATCTGATAAATTCTTTTGGGTCAATTCATGGGGGACCCAAATGCTTTGCTTTAAGACAAAACCAAGAGATTTAATGTTGTCACCAGCAGTTGTATGATGGATGCCGAACTCTTTTGCAATTTCTCTAGTTGTTAGATGTGGATTTTGCTCCAACATGGACCGCAAAACACTTTTCTACTTCTCCTATAATTATGTAATTCCAGCGTCCTATTTCTAGCCACGCTATAGCTATTTCATTTGTATTGCTTCGTGATTTCCACATTTTTCAAGTTGGAAAACTAGACGTTTTCATGTCAGCTGTATCGTGTTCTATCCGATATAATCACGAGTCTAAAACTTATAGTTTTTATCAAAGTAGAAATATTAGTTTGCAACGACACCTATGGTTTCTACCACGCAAAAATCCAATAAAAATATTTACAAAAGAAAATCATAATTAAAATGATATCGAAATTAATATATTACTAAATTTATATGTTTATTAAAACACATCTACACGCGAATTTAACATTTTACGTTATCAGCCAAACACATAACTATTGTAAGTGAATTAATTGTTTCTAATATTTATAAGATAGCTTTGAAGTATTTCTTAAAGTTCTTTCAGGGTAATTATGAGATGACGTAGAAGTTGATAAATTTGCTGTGTTGTCAGTTGCTTGTTTACAAATATCAAAAAAGTTAGGTTATATTCACCTTCTAAAAAGTAATCGTTTTATGTGTTATCGATGGTATAATTTACATTATTTGTGAAAATTGTGAGTTAAAAAAACGCAGAACTCAAAATCGGTTAGCGACGGCGACCTCCGGATAGAATTTTTGGATTCTTCGTATTTTATTTAGTCCAGGAAAAAATTGAGGCTTTAATCGTTTAATTCGTTTTGATATTATGACAGTTTTTTTAATGGCATAATTTACATTATTTGTGAAAATTGTGAATAAAATCACAACTTAAAAACGGTTAGAGAAAACGACCCGAGATTAGAATTTTTGGATTCTTCGTATTTTATTTAGTCTAGGAAAAAATTGGGGCTTTAATCGTTTAATGCGTTTTGAGATTATGACGATTTTTTTAAGTGGTATAGTTTGCATTGTTTGTGAAAATTGTGAATTAAAAAAAAATCACAACTCGAAAACGGTTAGAGAAAACGACTCGAGGTTAGAATTTTTGGATTCTTCGTATTTTATTTAGTCTAGGAAAAAATTAGGACTTTAATCGTTTAATGCGTTTTGAGATTATGACGATTTTTTTAAATAGTATAGTTTACATTATTTGTGAAAATTGTGAATTAAAAAAAAATCACAACTCGAAAACGGTTAGAGAAAACGACCCGAGGTTAGAATTTTTGGATTCTTCGTATTTTATTTAGTCTAGGAAAAAATTGGGGCTTTAATCATTTAATGCGTTTTGAGATTATGACGATTTTTTTAAATGGTATAGTTTACATTATTGTGAAAATTGTGAATTAAAAAAAAATCACAACTCGAATACGGTTAGAGAAAACGACCCGAGGTTAGAATTTTTGGATTCTTCGTATTTTATTTAGTCTAGGAAAAAATTGGGGCTTTAATCATTTAATGCGTTTTGAGATTATGACGATTTTTTTAAATGGTATAGTTTACATTATTGTGAAAATTGTGAATTAAAAAAAAATCACAACTCGAATACGGTTAGAGAAAACGACCCGAGGTTAGAATTTTTGGATTCTTCGTATTTTATTTAGTCTAGGAAAAAATTGGGGCTTTAATCGTTTAATGCGTTTTGAGATTATGACGATTTTTTTAAATGGTATAGTTTACATTATTTGTGATAATTCTGAATTTAAAAAAAATCACAACTCAAAAACAGTTAGAGAAAACGACCCGAGATTAGAATTTTTGGATTCTTCGTATTTTATTTAGTGTAGGAAAAAATTGGGGCTTTAATCCTTTAATGCGTTTTGAGATTATGACGATTTTTTTAAATGGTATAGTTTACATTATTGTGAAAATTGTGAATTAAAAAAAAATCACAACTCGAATACGGTTAGAGAAAACGACCCGAGGTTAGAATTTTTGGATTCTTCGTATTTTATTTAGTCTAGGAAAAAATTGGGGCTTTAATCGTTTAATGCGTTTTGAGATTATGACGATTTTTTTAAATGGTATAGTTTACATTATTGTGAAAATTGTGAATTAAAAAAAAATCACAACTCGAATACGGTTAGAGAAAACGACCCGAGGTTAGAATTTTTGGATTCTTCGTATTTTATTTAGTCTAGGAAAAAATTGGGGCTTTAATCATTTAATGCGTTTTGAGATTATGACGATTTTTTTAAATGGTATAGTTTACATTATTGTGAAAATTGTGAATTAAAAAAAAATCACAACTCGAATACGGTTAGAGAAAACGACCCGAGGTTAGAATTTTTGGATTCTTCGTATTTTATTTAGTCTAGGAAAAAATTGGGGCTTTAATCATTTAATGCGTTTTGAGATTATGACGATTTTTTTAAATGGCATAGTTTTCATTATTTGTGAAACTTGTGAATTAAAAAAAATCGTAACTTGAAAACGGTTAGAGAAAACGACTCGAGGTTAGAATTTTCGGATTTCTCGTAATTAATTTACTCTAGAAAAAATTGGAGCTCTTATTCATTTTCCGCATTTTAAAATTATGACAAATTTAAATATGGCTGATTTATAGAAATTCTCATCTTCGCATGGACGTATCTCAAAAACGAAACGCGATAAAGACATGCGGTTGAAATTTTTGAAATCTTGAGGTCCTAATTGACTTGTAACTATATTTTAAAACAAAACAATTTTTTGAAAATTTTTCATTTTTCTTCAAATTTTTAGATTTTTTTTAACTAAAAAATGGTTAGGAATAGAATGCTGCGGTTTGAATTTTTAAAATACTCATACATTTTTTAGTCTATAAAAAAAATTGGGATTTAATACCCCAATTATTAAGTTTTGTACGGGCAGTAATCCAAAACCCTTGAAAATGGCCAAAAATCGAAAAAATCGTAAGGGGTACCCCTTACGAAAGTCTTAATTTACAAGAAAAAAAAAATGTCTCTGATTTCAATGAAAATTGGTAAAAATATGTATTTTTGGTCATAGATCAATAAAATTTGGTCCATTTTGAAGTTTGGGCAAAAGTTTTGGAATTATAGGCAAAAAAAATGATCCAGATCGGCTCTAACTCAAAAACTATGAAAGCATGATTTTTTTAAATATTTTTTTCATAATCCTCACCTCAAAATTAGCCTAAAACTATATTTTGGCTAAAATCCGAGTTAAAAAATTTTTGACCAAAATTTCAAAATTTTAGGATTGCAGTTATGATGGCAGCTAATATACTATGATGAGTATAATACGTCTTTACCGTAGCTTTTCAGTTACGTTTAGAAAGAAATCCAATTTTGAACCTTTTTCGTATATTAATTATCAGTTTTCTTTTTGTAATTATCGTCTTGAAAAGCGTTTCTTAATAAAGATTCGTTACAGCATGTTACTAGGAATGCTGGGGCACTGGTCAGCTTGTTAGCCGAAGGGAACGTAAAAAACTAATAAAACAAGAAACAGGGGGTGAACTGGGGTCACTACCCTTCACTCTACTCCCCAAGGGAAATAGAGAAAATGTGTTGGACTGATATAGATAAATTGGCAAGCTGAATTTCAGTTTAAATCTGGGAGATTTTTCATGTTTTGACAACTGTATTTTTCATCACATTTTGATGATTTTAATCAACAAAAACAACAAAAATATAGAAAAACATATATACTGTACATAAATATTTAATGTCTTATTTCATTCGCACGGTATACATCGAAGTTTTATAACATTTTATCAGCCATTGAAAAAAATTTCCTTGCATTTGCCTAGTTTTAAAAATTTTCCATAATTGAATAACATATTCGCACGTCATTTTAATGAGTTGTCGGATTTATAGCTGTCTGTTCCGGGGTACGAACACAGACCTCCGCAGCATATCGATGAGGCTATGGTTGCGACTAACACCTTCCTCTAAAACCGTATTTGCATTTTATTATTAGCGACAAGAGAGAACCTAGACACAAACTATGGACTAAATCGTGACAGGCATCCCTAAAACAATCAATTTAATCCAATTTGTGGAGAATTATTTTTTATACAGCCATTAGGAAACAGACTTACTTCAAATCATCTAAATCATTTCAGTTAGATAATGGAATTCTTTTCTACACTAGTGCAAACTAACGATTAATATTGATTGACCATGAAATGTACTCTTTTTATTTTATTATGTATACAATTTTAATCCTGAGACTGAATTTTGTGCGTCATTTTTGCGCATGAGCGAACAACATATGTTTATGAAGCTGTACATGAGCGGCGTACCGTACATTTCTTTTATAACCTATTGTTTAAAATCTTTTTTTTTAAGTTTAACGGCACCAGTTACAAGTCTATTAGTGCCCAAGTCCAATAGTATTACATAATGTGCATAATGATACATTTATAATTGGTTATATAAATTAGTGGTTTTTACATAATTCAAAACATTTTTTACTGTGTCAAGAGTTTTCTAGAGCTTTCTGTAGATGGTCCTGTATCTTACACTGTTGTCTCTGAGCACTGTATTTAATACACTGTAACAGGATGTGTTCAACTGTAATTGGCACGTTACACTGATCGAAGACTTCTTGATATATTTTTTTCGAATAAGTATTTATGGGTTAAGCGGGTGTGTCCAATCCGTAGGCGAGTAATGTCTATTTCCGAAGTGTTTCCAGTTTGATGTTTCTTGTTTAATAGGGGATACGCATAAAATTTATATTTCCTTAAAACTACTTTTTTTTGATATTTCAATGTTAGTTATGTCACCTAACACAACAAAAATCACATTTTAATTAATATTATAGCCAAATTTTTTAATTAAAATATTGTAAATTTGAAATAAGCCGACCACGCCGCGAAGGTTGCCGAGTAGATACGACTGAGACTGTAAGGGTTTGACGTCACAGATACAGACAAAACATAATGTTTACGTGTTTATATTGTATTGTTTGAGAGTTTTGTATTTGTTTTTAAACAATTTTTCACGCATTTATTATTAAAATAATTTATAAAATATATGTACTCACATTAAAATGGTCTTCACAAACATAAAGTTTACTTTTTTCTGAAATATCGGTTTTATTTCGCCTCATAGCTTTTCTGTTGTTTTTCGTCATCAGGTAATGATATAAATTATTTTTTTGGATTTCTAATTGAACTATTTGTACACATTGGTACTAAACAATATTTTCGACTATGTTTCGAAGTACTGGGGCCTGGATCTTCCATATTTTATATATTTTAATATAAAATTTAATTCGGTAAACATGTATAAATTGTTTTTATATAATTAAACTTTATTTTAATTAAAATCACTCTAACTTTACATAACCTATAAAAGTTATACAAACAAATAAGTTCACAACAGACTATGTACGCTGTGTAGACTAGTAGTGTCATGGGTCAGTTAGGAGGGTATGACGTCACACGTCGTTTTCGCGCGCTACATACATTTATGATTTATTTAAGCCTTCAAATTAAAAAAAAATATATATATATAAACTGTTTTTTATGTTTATATGCAACAAGAGGAATATAATAAAAAAAATTAAAAAAGTCATGCCTATCCGCTATTGTTCTTAATTTGTTATTTTTTGTAAGTCGCCAATCTGTGTTCCATTTTGTAGCGAAGGCGGATTTAATATGGCTCCGGATATCGTAGTGAAGAATTATTACGGTTAGTAGTAGTATGTCGGCTTCTCGTGCTGCTTGGTCAGCTTTTTCATTCCCATTATGCCAACATGCGAGGGAATCCACATTAAAATAACTATTTTTTTCTTTTAAGATATAGATTTTGATTTGGATTTCTTGAATGGGAGGATCGGTGCTGAATAGTGTTGAAATTTTCTGGATACTTCTTAAGGAATCTGTACAGATGACATATTGCCGTATTGGTCTTATTGTGATTGGTTTAAAATCTGTTTAGTTTAATATCAGTATTCAGTTTTCTGTATCGCTATCATCAATTTTATTAACAATTGTGTTCCTAAGTTCGTTATTAGGTGTGTATTTTGAATCATCTTTTAAATAAAATTAATTAATCTATTTATTTATTTAACAAGCTTTCGGCATACAACAGGACAGATGTCCCAATAAAAGGATGGCGACAGATACATTAATTAAATTTACAAACACAAATATGTACAAGTACAAAAAACAAATAAAACAAAAATGGATATATGTGTCTGACGCACGTCTATGTGATTAGTTTAGTTCACCATTATTGGTAAGCGACCCAAAAATATTATGATAGAGCGGCAAGACAATCAACATGAATCACTCGGTACAAAATGTCTGATACGCAGTTAAGATATTTTCGGGTGTAATCGAAGTCTTATAACCTTTGTGTAAGATTGTAAAGCGATGTAATTTTGCAATATGAGGTGGAAAAGCTTTCTGAATTGACCATAAACAGCGGTGTTACGTACATTTCTTTCCGATCAAGTCGTTTTATTTGAAAACGAGAATGTCAGAACATATTTCAAACATAATGCTGTCGGCTGCCGCGAAGACGCTATAACAACTACTTTTGTTATCCTTATATTATCTTATAAAACCACACTGCAAAAAGATTTAAGAATTTAAAAACATATTCATATCTGTAAGAGATAGAGACTCGAGGATCAAATTTTTGAAATCTAATTATCTTGATTTAGATATAAAAGTAACAATGAGTCAATGGTGCTACGAAAATAAACTCATTTTAAATACAAAAAAAAACTCATGCTCTGCTCTTCCATGGACATAAAATTGATGTGAAGTGTGAATTTTCACACATTGCAGGGTTTCGCAGGTATATAATAAGTGAAGGCGGCATGCTGAGTGTGTAGGACAAATTTTGCTTTGTAGTGACCACGGCAAAATGAACGATCTTTTTAAAATAATTTATCGTCTGTTAATCTCAGAGCTTTAAAAACAAATTTTATGTTAAAATATTTGTTGTTAATTTTAATTCGAATACCTAATATCATTATTTAAGTTTCTAAATAAGTGCAGTATTTTTTTTATATAACAAGGTTCATTAAGATTTTGAAAATTGGGCCTATGGCTTTCATTGGTTGTCTTAAATCATACGCTCCGCCCCTCTGGCTTCGTATAAATGACACAGAATGAAAATATAATTCCAATTGGTTATTAAATTTACGCTCTTGAAAATTAAATTCAAAATGTGCTAAAATATAACTAGAATTTTAACAAATTAATTTAAACATAATACATATGATAAAAAAAAACAAATAATAAAATTGACTCCACAAGCCAGGAACGAACCTGTGTGTAGTGAATAACGATCCTGTGTAGTTGTCGAGCAACTGAGCCACTAGACCACCAAACGCTTATCAACTTAGTGTGTTATAAGAGTATAACATGTGTGCATCGTCAACCAAAAAACACAAAATATGCGTTATTTTCCGAAAACATAATCTGATCAAAAATTCCTGTTGTACTATTCCGGTTCACACCAATATACATTACTTAGAATTTTTTCACATTTTTAGTTTAAACCATCTGGGCTACAGGGTGTGGGACAAAAATTTTTTTTGCACAATTTTGGCAAAAATCGCCTCAAAATAATTTATTTTGCAAAAATAAAATTTTGATCGTTAATCCACGTACTAAGGGCTTTCATTTGATACCCTACTCAGAATTTTAAAAAAATATTTTTTTTTTCGATGAGCACATATTTGTTTATATTTTTAGGGGGATATGTTTTTTAGATGTTTTAGTATTTTTCCTATGTGCGGGTCAAAAAGTTGTACAAGCATGCCAATTTTCAACTCTCTAGGTTTAGCCGTTTGGCTACAATTTTTACCGAACAGACAGACAGACAGACAGACAGACAGACGACAAAATGACGGTATAAGGGTTTTTTGGTCATACCTACAAAACCCTAAAAATGAACCTATCACCAGCCCATATATCCACTTACAAGGACAAAATGGTATTCAGTGTTCCGAGTCAACAAAATTTTTAGGTAAAGTGATAATCTGAGTTGGCAAAATCACGTTAGATATATGCTACCTAAACTTAGCAAATTTTGTTTTGTATTAAAAAAACTTAAAGATATGGTTTCTTCTGATATACTTAGAACTGCTTATTTTGGAACTTTTCACGCAACAATGAGCTATGGCATTTTGTGTTGGGGAAGTTCCTCTGAATCCTCAAAGGTTTTTGTACTTCAGAAACGTGCTATTCGAATAATAGCTGGTGCCCCCTTTAGATCATCTTGCAGATCCCTTTTTCCTGTTTTGTCCATATTAACTCTTCCATCTGTTTATATATTAGAAGCCGTAATGTTTGTTAAAAATAATCCGCACCTTTTCGCTACCAATTCTGATTTTCATTCTTATAATACCCGCAGTAAACACTCAATTGTATGTCCCTCTCATAGCTCTGCACTGTACAGCAAAAGTCCTTACAACATGGCTTTAACATTATTTAACTGTGTATCACCTACATTATTCTAGGCAGCCATCTTTGAGACATACATACATTTATATTCTTCATGTTAAAAAAGTAGTTTTCAATACTAAAAGTGATAAATAATTTCTTATATTGTGTTAAACTAATAATTAAACAAAAAATATCAAATCTAAAACATGTTTTGTTAAGTTTTGATTATTTAAACAAGTTTTAGACCGTTAATAATAACTAGGTGTGTTCAATGTGAAATCAACGAGCTAATTACATCGAATAGATAAGTACACAAATATATTTCCCTTTAATATTCACTTATTTGTAACCATCCGTGGCCTTTCTTTTGTTTGTTATATTATTAAGTCCTCATGATAGGCCCCTTGAGGTGAAAAATTTGTGTCCCTGTCACTACTCCTTCAAAAACTTATTTATTCTTCATGGTACTAATAGAGCAGTGGTTAGAGTATTGGAATTATAAATCGAACATTGAGTGTTCAAATCTAGTCACAGTGGTCAAGTAATTTTATTTTTTATTTTATTTTCTTTTAAATTTTATTTTATTAAATTTAAATTATATTTTTATCGTTTTTTTTACTCCGTTTTATATTTACTTATTTATTATTATTTTTAAAAAAATTGTTATTAAAATCAATTTTCAATAGTTTTTTAAAGTGTAGTATTTTATTTCATCACAACTTTCGTGTCTCACCGTGTATTAGTGATAAACACTTGTAAATCTTTTCATAACTGTGTCCAAATAGTCCAGGTGGTAACGCAACTATCTTGTAATTGAGAGGTTGGTGGTTCAATTCCAACTTATGTATGTTTTATTTTATTTTTAAATTTTTATATTTTATTATTAATTCTATTTATATTTATTAATTTTTTAAATAATTTTTTTGAATTTATTATTTTATTTATTTATTACAATTTAATTTTATAAATTTTAAATTTACTTCTTGACATAAATTTTAATTTAGAACTTTAGAACGTATGACAACCCTTCATTGACCTATCCTATTTTTACTTTTTAAACCCATACGCACACTTATTGTATTTACAGAAGTTAATTAATTTCTAACTATGTCGAGAAATATTCCTGTGATTTATAATTTAAAACTGGAAGTTCTGCAACAGAAACTTTTTGCTAGAGGTGTCCTCACACAAAATTTGAGAAAATCCTTCCTAGCAAGCCTAATACAGTATATTGAAAACGGAAACATCAAGATAGTATTGTCCGATGATACTGTTACGGACGAAAATATTCTATTAAAAGAAAAAATTAGTGAGTTGATGGAGGAATTGCAGAATAAAGACATACTCATCAACCGTATGAAACGCAGTTCCGTTAGCTTCGAAGCACTCGCCCTGGATGCAGAAGAGGCGCTGAATAATAAAATATCTAAACAGGACGAATTGATAAACTCCTTAGAAAGCGAACTAAATTCATTAAAATCTCAACCGCTCACTTGCAATAACTGCGAAATATTAGAAATAGAAATAAGTCTGATTCAGAAATCTCTTCAGCTCAAAAATATTGAAATTACGGACCTAAATTCTGAAATGCAAACTTTAAGAAACAAAATCGACGAATTAAGAAGTTCTGTAGTAACATATAAGAAAGAGTCAGAACACAGAATCAGCAATAAAACTTCCTCTACAAATGACTCTACTACTAATAGCACCACAAGTAGACCTAAAATTCTCATGTTGGCGGATAGTCAAGGCAGGCAATGCGGTGAGATGATGACAAATATTTTTAATAAAAAAGACTACGAAACACTGTGCATCATGAAACCTAATGCTACCTTCGAAAATACAGTAGATGATGCTTACAAATTAAGTAAACATTTCACAAAGACTGACTTTGTTTTCGTTTTGGCTGGCACAAATAATGCCTTAAAAAACAAAGTACTTGACAAAGGTTTCTTAAATATACTCCGACAAAATCTAAGTCATACCAACTTAATAGCTATTTTAACCCCATTTTGGATGAACAAAATAAAAATCAACAGTATAATTCTACAGAATAATATTAATCTTATTTCGACACTAAAAGGAACTGCAGATATTATCGATACAAATAAAATATTAACAAAACAAGACTACACTTGCCATGGCTTGCATCTAAACAACAGAGGAAAAAGTAAATTATTAGAATATATTAAAACCACCGTAATTACGAAACATCACCAAAATAACCCAGTTCCTACAACCCCAACAATCCGTACTTCAACTTCGTCAACATCAGTCTCACCAGCAAGTATCCATTCACCAATTTGCTCATCAACATCTCCCTCGGCAATAACCCCCTCATCAACCTCTTCAGAAACAGTTTCTATTAATCATCAGGACCAATGACAAAAAAACAGAAAATTTAATCTCCTCTGCATCAATACCCAATCAGTAAGAAATAAAATTAATGAATTAGATGCACTCCTACAAATTGAAAAGTTCAACATAGTATGTATAACCGAACACTGGCTTACAAAAATTGAAATTGAAGAATTCTCCCTTCATAACTATGTGGTCGCCAACTATTTTGCCAGGGAAGAAAAAAGAGGAGGAGGAGTGATGACTATACTAATAGAAGATCTCGACTTCGTCCCATTACCCTCCATCGACAAATTAGGCGTCGAATCTCATTGTGAATTATCTGCCATTTCAATAACAAATATAGATATTGTCGTAGTAAATTTGTATCGTCCACCGTCAGGTGATTTTATAATATTTATGGATATCATGAACCAGATATTGCTGTCACTTAAAATCACTAAAAATGTTATCCTCTGTGGAGACTTTAATGTACAATTTAATAAAAACACACTCCAGGCAACTCAATTAACCGATTTCCTAGAATCTTTTGGTCTTGTGTCTTGTGTTAGCTTCAATACACGTGGCAATAATCGGCTAGACAATGTGTTTTACAGGGAGCAGCACTATGATCCCCAAACTACACAAGCTTGCAAAGAAAACACTCTTTTATCAGATCATGATGGAATCAACTTCTTTTTTACTTGCCTTGAAGTTCTTCCAGAAGAAACCCCTAATCACCTTATTAGACCCATAACTGAGAATGGCAAACGCATTATGTACGAAATCCTCGAAAATGAAGACTGGTCATTCCTGAATAATATAAATAATGGAGAAAATGCTTTTGATATTTTCTTCAAAATATTTTTAAAGGCATTCACTACCAGCTTTCCCCTGAAAAGACCGCGCACAACAAAATTAAGAAAAGCTTCTTGGTTTAACGATAACATTAAACTAATGAGACAAAAACTTGCCCAGCTTGATAGAGAATATAAAAATCATCCATCCAAAGAGTCCCTTTCCCGTCGAAACACTTTTAGAAACC
The DNA here is from genome assembly GCA_963971575.1 of Liopterus haemorrhoidalis. Classification (NCBI taxonomy): domain Eukaryota; kingdom Metazoa; phylum Arthropoda; class Insecta; order Coleoptera; family Dytiscidae; genus Liopterus; species Liopterus haemorrhoidalis. The sequence continues at coordinate 58,309,647 of OZ020616.1, read as the reverse complement.
AATACAGACAGGAAATCAAAAACGTAAAAATATATACAAATTCCGCTTTAATACAAAGTTCTAAAAATGTTTCTAAAACTACCTGGCAAATAATTAACTCTAACAGGCCCCAATACCGCTCAGCCCTACTAACTTCATCTCTCACAGTAAGCGATTTCAACAATTACTTTGTCAATACCGCAAAGAACCTAATCAGCACATTAACTCCTTCCAACGCAATTCCCACAGACATAATGCCCCCGTCCAACATCATGTCAAGCTTTTCCTTCTCCTACGTATCCTGCATCACGGTTAGAGAAGCGATTGACGGTCTAAAAAACAGTAAGACGAAGGACTACTTTGGAATCAACACAGACATTTTAAAATCTGTTAAAGACACCATTATCGCCCCATTAACCAAAATAATAAACTGTTGTCTCTTGTCAAATAAATTCCCCGATAAACTCAAGATCGCAACTGTCTTACCAATACACAAGAAAGGAGATAGCAATGATCCAGGTAACTACCGTCCGATATCCCTACTGCCCATACTATCCAAAGTCTTCGAAAAAATAATATCTAAACAGATAACATCGCATTTTGAAAATAATCAATTATTTCATAATATGCAGTTTGGCTTCAGAGCTAACAAATCCACAACGGATGCCATTCTAGCTCTGATAAATGAGATATCTGAGGGCTTTGAATCTGGTGAGTTCTGCTTGGCAACCCTATTAGACTTGTCTAAAGCATTTGATTGCGTATCTCACCAGATTCTTATAAAAAAACTAGAATACTATGGGTTTGATAAGAACAGTTGCGATCTTTTGAAATCATACCTTAAAGACAGAAAACAGGTCGTCGCTCTCCGGAACCATCAATCCGATCTCTTAACTGTTGATATAGGTGTCCCGCAGGGCTCCATCCTTGGTCCTTTATTGTTCCTAATATATATCAATGACTTCCCAACGTATATTGATCATCCCAGTATTTTGTATGCAGACGACACCACTATGGTAACAAAAGCCGTGAATTTAGAGAACGCCATTTCTAAAAGCCAAACGGCCTTAAAAAAAGCAAAATACTGGTTTGATACCAACCAACTCTCTCTCAACCTCGGCAAAACCCAAGAAATTTTAATAACATTAAGAAAAAATGACCATGTTAACCAGGATCATGTTAAGTTTCTCGGAGTGCATGTTGATCCCGGTTTGACGTGGAATCACCATGTTAAAGTTTTGACTGGTAGACTATGCTCAACCATGTTCCTCCTGAGGAATTTAATGAATGCTGTTTCAAAAGATGTTTTAATGACTACGTACTATGCGTTATTCCATTCTCAAATTTCGTACGCCATCTTAGCATGGGGCCATTCTTCAGCAGCCTCAAGAGTGTTTTCTCTGCAAAGGCGTGCAATAAGACTTCTAACGTCTACACCCTACAGGTCCGACTGTAGAAGTCAGTTTAACATATTAAAAATAATGACTGTACCTTCAATATATATGTACCATTGTCTATTATACCTCCACAAAAAGGAGAGAGAAAATCAAACTTATGCCGATATACATAGCTACAACACAAGAAACAAGACTAACATATATCCCAACTTTCTGAGGTTAGCCAAATCTAGGAATAGTACAAATTATTTTGCTGTGAAATTTATGAACAAATTTCCTGCGAACCTTAGAAATTTGGAATATAATAAATTCAAATCCTTTTTAAAGTCATTCTTTGTGGAAAATGTGTTTTATTCCACAGAGGAGTTTCTTAATTATAATTTTAAAATGTGACAATTTTTATCTTTATTTTTTTGTATTTTATCTTAATTTTTTTTGTTGACTGACTTAAAACATGTATATGTATCTAGGTCAATAAAGTTTATTATTATTATTATTATTATTATTATTATTACATTAAAGTCTATAACGTCCAGTAGAGCATTTAAATTTAAATTTAGACATTTTTTACAATCCAACTGTTTATAGCATACAGGCATATTTACACCATAAGGGCTAATATTAAATTATGTAATCTCCTAACTGTACTATTTGTTAAAGTTATTTGTATTGTTTAACTCATGTGGTTTCAATTTATATTATATGTGTCATCTTGACTAAACCACAACATTTCTGTAATGTGTTATTGGTTGAATAAATTTATTATTATTATTATTATAAATATATGATTAATTTTAAAAAATCCCAATAACTATACAATGGCAGTGATCCCATTTTTGTCATACATTATGCTGATTAATTAGGAACGTAAATTAGTTGTAAAACGAATATATTCGCACTATCGTCGTTTAAACAGCATCCAACAGAAATAGATTACGGGAGCAATTTTAAAATTATTCACGTGCCCTTGCTGGGAGTGAACACTACTCCCTCTGTCTGTGGGGGAGGGGGTGTTTCCCCGGGAGGAGTTAACGGTGGTAGGTAGATAAAGCACGCGACACCAATTTGCGGAGGCCGTAAAACTCGCGCACTTAGACCCCGTCTTTCTCTTGATACTCTTTCCGACCCTTTCATCTGGACCGTCTTCTCACTTCTTACTAGATTATCTGTCCCTCTCTTCTTTACATAGACTGTTCTGTCAAGGAATTGCAATATTTTCACAACAAAATACATATTTACATATTTTTATTTTATTTTTCGAGAAGGCTGTATTCGATAATTTAAATAAACCTATAGCTACTCCGTTACATGTGTCAAATTGAATCTTTTTAAACTCTGAATCCTCCAATTATTGCTTCTATTGCAATAAAAAGATTTATAAAAGTAAATTCGAAAGCCAGACGACCAACATATAATTCTTGATTAAATGTGAATTACATGTAAAAAAAAAAACAGAGTATTCTCTAAGGAACGCGAGCCTTGGTCAAAATCAAAATGGTGCAATATCCTATGGTCAGATTAAAACAAAATAGTTCTATATAATACTAGTGTCTGTCAAAAACAAATTTGAAGACTTCCATCCACAGAACATAGAATAAAAAATATGAGTTTACTCGTGTCAATTTTAAGATTTTTGCGAATATTTAGCAGTAAAATATTTCGAAAAAAATTATTTAACAAAAGTTGCTATAAAAGCAATAACTAACAACTTTTATTTGAGACATTTTGTGATAAAACGAAACATTTTTGAAAAATTTTTCGAAATTTTTCCTTTCAGACCAATTCTGTAACTCAGTTACTATGATAATAGTAACTAAATTTATCACTGTGAGCAAGGTCAGTTACTATCATGAATGAAAGTCATTATACTTTTTATAATATTTTATCTTGTAGTAACGTTATTACACAGTAACTTTTTACAGAATTGATCTGATAGTATCTATTTTTTCATACTTATATGTAACGTTTCCATGTTCATGATAAATAATATCTCTGTTAGAAAATAGTAAGCCAAGTTATTTCTACTCTGCTGCTAGAATGTATTTTATGCAAGTCAATGTTTCGAACAGACTTTTTATCTTATTAATTTGTGTTTGTCGGTGCAAGATTTCTTTTATTGAGTATGCATATTTTTATTGATTTTATTTATTTATTTATTGTTTAATTTATTGATTTTAATATGTAGTGTAGTCATTTAGATGAGCTGCGATAGGCGCAAATAGCCTTTGTTGCCGTGCGCCAAAAAATTTAACTAACTAACTAACTATTTTATGGAAGTACTTTGTGATGGCGGTCAGTCCTGTGGTGGCCACAGCTGATTTTTTTAAATGTCTTTATTTTAACATAATTTTTACCAAAAAATTATCTGAAATTTTTGTAAGTAATGCGCATTAATATGAACCGGAATAGTACCACAGGAATTGCCATATAGTACCATAAGATCGAAAAAAAAAATTTTTTTTGGTACTGATTGCCGTCCGCGACGTAAAAGACTGCTCACCACTGCTCTAGATAGAAGCACGTGGAATATTCTTTTAAAATTTATCGAAATTTATGGTTTTTACTATGTACCCTCAATTTGTTATCACCTACTAAATAAAATACCTACAAAACCCTGTAATGTATGAAAATTCCCACAATTTTTTTAAAGGTAGATCACATGAACTTTGATCTGTGTATTATCTTTATATTTTACTCCACTTCATTTTTGTTTTTTTATGTTAGAACATAAATAAAGCACCGAAGCTTATAATTAAAGAACAATCATACCTTTCATTGGCCACAAAGCGTAAACACTTCTAAATGACTCCAGTCTGAGACAAAGTGAGCTTTGGGCAATCCGTAATTATCCCCACATGGAAAACTCATTAAGTCGACACAAAAAAAACTTTGATTAAGGCCCCTGATTTAGGTTGGGTTTAGAAATGCCCCGAGTAGTTTTATGTGATTTATTATTTACAAGATTTCAATTTGCGGAATATAATACAATAATATGGACACAATGAGAAATTCAGTTTCCATTGTTATGTTTTATTGGAAAATAAAATAAACCGTTTCCTTGATTTTCATTGGATTACGGAATAAATAGGTCCTCCATATACGTAGTTATTCTCTTAAAAAGATCACAACGAAATAACCTAGTCGTTATTGGAGAAATATGAAATATTACATTTTTGTTATTCGCCACAATTTTCGCAATACGTATTTTATAAGAACGAAAAACAATTCTTGTAAAGAAAAACGGTTATACTCTGTCTCAGAAATACTGATAGTAATAAAAAATTTTGTCAGGCAGTTACCAGTGGCGTGCACATTTTAAACACGTTTAAATTGGTTTTGTGTATTTCTATATTACTATTTATCATTTTAATAAACGCACGCCTGTGACCATATTTATCATATCATTAAACGCACCCCTGTGACCATATTTTTCCTCAAAATTTTAGGGTAACATTTTTATGATCTATTGTGTTTAACCCTAGTTCGTATTCCCATATAAGATGTGCGGTACACTCGGTTTTTAACAATATTTCGTTTCGAACTATTCATATTTTGTGTGCCGCTTCTGTGTGAAAAAACAATAACTTTTTACAAATAATAAATTTTATTACTATCAGTCTTTCTGAGATAGAGTATAGTATAAATTTCATAGCTCAAATTTCATCGTCTTTTTTGGACTTTTTACTTTGTTTGCCGCAAATGTCAAAATTTTAGACCGTAACTCAAAAGTGACCATATATTTGTGATCTAAGGCTCAAAGTGTATAAGATTTAACAAATTTTCACACAAAATTTAAAAAAAAAATCCCTAAAAAATCTTGAAATTTTGATTAAAAATTTTTTGACTTCGATTTTAGCCAAAATATAGTTTTAGGCTAATTTTGGGGTGAGGATTATGAAAAAAATATTTAAAAAAATCTTGCTTTCTTAGTTTTTGAATTAGAGCTGATCTGGATCAGTTTTTTGCCTATAATTCCAAAACTTTTGCCCAAACTTCAAAATGGACCAAATTTTATTGATCTATGACCAAAAATACATATTTGTACCAATTTTCAATAAAATCGGAGACAAAAAAATTTTGCTTCAAAATCACGATTTTTTTAAGGTCTACCCCTTACGTTTTTTTTCGATTTTTGGCCATTTTCAAGGGTTTTGGATTACTGCCCGTACAAAACTTAATAATTGGTTTATTAAAGCCCAAATTTTTTTATAGACTAAACAAGGTATGTGTATTATAAAAATTCAAAGCGCAGATTTCTATTCCTAACCATTTTTTAGATAAGATTTATCAAAATTTTCAAAAAATTTGAAAAAAAAAATTAAAAATTTTCAAAAAATGTTTTTGTTTCAAAATATGTTAACAAGTCAATTAGGACCTTAAAATTTCAAAAATTGCAACCGCAGGTCTTTATCGCATTTCGTTTTTGAGATACGTTCATCCGAAGATGAGAATTTCTATAAATCACGCCATATTAAAATATGTCATAATTTTAAAACACGATAAACGAATAAGGCCTCAAATTTTTCCTAGACTAAATAAACTATGAGGAATCCAAAAATTTTAACCGCAGGTCGTTTTCTCTAACCGTTTTTGAATTGTGATTTTTTTTAATTCACAATTTTTACAAATGATATAAATAATGCCATTAAAAAAAATATCAAAACGCATTAAACAAATAAAGCCCCAATTTTTTTCTAGACTATATAAACTCCGGAGAATCCAAAAATTCTAACCGGAGGTCGCTATCTCTAACCGTTTTTGAGTTGTGATTTTTTCTAAATTCACAATTTTCACAAATGATGTAAATTATGCCATTAAAAAAATTGTCCTAATCTCAAAACGCATTAAACGTTTAAAGCCCAAATTTTTTTCTAAACTATATAAACTCTGGAGAATCCAAAAATTCTAACCGGAGGTCGCTATCTCCAACCGTTTTTGAGTTGTGATTTTTTTAAATTCACTATTTTCACAAATGCTGTAAATTATGCCATTAAAAAAATTGTCATAATATCAAAACGCATTAAATGATTAAAGCCCCATTTTTTTTCTAGACTATATAACCTACGGAGAATCCAAAAATTCCAACCGGAGGTCGCTGTTTCCAACCGTTTTTGAGTTGTGATTTTTTTAAATTCACAATTTTCACAAATGATATAAATTATGCCATTAAAAAAAAATGTCATAATCTCAAAACGCATTAAACGATTAAAGCCCAAATTTTTTTCTAGACTAAATAAACTACAGAGAATCCAAAAATTCTAACCGGAGGTCTCTGTCTGAAACCGTTTTTGAGTTGTTTTTTTTTTTTTTAATTCACAATTTTAGTTTGACAAGTGCTTAACAATAATAAAACGACCGTCCTACGAAAGTTCTAAAATTGACTAGCATGGCGTGGGATCTTAAATATATTTATTTATTTCCCTATAGAAAGTCGTGTCAATAAACTCCTACAATAATTTTCTATTTTCCTAACCTAATTCTTTTAAACTGACTTCAATCAATTTTTCTCCCACTTTGTGTTTTTAACATTTTCATTTGATTTCTCGCTAGAGTTTGTAACATCTGGGAGTGCCGCAGTACGTAGGTGGGGGGTGAAGGAGGGGGCGTTAAGGGTTTCGTTTAATGTTGACTGATGCCCAGAGTCCGGAGAACTCCGGGGTCACGTGGTATTCACGGTCACGTCTACAGCGAAAGCAGATACGTGACGTCTGATTAACGTGCTTTAAAATTTTTAAGTTTTAATATAAAAAAGAAAAATTTACTGTGCGATCATTTATTCCTGAACGTTATGTAAGACAGAGACATTTAATTATCACACTTATTTCCAAGGACATATGCAGGGTGTTTGTTTGAAACGGGGCACCCCGAAAATCTCCTTTATTTGTAAAGATACAAAAAATCTTCAGAACAAAAGTTAAACTAAACAAAAAGGCCCATCTAAAGGTAACTATATGAATTCTGAGGCACTTCCGGTTTCACCGGAAATAATATCAACTTTTGATCTAGCATAGGGAATCGATAATTTTATATATTTTTCCTAAAAGTACATTAAATTAGCTTTACAATGACACCAAAAAATCATATTTTTAAGTTAACCATTTTAAAATGGCGACCATTTATTTACAAAATAATAATCAACATAAGTTTTACAAAGTTGAACGTAGCAAGCTTTGAAAACAATAAAAAAAAAGAAACAAAATATCTCTCCCCTGCAATTTTCAAGTTTAAATGCATTTTGTGAGAAAATAAATTGTTTTTAAATCATTTTTCTTCTATATTCTTTTTACTGGTATCATTATTATTTTAAAAATCGGAAGATCGCCAAAGAAATCATCACCACCAAGCGGCAATTGATAGAAACCGTTATCAGAGAGTGGCATCACAACCCCAATCTCCGACACAACGCAAAAGTCTGCATAGAAAGCATGCCCAAACGCCTGGAAGCCGCAATCGCAGCAAAGGGTGACATTACAAAATATTAAGATTTTACTTAATTTGTTAAATTAACACTTTTTATACAAAAATAAATGAATATGAATAAGCAATTATGTCGTTTTATATTCTAAATAAAGCACTCTAATGAATAAAAATAAATACGAGACCCAAAGCCACTTATTTCCTCACTAAATTCATTTGAAACTGCACTGCACTGTCCCTAATAATTTGGCCACCCACTGTAAACCCCTTTAGTCATGTATGATTTTGCTGTTGTCAATAATAAGGGATTATAGTTTTAGGATGTCCCCCCCCCATAACTCCTGAAATTTTCATCTAATTGAAAAAAATTCACTGAATAAAAAGGATTTGTTTTTTTACTATAAACAGTTTTTGTTGTATATATTTTTAAGTTTTTAGTAAACAGTTTTAAGCCCGAAACACTCTCCTAGAATAAAAATTTTGAGATGCCTTATAGCCTATGTTCGAATCCTAGTTTTACTCTATACCAAATTTCGTAAAAATATGTCGAGCTGTTTTTCGCGATTCTCGGACATTCTAAATCATTTTCCAAACATTTTAAAATGTATTATTTATTTTAGTTTTGTAATAAATGTCACTTTATAATAAATGCCAGCATGAAAAATTAAATAACCTGGCCAAGCTCCGTTTAAACCAAAGAAATGACCCATATAATACTAACATTACCTAACATATTTATAAACAGTTCGGAATGACATGTGACGAATTCCTAAAAGTGTTCTAAATATATATTAGGGTACCTTTAGAGATGTTGTGTATATCGTGTAACTGAAATCCGGGTGTAAACACTAGGTGTAAACAGTTCATTTCATAATTGGCGCCCTCGCAAACAAGGCGTTAGGTTGAGAGGGGATTCCCCGATACCAGGCAGCCACTTAGCGGTTCTCTGTGTTGAATGTATACGTCCACGAAATGTGATTAATGCGAACGTCTTACAAGTTTTGGTTAATTAGGTCATATAATTAATATGTTCTTAGGGAAATTTGTGATAAAGGGTTGTTTGTTAGTGTCAAATACATGGTTACTAAACACAAAAACAAAGATTTACTTCAACTTTAGTTTCATACGTTAATTAATCCCAGAATATCTCAAGAATTATATATGTAGGAGTCTTGTACCACGACACCTGAAGGCATTGTATTGCGGGTTGCGTATCGTTTACCCCTGGTCCAGAACCGGCACTGTTACACTACTGCTAAAATATAAATAAGTAAATAATTATCGGGAAAAAATATATATATGTCTGTAAGACGGTTCCCCAAGTTTTCCCCTGTCAGTGATCCGTCAAAACTTTTATAACCTATAAAGTTAAATTCACACGGACATAAACCGTGTCGATATATTTTCAGTGTTGGTGCAAACCCTGTACAGAGGAACCCTCAAATCTCATCATAAACGGAATACTGCGAACACCGGATGTCCATTAAAAAAGGCCATTTGTTGAGGCCACAAAACAGCGGACAATCGTAAAGTCCAGTACGGAATATGCGCTGGGTAAAAGTTCGAAAAACTTACAGACGGTGAAAAAATCCCAAACGTGACCGTGTCTACAAGTTTTATGAATAATTTAACATGCTAAAGTTTTGTTTAAATAAACACCGTATTCTGCATTATAGAGAAATGGATGTGGAGTGTGAATTTTTACACATTTCAGGATTTTATAGGTATCTAATAAGTTAACAGATACAATTTTGCTTTAATCGTGACAAAATCAATTTTTGAAAAACGTTTTTCTTTACGTGTACTGCGTCTCCTAATTATCACGGGTCTATTCTGTATCTTAAAAAGTTAAAAATTAATCTCAAGGTCGAAGTTAAAAAAATTTAACCACGCTTTATAATATTTTGTTATTCTGTAACTCTATGGCGTTAACATTTTAACATCGGTGTGGTTAATTCAATAGGTTATATTTGGAATTTTAACTCCAGCCAAATACATGGTGTTAACTTTTAACTAGCTGTTATTTTAACCTCTATACGTCAAATAGCCAGAAAAAATCCATTTTTAGAATTAATCATGGCAAGTCTGTTTATTTTAAACCAATTATTACTAGAACAAATTGAAGATAAAGAATTTAATAAATGAAAAATTAATATAGGTGAATAAAAAATATATACAAATGCTTTTCAGGAGATTAGTTCGAATTAAACAAAAGCAACTGAGTGCTATGAGTGATCCCTTAAATTTATCTGAAGAAACATTACGTCCGTAAAATATAATAAGATGAGGAAGTAATGGGATTCGGACTGGTCAGAAATTAAAATTAAAACAATATTTTAACTTCGCTAACGTTTCGATTTAATATGAAATCTTCATCAGAGCTAGAATGAAAATGTAGCTGTAATTTAAGATGATACAATTTGTTTTACAATATAAAGTATAAGAAAGTTCTAAGCTTAAGATTTCTCTAAGTTCAATGACTTCTCACATTATGTGGACGTTCAATTTTATTTATCTGACTAATTTATTTTATTTTGTGCTTTTTAACCTAGGTATGTAAAAATCTTAATTTGTGATTTATTGTATTATTATTTTATTTATTTATTTATTTATTTTCATCTTTTAATATTACCATATTTTTCACATTTAGTTGTAGTTAGATATTGATCAAATTTTGTAAAATTAATTTCTTATACTTTATATTGTAAAACAATTTGTATCATCGCCTAGTTAGAATGTTACTTTTTAACCGTCATTTTTAACCAAATCTTTTTAACCACAAAAGATACAGAATAGACCCGTTTGTGTTTCGTAAATTTAAAAAATTGATGTGAAGTGTGAATTTTCACACATTTCTGGGTTTTGCACGTATTTAGTAACGATGATTATTTGGGATGCCAAAACAAATTTTATGTCAAAATATTTTTTTATGAATTTTAATTCGAATGCCTAATAACATTATTTAAGTTTCTAAATATATGCAGTATTTTTTTTTATACAGCAAAGTTCATTAAGATTTTGAAAATTGCACCTATGGCTTCCATTGGTTGCTTACATCATAAGTCCCGCCCTTTGATTTCCCACCAACAGAATTAAATTATAATTTCAACACTTTCCACTGGTTATTAAATTTACGCTTTTAAAAATAAAATGCAACATTTACCAAATATAACTAGAATTTTAATAAAATAATTTAAACAAAATAAAAATGCAAAAAAAAAAAATTAAAATCAACAGGATTCGAACCCTAGTTTGCAAGTTAAGTTATATTATTAAGCGTACGACAAATCCAACCACGCCACGAGTGCTACTGATCTGGTATGTTACACAACGTATTAAATAGTTAACATATTTTAGTTAAAAACACAAAAAATGCGTTATTTTCCGAAAACATAATCTGATCAAAAATTCCTGTTGTACTATTCCGGTTCACACCAATGTACATTACTTAGAATTTTTTCAGATTTTTAGTTTAAACCATCTGGGCTACAGGGTGTGGGACAAAATTTTTTTTTTGCACATTTTTGGCAAAAATCGCATCAAAATAATTTAATTTGCAAAAATAATATTTTGATCGTTAATCCACGTACTAAGGGCTTTCATTTGATACCCTATTCAGAATTTAAAAAAAATATTTTTTTTTTTTCGATGAGCACATATTTGTTTATATTTTTAGAGGGATATGTTTTTTAGATGTTTTAGTATTTTTCCTATGTACGGGTCAAAGAGTTGTATAAGCATGCCAAATTTCAACTCTCTAGGTTTAGCCGTTTGGCTACAATTTTCACCGAACAGAGAGACAGACAGACAGACGACAAAATGACGGTATAAGGGTTTTTTGGTCATACCTACAAAACCCTAAAAATATGTAGGCAGAACTGTTAGTATTTATTAAATTTGGAATGGGGTATCAAAGCTCTTGATACGTGGATTAACGAGCTTTTTTTACGTACGAAATCCAATGCAATGGTTCGCTTTCTGACATAATTAGAAGGGGATTTGCCTAAACACAAAATAATAATTAATACTTTTTGTATTTATTTTTAACGAAACAGAAGTTCCTTTAAAAAATAACATTTGTATTGATTTGGTTGCAGTGTGGTAGTGGTAGTAAATTGTGTAAAAAGTTGAAGTTGTTTAAGTTTTAATTTCGTCTGTAAATACAGTTTTAATGAAGTCTCGTGTTCGGGAGACGCAAACATATCGCGCGGTTCGCCTTCGCCTTCGTACTTCGTATACTCGCTTCCACCACTTCATTAGCAGAGAATACACTTCACTTTTATTCTACAGGAATTTTAATAGATAACTTCGTTTATTCACCGAACCGAAGATACTTTTAAACACCAATAAGAAAAATTACATTTGGTTTAAAGCAGATCCTTCCAAATTTTTTGTCTATAAACCTTTAGAAATTACAAGTTTCTACTACAAAACTGATAATCTGAAATAATAGTATTTTATTTAAAAGATTATTCAATATATGCACCAGATTACGAACTCTAAAATACAGTTTGTAATATAATTGTTGATAAATTTGCAGAAATTTAAATATTGGTATTAAACTAAACAGATGTTAAACAATAGGTTTTAAAAGAATTGTACAGTACGCTGCTAATGCATGGCTTCGTAAACACATGTTACCTGCTCATGCGCAGTAGTGACATTTCGCACTAAATTCACTTCTGGAATAAAGTTTTATACATAATGGAATAAAAATAGTCGATCTATATTGACCACCCGGTATAAGACAACAATTTTCTGCATTTTTACCCACCGCCAACATATATAAGGGAGGTATTGTGATAATACCGATTTTGATATTTCGAGATTTCGATGGATCCCCACGAATTGAGGTCCCTACATAACTTTTTGACTATTTTTAGCATGATATCTGTCTGTCTGTCTGTCTGTCTGTCTGTCTGTCTGTCTGTCTGTCTGTCTGTCTTTCTGTCTGTCTGTCTGTCCGTCCGTCTGTGTACACGTGCAGAGCAAATTCGGCTAAAAGGATTTTTATGAAACTTCATATTTAAGCTTTTGACATCAATGGCTCGAGTTGATCAACTTTTGGTAAAAATCGGCTGACTAGAAACCGGAGTTTACTCGTGTCGATTTTAAGATTTTTGCGAATATTTAACAACAGAAAAAAATTATTTAACAAAATTTGCCATAAAAGCAATAACTAACAGCTTTTGAGACATTTTTCGATAAAAATAAAAATTTTCGATATTTTTTCTTTTTTTATTTATTTATTTTACATCGGTCTATTTCTGCAACGAGGCTAATCGCCGATACCAAGGGGCGAGCTCCTACACCTGGATGAGGGGTGAATGATTGTGAAATGGGAGTAATGTAAACATATTATTCTCGCCCGAATAATATCACCAACGGAGGAGAATCGAACCACCGACCGCACAATTCAGACTGTTTTCACCAGTTCAAACTGCACGACTTAATGCGCTCGGCCACTCCGTTGATGAAATTTTTTTCCAAGTATTTATTTTTTCATACTTATATGTAACGTTTCCATGGTCATGGTAAATAATATCTCTGTTAGAAAATATTAGGCCTAGTTATTTCTACTCTGCTGCTAGAATGTATTTTATACAAGTTTTTTGTGATGGCGGTCGGTCCAGTGGTGGCCACAACTGATTTTTTTTTATTAAGTTTATATGCAATGTATTATTTTAAATACTTTTTATCACTTATGATTAATAATATTTGTTATTGAAAATACTTATTTGGTAGTTTAAATTTTTTTTTGAGTATTTTTGGCAAAGGTCTGTTGGAAAACAGCGATTTAAGGCTGCGTATAACCCCCGGAGGTTACTACTTTCTTATACAAAACTAACAATCTGAAATAAAATTAGTATCAACCTATACATCAAATTTTGCACCGAATTTGTATTTATCTAATATGATAGTTTTAATTGTAGAAACATTTATTGTAAAAATATTATCGCTCAATAACTTAAAAATAGACATCAGCGATATTGTTCTGTAATTTTTTAAATCTATTTCTGGGTTTCGAATAACTTTTATTTTTACATAGTTTTGTGTAGAAATGTTCAAATAATACGTCAATTTTTTTTTCGACTTGATTACTTATAGTTTAGAGCCTTCGTCGAAAAATATTATACTTAAAGATAATAGAATGCCACTTGGTACACGTATTCTTCACGAAAAATAAATCATTTTTACCCGTAACATCTATTTTGAAAACCGCCGCAGATTCAAGAGAGCGGCAAAAATAGATTACCAAGTACAATAACTATAAGTAATTTTCACAATACAACAAAATAGCTACAATCATATTTGTAGAATGAAGCTTTAGGTACAATTTTCCGCATCGTACGCAAATATGCGTCGATTGGTTTACAAGATGGCGTCTATAATGCAATTTGCTTATTTACAACTACCTAACAGTTTTTTCTACTATTAAAAATATCCTATTAGATAGATAAAAATTCGCTGCAAATTTTAATATATAGATTGTTATTAATTTTATTTCCGATTATTAGTTTTGTATAAGAAACTATTGAGGACTATAGGGTTGTGCGCCGCCTTAAATAACAATTGTAAAATATAATGAATTGTAAATTAAGATGGATGAATTGTGTCATCCTTTAATATTATATTTAGTTGGTTGATACAGAGGTAAATCATGAAATCCTTCATTATAATTCCTCGGGTTTGCGAGTCCCTCGAGTACGTCTTAGTCCGGGAGTCCGGGAGTCCGGGAGTGGATGCCACACGATCTCAGGTTTCGTGCACGATCATAATTTTTACCAATCATATCTCGGCTGTGCGAGTAACCGCGACCTTTCGTCCTCTGCTACATCTCCTTAAACGAGACTTGAAAATGTTAACGAAGGATTCTCCAAAGAAAACCACTTATCTCCATTGTATTATTGGATTTGCCCGAATAATAGGACTCACCGAAAATTTGTCACAAATCAATTCAGAAGCAATTTATTGTACTACTCTGTATTAAGTCCATTCTACATTATACTTTTTTCAATACTATCCAACTCTGACGTCATTTCAACTTTTGATACTACAGAATATAGTGGGGGAAAAAAATAAGAGACAGTGATAAATTTTATACCTTCCATCTCTTATTACATTTCATTGCGAACTTAAAAATTTTTAGGTTCAGATGGCAGACAACAATTTGGTTATAGTAAACCAATTTATAAATATTGTTTAATTGTGCTAAGTTTATATTTAATTATATGATCTAAATAAAAATTTGACCGGGGTAGTGTTGGATGATAGTTCTGTACTTTTCAGTCGTACCAACACCAACTTTTTAGTTTTTGTTTACAACTTAACTCTTAGTAGTTTATTAAGTTGATAAGAAGTTTATTTAGATCATATAATTAAATATAAACTTAGCACAATTAAACAATATTTATAAATTGGTTTACTATAACCAAATTGTTGTCTGCCATCTGAACCTAAAAAATTTTAAGTTCGCAATGAAAAGTAATAAGAGATGGAAGATATAAAATTTATCACTGTCTCTTATTTTTTTCCCCCACTATATTCTGTAGTGTCAAAAGTTGAAATGACGTCAGAGTTGGATAGTATTGAAAAAAGTATAATGTAGAATGGACTTAATAAACTGTTATTTTCTACCATTGCATCTTTTTATGGTTTTGTTAAGTTTTCTTATACCAGGGGTTCTTAACCTTCTGGAAATCTCGGAACACTTCATAAAAAAAAAAACTCCATTATCAGTAACATATACAATAGTTTTTTAAGTCGTGAAGTGGTATATCAGAATTTTAAATATTTATATTTTTTTCTTCTATTCATTTGAAATACTAAGAAATATTTGAAATACTAGGGAAATATTTGAAATATTTGAAATAATAGGGAAATATTTGAGATACTAGGAAAGATTGGAAATATGTACTAGAGAAATATTTGAAATAATAGGGAATATTTCAAGTACTAGGAAAATATTTGAAATACAGTCTGTTCCAAACGGTTAAGCGGAACTAAATGGGAATTTAGTTCTTTTAGGTTGTCACGAGAAAAGACCTTGCTTGTGATATTTTATTTTTCACGTTGGGATGTCAAAATTTTAAATTCCAAAAATGAAACCATGGAAACGAATGACTATGTCAAAATTAAATATTTTTTTTAGATATTTTAATGACAAAAAAATAAATAAATGGGAAATTTGTATTAAGAATGACACAAAAAAACAAAATATAAAGAAAATGACATTTTAAAATGATATTAACCTTAACCAAAAAATGTTTATTGTAAGTATGATTTACACAGCTTAAACAAAACGGCCGAAAGGCACGATTTAAACGATGAAAGTAACTAGATTGCAAAATCTAGTTCCGCTTAAGCGTTTGGAACAGACTGTACTAGGAAATATTTGAAATATATACTAGGGAAATATTTGCAATAAGTACTAGGGAAATATTTGAAATACTAGGATATATTTGAAATATATACTAGGGAAATATTTTAAATAAGTACTAGGGAAATATTTGAAATAATAGGGCATATTTCAAGTACTAGGGAAATATTTAAAACATTTACTAAGGAAATAATTTAAATACTAGAAAAATATTTGTAATACTAAGAAATATTTTAAATATGTACTAGGGAAATATTTGAAATACTAGGGAAATATTTGAATTACTAGGGAAATATTTGAAATACTATGGAAAATATTTGAAATACTTCTAAAGTATTTCATATACTGGCATTTTCATACAACAAATACAAATAAAATATTTCAAATACTTCAAAAAAATTACCAGAAAGTAATTAAAATACTTTTTCAAATAATTTATTTCAAATATTCCCAACTTTTGGTATCTTCAAAGAAAAGTCAGAACAAAATGTACGACAAATCACGGTGTTCAATAATTCTTCATCATAAAGAAAGAAAATCTAGTAGGAAAATGACAGCTATAGTTCATTGCAATCAATTTTCAGTGACTAGATTTTCCTTCTTTATGGTAAAATATGATTACCTTGTTACGTCGCACAGTTTGTTCTTTTTAGGGTTTTGTAGGTATGACCAAAAAACCCTTATACCGTCATTTTGTCGTCTGTCTGTCTGTCTGTCTGTCTGTCTGTCTGTCTGTCTGTCTGTTCGGTAAAAATTGTAGCCGAACGGCTAAACCTAGAGAGTTGAAATTTGGCATGCTTATACAACTCGTTGACCCGCACATAGGAAAAATACCAAAACATCTAAAAAACATATCCCCCTAAAAATATAAACAAATATGTGCTCATCGAAAAAAAAAATATTTTTTTTTAATTCTGAGTAGGGTATCAAATGAAAGCCCTTGGTACGTGAATTAACGATCAAATTTTTATTTTTCCAAAATAAATTATTTTGAAGCGATTTTTGCCAATATTGTGCAAAAAAAATTTTGTCCCACACCCTGTAGCCCAGATGGTTTAAACTAAAAATCTGAAAAAATTCTAAGTAATGTACATTGGTGTGAACCGGAATAGTTCAACAGGAATTTTTGATCAGATTATGTTTTTGGAAAAAAAAGCATTTTTTGTGTTTTTTTGCTAATAATGTTGACAACTTATAGTTATATAATACGCTTAACAGTAACGTGTTTCTTGGTGCTGTGGCTAAGATACTTGCGTTCTGTCCAAGAATTCGTAATCGGACTCATGTTCGAGTCCTACGTGAGGAGACAATATTATTTTTTATTTATTTTTTGCATTTTTATATTGTTTAAATTATTTTTTATATGTATCAGGGGCCAATAGCCAAGTTGCTGACGCCTCTTTAAAAAACAAATAAAAAAAAAAAAAAAAAAAAATTATTTTTTCAAAATTTTAATTATATTTTGGCAATTGTTGCATTTAATTTTTAATAGCGTAAATTTAATAACCAGTGGAAATTGTTGAAATTATAATTTAATTATATATTTGAATGTACACGAAATCAAAGGGGAGGAGCTATGACTAAAAACAACCAATGGAAGCCATAGGCGCAATTTTCAAAATCTTAATGAACCTTGATATATAAAAAAAAAAATACTGCACATCTTTAAAAACTTAAATAATGGTAATAGGCATTCGAATTAAAATTCATAAAAAAATATTTTGTCATAAAATTTGTTTTGGCACCCCAAATAATCATCATTCACTTACTAAATACCTGCAAAACCCTGAAATGTGTGAAAATTCACACTTCACATCAATTTTTTTTTTATGACATGTCGACGCTCTCAAGACAATAAATGAAACATCTTAAATTGCAAAAAGCTTATATAGTAATTTTTAAATGCAACAAATCCCTTAAAGTAAAGTAAATTATCCCTTAATGTCGAAACCGAATCCTTTCTTAAAGCTAAGCATTTGCAAAATTAGGGAATTGGAGGTGGTTAGTCCATTAATTATTACATCATTACACCGCAACATTCTAGTAAGTGAAAATTCACACTTTATACCAAATTTTAAAGTATAAAACAATTAAAAATCCCTCTTCTAATAAAGTTATCAGCAATTTTGTGCTGTTTTAATTTAGCTTTAGGGCCCTAAATACGTTTCGTATTGTTTCGAATATTGTAGCACGGAAATGAAACACAATAGACGTCCAAACGGGCCTCCAAAACGCAAACTAAAAATAAACTATCACAATCAACACGCATATTAATTGTTTGGAACCTTATTATAACAATATGTACCATGATGCGTACCTTAACATCACGCACTGTTACCACCACAAAACTTTATTACCGGGAGTAATAAAATCCCTCGGAACATGCTCGCCAACCTTGTAATCCCGCAAGAGTTCACCCCAAAATGCGATGCGTTACGTCGAAAATCATCCCGATATGCCAACGGGAGAAACAGAGACGAGACAAACGGGAATGAGGGAAGAGCGAGAAGGACGAGGAGAAACAGAGGTTAAATTAACTAGACAGGACCGTACTGGGAGTAATTCGAATCGTGTAAATTGGCAGGGAATAGGGGGAGAAATTTGATGACAAGCAAAATAACACAAATATATTAACTGAGCGAAAGTATGTTGTCACATGTAATCAAATAAGCGGCATAAATATTCACTATGCTGTCACCACAGCTAATTGACATATGTGCAATGGGGGGTGCCGAAAGACGGGGAAAGGCGACACAAATTACCGGAGCCCGGGCTGACTGTAAAGCCCGGGACTGGGTATTTTGCAATCTAGTTACTTTCATCGTTTAAATCATGCTTTTCAGCCGTTTTGTTTAAGCTTTGTAAATCATACTTGCAACAAACATTTTTTGGTTAAGGTTAATATCATTTTAAAATGTCATTTTCTTTATATTTTGATTTTTTGTGTCATTCTTAATACAAATATCCCATTTATTTATTTCTTGTCATTAAAATATGTAAGAAAATTAATTTAAGTTTGACATATGTCATTCGTTTCCATGGTTTCATTGTTGGAATTTAAAATTTTGACATTCCAACGTGAAAAATGAAATAACCCAAGCAAGGTCCCTTTTCCAACCTAAAAGAACGAAATTCTCAGATAGTTCCGCCTAACCGTTTGAAACAGACTGTGAGTAGATTATTAGTTTTCCTCTACATACAATTAATTATTCTATTGTGTTCCCGCAATCAATATTATCATACAACTATATACCGTGATTCACTAACTGATCGCTACCGCTACCGCCACTCCCACCGTGTTATTGTGAGGAGACCTGATCGCTAGTCGTATCGCTACCGTGGCCGCCACCGCGGCCGCTTTGGTGTGTGGAATCCTTACAACTTCTGGATTAATATGATTTAAAAAAGTCAGTGGTTTTCGAAATTTGGGACATCTTTTTGTTTGTTTATTTTTGGACGAAATTCACATTTTAGAAAAAATTGGCAAAGGAAAAATCGATTGCATTCTACGTCACCATGCTGTCTTTTAAATTGTGCCGGACATTTACCTAACACCCTGTATAAGGGAGGTATTGTGATCATACCGATTTTGACATTTCGAGATATCGATGGATCTCCACGAATTGAGGTCCCTACATAATGTTTTGAATATTTTTAGCATGATGTCTGTCTGTCTGTCTGTCTGTCTGTCTGTCTGTCTGTCTGTCTGTCTGTCTGTCTGTCTGTCTGTCTGTCTGTCTGTCTGTCCGTCCGTCCGTCCGTCCGTCCGTCCGTCCGTCCGTCCGTCCGTCCGTCCGTCCGTCCGTCCGTCCGTCCGTCCGTCCGTCCGTCCGTCCGTCCGTAAGTCTGTCCGTCCGTCCGTAAGTCTGTCTGTCTGTCCGTCCATCCGTCCGTCCATCTGTCTGTGTACAAGTGGCAAATTCGGCTATAAGGATTTTTATGAAACTTTTTTAAACTTTTGACATCAAACAAATTTTGGTAAAAATCGATTAACTAGAAATGGGAGTTTAATCGTGTCGATTTTAAGATTTTTGCGAATATTTCACAACAGAAATTATATTTCGAAAAAAAATATTTAACAAAAGTTGCTATAAAAGCAATAACTAACAATTTTTATTTGAGACATTTTTTGATAAAACGAAACATTTTTGAAAAACATTTAGAATTTTTATCTATTTTTTCATAATTGTATGTAACATTTCCATGGTCATGATAAATATCTTACAAAATTTATCTTGTTAAATTTATTACATTTTGAACTGTACTGATTTTGTTGTAAATATTTTTGTAAAAATTTAGTAGACACTTCGCTGGGTTCGTCCCGTTTGTGTTCCCAGGGTAAATAAATAAATATATCTGTTAGAAAATATTGGGCCAAATTATTTCTACTTTGATGCTAGAATGTATTTTATACAAGAACTTTGTGATGGCTACAGCTGATTTTTTTTGTGTCATTTAATAATTTAGTCCAATATCCTGCTTTTAACAATTTAATTTTTAATTTATTTTGGTAATCTCCTCTCAATCCAGCTAATTCTATTTAGCAAATCGACTTATAATTCTATACAGGGCTAATTTATATGACTGTATATAACGTCCCTCTTTAACTTTTGATGTGGTAATTCAGCTAGTAACCCTTGCAAGTAATTTCACGTGTATAAATATTAGATCCGGCCGTAGGCTTGTAGGCTGGCGAGTTACCGGCCAGCCATCACGTCCCCCCGGGCTAAACGGCCCATTCCCCCCTCGCGGAATTAGCCATAACATTTTCTAAAGGATTTAACTGGATTACACAGGACAACCTACTCTAATACTCCTGTTTGTTAACTCCTGATGTTAATGTTTTGCGTACATAAACATTTTTCACAAATAACAACAAATTTACTATTTTAGGGGTTTTGTAGGTATAATCAAAAATTTTACAAACACTTGTGGCTGTACATTAGAAATTGTTGCCGAACTGACAGTCCCAGAGAATTGAAATCTAGTTCCGCCTAAACGTTTGGAATAGTCTATATCAGGGGTCGGCAACCTTTTTGTCAATAAGGGCGCAATATAAATTCAAATGTTATTGAGGGCGCATAAAAAATCCAAGTGACGAGCAAAAAAAAGGTCCTCACCTCTCAAAATCCAAGTGACGAGCAAAACAAAAAGGTCCTCACCTCCCAAAATCCAAGTGATGAGCAAAAAAAAAGGTCCTCACCTCTCAAAATCCAAGTGATGAGCAAAAAAAAAGGTCCTCACCTCTCAAAATCCAAGTGATGAGCAAAAAAAAAGGTCCTCACCTCTCAAAATCCAAGTGATGAGCAAAAAAAAGGTCCTCACCTCTCAAAATCCAAGTGATGAGCAAAAAAAAAGGTCCTCACCTCTCAAAATCCAAGTGATGAGCAAAAAAAAAGGTCCTCACCTCTCAAAATCCAAGTGATGAGCAAAAAAAAAGGTCCTCACCTCTCAAAATCCAAGTGATGAGCAAAAAAAAAGGTCCTCACCTCTCAAAATCCAAGTGATGAGCAAAAAAAAAGGTCCTCACCTCTCAAAATCCAAGTGATGAGCAAAAAAAAGTATATGTGTGTCTCGGCAGCGAGGACGCCTAAAAATCCCACAAAGGGCGTCGTGTTGCCGACCTCCCCCCCCCAATTATTTAAGGAGCAACATACATGTTTCACATATAATGTTAATGAAGTGATTTATTTCAAAAGCAACATAGCCATAAAACAAATGCTTATCGTATCCATAGAAAAGACAAGATATTATTTTTTTAAATATTTTTTGGACTTAGCTACTAAGGACATTATTATTTTTGTTTGTATGTAAATATAAACAAACTAATAAAAATTCATTTATTGTTTCTAATTTACTATTTTTTAGCCGTCTAGGAACTTTATCATGTCAAATAACTATTATATCTAATCACCACTGCGTATCTGTTGCCATGGATATGAGCTTGCTTTCATAATTTGCTATGTTTCTTTTGAAATAACTCACTTCATTAACATTATATGTGAAACATGTATGCTGCTCCTTAAATAATTCACCCGGTAAATAAAAAAATAAATAATAATTTAGGTAAAAATAATAGATTTTATTTGATAACAATTATTCAATTAAAACAGTAGGTTGCTTTCACAAATATATTTATTTTACTCAATTAGTATTTAGGCTATTAAATTTGTCTATGTTCATCTGTCGCATGTTAATATGTCCATGTTAAACTGTTGTATGTTCAAATGTCGTGGAACCCTTTATAACATATCTAAAATCCTCAATTTTCTAACAAAAATGACAGACTTATGAAATAAAATCTAGCAATCTGATGCGAAGAATAATACGAGCCTAGGGGCTTTAAGTGCGCATTGAACGCGCAGAGATTCGATTCAATTATTTTGCGGAGTTTGTCGCAGATATAAGAGAGTTCCCGGAACGGTGAGCACGGCCAACTTGCACAATATTGTTATCGCGCTAACCTAACCATTACGAACTTCTTTATTGTCCGTACTTACATATAATATGAACAATAATAATGGAGATACCAGCATGCATTTCAAATTATTACTCCTTAATGAGACACTGAATTATTTCAGGACAAGGAAACAACGCTCTCAAATACAGGAACACTTCCGAATATTCACACAATTAATTTGTATTGCGAACTGAAACATGAAATAACATTGACTACTGTCGAATATTCTTATAAAGACAATGACGTCACACGTAATTACCATGTTCACACACAGGTGACAAAGATATTACTGTTCCGCCTTGTAAACATTTACTTGTGACGTCTGTTGATGAAAAGTTAAACTACTGATTTTTTTTTAAACCATATTTTTTCATTGATTTGTTTAGAAGTGTTTTTGTGTGGTGTTTGTTCCTATTTCTACATTTTTTTATATTTTTTATTTTTTTACCAACCGTCAACATATATAAGGGAGGTATTGTGATCATACCGATTTTGACATTTCGAGATTTCGATAGATCTCCACGAATTGAGGTCCATACATAAAGTTTTGACTATTTTTAGCATGATGTCTGTCGGTCTGTCTGTCCGTCCGTCCGTCTGTCTGTCTGTCTGTCCGTCTGTCCGTCCGTCTGTCTGTGTACGTGCAGAGCAAATTCGGCTAAATGGATTTTTATAAAACTGCATATTTAAGCTTTTGACATCAATGGCACAAGTAGATCAACTTTTGGTAAAAATCGGTTGACTAGAAATGGAAGTTTACTCGTGTCGATTTTAAGATTTTTGCGAATATTTAACAGAAAAATATTTCGAAAAAATTTATTTAACAAAAGTTGCTATAAATTCAATTACTATAATAGCGTCGGTGAATCAACGCAGTTACGTCACATGACGTAACAAACAATTGCATTGTCCCAAACAATACAGATGTTTATTTGAAACATTTTTTGATAAAACGAAAAAAATTTGAAAAATTTTTCGAAATTTTTTCAAACTATCTATATTTTCATACTTATATGTAACGTTTCTATGGTCATGATAAATAATATCTCTGTTAGAAAATATTTGGCCAAGTTATCTCTACTCTGCTGCTAGAATGTATTTTATACAAGTACTTCGTAATGACCAACAACAAGTTTTTAAGTTTTTTTTTTAGTTTTTACTAGCTAATATTACAAATAATTTATTTAATAGTGATTTTTCTTTAGTTGTTGAGCAATGTTTCTGGTAATCCACCCCTTCTCGTGGTTATAACTAGTCCCGTAGCTTTGTAACAATCTGTTAGTAATTTACAGTTTGTTGTGGTGGCAGAACTGTTGTGACCTCCGGCGCTGGAGGCATTTCTGTAAGCAATGCTGATGATAAATGCCATGCAATATGCTGAGAGACGAACACCGACACACAAATGGAATAAATTTCAACCTTTTACGCTTTCTCTATATCATTTCCATACCAAGAAAATTGAGATACTGAAGAATATTACGTTTTTTTTTTTCTTCCATAACATATGAATAGAAATCAAATAAAAAAATCATACAACCTTATTTAAAAACAACATGCGTTCTATATGACTTCGTTTTCATTTTATGATTGCGTTGATAAAATTTAAATAGTAATAGCTATAAAATTTGTCTAGAAGAATTTTATCTGGGAAGAAAAAAAATCCGTTAACAATAATAATAATAATAATAATAATAATAATAATAATTTTATTGGTCCAGAAGATTATATGCATACATAATATTGGACAAGTCATTATTTTTCATATTTCAAAACATTTGATTATTATTATGGTCAAAATAGGGGATAGGCATGATTTTTTTTATTTTTTATATAAACATAAAAAACAGTTTTGCATTTTTTTTAATTTGAAGGCTTAAAAAAATCATAAATATATGTAGCGCGCGAAAACCGCGTGTGACGTCATACCCTACATAAGTGTACTGTGTACAGCCTACCCAGTCTACAGCGTATAGCCTACACAGTCTGTCGTGAACTTATTTGCTTGTATAACTTTTATAGATCGTGTAAAGTTAGAGTGATTTTAATTAAAAAAAAGTTTAATTTTATAAAAACATTTTATACATGTTTACCGAATTAAATTTTATATTAAAATATATGGCTTGTATTGCAGTATTTCAATTATGCCTCTAACGTTTTGTAACTTCATGTAAACAATGTAGTAAAAATCTAAATTACATAAATATTTACATTTTACAGAGTTGCAGCGTTTATTGTTTACATAAAGTTATAGAATACATAAATGGTTATTACAAGTCTGTTTTGACACCACGTATTTCTTCAGCACTGTAGCATTCATTATTTTTCATATATTCCATGATCATAAAAGCATCAATGCTGGGTAAATTATCACTCTGAGCCCAAACAAAATCTTTATCTGCCATTTTAATAATAAATGCGTGAAAAATTGTTTAAAAACAAATACAAAACTCTCTAACAATACAATATACATACGTAAAGATTATGTTGTAGTCTGGTCTGGGGTTTGACGTCATGCTCAGTTGTATTTACTCGGCAACCTTCGCGCTGTGGTCGGCTTATTTCAAATTTACTATATTTTAATTAAAAAATTTGGCTGTAATATTGTAAATGTGATTTTTGTTTTGTTAGGTGACATAACTAACATTAACATATCAAAAAAATGTAGTTTTAAGGAAATATAAATTTTATGCGTATCCCCTATTAGGTGACCGGACAAAAGACAATACTATAAGCATGTGAAATGCCAGGATTAAACTGAAGAGGACTTATCTGATAGCCTCATTATACACAATGTTTTGTTAGGTGACATAACTAACATTAACATATCAAAAAAAATGTAATTTTAAGGAAATATAAATTTTATGCGTATCCCCTATTACTTGTAGACAATAGTAGACCTTAACCTGAATCTTAAAACCCTGAAAAAGAGTAATTAAAAAACTGGAGACAGTCCACCGTTGATATTTCCGACCGACGTAGCGCAGTAGTAACACACCAGCGTTAATAAGATCTCGGGTTCGAATCCTGTCCATGTTCATTGGAAAAATTAGTATTGTCTTGGCTAATTGCCTTTAGCATAGGTCATAAAAGTGAAAAAAAAACTTGGCATTCGTGATAATATTTTTGTCTATATGCAGTTGTTTTCACTGCTCTTCTATGTGGCCCGTTGTTTGTACGTTATCCATCACTTTACCGTTTTAACATAATTTTGGTTTTTTTTTCTTTTGCTGCGTTTTTTTGAAAGCCGGTTCTGTCTTTCTGTGACAATAAATTCTAGATGAAATCATGTTATCAGAGTCCTAATGGAAGATATCCCTGTCTGCAAATACAAAAGCCTGGCCGTCACATTAGCAACGTCAAGAGTCTGACTTGTCTCTGTGTTGACATCTTCCGCACACGCTCCCATACAGACCTACAGACATCCTACACACACTCACACACACGCACACATTTCTCCAAGGAGGCAAGGACGAAATACAGCGGTAATCAGTGTCGGATTACATCAGGACATCACGGTAAATCCACAGCAAATAATCCGGATTTATATATATACTTTCGGTACCATCTTAATGGTTTCGATTTAAAAGAGATCATGTTATCTTTGAAGGTAAAAGCTGAAATTATAGTGTCGAATTTCGATTTGCAATTTGTAATTTTATGAAGCTTTAAGTTTTATTTCTTTACAATAAAATCCGGATGTAAATAGGACTGTTTCTGTCTAAAGATCCGGTTGCTACTCCATAATCTGAATGCTCAGAATGTGAGGGTAGAGCTGTTTTGGATACCGGGACATGTTGGTATTAAAGGCACACGTCAGCAAAAGCCGAGGCGGCTTTTGCAGTTTTCCCTTTTATCAAAAAATGTCTCAAATAAAAGTTGTTAATTACACTGGTCAACACAATTTTTGCTGACTTACATCTAAGACTTGTTTCTTACTAATTTGGTGCTGCTGAACTCAAATATCACATCAGTTTTTTCGTATCACATCAGATTTTTGCTCTACAACAAATACATATTTTCGGCCAAATAATGCTTCTATCGTTTAATTTTAGACGTTGATACTGTAATTGGTACAAATTTGGCGAACAATAACGACAATAATTAGAAAATATTCTTAAAATTTTATTTTATTTAGTGAAAGAAAGAAAATGAGAACAGTTTTAATTACATTTTAATGCATTGGAGTGTTAAAATAAAAATACAAAATAATTTAAGGATTAAATGGTCGTTTGTAAGATCTTCTGGAGTGCATCATTCCCGATAAGTCTCTTTTAATACTCCAACAGTAGTCAGCCATCATGTGAGTATCCCACCTTACTTGATAACGTCTCTCCATCTCTTTTAAATCCTGATGGAAACGTTCACCCTGTTCATCACTAACATCTCCAAGATTGACAGAAAATTTGTCAAGATGACTGTTTAAAAAATGAAGTTTCATGCTCATGTTGCACCCCAGATCATGATAATTTTCAATCAAATTTTCAACGACCTCCACATAGTTTTCGGCTTTTTTATTCCCACGAAAGAGCGCCACGAAAGACTGCCATGCATTCTTCTTCATATCATCCATATGTACAGTGAAATGTGGATCATTCACTAATTTTCTAATTTGTGGTCCGTCAAAAATGCCAGCTTTTAGCTTCTCATTACTGAGACTTTGAAATGTTTCAGATATATATTTGAAACAGTCACCATCTTTGTTCAACGCTTTTACAAACTGCTTCATTAGACCCAGTTTAATATGAAGAGGATGGAAAATGATTTTTGTTCGCTCCACCAAAGGTCTATAACAAATACCTGCATGTAAGGCGTTCCTACGAAATATATTGAACAAGAACGAAGTTCAAATTAAAGTAGACGTATATCAGAACGTTAAAAAGTGAACAAAGTCAAAATACGGTAGAACAAAATTTTGACGTGATAGGCAGAAACTGTTAACATTTTTGAAATCAGCACCCCAAAATTAGTTAAAAACAAGTACCAGATCTGTCAGCAAAAAAAAGGTTAAATTTGTTGACCAGTGTTTTGAATTTTTGTTAAATTATTTTTTTCGAAATATTATTCTGTTAAATATTCGCAAAAATCTTAAAATCGACACGAGTAAACTCCCATTTCTAGTCAACCGATTTTTACCAAAAGTTGATCAATTCGTGCCATTGATGTCAAAAGCTTAAATATGAAGTTTCATAAAAATCATTTTAGCCGAATTTACTCTAC
The DNA here is from genome assembly GCA_963971575.1 of Liopterus haemorrhoidalis. NCBI lineage: Eukaryota > Metazoa > Arthropoda > Insecta > Coleoptera > Dytiscidae > Liopterus > Liopterus haemorrhoidalis. The sequence goes on along the minus strand of OZ020616.1, from coordinate 58,281,797 downwards.
ACAGACAGATGGACGGACCGACGGACGGACAGACGGACGGACAGACAGACCGAAAGACATCATGCTAAAAATAGTCAAAACGTTATGTAGGGACCTCAATTCGTGGAGATCTATCGAAATGTCAAAATCGGTATGATCACAATACGGAGTGATTATTTAATGGTGAGACGACGTCACTGGAAGTTTTAATAATTTGCCGTTTCATACACATCGTAGCAGGCGATTATGCGCGCATGCGCATAATCTTTTTTCCTTCATAATCAAATTTTCTTCAAGGTTATTATAGTCATAGTATTCTGCTAGGAGGCACGTAAAATTCGGTAACGTCGTCTCGCCATTAAATAATCACTCTGTACCTTCCTTATAATGGGTGTTTTTTTTAGAGGTATAGAACTTTAAGTTGCAATAAAACAACGATGGATTATTCGATTGACATGAATTTTTTTTTTATTCGAAAGATAATCTTGTGGCATTACATTTTAAATATGATTTCTGGCATATGACCGCCACGGCTGGCTCGGATGTAGTCCAATCTGGACGTTCAATTTTCGATGACTTTTTCCAACATTTGTGGCCGTATATCGGCAATAACATGGCGAATGTTGTCTTCCAAATGGTCAAGCGTTTGTGGCTTATCCGCATAGACCAATGACTTTACATAGCCCCACAGAAAGTAGTCCAGTGGTGTTAAATCACAAGATCTTGGAGGCCAATTCACAGGTCCAAAACGTGAAATTAGGCGGTCACCAAACGTGTCTTTCAATAAATCGATTGTGGCACGAGCTGTGTGACATGTTGCGCCGTCTTGTTGGTATGATTTAATGTAATGCCACAAGATTATCTTTCAAATAAAAAAAAATTCATGTCAATCGAATAATCCATCGTTGTTTTATTGCAATTTAAAGTTCTATACCTCTAAAAAAAACACCCGTTATATGTTGGCGGTCGGTAAAAATTAGGCGAATATATTAAAAATTCGTGTCTTTTTAATTAAATAGCGCACACTAGTTTTTAATTCCAAAGTATTAGTGTTAATTTTTTACACTTATGCGTCTAAATGGAAGGGAGTTCAGAAAGACGTTTTAACCGTATTTTTTATAGCTGCAATAAAACTGATATATCTGTATTATTTGTCTTCTTTTCAGGAATTTGCGACATTGACGAAAGAGCTCAATCAGGCCCGAGAGCACTTATTAGAAAGAGAAGAGGAAATCGCTGAACTAAAAGCAGAAAGAAATAACACTAGGGTGAGTAGATCTTTTCTTTATTTTAATCTTGTAATATTTCTTAAAACGAATTTCCAATATTCAATTCTTTTCCCAGTTCCACATTCTACTGTCTTTATCGTGATTTACGCCTGCGTCTACTGCATTATTAATTGTTTGTTCTTGTATTTGTCTTTACACTTTGTTTCTCCTTGCAACTTTAGATTTATTACTAATTTTTTGTGGAGTTGTAGACAAAAATAAAAATATTAAGTTCATGATCTTTAAGTTTGTTGATCTCGTTTTATAAATTTATTTCGTAATCATAAGGCCTTACTATAGGAAAATAATATACACACACGAAATTTAAAAAGCTATACAGGATGTTCCAACTGGTATTTATAAAAATAAGTGTTCCATATTAAAAAAAATTGATGTGAAGTGTGAATATTCACACATTTCAGGGTTTCGCAGGTATATAATAAGTGAATGCGGTATGCTGAGTGTGTAGGACAAATTTTACTTTGTAGTAATCACGGCAAAATGAACGATATTTTTAAAATAATTTATCGTCTGTTAATCATATAATAAGACTGGTTATTAAATTTACGCTCATAAAAATTAAATACAACATTTGTCAAAATATAACTAGAATTTTGACAAAATAAATTCAACATAATAAAAATGCAAAAAAAAAAAACAGAAAAAATAAAATTCACTCCGTACTCGAACTCGAAACCCTTCGTTTTCCAGTCAGTTGAAGAGCGCTTTAACGCATGTAGCTATCGCACGCTATGCATGTGAGTGTCTTACATTGGTATAACTTTTGTACTTTGTGAACCAAAAACCACAAAAAATGCGTTATTTTCCAAAAACATAATCTGATCAAAAATTCCTGTTGTACTATTTCGGTTCACACCAATATACATTACTTAGAATTTTTTTAGATTTTTAGTTTAAACCATCTGGGCTACAGGGTGTGGGACAAAATTTTTTTTGCACATTTTTGGCAAAAATCGCATCAAAATAATTTATTTTGCAAAAATAAAAATTTGATCGTTAATCCACGTACTAAGGGCTTGCATTTGATACCCTACTCAGAATTAAAAAAAAATATTTTTGTTTTCGATGAGCACATATTTGTTTATATTTTTAGGGGGGTATGTTTTTTAGATGTTTTAGTATTTTTCCTATGTGCGGGTCAAAGAGTTGTATAAGCATGCCAAATTTCAACTCTCTAGGTTTAGCCGTTTGGCTACAATTTTTACCGAACAGACAGACAGACAGACAGACAGACAGACAGACAGACAGACAGACGACAAAATGACGGTATAAGGGTTTTTTGGTCATACCTACAAAACCCTAATAAGGGAGTTTTCTAAAAGGTATATTTTTGTGTCAAAAGTCAAATGCCGTCTATTTTTATTTTAATTTAACGTGGTTAAACGTTACTTTTTTTTTCATAAGGCTAGTTATTCGCGTGGCTAAGTTTTCTAAGCGCTTCTGTGTTATGTACGGTTCATTTCCTTCCAGTGGAAAATTGGAAAAAACAACGTGGACATTTTCCAGCGCATTAACACTACCAAAGGAAAATTGCCAAAGAAAATATAACAAAATATTGAAAAAAAATATTTAGATACTTTGGGATTTAGGTATTAAATTTGGGATTAAACACGGGTGATAAATATTGGATATTTTGATCGTAAAATTCGTCCATTGTTTGTATTTTTTCCGGACTAAAACATTCGCTAACAAATTGAAAAACTGAAGTTGAAAAAAGTTAAATGAAAACGTAGTGACAATTTTAGATTAAATTCCAGCCTTAATCATGGACAGATGAAAAATTTAACCACTTTTTTCTGTAGTTGTAATCAAGAAACTATTATATATTGTAACAAATTAAAGTAGTCGCTTCAAGGTTATTTATAAATTTTATCAAATACTGTATAAGCCGTTCACTTTTGTAAGAACAAACTAAGAGGAAATGTTGTTTTCAACTGTTTGCACCTTTGAAACTGTATGTCAATGTTGGTATTACAGAAAAATAATTTGAAAAGTCAGATTATAAATATGTCATTTAAAAAAATATCATTTGTCATATTTAATTTTGAATAGTGACATCTTAAATATTTTGTAAATATAATACTAACCTAAAATAATACAAACATAACCCAAAACTGTAAAGCCTTTTTTACAATATAAGTTTCTAAAAGTCAGTAATACACTATAAAAATCACCAAAATAACCAGATCTAGTTTGTCCTTACAAAAGTGAACGGCTTATACTAATGTGTTAAAAGGAGGTAAAATCATGATGTTTTAAGGCATAAAACAGTGGTTTCAGTCTGCGGAAATATTTTCTGAACACTTGGTGCAAACCAGACTTTTGTACGTTAATTAAGTATTGAGTTATTTTTTTTCCATTTTTTTTTTTAAGAGAATTTATTTCTGTATATTTTAACGTTTTCGCTTGATTTTAATTTTTTTTAAAATTCAGGAACCCTGAGGATCATAAAAATAGGCCTATTTTATCATAAACAATGTCATGAATACTTTTTTTTTAATATTTTAAATTTTTATGTACAATAAATATTTAAATAAGAAACTTTAGCTCTGAAGATATATTGTTTGTTTTATTACTTTATTTAAACTCTTAGCCAAATCTCTCTTTTTATATATAATACAAAATTTATTAAAATTAATATTTTTTTAACTTTTTTAAATTTCCCATTACACTGAATTTATGTCGTATAAATAACGTAAGTGTATTATCTGCCTTGTTTATTTCAATATCTTATCAACCTTTTTTATATTAAAAAAAAAAATCACTTTGTAACCCAGTTACTAAGCCCATGCCCTAGTTGTTACTTATTTTAAATTTCCCGCTATAATGTATTTGTCCAGTGTAAATCGTACTCGGTTCGCAGCGCTATCTACTTTGTTCTAATTTGAAATAGACCATAGATATGGTTATTTTAAATATCAGAATGGTATTTTTAAAATAATTTATATTCTGCAAAATCGTCAAGGTATTAAATTAATCATGTGTATATTTATTTTATTATTTTTATATTTATTTCTTTGGAAATTTTTGGAAATTGTTTTAAATTGTTAAGAACTGTTATTTATGCTTTAAATTTCATATCTCTGCAAGCTAACTTATATATTTATACCATTTATAGTTTTTCTGTAATGTAATATTAGTTTATTTTTTCTTTTTTTTTCTTATTATTGTAATGTATAATTATCACTCGTGTGTACATTTATGTTAGCTCCCTTCTCCCAAAATTGTAAATAATAATAATAATAATAATAATAATAATAATAATAATAATATTTATTATTGTATTTTCTGTTTTATATTATGTTCTGGATTAAAAAATAACCAATTTTATTTATTATTATTATTTTTTTTTTTTTTCTTTTTTGACGCGTTTACCATATTTTTTTTGTCCCATATGTTTTTCTTTCTCTGTTTGCAATCTTCAGTTAGTAAATGCGTATAAAATAGTGTAATGTGTGAAAATGCAGTAGTTCACATGAGAGTTGTTTGATTGTTTCAGTTATTATTGGAACATTTAGAATGTCTGGTGTCGCGGCACGAGCGATCCCTTCGGATGACCGTGGTGAAGAGGCAGGCGGCGGCCCAGTCCGGCGTCTCCAGCGAGGTCGAGGTGCTCAAGGCCCTCAAGAGTCTCTTCGAGCACCACAAGGCCTTGGATGAAAAGGTCAGGGAACGACTGAGGGTAGCGCTCGAGAGGAACACCAGTCTAGAAGATGAATTAGCACTTACCAAAGAAGAGGTACCAAACTATTCACATTATATACTATTTACTAGGGGCCTCAGCCGGTCTTCTCCCCTACCTTGATAAAACTCGTCGCTTCGCGACTCGTTTTAATATAATAAGGCATTTTGCCGCACTTGTCGATTATAAAACTCGTTTTCTTGTATTTTAATATAATCTTTTTTTAACCCTATTGTATGGAAATTCGCCCTGCAAATGTCTTACACTTTATCGTTAAATCACCTTAATGGGGGGGGTCTGATAACCACATTTTAAGCATATTTTTGTGAATTTTTTTCAAATCAATGGTTAAATTTATTCATTTTCAAACTAAGTACATATTTAAAGTATATTTTGAAGAAGATACAAAAAAAATTTTGAATGCAAAATATGGCGAAATGAGCCAGCTGTGGCAAATCTTCTCAGACTCCGGGGAAAAAATTAGATTTTGCGGTGACCAGCATAACTCGTCACTGGATCATCTGAAATCAAAATTCCAAAAAGATTTTGTTAGTTTATGAGTTTGCCGAGGTAATGACGTTGAGTTTTTATTTTTAAAATGATTTTTCAGTTTTTAGCGTTACTTAGAAGACAAAAAAAAATTAATTCCCCCTAAAAAAAACCTAAAAATGAGTATATTTGTGATTGTTAAATAAAAAAAACCATGAAAAAAAATATATCTCAACGTCGTTACCTCGGCAAACTCATAAACTAACAAAATCTTTTTGGATTTTTGATTTCAGATGATTCAGTGACGAGTTATGCTGGTCACCGCAAAATCAAATTTTTTTTCCCGGAGTCTGAGAAGATTTGCCACAGCTGGCTCATTTCGCCATATTTTGCCTTCAAAATTTTTTTGTATCTTCTCCAAAACATACTTTATATATGTACTTAGTTTGAAAATGAATAAATTTAACCATAGATTTGAAAAAAATTCACAAAAATATGCTTAAAATGTGGTTATCAGACCCCCCCCCCCCCTTTAAATCCTTAATTAGTTTTCTTCTGTCAAGAAATACGTTCAAAATGTGAAATCTCGTCACATTTTAAAATGCAAAAAATTTGACAGCTGTCACCTTTTGAAATCTTGTAAGCATATTTTTGCCTCAAAATGCTCAAATAATGGCCCAGATTCTTTGAAAAATGTTTTCTGATACCTCAAAATATTATCTCGCACGTCCAAAAAGCTATCCTGAACCATTATTACTAAAGTCACTAGATTATATAAAGTAGCGCAACGGTGACCATACCGGGGCTAAAAATGTCGCCAACACAAATGATTTTAAGTGATTCCAACAGTACAAAAATAAGAAACTAGTACTACCAAAATTTTTATTTTAAACGTTGTATCAAGATTTTTTTAATCAAAGATGCACTATAACAAAATTGTGGTACAATTTCAGTTATTTTTTTTTATTTTCATTAAATAAAATGGATATAATATATAAATTCAAATGAAACAACCTTAAATATTTAAAACGCTGACAAAGGAGGTTATTAAATGAGAGCAAGAGAGAGAGAGAGAGATGTGACAGCGCAGACGCAAACTTAAGAACATAAAATTTGCTGCTTTAGTTTGCATAACTGGGGAACCAATGTTGCCAATCAAACTCTGGAGTCTGTCGGCTTCTTCAAAGTCTTGCGCTACTTCGTATAATCCAGTGACTTTAATTTTAACGAGACCGTAGGTAGTGTATTTTAAGATTTTTTTTTTTTTTCTGATTTGAATTTTTGTTACAGTTACAACAGTATAAGTTAGGGGGGCCACCGCCAAATGCACCAGCTATCGAAGAGAAACCCAAAGAGAACGGCCAAGTGGATGGAGGGGACCAAACAAACAATGGAAACAATAAGGTAAAATAATTAATATAATCGATCCAGTACGTCTAATATCAATGAGCATGGATTATGTCCATATATTTAAATATTTGTCATATAAATAATAATTTTGGCTTTAAGAAAACATTTTGGCTTTATTAAAAGCACCTTTTTAAAATTATTGCACATATGTGTTTATTTCTCAAAAGAAATTAAAGCACCGCCAATTTGAGATACACATTTTTGGTTTTGAAATTATTGCATAAATTTTGTAGTAAATTTTTAAAGTATTTTTATAGGTACTTAAAATAGTGTTCATGATTTTTAAAATATTTAACAGAATAATTAACACCCAGATTTACAGAATTTTATTAAAGTACGATATCGTTAGGGTTTCCTCTGTCTAAGGGCTGTTTGTGGAGTAACTTGGTTTGATATTAAGAGGATCCTTCACTGTACACGCAAGAAATTCACTATATATCCACCGGTTCCATGAAAACTGGGGCCGTAAGACAATTCGGGCCATACACAATTGGGGCTTTTCACAAATGAGGCAATTAACAACTGGGGCGATGGACAATTCCGTACACAATTGGGACTTTTCACAACTGGGGCCATTAACAACTGGGGCGATGGACAATTCGGGCCGTACACAATTGGGGCTTTTCACAACTGGGGCCATAACTATAAGAGCTAGAGTCTTCTTTTGTTTAAAATAAAAAATAATTATTTTACAAGTTGGCATAAATTAAATTGCGTGTTCTATTGCAAAAAAAAAAAAAAAATATTATAATGGTTTGATTACAATTCTGTGTAGGGTATCAAATTAAAAGCCCTTAGTACGTGGATTAACGATCAAAATTTTATTTTTGCAAAATAAATTATTTTGAAGCGATTTTTGCCAAAATTGTGCAATTTGTCCCACACCCTGTAGCCCAGATGGTTTAAACTAAAAATCTGAAAAAAATCTAATTAATGTACATTGGTGTGAACCGGAATAGTACAACAGGAATTTTTTATCAGATTATGTTTTCGGAAAATAACGCATTTTTTGTGTTTTTAACAAAAATATGTAAAATATTTAATCCGCTATTTAAGACGGTAAACGAGTGAACATCTATAGTCCAGTGGTAATGTTATCGCTTAGTATTGCAACTTACGAAGCGATAACGTTCGAACTACTGTTCGAATCCCGGCAAATTTTATTTTTTCTGTTTTTTTTTTTGCATTTTTATTTTGTTTAAATTATTTTGTCAAAATTCTAGTTATATTTTGGCAAATGCATTTAATTTATAAAAGCATAAATTTAATAACCAGTGGGAAGTGTTGAAATTATAATTTAATTCTATGTTTCAATGTATACGAAATCAGAGGGGCGGAGTTTATGATTTAAACAACCAATGGAAGCCGTAGGCGCAATTTTCAAAATATTAATGAACCTTGCTATATAAAAAAAATACTGCAAATATTTAGAAACCCAAATAATGGTATTAGGCATTCGAATTAAAATTAATAAAAAAATATTTTAACATAAAATTTGTTTTGGCATCCCAAATAATCATCATTCAGTTACTAAATACCTGCGAAACCCTGAAATGTGTGAAAATTCACACTTCACATCAATTTTTTTAACGCTATTTTATGGAAATTCGCCCTGCAAATGTCTTAAACGTTAATTCACCTTAAAATCCTTAATTAGTTTTCTTCTGTCAAGAAATACGTTCAAAATGTGAAATCTCGTCATATTTTAAAATGCAAAAAATTTGACAACATAAATTTTTTTTAAATTTAATTTTAAAAATCATGAATACTCGACTAATGTTTTTGTGTAATTTTTGGAGGTAAAATAATGAGCTGTAAGTAAAATTTTGAGCATGTTGTATTGTATATTCGCATGTGATTGTCTGTATGTGCATCTTTATGTGACCGTATAGCAATCGGCCAGCGTGCCAGTAACGAACCGACAGAATGGGACAGCGGAACCGGAAAACAAAATCGAGCAAGACAAGGCGAGGATGGCGGATTTGCAAGCCGCGCTAGACAAACAGGTAAGGAAGATTTAAAAACAGATTCATTCATTCATCGTTTACTTCTGGATTATCATCTCATTTCGGTAATTATAGGTAGAGTAGAATTTAGTGTCGGTAGATATGGATTTATTGAAAATAGCCACATTTAAAAACATTAAGTTACTTTTAAACTCATTTCAACAAAAGAATATGTATTTGATAATTATTAATTTTTATTGTTAGAGAACGTATATAAAAATTTCATTCAAAATATTTAAATTATTTGGTGCAGTCTGTAGGATTTCACTAATCGCTATTAACAAACGTGTCTATAGTCGGATTGCTGATAGGTGACTGTTACATTTATGTAACAAGTAGTGCATTCATATAATAATCTAGTTCAGCGGTTCCCAAACTTTTTCCGCGACCCGGTACGAGGTTTTAAAATTTTTCGCGACCCACCTTATGAAAAAAAAAACATTTATTTACAAAACAAATTTTATTTTAAAGCAGCAGCTTTATAGTAATAAAGAGTATAGTATAGTAATAAAGAATATAGTATAGTAATAAAGAGCACAAATACACACTATACTAGTGATTAACTGACGTATAAAAATAATATGTACAAAAAACAAATCTTTTTTGTGTTTTTACATTTTTTTTCGCGACCCAGCAAAATTTTTCTGCGACCCGGTGCCGGGTCGCGACCCACGCTTTGAGAAACGCTGATCTAGTTACCATTTTTCAGCTATTTTAAAAATGTTTTTTGTTATTTGTCTTAACTGTCAGTGTCTGGTAATAAATATTAATTAAAATATGTCTTGCGGCCAATTATTAAATTCACAAACTTTAATTTTAAATCTGCTGGAATAAACAACAAATTATTATCCAAAATTTACGTATGAGTATAAATTTTTCCTTATTTATAATTATTACCTTAAAATTAATAATTTTGTTTGTTTGAGTACTGCTGTAAATTTATTTTCACGCTCTAATTAGTAAAGATATCTACGAATCATGCAGTTTCTTTCTAATGCTTTGTTTTTTATTCAAATAATATACGTTACTATCTTTGCTTTTTTTTTTATTAAATAAACGTTGACAGAGAACGCATATAGTATTGAATATCGATACTTGTAGCAACGAACAGTCACTTATCAGCAATCCGACTATTGAAAGTATTTCTATTATTTAGCGCAGTCGGTAGGATTTCAGTAATCGCTATTAACAAACAAGTCTCTAGAAAGTATTTCTATTATTTGGCGCAGTCGGTAGGATTTCACTAAACGCTATTAACAAACATGTGTCTAGAAAGTTGATATTTGGCATGTTTGCACAACTCTTTGTCTCACCTATGGCAAAATTATTGAGAGTTCAAAAAAATACTTCTCGGAAAAATAAAAACAAATACATATCCAATGGAAAATATATATTTTTTATAATTTTGATTGGGATATCAAATGAAACCTCTTAATGCGTGAATAAACCAACACAATTTTTTTAAAGTAATTTCTTTATGGGATTTTCGCAAAATATTGTAATAATTATTTAAAAAAAAATGTATTGTGTAGTATCAAAAGCAAGCTTTCAAGACGTAGTTTGAAAAATGAAAAGCATTTTTTTTAATGTCTATTTTAATACGAATTTTGCCTAAATTATGCCTAAAATTTTTCGTCCCACACCCTATAAGACTTTTTTTGTGGGTTGGTCTAAATATCTGAAAAATTCTGAGCAATGCATATTGCTGTGAGCCAGAACAGTACTTTCCAGGGTCTCGTAGGTATCTAGTAAGTGAAGGAGGTACATATGGGATCAAAAAAGATATTTAAAAAAAAAAACTTAGCAAAAATTTAGTAAAATTCTAGTTATATTTTGGTAAATGTTGCATTTAATTTTTAAAAGCGTAAATTCAATAACCAGTGGAAATTGTTGAGATTGAATACACGAAATCAGAGGGACGGAGTTATGACTTACAGATCAATTCTGTAAAAAGTTACGGTGTAGTAACGTTACTACAAGATAAAATATTATAAAAAGTATAATGACTTTCATTCATGATAGTAACTGACCTTGCTCATAGTGACAAATTTAGTTACTATGATCATAGTAACTGAGTTACAGAATTGGTCTGTATAACAACCAATGGAACCCATAGGCGCAATTTTCAAAATATAATGAACCTTTCTATATAAAAAAAAATACTACACATATTTAGAAACCTAAATAATGGTATTAGGCATTCGAAGTAAAATTAACAAAAAAATATTTTAACATAAAATTTGTTTTGGCATTCCAAATAATCATCATTCACTTATTAAATACCTGCGAAACCCTGAAATGTGTGAAAATTCACACTTCACATCAATTTTTTAAATGTAGCTATTTTGTTATTTCTGTAGTAATCATAAGCTTTTCTTCGCTAGTACCTTAGTTGAAAAAAAAAATCTTTTTAGTACCCAAATCATTATTTTATAGATATGTTGTGTTCAAAATATGATTGTGATTTTTTTGATTAGACTGGAGAATTATCAACGTGGCAGAGAAGAGTTTCTGATTTGAATAACCGTATTGGTGAGCTCGAGGAAAATCTAGCCAAGTCACAAAAAGAACTACTGAAAACTCAGGAGAGTAACTCGAAGCTTCAGAGGGATTTGAAGGAGAACGTCGCGCAAAAGGAAGACCAAGAAGAAAGGATAGCGACGCTGGAGAAGAGATATTTGAATGCTCAGAGAGAATCTACCTCACTACATGATTTGAATGAAAAATTGGAGCAAGAATTGCAGCATAAAGAAGCACAACTTAAGGTAAAAAAAAACGACCTTTTATACAATGTTCCGTAACTGTACACCTAACTACCGCGGTCGCGGTTACGGTAAAGTCGTGGTAAGTTGTGGTTACCTGAAAACGTGTTTTTGTTACGGAACGGTAGACACACCTCACAGTTGATAAAACAGACAACTAAACTGTCATTTTATGGACGTTATAGGTTATAGATATTCTCTTGCAAACTTATTAATAAAATTATTTGTTTTATTAGTACTTGTTTACAATGGCACATTATGTAAGAACATACTGGGTGAATTATTTAAGGAGCAACATACATGTTTCACATATAATGTTAATGAAGTGAGTTATTTCATTTGCAACATAGCGAATTATGAAAGCAAGCTCATATCCATGCCAACAGATATGCGATGGTGATTAGATATAAAAGTTATTTGACATGATAAAGTTCCTAGACGGCTAAAAAATAGTAAATTAGAAACAATAAATGATTTTTTATTAGTTTGTTTATATTTACATACAAACAAAAATAATAATATCCTTAGTAGCTAAGTCCAAAAAGTATTTTAAAAATATTATATTATGTTACTAGGAGTAGAACGCGCTCTTTTTTGTGCTGAGCTCAAATGTTGCTGCCGAGGCTAGCATTTTGAGCGAAGCACAAAAAAGAGCGCGTTCTACTCCTAGTAACATATACTATTTTTCCTTCAAGCGTAGGTATTAAAAATTTGCAACCATAAATACGTATACTTTCAGATGCTATTGCTGCTAATTCCGGCGGTGTACATTGAATTGGTTGAGACATTTTTTTAATTTTTGATCTTTATATTATGTATTTTGTAACTAATCATAGAATAATAATAAAGTAACTCACTAATAACGTAACTAATTTCTAAATTCACTACAAACCACGCTACAAAACATATTAAATTGACCGATGTTTTGTCATCAGTGCCATATGTTGATAACTATATGAACTATTTACTAGTATAATAATGTTCACATTATTTTACTAGTAAAATAATGTATCATTTCTACCGAATGTATTGAACAATGTAATGTTAGCATTATAATCCCCTTGAAGAAAAATAATATTTTGTCTTTTCTATGGATACGATAAGCATTTGTTTTATGGCTATGTTGCTTTTGAAATAACTCACTTCAATAACATTATATGTGAAACATGTATGTTACTCCTTAAATAATTCACCCGGTATATGATTTTTCCCGATATTATTTTTCACGACAACGATCAATATTACTAAAAATCAGTTACTTACACTCATTCTTACTGTTTTAATTATAGTAAAATAATATTATAATTTACTACTTGCGCTACAAAGAAACGATTAATTCCCTCCATTTAACTCTCGCCTTATTGTAATTGTTCTGAAATTCCCGCCTTTTGTAGTTTACATTAGATCTGAAGTTTGTAGTGGGAGGAAATAACCACACTACTCGCGATATTTCCACGGTTAGTTTGGTCACAAAAAATTAACCAAAATTTTCAGTAACCGCGTTCTGAAACCTGAAAAGGTTAATGTCGTACACTTTTGGAACAGGAAACTTCAACCGCGGTTACTTTTGTCGAATAATGGAACATTGTATAAGTGTGCTTGTAAATCTCTAGATGGAATAACGTGCCTTATTCTTTAAAAGTTATGGAAATTTATGATTTTTTATGTGTACTCACAATTTGTTAACACTTAATAAATACTTAACAAAACCCTGAAATGTGTGAAAATGCACTGTTTTTCTGTATATTTGGTGGTGTTTGTTTTAGTTGCAAGAAGAAAAGATCGCAGCGATCGGTGAGAAATTGGAGTTGGCCGATCAGAAGTTACGCGAGTACAGCAAGATGCCCGAGATGGAGGAGCAGCTGAAGCAGAGGATGGAAGCCCTGACGCAGGTGAGGGGACAGGTACGGGTTACGCGCGGACACCCAAATGCTCGCCATACATTTTTACTCTCTGTTTCGTAGTTCGATGTCGTAGTTCGATGTCAATAGCTATACTAGTCTAGCTCACTTTTAGACGATTTGTTAACAAAACTAAATAAAAATAACTTTAAGTTATTCAAATTAATTGCTCAGTTGACTAATGGCCGATTACTAAAGAACGATTTAAATGTTTTAACTCGAGTTATCCTCCTTAACTCAAATTAAAATGTTTTGGTATGCAGTTTCGACTCGAGTTAAAAGACTTGACTCCTTTTTTAGAAAGCGCTCATAAATACTGTAAGATAAACAGTTTAACAAATCGCCCGAAATTAGTACCGATAATTGAAACGATTTAATAGATGACTAGTGCACCCCTTGCCAACTGTGTTGGCAAACAGATCATTACCTTAATGTGGAACTTGGTCGACACCTCAGACTTCTTTCTGTAGCCATACGTCTTACTTCATCCAATTCAAATTGAATCAACTCTTCGTCCATTATTAAAAACTGGACAAATAATGAGTATTATTCCGAATTATTTATTCATTAATTTTTTAAGATGGGAAAACGATTCATTTTCACTCAGTGCATTACATGTATAATGTTAAATCTAAAAATGATTTGAGGACGTTAAATTTAAAATATATTTATTAAAATAAATTTTTCAATTTCTTATATAATATAAAAATATACACACGAAAAAAACGCACATGGATTAATAGGCACACGGAATAAAACGCACATGAAAAATTACACACACGGAAAAAAGCGCACACGGAAAAATACACACACGGAAAAAAGCGCACACGGAAAAATACACACACGGAAAAAAGCGTACATACACTATATCTCAAATCAGTTCAGATCAAGTATCAAAACGCATCAGAGCGTATTATAAAATGTCAAATGTAAACATCGTTTTGTCTAGCGATACCAATACAAATGTCCCTATATTATATAAACACTTTTAAAATTTGTAAATCTTCAAAATGACTATCGAACACAAACTAAATATGACTTCAAAAGGTATGTTTTTGTACATTAAAAGAGTGAAGAGCAATAATAGTCTATAATTCACATGCAAAAAAAAAAAATGATTTTTATTTTTTCGCCACTGAGTTTGTCATTGTTATGACGCAAAATGTCCAACTGCGTTGATTGAACGACTGACCTATATCAGGTTTAAGTCCGGGTAATTTTGAGTGAATTTGAAATATTTTAGTATATTTCAAAAATTAAATAGTCAGTCGCTGTGGTATAGTGGTCAGCATGTTAGACTGCTAATCATGGTGGCTCAGGTTCGAATCCCATGTTTGTATTTGTTATAAAAATTACTATTTTATCCAAAATACAAAAAATAAAGATATACTGGTTTATGGTCATCAATTGCTAAGACCAAAAATAAGAAATATTTTTTTGTTGTCATTTTTTAGGGTTTTGCAAACCTGCAAACCAAAGCAAAACCACCACTGGGTTAGACTAATCCTCCAAAATCTAATTTAAAGATTGTCTTTTACATACAATATGGGTTTTGACTTAAACCTGGTTATAATTTAAATATAGTTTTAAATCGTTTCTGCTATCGGTTTTTAGCAAATTATGTCTTGCAAGTTACTCTTGTAGTAAATCTTTGATTTTTCATCTTATAATTTCTTCGTTTGTATTTATTTAAGCACTGTTTCTGCATTTTTACTAAAAAATATTTCACTTTTCGTAGAAGTTTTTTTGAAATTATTTAGGCACTGTTTGCGTTTTTAGTTTTAAAATAATACTTTTCGTATAATCTGTCTCGTTTTGTAATACGAAACTAGATCTGGTTACTTTGGTGACTGTTGTGGTGTAAACAGACTTTTATGGAAACATGTGAACTTGTAAAACTGGTTTTTAAATATTTGGTTAAGTTTTATTATATCGAGGTTATATTCACTCAAAAACTATGTATGTCAGATAACAAATTGACATGTCAAAATTGCGATTGATATGTCAAAATTGTGATAGACATGTCAAATATTTTGAAAGGTGCCACTTCAGAATTACCACCCTAAGATGATATTTTATATATACAGTCTGTTCCAAACGGTTAAGCGGAACTAAATGGGAATTTAGTTCTTTTAGGTTGTCACGAGAAGGGACTTTGCTTGGGTTATTTCATTTTTCACGTTGGGATGTCAAAATTTAAAATTCCAACAATGAAACCATGGAAACGAATGACATATGTCAAATTTAAATATTTTTTTTAGATATTTTAATGACAAAAAAATAAATAAATGGGAAATTTGTATTAAGAATGACACAAAAAATCAAAAAATAAAGAAAATGACATTTTAAAATGATATTAACCTTAACCAAAAAATGTTTATTATAAGTATGATTTACAAAGCTTAAACAAAACGGCCGAAAGGCACGATTTAAACGATGAAAGTAACTAGATTGCAAAATCTAGTTCCGCTTAACCGTTTGGAACAGACTGTACAACATAAAAAATTGTCCTCTTAGTTTCGTATTACAAAATGAGCCAGATAATAGTGATATTTGAATTTATTATTATTTTTTGCTTCGTTTGCATGTTTTTATAATATTTTATTTAATTTTTCTGTGTTAGTTATAAATGTATTATTGTATTTTTGTAGCTTTTTTGGTACGAATTGTGTTTTTTAGGCTCAAGAACGTCATGGTTCTGCCGAAGATCGTATCCAGCGTCTCGAGGCTAACTTGGAGGAGAAGAATGCGGAGGTGATGAGATTGAACCAGCGATTGAAGATGAACGAAGAACATAACACGCGGCTTTCGGCAACCGTCGATAAACTCCTCAGCGAATCGAACGATCGACTGCAGGGTCATCTCAAAGAACGAATGCATGCACTGGAAGAGAAGAATGGTTTAACTGCGGAATTAGAGAAAACGAGGAAAGTAATGGAGGAATTACAGGGAGAAAAATCGGATATTATGAAAGAACTAGCGAAATCAAGGTATTTATTTGGGTAATTATAACGACGCAATAAAATATTTCATATGCGCGCGCATCCATGGAATATGACAATTCATATTCTACGTATTCGCGTGAAATATGAAATTTAAGACATTTATTATAGGTTACAATCTAGGATGATAAAATAAAGGATAGGTCATTTATATCAAAAAAAGAACGAAAAGAGAGAATGAGCGAGAAATGGATATAACTACAGTCTGTAGCATACGTAATGGATATGCGCATTGCGTAAAAGTGTAATGCGCATACTCAGCTTATGTCAAAAATAATTTTTGAACGTACGAACGTTATTTTTTTATTCAGAAAACACGCTTATGGTAGTATTACGTGTAAGAAAGAGCACAATAGTGATTTTTCAATGTACTAAAAAAAATTCCGCTTAAACGTTTAGAATAGCCTATAGGCAATTTGTTAATTATTTCTTTTATTTTAAAATACGTTCTTACTTTTACAAGATTATACAAAAAAGTATATTGCTATCTCTCTCGCTAAGTTCTTCGTTATCTTCAACGCTGGCGTTAGTATACGAATAGCGTATTCATTACTTTATTATCCTAGATTATAGGTTACGATCAACTGATGGTTCGGCAGCCATCTTGTTGACGTCAGTATTGAAGTTTTACAACTGTCAAAATTTCTATAGGGGAAAGTTTTTAAGATCGCAGCGCCATATGCGGCAAAGCTGGAACACTCGAAAGTGACATTAAACTGTTACTCGTGTATTTGTTTACATGGTGAAAATGAACACGAGTTGTATTTTTCCGGTTTTCCGAGCTTTTTTTTAATTTAAATGTAATCTACGATTTACAAGATATGTAATAATATACTATTCTAAAGAAATTTCAAGGAAATTTTTAGTTTTTCATTGTATTTTTAATTCTTTTTGACTGTCTGTCAATATAATAACAACAAAAATGTGGTAAATATATTAGTAAAAAATTATATCTCTATAAATAAATGCTTTTTTTCAGTCTTTTCTTGGACATAAAAAATCACTTTCCATAAAATGTAACGAGCAAACATGCATGCATGGGCTTGGATTTTTGCCCATTATTAGTTTTTGGGTCCATAAAAACCTACGATCCACTGCCTCCAAACGTCGTTTCAATTGATATTTTTTTCGTAAATTATGGAATGTTTAAGAAGGATTCTTCCTTATTCACGATTTACATTTCTTCACACAACAAAATTGATTGTTTTTTTCCATGATTCACAAAAATAAAACACAAAAACAAAACAAAAAAACACGTGAACAAAACAAAACAATGTCACTTTTGTATCTTCTGCAAATTGCCACCAGATGTCAAGGCGCTTATGGAGTTTCCCCTATGTTTTTAAATTAAATTTACTATTTTATAACGATCTTATTGAAATCTTGCAAAAGTTACATAGTCGTTGTATACAGGGTGTTTGTTTGAAACGGGGCACCCTGAAAATCTCCTTTATTTGTAAAGATACAAAAAATCTTCAGAACAAAAGTTAAACTAGACAAAAAGGCCCATCTAAAGGTTACTATAAGAATTCTGAGGCACTTCCGGTTTCACCGGAAATGATGTCAACTTTTGATCTAGCATAGGGAATCGATAATTTTATATTTTTTTCCTAAAAGTACATTAAATTAGCTTTACAATGACACCAAAAAATCATATTTTTATGTTAACCATTTCAAAATGGCGACCATTTATTTACAAAATAATAATCAACATAAGTTTTACAAAGTTGAACGTAGCAAGCTTTGAAAACAACAAAAAAAGAAACAAAATATCTCAAAATAAGATATTTTGTTTCTTTTTTTTAGGAAACAACTTTTAGGAAAAAAATATAAAATTATCGATTCCTTATGCTAGATCAAAAGTTGACATCATTTCCGGTGAAACCGGAAGAGCCTCAGAATTCTTATAGTAACCTTTAGATGGGCCTTTTTGTCTAGTTTAACTTTTGTTCTGAAGATTTTTTGTATCTTTACAAATAAAGGAGATTTTCAGGGTGCCCCGTTTCAAAAAAACGCCCTGTAAAATTGTAGATAAAATATTGTATTTGATTCGCATATAATGGCTATATTACACTCGGACAATTTCAAAATTTGCCTTCAGCTTGTGTTGTAAACTTCATTTTCGTATAACATATCCTACTTGTTAAATAAAATAGTATTATTTTATAGGTTAGAAATAGACAACGTAAAAAGACAATTACTACAGCAAGAAATCGCTTTCAACATCCAACAAACAGACGCTTTAACCAGAAGTCTTTCACCAAATGCAGTGGATCCAAACAGTTTCTCTCGAAGCGCAAGCCATTCAAGTTTCGACACCCATTCCCTTCCTCGTAGATCGAATAAATCTCGTACTCCTCTAGAAGAAGACGGTCAAAAACTAGCATTCGGTCGTTCGATGACCGAACAGGAATGGGAAAAATTACAACAAGCTCACGTCTTGGCCAATGTTCAGCAAGCTTTCGATGTGAGTTCAGATGCGGAGGGTGATGATAACGAAAGTATATTTAGTGCTGCGGATATTTTATCACCGTCAGGACATACAGACGCTCAGACTTTAGCTATGATGCTTCAGGAACAACTTGACGCTATCAATAATGAGATTAGATTGATACAGGAGGAGAAGCAAAGTACGGAAGCGAGGGCAGAAGAATTGGAGAGTAGGGTGGGAAGTTTGGAGCATATGAATCTGTTGGCGAGGGGGAGGAGTTTGGAAAGACAGAGTCCACCTGTCAGTGGGAGAAGTACACCAAAAAGTCACCATTCACCACAGAGAGATTATCTACATAAGTACCATACGGTAAGAAACGGCTTGTTTTGCCATTTTATAAGTGTTGTTTGTTTTTCTTTTTTACGCATAAAGCAGACAAAGACCTTACATCGGGTGTACGTAAAAAATACATCATTTTTATACGAAAAGCAATTTCTTTCTGGGCATTGTGCCCATCTCTTGGGTCGTCCTAGTTGGGTCTTAAAAACCAAAGCTTATATAGCTCATTTTTGTTTAAGTTATTTGGTTTTTTCTATACAAATTTTTGTTTAAGGCTTGGTTTATAGACGGTTCACTTTTGTAAGAACAAACTAAGAGGGAATTTTGTTTTCAATAGTTTGCACCTTTGAAGCTGTATGTCATGTTGGTATTAAAAAATATCACTTTTTTAAAATGTCGCTACATTTGACATATGTCATAATGAAAAATGATATCATAATTATAATGATCATAACCTTATCAACCTAAAGTCGGTTTTACAGCGTAAGGAATATTTTTAATTAACATTTAAAGTCAGTAACACACCATAAAAGTAACCAAAATAACCAGATCTAGTGTGTTCTTACAAAAGTGAACAGCTTATACTAGTTAGTAATTTTTATTAAAAAAGTTTAATAACTTCCGTTTCCGGTGTGATCTTCATTACAACCAATAGGGTTCTTCCCAATTAATAAGAGAATTTTTTATTACCAGAACGAATTCTCTAAGTTGAACCGTTCTTGAGTTATCGTGTATAAACAGTTCACTTTTGTAAGAACAAACGGAAATTTTGTTTTCAACAGTTTGCACCTTTGAAATTATATGTCATGTTGGTATTACAGAAAAATAATTTGTAAAGTCAGATTATAAATATGTCATTTAAAAAAATATAATTTGTCATATTTCATTTTGAATAGTGAGATTTTAAATATTTTGTAAATATAATATTATCTGTCTCATTTTGTAATACGTAACTAACAGTGAAAGTTCATTTTTATGTTGTATATTGACAATACATTCATAATATTATCATAGTATTGGTTCATACGGATACGCCAAAGTAACCAGATCTAGTTTCGTATTACAAATTGATATAATCCGTCTCAATTTGTAATACGAAACTAGATCTGGTTACTTTGGTGACTGTTGTGGTGTAAACAGACTTTGGCGTATCCGTGTGAACCAATACTATGGCAATATTATAAATGTATTGTCAATATACAGTCTGTTCCAAACGGTTAGGCGGAACTAAATGGGAATTTCGTTCCTTTAGGTTGTCACGAGAAGGGATCTTGCTTGGGTTATTTCATTTTTCACGTTGCAATGTCACAATTTAAAATTCTAACAATGAAACCATGGAAACGAATGACAAATGTCAAAATTAAATTATTATTTTTTATATATTTTAATGATAAAAAATAAATAAATGGGAAATTTGTAATAAGAATGATACAAAAAATCAAAATATAAAGAAAATGACATTTTAAAATGATATTAACCTTAACCAAAAAATGTTTATTGTAAGTATGATTTACAAAGCTTAAACAAAATGGGCGAAAAGCACGATTTCAACGATGAAAGTAACTAGATTGCAAAATCTAGTTCCGCCTAACCGTTTGGAACAGACTTTATATTTTGCAATCTAGTTACTTTCATCGTTTACATCGTGCTTTTCGGCCGTTTTGTTTAAGTATAGTAAATCAACAATAAACATTTTTTTGTTAAGGTTAATATCATTTTAAAATGTCATTTTCTTTATATTTTGATTTTTTGTGTCATTCTTAATACAAATTTCCCATTTATTTATTTTTTTTGTAAACAGGGATGATAGAATTTAATCATGCTGACGTGGTTTTCATATAATTCCGGAAGTCTAGAAATAATTTAATACGTCTTATGCGTCGCTCAGTTGTCAGTGAATCTAGGTTATAATTACGAAATTGTTAAAATGAACGTTTATACAGTGTTGAAAAATTATGTCATGGTTTTAATATAGTGCCGGAGGTCTAGACAAGGAATGTGTTTAGGAATATATTGTCTGCTTTTGCGTAAAGAAGATGTTGCATCAATCATTTTTGCGTTAGTTGATCACATTGCATGCCTACATTTGAAGTTTGCACCAAAATTAGTTTCTCATGGACAGGGAACTCATTGTTCTCAATTAGTTTGGCTTGCATCTTCAGCACATTTAAAGAAATAAATAAAATAAACCGTTTTGAAAATAAAATTTTAATAGTGTACAATCAAAATTAGCTTTTTATTATCAAAATGTACACAATTATGGTTAAATATTTAGTATTTTTTAATAATTTGATGTTTTCGTAATGTTAATTACATGTCAGACAATTTTTATCGAGGATGTATTGTTTTTTTTTTTTTTTTGTGAGTAACGATTGTCTGAATTTTCAGTAATTAAAATAACGGAATGTAGGTTAGGTGTTGTGCCTGTGTTTGTTGTAGGCTCCTGCCTCAATGAGTCCTGCGCATTTACATCAGTACGCTGCTACTCTGAGCCCTGGGCAACTAAGCGAGTCGCTGCCGAGCAGTCAGGTTTGTTATGATATCACACAGATCACCTAACCTAATACGATCAGTTTCACAATCATCTGTTAAACCTCCTGTGTTATATCGGTGTGTGGATATCACTAGACAGCATGCACATTTGCAACCAACAAAACAATAAGGTTATGTCATTGTAAAATAAATATATAATAGATCATTAACTCAGATACCCGTAGTTTGTTCGGGTATATTTATAGTTATCGTAGGTGGTTGTTCATTGTTGCGTTAATCTGTGGCTTAAAGTGGATTGTATCGAGAGCTGGGTGGTTCGGGTAAAATAGGAGCAGAAATAGCAAAACGGAACTTAACCATTGATAGCTGATGCATTGTGTGGAAAAGGGACTTATTTATTCTAACAGTTATCAAATAAATAACTAACTTTTTAGATAGCGTCTTTCAAAGCCCCCCAAATATAAAAATTGTATCGAACAAAAAAAAAGAATTTCTTCACTCTGAATATTTGTACTTAGATACAATCTTAATGTGAAGTATAATTGCTGAGGGGGCATTTAGCCTAAGCATTTTATAATGTAATCAGTGATTTAACTGACGATCTTTACCCCGTTATGCCGACGATCATTTTTATTTAATATATGTAAGCTATTCAATATAAAAATATCAAGTTGCTTAAAATAAATTTAGCTATAATTTCATTGAAAACTTTATAATCCCTCAGCTGACGGTCTTACCCCCATTGTGCAAACAGCTGATTTTTTTTTTATTATTCTAATTATATAATAAGCTCGATGTATAAGTTTCATTGAATTTGAAATTACTTTACATCATTTTTTTTATGACAGGTTTATATTAAAGTCACTGGATTATACAAAGTAGCGCAAGCCTTTGAAGAAGCCGATAGACCCCAGGGTGTGATTGGCAACATTGGTTCCCCTATTAAGCAAACTAAAGCAGCAATTTTTACGTTCTTAAGTTTGCGTCTGCGCTGTCACATCTCTCTTTCTCGCTCTAATTTAATAACCTCCTTTGTCACCGGTTTGAATATTTAAGGTTAAGTTTCATTTAAATTTATATATTACAGTCTGTTCCAAACGCTTAAGCGGAACTAGATTTTGCAATCTAGTTACTTTCATCGTGCCTTTCGGCCGTTTTGTTTAAGCTTTGTAAATCATACTTACAATAAACATTTTTTTGTTAAGGTTAATATCATTTTAAAATGTCATTTTCTTTATATTTTGATTTTTTGTGTCATTCTTAATACAAATTTCCCATTTACAGTCTGTTTCAAACGCTTAGGCGGAACTAGATTTTGCAATTTAGTTACTTTCATCGCTTAAATCGTGCTTTTCGGCCGTTTTGTTTAAGCTTTGTAAATCATACTTACAATAAACATTTTTTGGTTAAGGTTAATATCATTTTCTTTATATTTTGATTTTTTGTGTAATTCTTAATACAAATTTCCCATTTATTTATTTTTTTGTCATTAAAATATATAAAAAAATAATTTAATTTTGACATAGGTCATTCGTTTCCATGGTTTCATTGTTGTAATTTTAAATTTTGACATTCCAACATGAAAAATGAAATAACCCAAGAAAGGTCCCTTGTCGTGACAACCTAAAAGAACGAAATTCCCATTTAGTTCCGCCTAAGCGTTTGAAACAGACTGTATTTATTTTTTTGTCATTAAAATATCTAAAAAAATATTTAATTTTGACATATGTCATTCGTTTCCATGGTTTCATTGTTGGAATTTTAAATTTTGACATCCCAACGTGAAAAATGAAATAACCCAAGCAAGGTCCCTTCTCGTGACAACCTAAAAGAACTAAATTCCCATTTAGTTCCGCTTAACCGTTTGGAACATACTGTACAGTCTGTTCCAAACGCTTAAGCGGAACTAGATTTTGCAATCTAGTTACTTTCATCGTTTAAAACGTGCCTTTCGGCCGTTTTGTTTAAGCTTTGTAAATCATACTTACAATAAACATTTTTTGGTTAAGGTTAATATCATTTTAAAATGACATTTTCGTTATATTTTGATTTTTTGTGTCATTCTTAATACAAATTTCCCATTTATTTATTTTTTTGTCATTAAAATATCTAAAAAAATATTTAATTTTGACATATGACATTCGTTTCCATGGTTTCATTGTTGGAATTTTAAATTTTGACATCCCAACGTGAAAAATGAAATATCCCAAGCAAGGTCCCTTCTCGTGACAACCTAAAAGAACTAAATTCCCATTTAGTTCCGCTTAACCGTTTGGAACAGACTGTAGACATACTATCGCGCTTTTTTTATAAAAAATGTTTGCATAAAAATATAATTGCATAAAAACAGGTATTAATATCGTAGCAAAATTGCAAAAACCACCAGTAAACATTAAAATTCACGTTGTTTATATGTAACGAATGTCTATTTTGAAGGTTCCAATTATGCCGCAATAGCGCTGCGATCTTAAAATACTTCCCCTATAATCTAGGGACTTTAGTTTATACAAACTGGCAGCTGACTTTTTTTAGTATTATTATTATCACTTAAACAATAACTGTGCAAATTTTCAAGTGGCTTGAAATGACTTTTGGATTTTTTTTTACAAGTTGTATATTTTCACACAACCAGCCCAGTTGGTTTTGAAGAAATTTTATTTGTTTTTGGTGAAATTCTCATGGGTAAATACTTCGATAGTGAGCAATTGGGAGGAGTGGCCAGCTATTTTAAAAAATACAACTGGAGGCAAACTGTGGTATTGTTCTTGA
Organism: Liopterus haemorrhoidalis; assembly: GCA_963971575.1. Taxonomy (NCBI): domain Eukaryota; kingdom Metazoa; phylum Arthropoda; class Insecta; order Coleoptera; family Dytiscidae; genus Liopterus; species Liopterus haemorrhoidalis. The sequence goes on along the minus strand of OZ020616.1, from coordinate 58,257,245 downwards.
ATAGGGCTAATAGGATAAAAAAAACGCACCAGTTACGCGAATTTGACATAATACCGGAAATCAAGAAATTTAAACCTTTGCCTGTTCGTCACTTAGACGTTGCGAATAAACACAAACAGTTTTTTTTATATTTAGAGGAAATTTTTTAGCTGTTTGTGTCTTTACAATGACAAAACCTTCGCCATGATTGTATTGCAGTGCATATTGTTTATTTAATGATTTTTCTAGCTACAGTTGGCGCCCCTTAGTGCAGATATGAGTCGTGACGAGTTGCATATGGCGGCGGGCGACAGTAGTAGCGGGGGCGGTGCCTCTCCGTTAACTGCCCGTTCCTTAAGGCTGGAGAGAGTCGCGCAGGCTCTGGCCCATAGTCAAGAAGAACTTAGAAGGTCTGTTGATTATTATTTTAATGGATATGTATTTATTTATATTTATATGATATTCAGTATACGGGTGTTCTGCTTGTCGGCGTTGAAAACGGTTACATGGGTTTTAAGGTTAGATCTGGGTGATTTTTCAACTAACAATTTGGGATTTTGGTGTAACTTGGCTTATGCTTTTGGATCACTGCAAGCATTTGTACGAACAGAAGGGCGACATAGTTCGTACATTAATATCCTATCGACTATAAGGGTAGGAAGACGTAGAAAGATTGTTTTCGGCGCTAATTTAACGGCGCCTATAAGTGCTTGTTCTCGGTATTTATGTTATCTCTTGCTTATATTCTCAAACATAAAGTTTGTTTTTATAATATTATATTTTGTTCATCGGTTTTAAAAATCAATGAAAATGAATAAAATAATGGATATCATTGACGTCATTTGTGCACATTAATCTAAGACACTGCTGTGGACAGCTACGTCACTTAAGGACAGCGTTTGAAACTGTTTAATATTTAATAATTAATAACTTATGAAATAAGATTTTTACCGACCGTCAACATATATAAGGGAGGTATTGTGATCATACCGATTTTGACATTTCGAGATTTTGATGGATCTCCACGAATTGAGGTCCCTACATAACGTTTTGACTATTTTTAGCATGATGTCTGTCGGTCTGTCTGTCCGTCTGTCTGTCTGTCCGTCTGTGTACACGTGCAGAGCAAATTAGGCTGAAAGGATTTTTATGAAACTGCATATTTAAGCTTTCGACATCAATGACACGAGTTGATCAACTTCTGGTAAAAATCGGTTGACTAGAAATGGGAGTTTACTCGTGTCGATTTTAAGATTTTTGCGAATATTTAGCAAAAAAAAAATATTTAGAAAAAGAATATTGAACAAAAGTTGCTATAAATGCAATAACTAATAACTTTTATTTCAGACGTTTTTTGAAAAAACGAAAAATTTCGACAACTTTTTGTAAAATTTTTTAAAATTTTTCAATTTTTTCATACTTTTATGTAACGTTTCTATGGTCATGACAAATAATATCTCTGTTAGAAAATATTAGGCCAAGTTATTTCTACTCTGCTGCTAGAATGTATTTTATACGAGTACTTTACGATGGCGGTCGGTCCTGTGGTGGCCACAGCTAATTTTTATTACTATTTCTTAGGTAAATATATGGATTTAAAAAGATATAAGAACTTTTTTTTTTTGGTCACTACTTGTATTTTACAACTGAAGACCTTTTTTTTAAGGTCCTCACTTGTATTTCAAAAGCGAGGAACTTTTTTTTCAAAATATTGGTCCAATTAACGGAGTTCGAGGAATGTTCGAATATTTTCGCGCCTAGAGTCGCCGTCAACAATCTTTCGATATGTTTGTATTCTATGGGTATTAGTTTTTTGGAAAGCGGTGCCGTAACTCGTGTATTTATGGAGGGATTTGGATGAAATTTGGTACTGGGATGGAGATTTGGGTAAACTTCAGAGCGGAGGACATAAACTTCAATGAAGACGTATGGAGAAAATATGGTCGTTATTTGCGTGTTAATGTATCGAATTGGATGAAATTTGGAATGGGTGGTTAAAGTAAGATGGTCTTCAATGTGGATGGGTTCGAATTAAAACAGTTCTCGAATTAAAATTTATTCTTGATCATAAGTTGCGTGTTTATGGAGCGAATCGGATTTATTATGGATTTTCGATGTGTGTGGGTGGGTTGATAGAGGTAGTAAGTGGTTTGGGCTGATGTGATATTCTCTTATTGACAGCTTATTAAGGGTGTATTTCTGATGGTTGTTTGTCTGACTGTTTTCTTTGCCATGCTTAGACGAACTGGAGCGGGCGGGCTGCCCGGTGTTGGATTGCCGTCGCACAGGTTAACACAATGTTCTGTAATGTGCGCGCGTTGCTCGCCACGGAGGCTAAGTCTCCTACATCACTTGCCTAGCTCTCTCAGTTATCTATAGTGCATGAACTTCTTATTCACTACACAAAACCGTTCTATCAAAACTGTCTATACCGTAAATATACCTAATACCAAAAAGTCACTACCGTATTTTTGTCTGTCTGTCCGGTAAATATTGTAGCCAAACGGCTAAACCTAGAGAGTTGATATTTGACATGCTTATACAACTCTTTGACCCGCACATAGGAAAAATACTAAAACATCTAAAAAACAACCCCTCCCCTAAAATATAAACAAATATGTGCTTGTCGAAAAAAAATTTTTTTAACATTTATGGGCGCGTTGTGGATCTAGCTGTGACGGTAACGCGTTACAAATATACATTACTTTTTAGGGTTTTGTAGCTATGACCCTTATACCGCCATCTTGTCGTCTGTCTGTCTGTCTGTCTGTCTGTCTGTCTGTCTGTCCGATAAAAATTGTAGCCAAACGGCTAAACCTAGATAGTTGAAATTTGGCATGCTTATACAATTCTTTGACCCGCACATAGGAAAAATTCTAAAACATCTAAAAAACATATCCCCCTAAATATATAAACAAATATGTGCTCATCGATTTTTTTTTTTTTAAATTTTGTGGAGGGTATCTAATGAAAGCCCTTAGTACGTGGATTAACAATCAAAATTTTATTTATGCAAAATAAATTATTTTGATGAGATTTTTGCCAAAATTGTGCAAAAAAAAATTGTGCCACACCCTGTAGCCCAGATGGTTTAAACTAAAAATCTGAAAAAATTCTAAGTAATGTACATTTGTGTGAACCGGAATAGTACAACAGGAATTTTTGATCAGATTATGTTTTTGGAAAATATCGCATTTTTTGTTTTTTTGTTGACAATGTACAAAAGTTATAGTTATGTAACACACTAGACTAGAAGACGTATCATGGTGTAATGGTTAGCATACTCTCTAGCAACCCAGAATTCTAAGTTCGCTCCCGGTCAGAGGAGACAATTTTATTTCTTGTTTTTTTTTTCATTTTTATTTTCTATAAATTATTTTGTCAAAATTCTAGTTATATTTTGGCAAATATTGCATTTATTTTTTAAGAGCGTTAATAACCAGTTGGAATTTTATTTTCATTCTATGTGTCATGTGTACGAAACCAAAGAGGCGGAGCATATGACAACCAATGGAAGCCATAGGCGCAATTTTCAAAATCTTAATGAACCTTGCTATATAAAAAAAAAAAAAAATACTGCACATATTTAGAAATCTAAATGGTATTAGGTATTCGAATTAAAATTAACAAAAAAATATTTTGACATTTAAAGCTCTAACATTAACAGACGATAAATTATTTTAAAAATATCGTTCATTTTGCCGTGATTACTACAAAGCAAAATTTGTCCTACACACTCAGCATGCCGCCTTCACTTATTATATACCTGTGAAACCCTGAAATGTGTGAAAATTCACACTTCACATCAATTTTACTTTTAAGCAGTTTTGATAAAACGTTCTTAAGCATGATTTCTTTATTTTATATTTTTTTATTTTAAATATTTTCTTCAAAAAGCTTTTGTTAACAGTATTAGTTGTATATTTTTCTATAAAATTAATAAATTCTTTTAATTGTATTAAGTAAATTAATTTTAACATTTGCATGGTTTTACTAAATTAATTCTAAGATAATTTTAAGTTCTGCACTGTTTGTCTGGCTTCTAAATGTTGTAAATCTTTACGTTCTATCTCTCAATTTTGAGTTGGGCGTTATTAAACAAATCTATATTTCGTCATAAAATAATGAAATTATATATTAAATTTTTTCAGTTTTATGACGAAATATTTTTTTAAATTTATGTCTTTAAATTCATGTTAGAGTTATGAATGTGTGTGTGAATGGAATCACTTGTACCCCATAACTATTTCGCTTCGGAAAATTGGCAAATGTGTCAAGTAAAAAACAAGTAAAAACTGGTAAAAACAGGTTAAAAACAGGTAAAAAACAAGTAAAAATAGGTAAAAACAGGTTATAGTATGGAAACTGTTTTTGAACATTTGTTTACCTGTTTTTAACTTGTTCGGACCTGTTATACGGGTCTATTCTGTAAGCATGATGTTAAAATCTTAGCGTCAGAAACTGACGTTAATTTTTTTAACACCATTTTTAACGTAAATGCTATTCGCTAAACATATATGTGTTAAAATTATAGCGCGGCGGCGTTAAAATAGCCAGTTAACGTTCTACAATAAGCGCCTACTAAAACGGTGGCTTTAAAAGTAAACACTGGTGTTTAGTTTGCAAAAATGGCTGATCCTATTTAGGTAAATGTCATGTTATTTAAAAAAAAATGAATAAAACAGAAGACAGTAGGAATATTAATCAACTTTCTATTACTTTTTAAAGTGAATTCTTTACAGTAGAGATAAGAATGACGCTTCATAATTTTTGTTATACAAGTAACCCAGACGCAAGTTCAAGTAATTGTATAGAAAGGAAGTAAATGGAGTATTGAAGAGCAGTTTTGGTTTTTGTTGAGACACAGAACTTAAAATTATAATCATCTGAAAGCTACAAAACTTCACTTATGCCTCCGCCGTGTTTCAAAATATCGCAGTACATTTTAATGCTGTATTATTTGAAGAAACAATTGATGAGATGATAATGATGATCACAACAGTGTTATTCCAGGGTAGAAATAGCGTAATAAATCAAATTTAATAATTAATATCACCGAACACCTTTTTAAAAATAGAATGAACATATAATTCACTTTTTATTCAAAAATTAGATAAACTGTTATAATACAATGTAGTATATAAATTGACTAAATAAAAGTTGAATAAAGTTATATTTTTATTTAATACACTGTGGAAACCAGTTAAAATGAGTATCACAGGATCAAACATTTCTGTTCCATTTTTAAAATAAATTTCGCCACTGAATATTTAATTCGACACCGAAATATTAGGTTAAGATTCTCTTGGCATTTGACTAAATAAATACTCCTTTTAAAATTAAACGTAACAGCGCATGCGCGTGCATAAATATTAGCATCTCTACAGGGTGAGTTAGCACCTCGCCTTAACAAATATTGTATTAACAAATGCTCTTACAGAATATCATTTTTGGATAATGACGTTAGACATGGAGTTAAAATAAAAATAATAACTTGACGCTAATTTTAACGCATTTCTTACAGAATACACCAGTTTACCTGTTTTTAACATGTTTTTACCTGTTTTTTACCTGTATTTACATGTTTTTTATCTGTTTTTACCTGATATTATCAGTTACCTGATTGCACATCTGTAATTAACACCTGACCAGGTGTCGGCAACATAAAAGGATGCCGCACTGATAAGAAAATTCCCACGGTCTCGATTTGATTCCCAGGCTCAACCGCCCCCTACCTACTGTTAATGATTGTTAAAGCCTTATCACACTAGAGTTATTATTCAAGTCTAAACTTGGAAAATTAAAGTCTTTGCATTCGAATCGAAGTCTTGTGCGTGTGATAGTATAAAGAAAAAACCTAGGTTTTGAAGACCAGGCAAATGAAACAGGATACAATTTCTAGGTCTTTTTACCCAGGTCTTACAGCTGACGCGTCTTTGTCTTTTGTTTATGTCAAAATATAACTGTCAACTGTCATAATCTCACGATGTGCGCATGGGTAAACTAACAATTTCCAAGTCTTAACTAATATCACAGAACACAATATATTAAGAACGGACACTGGCAGCAAAAAAAATTAGTACGTTCCCTCTAGGAATATACCAATGAACTAAACAACAACAACCGCCAAATTTAAATTTTACTATCTGATTTACGTTCATAATTACCATTATTATTGTATTAAATATATTTTATTATTTATATTATCAAAAGTTTTACAATTAAAAAAGAAATAAATATATATTTAATAATCCATATACATTAATATAACATATAAATAAGGAATTTAAATAAATAAATCTAAATAAAAGGTGTAAGCTATTTATTTTTGAAACACAAAATTATACACAACATTAAATATTATTTTAAACACAACATTATAATTACTAATTACAAACACTGTATTAATAAAATTGGACGCTATACCTGTTTTTTTTTTAATTTTTTCGGCCTCATATTTAGTTTCTACATAATTCAGATCATTATAGGACAATATCCGTAAAAAATCAATTTTTGTCCGTCTTCCCGAGATGTACAATGTATGTATCAAATACAATATAAGATGACCAAAATTGGAAATAAAAGTCAATTATTTGAACCATGTATTTGAAAATTAACAAGCTTAAATGCGTATTACTTCAACACCAACTGTCATGTGTTTGACAGCTAATGGCGGCTGATCGACAGCTAGAACACGAAGTTTCTGATCGTTTGAAGTCGGGTGTATTCGTAATTTATTTTGCACTATGTCACCATCTACCAATATACCAGAAAACTAAAACTCGAGCCAAGGTCATTACATACCAGTGGCACCCGGGTGACTAATATTCAAATACCGTGTGATATGTCAAGACCTGAAGACTTGGATCCTGAAAAAAAACTACAAAAATAAGACTTGGATAGCGTTCTAGTGTGATAAGGCCTTTATAGTTGTATTCTGCTTTCTGAATTTTATGGAGCGAAATAGTTATTAGCGGCGTTTACCCGCTCCCACCCCATAAGATATAGTTTAGTTCTCCTAGTGAGAATAGTTTAGGTTGGTAGCGGTGTGCTAGTGTGTACAGGGTGCAGAGTGTGGTTCACACCCCCCCGTCACCTATGTCCTCTCGTCACAGCAGCCAGGACTCGCTGCACAAGAGCGCCCTCGGGGGACCGGGCCAGCAGAACATGGGCCTCGCCGGCGCCGGCCTGCCCAGGGATGTCACGAGCGCGGTGGCAGCAGCGCAGGCCGCCGCCAACAAGAAGAAGGGCATCAAGAGTAGCTTAGGCAGATTCTTTAGCAAGAAGGAGAAGGTATGTACAACATTAACAACTATACTAAACTGCTCGACAATAATAACACTTATTCGCGACTATAATTACCGAAACGGCGCCACTATCGCCTTGTGAACTTTTGACACGAAAAAGGATAGTCATCTGTCAACGTATGTAAACAGTATTGGTTTATAATCAATTTTTGGTCTAATTTACGTTTTCTTGCTGTATACAATATATTTAAATTATAACCGAGTATTAAAAAAGTGTAAAAATATATGTGAATCCATTTTATGATAAAATTTGCTGCTTGTAAATGAATATTTTCAGAGGTTATATTGTTGGTGCCGGCTTATACTCACAGAGAAAATAAAATGTTATACTTTGAACTTAAAACATTTATTTGAATACTTAATATCTACACATATCTCAAGAAATTTTATAGAAAGAGAACTTGTAATTTATTCTACACAAGAAAACTGTCAAATATTTGCAAACTAACACAGTTATGGAACACTCCCATGAAATAACAAGGGGTTTTAATTATATTAACAATAATTTACACAACAAACGATTTTCTTGCACATTTGAGACAGGGAAAATGAAAAATTTAACGTTAAAAACTTGTTTAAAATCATCTGAACAGTATAAATTCCCTTCAATAGAAACAAAATTTTAGAATCACTGATAATCTTTCAATTTAATATTCGAAGATGTTCTTCCTGTGATTGACTATCATACACACAACAAGGAGTATTTAATCTTTTTTTCTTAAATTTATCACTTTATTCGCTGTAAATATGGAGTGAGAATGAACAGAAACAATAAAACACATGGTGAACTATACGTAAACAAAGACAGTAACCTTTTTCGAAGTGTTCGCTGTTTTGCCGCTAGAGGGATACGCGTTAAGTTAAGTCACCAATAAAGTCCATTTACGATAAGAACGAGATGACGTCACACTTGGTTAATTTAATAGATCATATTAGTGTGTCGTCACACACATGTGTAGCCATCTGAGAGCCGAATCCTTTGGAAATTTTTGACTCGTTTAAAATACATGTGACATTACTTTTGTTACCTTAATTTTATGAATATCTTCAATTTTGGACCAAAACATATGTATTTTTGATAAATTAATACCAATATATACAGTCCAGATACTTTATATTATAGAATATTGATTTTATAAATATATAAATAAGGATTCGAAGATATATTTATATGTTTTTAAATAATATGAAAATCGAAATATCTTTATAGTGCGTTCAAAGGTGAGTTTGCAGTATAGGGGAAAAATTTTAAGATCGTAGCGCCACGCGGATTTTTTTGAAACCATTCTAAATCAGATACCACTTGACATTTACTAGTAAATAATAGCGAAAAGTGTATCAAAAAACGACAAAAAATAAATAATTGTTTGGGATTTTCTGATTTTGTGAAGTGACATTACTTGTAAACATCTAAAATACTACATTTTGTGATCTGGTTTTAAGTTATGGCGGTTTTCCATTGTCGATTATTTTAACTATATTGGGGGAAATAATAATTCCCGTGTTGTTTACCAAGGGGTAGAAATCTACAATGCTGGGCATATAATATTGTGTGGAGTCACTGAAAAAAACAGAGAGTTCATAAAGATTTATGCATTATGCCTACAAACTTGTGCATTACAAACCCACACACAATAACAGGAATTTTCAAGATATGCGATAATAAATACAAAATTGAAAATATTTTTTGTAGTCACTATCATTAAAATGTAATGAGCGAACTTTGATATAAGAGCTCACTTTTTTTCCAATTTTTAAATTGTTTATCTAAACATCGCGTCGATTCCTAACCTCTTGCTTTCCCAATTTTGTTTCGAACCGTACGGTGTCTGATATTAGTGCAAACAAATGAAACGATATTTCCGGGTTTCTTCTTTTCAATGAATTGCACATAGGCACACAACAATATGTATTATACATTTTTCAATGATTATAATAAAACTTTAAAAACAAACTTCATACAAAACCAATACACAAAACGAAATGTTATCTGATGTACACAAGTTCATGAAACGCTCACCAGATGGTAGGGTGCTTAGCTGCAAATCCCTATAGTAAACCAATTTATAAATATTGTTTAATTGTGCTAAGTTTATATTTAATTATATGATCTAAATAAACTTCTTATCAACTTAATAAACTACTAAAAGTTAAGTTGTAAACAAAAACTAAAAAGTTGGTATTGGTACGACTGAAAAGTACAGAACTGTCATCCAAAACTACCCCCGGTCAAATTTTTGATTGATTCTGTTCCCCACTTAATCATTTTGTTTTTCAGGTGAAAGGCGGAAAAGAAGGTGTCCTGGGCGTCGGAGTGGGTGATAGTTCATTGAGTCTGTCTACCCAGGCCGGTGGGATGCTCGTGGACGGTGACTTGAGTGACTCGATGTCGGTCAGCGGGAAACTTGGACAGAAATCCGACTTCGACAGGCGGCAGAAGAAGAAGTGGGTGTACGATCAAATACATTATTTTTCCGTGTTTTTGTCCTTTAGAAAAATGAGATCCAGCTTTTTAAAACTGGTTTTAGTAAAAATAAAACCAGTTACTAACAAACAATGCCTTAAATAACAATGCCAATAAAGCTGGATCTTGTATAGATGTAGTAAAGCAGTGTTTCTCAACCAAAAACGCACCGCGGACCAGTATAATATATAATTTTCTAACGCGGACCACTAATAATAATTGTTGGTTCATTTTTTGCAAGAAAACAAATATTATTTAAATGTGCTACTAAATACATTTATTTTATTTGTAGAAAATCACAGAAAGTTTACAAAAAATAAACAAAATATAAATTATTTACATAAACAATGTACATGATTTATTTTTTTAACTGCAAAAAACAAAAACTTTCGTGGACCACTAGTGGTCCGCAAACCACCTGTTGAGAAACACTGTAGTAAAGGATAGTTTATAAAAATTAATGAGATTTTGATGCTTTGATACTCATAATCCTGGGCAACGAAAATATTTCAAAAAAAAATTATTTAACAAAAGCTGCTATTGAAAACTGACACGCTCGAAAACGCAGTCTGAAGTTCAAATATTGTACTAGGCGCACTAGTACTGTTTGAACTTATTACATACAGTCTGTTCCAAACGGTTAAGCGGAACTAAATGGGATTTTCGTTCTTTTAGGTTGTCACGAGAAGGGACCTTGCTTGGGTTATTTCATTTTTCACGTTGGAATGTCAAAATTTAAATTTCCAACAATGAAACCATGGAAACGAATGACATGTCAAAATTAAATTATTTTTTTTTTACAATTTTAATGACAAAAAAATAAATAAATGGGAAATTTGTATTAAGAATGCACAAAATATCAAAATATAAAGAAAATGACATTTTAAAATGATATTAACCTTAACCAAAAAATGTTTATTATAAGTATGATTTACAAAGCTTAAACAAAACGACCGAAAAGCACGATTTAAACGATGAAAGTAACTTGACAGATTGCAAAATCTAGTTCCGCTTAACCGTTTGAAACAGACTGTATGTTCTAGTGTTGAATTTTTGTTAGAATGTCGATAGAAGTTGTGAAAAACTATAAAAGTAGAACAAATTGTGATTTTTGACTGTCATTCAAGACAGGACAAAGATAGGCATCTTAGTTTTTTTTCTTTTCTTAAGAAAAATGGGAAAGTTAATATTAAATCCAGATTGGAAAAAGATTTCGTTATGGACAGGAGGAAGGCATGGGAATATATTTTGAGTTAAAAAGTAACTGATACTATGCGAGTTTGGTCATTACATTTGTCGCAGAAAAATTTGTCTTTTCAATACAATTAATAATTAACAACTTTTGAGACATTTTTTGATACGTTAGACGTTAATTTTTTGGTATCTCATAATTTTTATAACTTATGGCCGGTTGCTAAAGTAAGAATTATCCCTAACTCAAGTTAAAATCATTTGTTTTTGTATTTTGTAACATATAAAAACAAATGATTTTAACTTGAATAGACCATATTAGTGTGTTGTCACATACATGTGCTGCCATTTGAGAGCTGAGTCCTTTTGAAGTTTAAAATACATGGGACATTACTTTTGTTACCTTAATTTTATAAATATTTTCAATTTTGGAGCATAAAATATGTATTTTTGATAAATATATACTAATATATACAGTCCAGATACTTTATATTATAGAAAATTCAAATAAAAGGAATCCAACCGCGAGACGGCAGCACTGAATCCCAATTTGTGACGTAGTTACTAATATGGTCTATTAGAGAAAACTCTTACGTTAACAACCCGATATTAGTGCTTTGCATGTTTTTTTTCTAAATTTTTGATGTGATTTTTTGCAATATTGGCAATATTTGCGTAGTGATTATTGCGTAGTGTTTTCCCACTGTTTAGTCACTGATACAAGTTAATGTGTAATATATTTGATGTTGTGTTCTGGAAGGGAGCATGATTACAGACATGAGCTGCTAGCCGAGGCGATGAAGGCCGGTACGCCGTTCGCCCTGTGGAATGGACCGACGATCGTCGCCTGGCTCGAGTTGTGGGTCGGGATGCCAGCGTGGTACGTCGCCGCATGTCGCGCCAACGTCAAATCAGGTAACTAAATAATACACTTATTATCCATCATGGCAACTATTTTTAAAATAAGGAAACTCGATCTTGCTCAGTTCTTTAGGCTATTTCGATTTAATATTAAATCTTCATCAGAGCTAGGTTAAAAAGTCACAAAATAAAATAAATTGGTCTGATAAATAAAATAGAACGTCCACATAATGTGAGAAGTCATTGAACTTCCAGCGTGAACTTCCATTGAACTTCCTAACGTAAGAAGTTCAATGACTTCTCACATTATGTGGACGTTCTATTTTATTTATCAGACCAATTTATTTTATTTTGTGACTTTTTAACCTAGCTCTGATGAAGATTTAATATTAAATCGAAACGTTAGCGAAGTTAAAATATTGTTTTAATTTTAATTTCTGACCAGTCCGAATACCATTACTTTCTCATCTTATCTTGTTAATTTTAATGATACTTTAAGACCGATCGTTTTTAACATAATAAATCGAGTCTTTATTAAAAAAACTTTTCAGTGATTCAGTGACTTGATTTGTCAAATCTTGCACAGGTTAGCCAACTTTAAAAAATCAGTTCATATTTAAGATACAGTACAGTCTGTTCCAAACGGTTAAGCGGAACTAGATTTTGCAATCTATGGTCTATTTCAAAGTAGAAAAAGTAGATAGCGCTGCGAACCGAGTACGATTAACACTGATCAAATACAGTATAGCGGAAAATTTAAAATAAGTTACAACTAGGACATAGGCGTAGCAACTGGGTTAGCAAGTGATTTTTTTTTAATATAAAAAAGGTTAATAATATATTGAAATAAACAAGGCAGATAATACACTTACGTTATTTATACGACATAAATTCAGTTTAATGGGAAAATTGAAAAAGTTAAAAAAATATTAATTTTAAAAATTATGTACTATATATAAAAAGAGAGATTTGGCTAAAAGAGTTTGAACAAAGCAATAAAACAAACAATATATCTTCAGAGCTAAAGTTTCTTATTTAAATAATTATTGTAAATACAATTTAAAAATATATGTATATATGAAGGTCTAAAAATTATATTAAAAACTTCTTCTTTGGGCACAATCAGCTGGGCTGTCTTTTGGCCTCACATTAGTCCTCTCTCTTGATCTGTTAATTTTCAAGTGTCAAAAAATATTTATATGTCAGATAACCTAAAAAATATATAACTGCGTAAAAACAAATTACATTGAGAATTTTCTCCATAAAATCTACGCCAAGAATATAAATAAAAGTCTAAATATGTAAATAATAACAAAATATATGAGAAAAATTAAATAATATAAATAATATATATTTCCAATGTACGACACTGAACATCTGTCAACTTGGACTAAAAACAATATTTTTACAGTGTAATAGGGATAACGATCTAAACCAATCCGAAGCAAGGACAAACAGCTCCTATCTTCTTACGCACATTTTTCTACTTTGAAATAGACCATAGTTACTTTCATCGTGTAAATCGTGCCTTTCGGCCGTTTTGTTTAAGCTTTGTAAATCATACTTACAATAAACATTTTTTGGTTAAGGTTAATATCATTTTAAAATGTCATTTTCTTTATATTTTGATTTTTTGTGTCATTCTTAATACAAATTTCCCATTTATTTATTTTTTTGTCATTAAAATATAAAAAAAAAAAATATTTAATTTTGACATATGTCATTCGTTTCCATGGTTTCATTGTTGGAATTTTAAATTTTGACATCCCAACGTGAAAAATGAAATAACCCAAGCAAGGTCCCTTCTCGTGACAACCTAAAAGAACTAAATTCCCATTTAGTTCCGCTTAACCGTTTGGAACAGACTGTAAGTATTATCTGTCTCATTTTGTAATACAAAACTAAAAGGGAAACTTAATTTTTTATGTTGTATATTTAAAATATCATCTTAGGGTGGCAATTCTGAAGTGGCGCCTTTCAAAATATTTGACATATCAATCACAATTTTGACATGTCAATCGCAATTTTGACATGTTAATTTGTTATCTGACATATATAGTTTTTGAGTGAATATAACCTGGATATAATAAAACTTAACCAAAGATTTAAAAGCCAGTTTTACAAGTCCACATATTTCCACAACAGTCACTAAAGTAACCAGATCTAGTTTCGTATTACAAAATGAGACAGATTATAGTATAAAAAATACTATTTAGTTACCGCGCAATGAAAAGAAACGAGCTATATAGGCTATTCCAAATCTTTAGGCGGAACTAGATTTTGAAATTTAGTAACTTTTATAGTTTGATTCGAGCTTTTGACTATTTTGGTTAAGCTATGTAAATTATGCTTACAATAAATATTTTTTGTTTAAGATTAATATCATTATAAAGTGTCATTTTTATTATATTTTGATATTTTGTGTCATTAATACAAATTACCCATTTTTAGTATTTTGTACGTATGACCAAAAAACCCTTATACCGTCATTCTGTCGTCTGTCTGTCTTTCTGTCTGTCTGTCGGTAAGTTCGGTAAAGTTGTAACCAAACGGTTAAATCTAGAGAGTTGAAATTTGGCATGCTTATACAATTCTTTGACCCACACATAGGAAAAATACTAAAACATCTAAAAAACATTTCCCCCTAAAAATATCTGCTCATCGAAAAAAATACAGTCTGTTCCAAACGCTTAAGCGGAACTAGATTTAGCAATCTAGTTACTTTCATCGTTTAAATCGTGCCTTTCGGCCGTTTTGTTTAAGCTTTGTAAATCATACTTACAATAAACATTTTTTGGTTAAGGTTAATATCATTTTAAAATGTCATTTTCTTTATATTTTGATTTTTTGTGTCATTCTTAATACAAATTTCCCATTTATTTATTTTTTTGTCATTAAAATATCTAAAAAAAATATTTAATTTTGACATATGTCATTCGTTTCCATGGTTTCATTGTTGGAATTTTAAATTTTGACATCCCAACGTGAAAAATAAAATATCCCAAGCAAGGTCCCTTCTCGTGACAACCTAAAAGAACTAAATTACCATTTAGTTCCGCTTAACCGTTTGGAACAGACTGTATATATTTTACCGGCCATTTCGTTTTGGAAATACTATGCCTAGAATTGCATCCAACTATATTTCTTTTAATCTGTTGACTTAACTGCGTCATCAGCATATTTTAAGTTATTATCTACTTTGTTTGATTTAATTATTATGTTTTTTTAGGTGCCATTATGTCTGCATTATCAGACACCGAAATCCAACGCGAAATTGGTATTAGTAACCCATTACATCGGCTGAAACTGCGGCTGGCGATTCAAGAAATGGTTTCCTTGACTTCTCCTAGTGCTCCGAAAACATCGCGGACCACTTTAGCCTTTGGTGACATGAACCACGAGTGGATAGGGAACTACTGGTTACCAACACTTGGTTTACCGCAGTATAGGACCACATTTATGGAATGTCTGGTCGATGCCCGAATGCTGGATCATCTCACGAAGAAAGATTTGAGAGGGCAACTTAAAATGGTGGATAGTTTTCATAGGACGTCTTTACAGTACGGTATTTCGTGTCTGAAGAGACTGAATTATGATAGACATCAGTTGGAAGAGAGACGGAAAATTGCAGAGAATTGTTTGTCCGATGTTCTTGTTTGGAGTAATGATAGGATTATTAAATGGGTTTCAAGTATTGGATTGAAGGTAATTTTATTATTTATTCATACTTCTGTCTTAAGCCGCATTCAGAGCTCTTAAATCAATAGCTTATGGATTGTTCACTGTCACCAGAAAGTTTGTCATATGGTAAGACGTGAAACCGTTCAGACCTCCAAATTTAATACGCTGTTTGTTGTGGATTGTGCATAATTTTCTAAACTTATAGCTAGTGAGATGTTTTAATGAGACAGACATATAAACACATTGGCTATCGCATTCTATCAGTGATACCGTAGTTATCGAATGCCTTTACATAACCTAACATAATGTCATCATTAACAAATCTTGCTCAAAATTACAAAGACGGACAGTAAATATGATCAATTTAGGTAATTAGGTAGTTAAAATCTAAGACAACAGAATTATAAGAACGATAATACATATAAAATATTTTACGAAGCTAAATAGTTGGTTTCAAAATTCACAGATTGAGGGCTATTCGTAACGTAGTAATTTATAACAGATTTGAACAGTACATGGAACGTTAAAAAGAATGCATAGAAACATAAGTTACAGCTAACAAAGCACAGTCTACAACCTCTTAATTTAAAGAGCCCTGAATGCGGCTTTAAAGTTCTAAAATTTGTTGTCGCATTTGTAAAAAAATCATAGTGAAAAAATGTATGGTGTTCTCTCGTTATCTGACGGCTGTTCAGTTTCCTTCTCTTTCATATTCTTCATCTTTCCTATTCTGTTTTTGATTATGATTTTATTTTTTAGGAGTATGGAAACAATCTTATGGAGTCTGGAGTCCATGGAGCGCTGATTGCTTTGGATGAGAGTTTTGATGCCAACAGTATGGCCCTAGCCCTTCAAATACCTACACAAAATACGCAGGTATGTTTCCTTTTTTGAGTTTCGTAGATATAATGAAAATTAGAAAAATATTCCATTACTCGTCCGTCTCTTGGGTAGAAATTATAAGACATAACATGGAGTTTTTAAATTTTGCATCCATATACAGTTCTTTGACTTTGAAAAAAAAACGTTTAAAACCCAGGTTGCTCCTTTTGAGTAGTGCGGGTTGCTTACTTTAATATTTTGCCGACAAGAATAGACCATATTAGTATGTCGTCACATACATGTGCTGCCATCTGACAGCTGTTTCCTTTGGAAGTTTTTGGCTGGTTTAAAATACATGTCATTACTTTTGTTACCTTAATGTGCTTAAATTAACCTGTTCGTTATTAGCATATTGACAGCAGAGTACTGGAGACTACAGCCATATTGCCTTGAAGTACAGCGCCGCTATTGGTAATGTCACTTCTCAATATGGTCTGTTATACAAACAAAGCCAACAATAACCTCTCCTAGCGGTAGCTTGACAAAATAAATGTAAATTAGACCACCTGCTTTACTCGAGGAAGCAAATCCCCTTCCGTTGTCTCAGGGTCATGGCTTCATAACATACGGTTTTTAGGGTTTTGTAGGTATGACCAAAAAACCCTTTTACCGTCATTTTGTCGTATGTCTGTCTGTCTGTCTGTCTGTCTGCCTGTCTGTTCGGTAAAAATTGTAGCCAGACGGTTAAACCTAGAGAGTTAAAATTTGGCATGCTTATACAACTCTTTGACCCGCACATAGGAAAAATACTAAGGCCCGGTCTTTCCACCTTCAGATAAAGTTCCAGGTAACTATCTGACAGATAAGGTTATTTGTAACTTCAACTGCTGAATAAATGTCAATACCAGTCACTGAATCCAATACGTCAGTCTCATTATCTGTTAGATAACTATCCGATAGATACATTTGTATAGAAAAAAGAGATGACATTTACTCAGCAGATGAAGTTACAAATAACCTTATCTGTCAGATAGCTACCTGGAACTTTATCTGAAGGTGGAAAAACCGGGCCTAAAACATCTAAAAAACATATCCCCATAAAAATATAAACAAATATATTCTCATCGAAAAAAAAAAAATATATTTTTTACAATTTTGTGTAGGGTATCAAATGAAAGCCCTTGGTACGTGGATTAACGATTAAAATTTAATTTTTGCAAAATAAATTATTTTGAAGCGATTTTTGCCAAAATTGTGCAAAAAAAAATTTGTCCCACACCCTGTAGCCCAGATGGTTTAAACTAAAAATCTGAAAAAATTCTAAGTAATGTACATTACTGTGAACCGGAATAGTACAACAGGAATTTTTGATCAGATTATGTTTTCGGAAAATAACGCATTTTTTGTTTTTAACTAAAATATGTAAAATATTTAATCCGTTACTTAAGACAGTAAACGAGTGAACATCCGTAGTCCAGTGGTAACGTACTCGCTTCGTAAGTTGCAAACTACTGTTCGATTCCCGTCAATTTTTATTTTTTCTGATTTTTTTTTGCATTTTTATTTTGTTAAAATTATTTTGTCAAAATTCTAGTTATATTTTCGCAAATGTTGCATTTTAATTTTAAAAGCGTAAATTTAATAACCAGTGGGAAGTGTTGAAATTATAATTTAATTCTATGTTTGAATGTATACGAAATCAGAGGGGCGATGTTATGACTTAAAACAATAATGGAAGCCATAGGCGCAATTTTAAAAATATTAATGAACCTTGCTATATAAAAAAAATACTGCAAATATTTAGAAACCCACATAATGGTATTAGGCATTCCAATTAAAATTAACAAAAAAAATATTTTAACATAAAATTTGTTTTGGCATCCCAAATAATCATCATTCACTTACTAAATACCTGCGAAACCCTGAAATGTGTGAAAATTCACACTTCACATACGGAGTGATTATTTAATGGCGAGACGACGTCACTGGAAGTTTTAATAATTTGCCGTTTCATAAACATCGTAGCAGGCGATTATGCGCGCATGCGCATCAAGGTTATTATATCTCTTCAAGGTTATTATAGTCATAGTATTCACCAGTATTTCTGCTAGGAGGCACGTAAAATTCGGCGACGTCGTCTCGCCATTAAATAATCACTCTGTACATTTTTCTAATAATAATTATTTTTTTCAGGCCCGCCAATCTTTAGAAGTGGAATTCACAAATCTTCTTCGTTCAGCAACAAACCGCAGTATCGAGCCGGATATGAATCGTTCTTGATATAGTGGCGGCGGCGTCGGCGGTAGCAGCGGCCAACAATAGTTGATCTAGTCTCATGTAATAGTTTAAAACAAAATATTATACGGCGGTCGAATCCAAGCATCAAGCTCGATGGACCATGCGTGGGTGAAAAAGTGCTGCTAAACCTTTTAAACCTAAAAACCCCTCAAAAATTCCAAGTCTTGTGATGTTACTTGCATTTTTGAATCAGAAACGACTGATTGCTTTTTTTAAAATAAATATTTAGAAATCTACAGATATTAAAGAGATAAGGTATGAAACCTTGCTCAAACCCTTGAGGTACTTTAATTGGGTTTGTCTGTGGATTTGAAATATATTAATATATTTTTTTTTGGAAGCTCAAATAAGCTCAGCCTCAGTCAAGCTTTTTAAATTGTGCCATGTGAGCTTATGAGCTAAACAAAGCATTCCATAAAATTAGGATTTATACATTTGCAAAGAATTCAAAAATTTTAAGTAATGCACTTAGACTATAGACTTGCAAAAAAAAATTACGTAAAATTTGTACTGTTTAAATTTATTCCAAATGTTGTGGGACTAAATGGGAGTTTCGCTTTCTTAATTCATCACGAGAAACGAACTTGTCTAGGTTATTTCATGTTGACAAAAAAATGAAAATTTTAAAATGACATTTATTATATAAAATAGAAATACAGTCGATTCCGCTTAATTGGGACACATCGGGACTTAGGTATTTTGGCCCAATTAAGCGGCTGCCCCAATTAAGCAAATTTCACATAAAATTAAACTATGCATATTTTTCTTACAATAATTTTATTTTATAAACTCTTGGACAAAACTATAAATTACATATAACCAAAAAATATAAACTTTTAAGAAAAAGTAATAATAAATTCCAAAATAAAATAATAAATAGGTACATACAATTAATTCAATGCAAAAATGCGTCAAGTATAGTCTGTCTTTTGTTTTTGTAACATTTCACTTCTACAAAATCAGCACAGGTATTCAGTGCGGATGTAGGGCTCCCTTCATTTCCTTCCTGCATAAAATAACGCTGTAATATTAAATTCTTTGTACATTTTCTTGAGAATATGTGTAACATAATATGTACTGTGATCTTAACTGTCCCAATTAAGTCGAATGTTGTCCCAATTAAACATGTAAATTTACAGTTGGTTCCTTGGTTTGGTTTCTGTTCTTTGAGATTTGTCCCAAATAAGCGGCTGCCCCAATTAAGCGGTGTCCCAATTAAGCGGAATCGTCTGTATATGAGTTTCCGTGGTAAGATATGGTTGGCTACGGAGCACAAGGCTACGGGTTCGAATCCCGTCAACTTGTTCGGATTTTTATCTTCCGATATTGTGTCAGTTCTGGGGTCGACTCAGCTTCAAGTATTTATTTTAGAATATTGAATACATTTTTACATTTTATATTTTATAATGACAAGTCAACTTAACCTAGAATATTCGATGCAAGTATGATTTACAAAGCTTAAACAAAATGGCCAAAAGCCTGATTCAAACATAATAAACGTACTTGACATAAAAAATTAAATGCAATGAAAATTATATTTTATAATGACAAGTCAACTTAACCTAGAATATTCGATGCAAGCACGATTTACAAAGCTTAAACAAAATGGCCGAAAACGCGATTCAAACATAATAAACGTATTTGGTATAAAAAATTAAATGCAATGAAAATTATGTTTTATAATGACAAGTCAACTTAACCTAGAATATTCAATGCAAGTATGATTTACAAAGCTTAAACAAAATGGCCAAAAGCCTGATTCAAACATAATAAACGTACTTGACATAAAAAATTAAATGCAATGAAAATTATATTTTATAATGACAAGTCAACTTAACCTAGAATATTCGATGCAAGCACGATTTACAAAGCTTAAACAAAATGGCCGAAAACGCGATTCAAACATAATAAACGTATTTGGTATAAAAAATTAAATGCAATGAAAATTATATTTTATAATGACAAGTCAACTTAACCTAGAATATTCGATGCAAGCACGATTTACAAAGCTTAAACAAAATGGCCGAAAACCCGATTCAAACAAAATGAACGTATTTGGTATAAAAAATTAAATGCAATGAAAATTATGTTTTATAATGACAAGTCAACTTAACCTAGAATACTCGATGCAAGTATGATTTACAAAGCTTAAACAAAAAGGCGAAAAGCCCGATTTAATCGTTGAAAATATATTTTGAAATATGGTTCCGCTTAAACAATATGAACATAGTACGTTACCTACACAGGGATAATAGGACTGGTCGGAACGTCATGACTATATTGCTTTGATATAGTACAGGAAGTGTACAAAAGGCACTTCATTATCCTCTCCGCCTCCTAGGTGTTTGGAAATTTGTCAACATTTTTTTTTGCAAGTCTAATATTGTTAATATTTCCCCTCTCAAATATATCATCCCTTCGCCATCCCCCCCCCCCCATTCTAACCTAAAATGTGTACGTCATGAAGAGCTTTAATGAACAAAATATAATCGTACATAGTCGTAAATGATAATAATAATAATTAAAATAACTAACTAAACCTAGTAATGAGAAATTGAATCATATTAATTGTATAATAAACAAAAAAGAATTGTTTGTGTTTTAATGAAGTTAATGTTTGTTTGCCAACGGTGAAATTGGTGAATGCAGTGAAATTCGAACTCACAAATTACAATTAAAAAAATAAATAAAATAAAATAAAGCACAGAACAAAGTCAGTATTATAAATGTATGAAAGGCTTTTTAGTATGAACGAATCACGTGTGTTGAAATGGTTCAGCGATTATGGTTTCACTCGAAAAATAGACGTGAAGATACTACCAAAATATAGACTCCTTCTGGAGGACGAGCGATAAGTTATGACCCCCCCCCTATCGCGAACATCCTACACGTTATTCCTGCAGTTTACATACCAGATTATTTTTTCTAACTTCTAACTAAACAAGTATAAATACATAAGTTTTATAAATTCAATGAATCTTCATCTTTGGTCGCCTGTTAGCGCGATATAGGTAATTTCTTGTGTCTTGAAACCATTTAATGGACGTTGTAGGACATGTAAACCCATTATTTACACTTGCGAGATTGTTTTTTCTCAATTTATTTGTCATACACTCTGTTCCAAACGGTTAGGCGGAACTAAATTGGAATTTCGTTCTTTTAGGTTGTCACGAGAAGGGATCTTGCTTGGGTTATTTCATTTTTCACGTTGGAATGTCAAAATTTTTTTTTTTTTTTTTATTTAATTTTTATTGGCCTTTGCTGCTGTGGCAATTAGCCAGGACGATTTTTGTTTGAGAAAATTTCCATGCCATAACCGGGATTTGAACCCGAGCCCCCATGGTTGGTAGTCAAATGAGCTGACCACTACGCCATAGCGACCGGCATGTCAAAATTTAAAATTCAAACAGTGAAACAATGGAAACGAATGATATATGTCAAAATTTAATTATTTTTTTTACATGTTTTAATGACAAAAAAATAAATAAATGGGAAATTTGTATTAAGAATGACATAAAAAATCAAAATATAAAGAAAATGACATTTTTAAATGATATTAGCTTTAACTAAAAAATGTTTATTGTAAGTATGATTTACAAAGCTTAAACAAAACGGCCGAAAAGCACGATTTAAACGATGAAAGTAATTAGATTGCAAAATCTAGTTCCGCCTAACCGTTTGGAACAGATTTTAGTATATAATATTGCTATATTTTGATATTATATTGTTTATATTCAGTGTAGAAATTCCATTCTATACGCTTTTTTTTTTTAAGAACGAATTAGATGGCGCTGCGAGCGCGGCCGGTTTCACGCTGTATCAAATTAAAGTTAATATTTTAAAATTAAATTAATTTTGCGGTAAATTCATATTTGACGTTTCAAAATTTGTTTATAAAAAAGTTTTAATTTAAAATCATAAACTTTCTATTCTTAATTTCTAAATAAATTGTATAAGCTGTTCACTTTTGTAAGAACACACTAGATCTGGTCCTTTTGGTTACTTTTATGGTGTGTTACTGACTTTAAATGTCAATTAAAAATATTCCTTATGCTGTAAAACCGACTAGGTAAAATACAGTTTGTTCCAAACGGTTAGGCGGAACTAAATGGGAATTTCATTCTTTTAGGTTCTCATGAGAAGAGACCTTGCTTGGGTTATTTCATTTTTCACGTTGGAATGTCAAAATTTAAAATTCCAACAAAGATACCAAAGAAACGAATGACATATGTCAAAATTAAATTATTTTTTTTTTTACATATTTTAATGACAAAAAAGATAAATACATGGGAAATTGGTATTAAGAATGACACAAAAAATCAAAATATAAAGAAAATGACATTTTAAAATGATATTAACCTTGACCAAAAAATATTTATTATAAGTATTATTTACAAAGCTTAAACAAAACGACCAAAAAGCACGATTCAAACGATGAAAGTAACTAGATTGCAAAATCTAGTTTCGCCTAACCATTTGGAACAGACTTTATGTCAAATGGTTTGACATATTAATAAAGTGACATTTTTAAATACCAACATGACATACAATTTCAAAGGTGCAAACTAAAGTCACTAGACTATACAAAGTAGCACAACGGCGGCCATACTGGGGCTAAAAATGTCGCCAACACAAATCAGTGATTCCAACAGTAAAAAAATAAGAAACTATTACTACCAAAATTTTTATTTTAAACAATGTAATCACAATTTTAATCAAAGATGCACTATAACAATTGTGGTACAATTTCAATTATTTAGTTTTTTTGTTTTTATTAAATAAAATGGATATAATATATAAATTTAAATGAAACTTAACCTTAACTATTCAAACCGCTGACAAAGGAGGTTATGAAATTAGAGCGAGAAAGAGAGATGTGACAGCGCAGACGCAAACTTAAGAACGTAAAAATTGCTGCTTTAGTTTGCTTAATAAGGGAAGCAATGTTGCCAATCAAACCCTGGGGTCTGTTGGCTTGTTCGAAGGCTTGCGCTACTTTATATAATCCAGTGACTTTAGTGCAAACTATTGAAATCTTTTAATTTGATTTTAGAAAATTGAACACAATATATGTCATTTCTTTGCTTTAAGTGTAACTAAATGGAAATTTCGTTCTTTGTCACTAGAAGGGATCTTGCTTGGGTTATTGAGAAGAGATCTTTACAGTTATTTTACGTTTCATGTTGGTATATGAAATTTTAAAATTCAGGAACAGCTTCAACAGTGAAACCATGGAAACGAATGACATTTTTTATAAAATATAATACACTTTTACATATTTTGAAGACATTATACATAACTCGAATATTTAAGGTGTTTTGGTATTTTTCTTTTTGGTATTTTTTGCGCCTGTTGAAGTTTTTGAGTGAAATCATTTTTGCGGGGCCTCATAAAAAGCTTTCTCGGACCCCTTATACTAGCGTTGTGTGTACTCTGAACTGAAGCCGCGCCCTCTGTAGAAATTTTTAGTACAAAATGGCGCTTAAACACACACCTAAAAACTCCCGAAATATAAAGACGTGGCAATTCTTTAAGATTAATTTTGTATCCAAAGAATAATTTAAAAATGTATACGTAAACTGTATTATAATCTTGTAATTACAGATTTATAAGTAACTATTTACCATTATTTCTAGTTATATTTTTTTAATTTTTTTCTATTATTTATTACATTCTTTTTTTGTTTTGTTTTCTGGTGTCACGCAGATTTGTAAATAATTTTACGAACCAAATGATATAATTTTTATTTAAAAAATATAATCGCATAATAAATATAATCGATGAATTAATATGTAAATAAATTTTGAAGACTAAATTCTAAAAATATTGATCTCATTTGAATTTTTTTTTAGCCATTGCAACTTGCCATTTATTATTATTACTATTTCAAAACTACATAAATTAAAACCATATGCTGTAAACAATTTTTCGGTTGGATTGTATGTGAGTAACGAGAATTACGGATTTGTGGACTAAATGTATACGGGAACCGTTTTCGGTGGACATATCATAGTTGGAAAAATTATTGTTTTATTTAGGATTGTAAATAACAGAGATTTTGGTGGATTTTATTTGAAAAAAAAAAATATTTTCGGTGGACCGATTATGTGGGAAACGAGAATTACCATTTAAAATATATCAATCATATTATACGCGTTAAGGGACGTATTTGGTGGAATAATTGTATGCGACGAAAACCATTTTCGGTGGACCGATTATGTGGGTAACGAGAATTACCATTTAAAATATATCAATCATCTTATACGCGTTAAGGGACGTATTTGGTGGAATAATTGTATGCGGGAAAAAAACTTTTTCGGTGGACCGATTATGCGGGTAACGAGAATTACCATTTAAAATATATCAATCATCTTATACGCGTTAAGGGACGTATTTGGTGGAATAATTGTATGCGGCAAAAAACCGTTTTCGGTGGACCGATTATGCGGGTAACGAGAATTACCATTTTAAATATATCAATAATCATATGCGCGTAAAGGGACGTATATGGTGGAATAAATGTATGCGAAGAAATCCGTTTTCGGTGGACCGATTATGTGGGAAACGAGAATTACCATTTTTAATATATCAATCATTGTATGCCCGTAAAGGGACGTATTTAGTGGTTAATTGCATTCGGGAAAAAACAATTTTCGGTGGACCAATCATTGTATTTAAGAAACGATAATTACCATTTTAAGTCGATCGGTCATTGTATGTAAAAAATTGTATTCGGTAAATTAATTGTACGCGAAAATTTTTTTTGGTGGATCTTTGTTTTATGTAAAAAACGAGAATTACCGCTTTAACTTGCATCAGTGTAGGGTTTTCATTTATTCTGTTTTGAAAATAGTTTTTTTTTTAAATTCATAAGCAATAATATTTATAAATTATATCATTTGGTAATTTTTTAAATGGATTTTGGCGTAAGTAGACCGTTTATTAAAGCATGAAATTTAGCTTGAAATAAAAACAAAATTATTGGACACCCAAAATTTAGCCGAAAGTATACATTTTTTAACTTTAAGGCCCGGTCTTTTCACCTTCAGGTAAACCTCTAGGTAACTATCTGACAGATAAGGTTATCTGGAACTTCATCTGCTGAATAAATATCAATACCAATCAGTGAATTCAATACATCAGTCTCATTATCCGTTAGATAACTATTCGAAAGGTAAATTTGTGAAAGACGTGATGACATTTATTCAGCACAGAAAGTATCACATAACCTCAACTGTCAGATAGTTACCTAGAGGTGTACCTCAAGGTGGAAAGACTGGGCCTATATGTTTAAATAAAAATTATCTTTACTTAAATTAACACACATAACTGATTTAAAAAAAAATTATGTCCGAGCATCAAAAAAATATCAGTACAAGTTATGCTCGATTTACGTGCATTCGATTTAACCGCTTCTAGTTTAACGCATTTCCCAACAAAAACAATTTTATTCATTTATGCATTTATAAAAAAAGGCTATTGCTTTTATGCCTTGTTTGTTCTTAGATCTTAATTTTGTAATAAATTATATTTTTTAATTTTACCGGTCCCCACATATATAAAATCCGTTCTACATTATACTTTTTTGCGAAGCACTACAGATTTATTGCATAGTACTGTAAAAAGTATAATGTGAAACAATATTTCCAACTTTCGATGCTACACTACAAACTACACTATTTTTAAAACTTCCTCCGGTCAAATTTTTGGATGACAGTATACTTTTCAGTCGTACCAACTACCAAGTTTTTAGTTTTTGTTTACAACTTAACTTTTAGAAGTTTATTAAGTTGATAAGAAGTTTATTTAGAACATATAATTAAATATAAACTTACACAATTAAACAATATTTATAAATTGGTTACTAGAATTGGTTCTATAACCAAACTGTTGTCTTTCAACTGAACCATTTTTTAAGTTGGCAGTGAATAGTATCACAAAGTAATAAAAGATGGAAGATATTGCTGTCTCTTATTTTTCCCCCACTATATTCTGTAGTATCAAAAGTTGAAATGACGTCAGAGTTGGATAGTATTGAAAAAAGTATAATGTAGAATGGACTTAAGAAGGATCATACCGATTTTAACAATTCAAATTTTGACAAATAAGCACGAATTGGGCGTTTGTAACACGAATCAACTGTTTTTAGCGTGATGTCTATGGACACGTGTAGAACAAAATCGGTTAAACGGATTTTTAAGAAATTACATATTTAAGCTTCGGGCGTGAATATCTCAGTTTGATCAACTTTTGGTAAAGATCCATCAACCGGAAAGGATAGTTTACTGATGTCACTTTTATGTTTTTCACGAATATTTCGCAATAGAGAAATATTTCGAAAAAATGTATTTAACGAAAGTTGCTATACAATTAATAACTAACAACTTTTATTTGAGACATTTTTTGATACGACTAAATAAATTTTTATAACTTAGGGCCGAGAGTTCCAGTTCCTAATAAACTCCCTAATAGTTATTAGACACATAATATATTTATGAAGCTAATAAATTTATTGGTGATTTCCAAGTTACAAAATCCTTATTTCTTATGAAGATAGTAACACGGTGCAAGAGGGATAGAGCTATACGTAAATTTGTAGAGCTAAAGTGAGATGAAATTTTTACATTGAATATTTTGACATTAAATAGTATGACTTTACATTCATAGACGTTTTTGTGTTACTTTTAAAATGACAATTAAACGGCGTTCAACAAATTTTATCACAGAAAAAGAGGACAATATAGATACAAGAGGAGTTAATAAAAATAACAATTTATAATACAAAAGTGATTGAAAATAAGAAGACAGCCATATTTTGCATTATTTTACATTCCTTAAACAATACGAATTAAACTTATCAGCAATTTTCAGACACACATCTTTATTATTCTTCCAATAATTGCGTCTGTTTTCTTATTTTCTATCATTTTTATATAAAAATTAATTCTTCACGTATAATCCGTCTCAATTTGTAATACGAAACTAGATCTGGTTACTTTGGTGACTGTTGTGGTGTAAACAGACTTTCGCGTATCCATGTGAACCAATACTATGATAATATTATAAATGTATTGTCAATATACAACATAATAAATGAACTTTCCCTGTTAGTTACGTATTACAAAATGAGACAGATGATATTGCTTGTAATGTGTTGTAATCGTAATTGAAAGAAATACATATATAAGAATAAAAGACGATGTTTATTTAAAAATATATATTTATATATTTTTCTTTATATCTCACATTTACAATAAATGCCCAAAATATTCTTAAAACGGTTATCTATAATTTATAAATTCATCCAAACAGATCGTCGATTTCGTCAAAATACAACTAAAATGTATATAAAACACTAAAAACACCATTATAGAAAAAATATGGATGTATAAAAACTACACATTTGTATATTCTTTTAAAATTATACTGTTTTTCAATTAAAATTGAAATATTAACACATTTTGCGAACTTGTTTTTGGTTATATGTCACTTTATTAAGCACTTCATGTTGCCTATAAGTTATTAGAAAAATAAGCCTATTTATTAGCAACCTAATAACTATTTCGGGGTGGAACTCTCGGAAAAAAAATTATGTTGCTAATAAACTTATTGGACAGTTTATTAGCAACTGGAACTCTCGGCCCTTAGCGATATATTTTTTGACATATGTATATGTAGGTATATTTCCATGATTACGGTATGTTATAAAATCGTCAAAATCATTTTGTTTGAGTACTTTGTGGTGACGATCGGTTCTGTGATAGCCACAGCTGATTTTTTTGTGTCCAATAATATTGTTTTAATTTCCGAATTAACATCTTTGCTCATACGTTTTAAAAATGTCTTTAGTTAAATAAATTTGTAGCATGTAACATAAAATCTAAGTCCTACTTATAACCTAAAACATAAAAAAACGCACATTTTACCACATTTATACATTGTGTCAATCTGGCATTTTAGATATTTCCACTTATGCTTAAACTAAGGCAAAATGCTTTTTTCCAAAAAAAAAAACAGTTATAAAATATAACAATTAGCGAAGTTTAAATGACAAAAATGGTATTGCATTTGTTAACTAGGTACTGCCAGTTTATGCTATGTTTCATATGTATATAGATGTATGATAATAATGAAATATACAGTAATTATGTATTTTATATCAATCATTGTTTCATTTTATGTACCGGTATATAGATAGGCAACCAGTAGGTGGACCCGAGGCAGCTTCGCGGGGCCCGCTCCCCGTGGAGCTTCACCCCTAGACAAGAATGGACACCCTGATATACCAACGAATGACCATAAAACCAGCAGGACGAATTTAAAGTCACTAGATTATAGGTATTTGCAGCTAAGCACCCTACCATCTGGTGAGCGTTTCATGAACTTGTGTACATCAGATAACATTTCGTTTTGTGTATTGGTTTTGTATGAAGTTTGTTTTTAAAGTTTTATTATAATCATTGAAAAATGTATAATACATATTGTTGTGTGCCTATGTGCAATTCATTGTAAAGAAGAAACCCGGAAATATCGTTTCATTTGTTTCCACCAACATCAGACACCGTACGGTTCGAAACAAAATTGGGAAAGCAAGAGGTTAGGAATCGACGCGATGTTTAGATAAACAATTTAAAAATTGGAAAAAAAGTGAGCCCCTGTATCAAAGTTTGCTCATTACATTTTAATGATAGTGACTACAAAAAATATTTTCAATTTTGTATTTATTATCGCATATCTTGAAAATTCCTGTTATTGTGTGTGGGTTTTTAATGCACAAGTTTGTAGGCATAATGCATAAATCTTTATGAACTCTCTGTTTTTTTCAGTGACTCCACACAATATTATATGCCCAGCATTGTAGATTTCTACCCCTTGGTAAACAAAACGGGAATTATTATTTCCCCCAATATAGTTAAAATAATCGACAATGGAAAACCGCCATAACTTAAAACCAGATCACAAAATGTAGTATTTTAGATGTTTACAAGTAATGTCACTTCACAAAATCAGAAAATCCCAAACAATTATTTATTTTTTGTCGTTTTTTGATACACTTTTCGCTATTATTTACTAGTAAATATCAAGTGGTATCTGATTTAGAATGGTTTCAACAAAATCCGCGTGGCGCTACGATCTTAAAATTTTTCCCTTATACAAAGTAGCGCAATGGCAGCCATACTCGGGCTAAAACTGTTCATGGGCCATTTTGAATGTTCAGTTAATTTTTGACAGTTGCTTTGCTTGCACGTGTTTTGGCTCGTCTTCGATTTTTGCCAATACCAAAAAATGGATCAAAGAATCTATATCAAATTTTGTGTGAAAAACAAAATTAAATGCGCGGACGCATTTACAACAATGTTTAAAAGAGAGATAAAAGATAAATGTTAAAAATACGTCCTTGCGCATGTCCTAAAGTTTTTGTTACGTCACGGCGTCAGTTTTGATATGGCTGCTCATGGGTGAACGTGCAATTTTGTTGTTAAATATTTTTCCAAAAAAACATTGGAAAATAGTGAAAATAAAGTGAAATTTGAAAAGAAGATGACAAATAAATAATTTAAAAGAGCACTGAAATAAAAATTTATATAATTTAAACAATAACTATAGAGAAATTTGAGAAAAATGGAGTTCTTGACTTGTTGCTTGCCTCTGGAAGTAAAGAAAAATAGGTGAGTGTTTATTTATTTCAAAATATTAGGGCCCTAATATTGAAAATATTGATTTTTTATAGCATTTTTGGATATTTTTTATAATATGTCACATATATGTTATATTTTATTATTTTTTTGCGTCGCAAAAATCGAGGCCATTAATCGGATTATGTTGATAAGAAATAAAGGTCATTAGTGAATTTAACAAAGAAATATTCAATTTAATAAATGCAGGTGTTTATTTATTAAATTTAACTTTGAAATTTTAAAGATAAATAACGTATCGGACAAAATTATTGCAACAAATTATGTATTTTTTTGTTTTTATTTATGCGACCGCATATTTTATTTTTTTTAAATTCATTTGTTATTTTTTTCAGTCTCCTTATCTGTGAGTGTGGTTTTACCGGCGATTGCACGCGGTATCCGCAAGTGACAGGCTGGTTTCCGCTAAGTAATTGGACACCTGGACCTAAATGCGGCCTTCAAAACTTCAAAGAATATTCGGTAAGTTTTAAGTTTTTTCAATGCAATATTATTATTATTCATCCAATTACAGTAGGCGCTCGGTTATGTGAGCTAATAGAAACCAGGCCTGTTCATAAAATCAAATTGTTGGATCGAAAGTTTAATTTAAAGTATTTAATTAATGTTATTTCATGTTTATAGTACATTTTAATATTGGGTTATTTGTTTTTGTACTTTCTTGCCAAACAAACTTTTTATTAATACCTTTAAAAAGATTCAAAGTAATGCACATTAATTTGAATTTGAAAATTACCATCGGAATTTTGATTGGATTATATTTTTCAAAAGACATTGAAGTTTTAGAATTTTTGAAAAAATTTATTTGAAAGAAATTGTCAAGTAAATTGGAAAAGTTATATTTTTATTTGATTCAAGGAGAAGCCCACATAATTAAAAATCCAATACTGCCTATTGAATAAATATGTATTTTTTTAATGTAAGGTATTTGTTTCAGGAATAATTGGGCGCCGCAAATTTCAGCGCCTTATTGAGAAGCGTTTTTTTTTCGTTGTCTCCAAGTGGAGACTGTGGAAACCATCTCCGTGGTGGCATTGTAATAATTCACCCTTGGTTGGGGTTTGAATGCACACCACTGAGATTGTTTCTGCAGTCTCTATGACAACAGGGGGGGGGATGACCGGAGCGAGGTCTGGATTGATAGAGAACGGAGTACGCAGTTCTTTCAGGAGTTGCAGTTGAAAAGATACCTCTACGTTGAGATAAGAAATTTATATCTATGTGCAGATATGGGGACTGAAAAATTCATCGGATGAAAAAAGCTGAATAAAGGGTAAAATGAAGTTGGATGAAGTTAGAAGCGTACATTTCTAGGAGACTTTACGACAGAGGTAAATAAGCTTTTGTTATTTTTATTTTGGAACTTTCGTGGCTTTGCAGTTAGACGTTTGCGTATAAAATATTTTGTTTCTCTGGTCCAAATCTCGAATGCAAATTTCGAAACCAAATTTGGGTAAACGTCTCAAAAACGGTTTTGGATTCAAATTCCCGAGACAGATTTGAGTTTTCATTTTGGAGACGGACTCTGCTAGAAGTTTCAGAGATAGATGTTGTATTGAAAATTCAGAGACATGCGGATTTTAATACAGTAATAAGAATTTTTTTCTAATCGACTTTTTCGTTTCGTAGGTAGGATCAAGAAACTTTTATACCAACACGCACATGTCTATACATTTGAATGCACACCACAAAGACTGTTTCCGCAGTCTCTATGACAACGGGAGGAAGATTTTGCAGTACGGACAGAAGCAGATGTCCGGGATGATGGAGTTCAGGAAAAAGAATTCAGCCAAAATTTCCACAAGCGATGAAGCTGTATAAGAATTCTATATATGTACACCAGAATAAAAGTGTATTAACTCGTAACAAATTTACAAAAGAGCAAATGTCACATTGTATCTTTAGTACCATACATGGATTTAATATTATTAATGCAATATATCTAATATCAATAAAAATAGAAATAAAAAATTGAATTTGAAAGATGATACCATATGCCTTTCAAAAAAAAAAATATATATATATAATTTTATGAAAAATTATAGTTAATACACTTTTATTCTGGGGTACATACAGGTATTTAAAGTAATGAAATATAA
This sequence comes from Liopterus haemorrhoidalis, assembly GCA_963971575.1. Taxonomy (NCBI): domain Eukaryota; kingdom Metazoa; phylum Arthropoda; class Insecta; order Coleoptera; family Dytiscidae; genus Liopterus; species Liopterus haemorrhoidalis. The sequence continues at coordinate 58,224,847 of OZ020616.1, read as the reverse complement.
TATTTTAGGGAGATTATTTCAAATTTTAACTCAAAATATTTTCAATTCGTTTTATATAAGTTTATATAAATAGTTCGTTTTTAAATAAGATTTATTAAACATGGATATTTTTGATTTAATCGGAAAGTAATCAATACTGTCTAATTATTTTGAATTTGTTCCGAGACCATTCGATAAAGTCCAATTTGTTTGGACATTTAATATTGGTCCAAAAAGTCAACAATAAATTAATTTTTTTCTTAATTAAAGAATAGTTTGGAAACAAATCTTATCAATTTTATTTTTTAGAAATTAAATATTAATTAATCAAACATATAGAAATTTAGGTACAATATTTATAACAACGTTTGCTGTTAGCGTTTTTTAATTAAATACTTTATAATTTTTTTTTTATGAAAACTAGTTAAGTCAATTTTTAGCGTTCAGTAATGATAGCTATTTGCATTTTTTTAGCAATTTAAAATTAGTTTGAAAACTAATCAGTATTTTGATTTTTAGAAATTAAATACCAATTTAGAAACAAATTAATAATATTAAATTTTTTAGAAATTTAGTTAGATACAATTTTTAGTGCTCAGCAAAAATAGTTATTTGCGCTTTTTTACAAATTTAAAATAAATTGGTAAAGTAATCAATATTAATTTTTTTATTAATTTTATATTTGTAAACTAATTAGTATTTTTTTTTTTTAATGGAAAGGTAATTTGGAAACTAATCATTAATACTAATCATTTTGAAAACCAATCGATAACTTCCAAACTGTTTGGTTGTGTCCGATTTGTCTAGAAACTGATCTACGATGTCCATTTTTTTGGAAATTTAATGTTAAGAAATAAATGACAATATACCTACTGATGCACTGACAAAATTTAAATTATTTCACGGCTTGCAATGTTTCATTTTTGATTGATTTTGTAAATTTTATTTAATCAACTCTAGGTACGGTGGCTCCATAAGACTGTGACTGGGATTCAGTTCCCGGACACCACTGCGGAATTAATATTCTACACTCCTGTGCACTCAGTCCAGGGGTTGACTCAGCCCTCATTTCATAATTAAAATCAGTATGCAAAGATAATAGGAGCACTAGTATCGCCAGATCGTTGGGGGATGTATTATTTGTTTATTATTTATTTAATTAATTGATAATTTAATATTTTTCTTTAATATTTCAATATTGAACAGTATAGTAGTTGAATATATTTCCTGTGTAGGGCGTAAGGGCCCCATTTACCAGGTTTGGGCCCGCCTGGTAAATGTTTACAACTTACGTGGGAAATTATAAAAATAAAATAAATAAATAATAAATATTTGGGGTTGAATATTTGTACGAAAATATAGATGATCTTGAAACATTGTAAAGCAATGAAATTATTTTATTTGGACAGTAAATTAGTTAATAATTTTTTGAAAAAATTAAGATTAATTGACAAATTAAATTAATGATTTGGAAAAATAAATTATTTTGATAGTAAATTAGTTGGTAAATTTTTTGTGAAATAAACGCAAATTATGATTAGTTCACAAATTAAATTAATATATTTAAAAAAAAATAAAATTAAATAGACAGTAAATTAGTTGATAAATTTTTTGAAAAATAAAGTCAATTTATGATTCGTTTACAAATTTAAATATTTTGAAAATATATAATTATTTTGATATAAAATGAAAAATAAAATCAAGTTATGGTTAGTTGACAGATTAAATTAAAATATTTTCAAAAATTAAAATAATTTTGACAGTAAATTAGTTGGTAAATTATTTTAAAAATAAATTCAAGTTATGATTAGTTGGCAAATTAATTTAAAATATTTTCAAAAAAACGAAATTATTTTGAAAGTATAAATTAATTAGTAATTTTTTTGAAAAATAAATTTAAGTTTTGATTAGTTGACAAATTAAATTAAAATATTTTCAAAAAATAAAATAATTTTTGTAGTAAATTAGATTGTAAATTTTTCGAAAAATATTTTGTAAAATTAATAATTTGTAAAACACGATATTTAAAAGGAATAATATATAAAAGAACAATATTTGTGAATATTTTGAGTTGGAATATTTGAAATCATCTCCCTTATTATTATAAGACTCCCTTATTATTGTATTGATTTGTATTCTGTATCATATTTTGTTCAAATTATTGTTTATGTAAAAAATAAAACTGTTTGTTGGTGTGGATAGGCACTAAATAAAGATTGTAAAAAAAAATATTGAGAAAGAATGACTGTGGAAAAATAAGTGGATGAAATAAAGAAAAAAAAATCGAGTGAAAATAAGTGGAATTGAGTTGAATGTGGAGAAGAATGGTTGGAAGTGACTGGAAAATGAAAGACTTCGATGAACGTAGATAGGAATGAATGGAAGAATGTTGTTTATTTTCCCATGAATTCTTATCCAAATCTGAGATTGATTGTGGAATGGGAAACTGTGATGAACGTGGAAAGATATGTATGGAAGAATATAATTTTCCCATGCATTCCTATTCAAATCTGAGAATGATTGTAGAATGAGTAACTGCGGTGAATGTGGATAGAAATGCATGAAGAATATTATTTATTTTCCCATGCATTCCTACCCGAACCAGAATAATTGTTTTACGAGAGACTGCGTTGAATGTGGAAAGAAATACATGGAAAAATATTCTTATTTTCCCATGCATTCCTACCCGAACCAGAATAATTGTGGAACGAGAGACTGCGTTGAATGTGGAAAGAAATACATGGAAGAATATTATTTATTTTCCCATGCATTCCTACCCGAACCAGAATAATTGTGGAACGAGAGACTGCGTTGAAGGTGGAAAGAAATGCATGGAAGAATATTATTTATTTTCCCATGCATTCCTACCCGAATCAGAATAATTGCATGGATGATAGAATGACCTTGAAATGAACGACTGAACCCTTATTTCTTTGTTAACAACCTCTGTATTTACATTATTTTTAATAAATAAATATAAAATAAACAGCATTATTATTTCGATAAATACCCACATAATAAATCCTCTCTGGGGTTGGATTTTATCTTTCAGATGACGAGAAAGTAAAGAGTAAGTATTAATGTATATATTTAGTTGAGCAAAGGGAGTAGCCCTTGAGGTGGTGAGTATGTATATTACATATATAGACTACGCGAGATGAAAGACTCGACCTCTGTATTTGCATCATTTTTAATAAATATAAATAAAATAAACCGCATTAATATTTGAATAATTACCCACATAATAAATCTTTTCTGGGGTACCTATTTCAAGGTATAGGGTACCTACTACTGCAATGGGTGCTCTACAACCCTTATAGCTTCTGATATATTAATAAAATAAAATTCACTATGTCTCAAAACACCCTGAATTTTGCGCCCTTAAACCGTCGATTAACAATTTTTATTTATCTTAAAAAAAATTCAGGGGGTTGAAATTAAGGGATGAAACTAAGGGATGACATTGATGATGTGCTCTAGTGGCCCTATATGCCATTGCACTATCCACATGTATCGGGGAACGTTTCACATCTAAAAACATGGTTTCGTTCAAAATTTTAAAAAATTTTTACCTACCAGGGTACCAGGAGAGCCGAGAGGTATATATTGGTTTTTAGGGATTATCTCGTGAACTACAAGGGGTAGGACGTCCAGATTTGGAAGGCACCTTCATTAGGGTCCGTTCTATTATCTACTAGAATTTCAACCCCCTAGCCCTTAAGGGTAGAAAGTTATTAAGTGTTTTTTATATCTCACAACCCTTAAGAGTTAGGTGGTTGATTTTTGGTACGTACGTACTACAGAACCTTAGGACCCTACAGCCCAAATGGGAGCCCTACAACTCCTCTAGTTGTCGAGATATTAATAAAATAAAATTAAAATTTTGGTCTAATATGTGACGATAGCTGGTAAATTTTTGTCTGTGAAAAACACGATTTTTTACATATTTCAAGGTATTTCAAAATTTGAATCTTAAATTTGTGGGGGGGGGGCTTAAACACCGCAAAATATGTGGAGTCTTGGATTTGATGAGGGTTGTAAAAAGGGGGGGTAAAAACACGTTAAAAACCCCAAATTCTGAACCCCTGAGGCGCTACAGGGCATTTTTAATTTTAATTTTATTTTATTAATATCTCGACAACTAGAGGAGTTGTAGGGCTCCCATTTGGGCTGTAGGGTCCTAAGGTTCTGTAGTACGTACGTACCAAAAATCAACCACCTAACTCTTAAGGGTTGTGAGATATAAAAAACACTTAATAACTTCCTACCCTTAAGGGCTAGAGGGTTGAAACTCTAATAGATAATAGAACGGACCCTAATGAAGGTGCCTTCCAAATCTGGACATCCTACCCCTTCTAGTTCACGAGATAATCCCTAAAAACCAGTTTACACCTCTCGGCTCTCCTGGTACCCTGATACCTAAAATTAAAATTTTAAAATTTTGAACAAAACCGTGTTTTTAGATGTGAAACGTTCCCCGATACATGTGGATAGTGCAATGGCATATAGGGCCACTAGAGCACATCATCAGTGTCATCCCTTAGTTTCATCCCTTAATTTCAACCCCCTGAATTTTTTTTAAGATAAATAAAAATTGTTAATCGACGGTTTAAGGGCGCAAAATTCAGGGTGTTTTGAGACATAGTGAATTTTATTTTATTAATATATCAGAACCTATAAGGGTTGTAGAGCACCCATTGCAGTAGTAGGTACCCTATACCTTAAAATAGGTACCCCAGAAAGGATTTATTATGTGGGTAATTATTCAAATATTAATGCGGTTTATTTTATTTATATTTATTAAAAATGATGCAAATACAGAGGTCGAGTCTTTCATCTCGCGTAGTCTATATATGTAATATACATACTCACCACCTCAAGGGCTAACCCCTTTGCTCAACTAAATATATACATTAATACTTACTCTTTACTTTCTCGTCATCTGAAAGATAAAAACCAACCCCAGAGAGGATTTATTATGTGGGTATTTATCGAAATAATAATGCTGTTTATTTTATATTTATTTATTAAAAATAATGTAAATACAGAGGTTGTTAACAAAGAAATAAGGGTTCAGTCGTTCATTTCAAGGTCATTCTATCATCCATGCAATTATTCTGATTCGGGTAGGAATGCATGGGCAAATAAATAATATTCTTCCATGCATTTCTTTCCACATTCAACGCAGTCTCTCGTTCCACAATTATTCTGGTTCGGGTAGGAATGCATGGGAAAATAAGAATATTTTTCCATGTATTTCTTTCCACATTCAACGCAGTCTCTCGTAAAACAATTATTCTGGTTCGGGTAGGAATGCATGGGAAAATAAATAATATTCTTCATGCATTTCTATCCACATTCACCGCAGTTACTCATTCTACAATCATTCTCAGATTTGAATAGGAATGCATGGGAAAATTATATTCTTCCATACATATCTTTCCACGTTCATCACAGTTTCCCATTCCACAATCAATCTCAGATTTGGATAAGAATTCATGGGAAAATAAACAATATTCTTCCATTCATTCCTATCCACATTCATCAAAGTCTTTCATTTTCCAGTCACTTCCAACCATTCTTCTCCACATTCAACTCAATTCCACTTATTTTCACTCGATTTTTTTTTCTTTATTTCATCCACTTATTTTTCCACATTCATTCTTTCTCAATATTTTTTTTTACAATCTTTATTTAGTGCCTATCCACACCAACAAACAGTTTTATTTTTTACATAAACAATAATTTGAACAAAATATGATACAGAATACAAATCAATACAATAATAAGGGAGTCTTATAATAATAAGGGAGATGATTTCAAATATTCCAACTCAAAATATTCACAAATATTGTTCTTTTATATATTATTCCTTTTAAATATCGTGTTTTACAAATTATTAATTTTACAAAATATTTTTCGAAAAATTTACCATCTAATTTACTACAAAAATTATTTTATTTTTTGAAAATATTTTAATTTAATTTGTCAACTAATCAAAACTTAAATTTATTTTTCAAAAAATTTACCAACTAATTTACTGTCTAATTAATTTTCTATTACGAAAAAATTTTATTTTAATTTGTTTTTCAAAAAAATTACCAATTAATTTATACTTTCAAAATAATTTCGTTTTTTTGAAAATATTTTAAATTAATTTGCCAACTAATCATAACTTGAATTTATTTTTAAAATAATTTACCAACTAATTTACTGTCAAAATTATTTTAATTTTTGAAAATATTTTAATTTAATCTATCAACTAACCATAACTTGATTTTATTTTTCATTTTATATCAAAATAATTATATATTTTCAAAATATTTAAATTTGTAAACGAATCATAAATTGACTTTATTTTTCAAAAAATTTATCAACTAATTTACTGTCTATTTAATTTTATTTTTTTTTAAATATATTAATTTAATTTGTGAACTAATCATAATTTGCGTTTATTTCACAAAAAATTTACCAACTAATTTACTATCAAAATAATTTATTTTTCCAAATCATTAATTTAATTTGTCAATTAATCTTAATTTTTTCAAAAAAATATTAACTAATTTACTGTCCAAATAAAATAATTTCATTGCTTTACAATGTTTGAAGATCATCTATATTTTCGTACAAATATTCAACCCCAAATATTTATTATTTATTTATTTTATTTTTATAATTTCCCACGTAAGTTGTAAACATTTACCAGGCGGGCCCAAACCTGGTAAATGGGGCCCTTACGCCCTACACAGGAAATATATTCAACTACTATACTGTTCAATATTGAAATATTAAAGAAAAATATTAAATTATCAATTAATTAAATAAATAATAAACAAATAATACATCCCCCAACGATCTGGCGATACTAGTGCTCCTATTATCTTTGCATACTGATTTTAATTATGAAATGAGGGCTGAGTCAACCCCTGGGCTGAGTGCACAGGAGTGTGGAATATTAATTCCGCAGTGGTGTCCGGGAACTGAATCCCAGTCACAGTCTTACGGAGCCACCGTACCTAGAGTTGATTAAATAAAATTTACAAAATCAATCAAAAATGATTGTCCATTTATTGAAATATTGTCCATTTATTTCTTAACATTAAATTTCCAAAAAAATGGACATCGTAGATCAGTTTCTAGACAAATCGGACACAACCAAACAGTTTGGAAGTTATCGATTGGTTTTCAAAATGATTAGTATTAATGATTAGTTTCCAAATTACCTTTCATTAAAAAAAAAAAAAATACTAATTAGTGTACTAATATAAAATTAATAAAAAAATTAATATTGATTAGTTTACCAATTTATTTTAAATTTGTAAAAAAGCGCAAATAACTATTTTTGCTGAGCACTAAAAATTGTATCTAACTAAATTTCTAAAAAATTTAATATTATTAATTTGTTTCTAAATTGGTATTTAATTTCTAAAAATCAAAATACTGATTAGTTTTCAAACTAATTTTAAATTGCTAAAATAATGCAAATAGCTATCATTACTGAACGCTAAAAATTTACTTAACTAGTTTTCAAAAAAAAAAATTTAAAAAGTATTTAATTAAAAAACGCTAATAGCAAACATTGTTATAAATATTGTACCTAAATTTCTATGTTTGATTAATTAATATTTAATTTATAAAAAATAAAATTGATAAGATTTGTTTCCAAACTATTCTTTAATTAAGAAAAAAATTAATTTATTGTTGACTTTTTGGACCAATATTAAATGTCCAAACAAATTGGACTTTATCGAATGGTCTCGGAACAAATTCAAAATAATTAGACAGTATTGATCACTTTCCGATTAAATCAAAAATATCCATGTTTAATAAATCTTATTTAAAAACGAATTGAAAATATTTTGAGTTAAAATTTGAAATAATCTCCCTAAAATATTATATTTCATTACTTTAAATACCTGTATGTACCCCAGAATAAAAGTGTATTAACTATAATTTTTCATAAAAACATATATATATATATATTTTTTTTGAAAGGCATATGGTATCATCTTTCAAATTCAATTTTTTATTTCTATTTTTATTGATATTAGATATATTGCATTAATAATATTAAATCCATGTATGGTACTAAAGATACAATGTTCAATTTGCTCTTTTGTAAATTTGTTACGAGTTAATACACTTTTATTCTGGTGTACATATATAGAATTCTTATACAGCTTCATCGCTTGTGGAAATTTTGGCCGAATTCTTTTATCTGAACTCCATCAATCCGGACATCTGCTTCTGTCCGTACTGCAAAATCTTCCTCCCGTTGTCATAGAGACTGCGGAAACAGTCTTTGTGGTGTGCATTCAAATGTATAGACATGTGCGTGTTGGTATAAAAGTTTCTTGATCCTACCTACGAAACGAAAAAGTCGATTAGAAAAAAATTCTTATTACTGTATTAAAATCCGCATGTCTCTGAATTTTCAATACAACATCTATCTCTGAAACTTCTAGCAGAGTCCGTCTCCAAAATGAAAACTCAAATCTGTCTCGGGAATTTGAATCCAAAACCGTTTTTGAGACGTTTACCCAAATTTGGTTTCGAAATATGCATTCGAGATTTGGACCAGAGAAACAAAATATTTTATACGTAAACGTCTAACTGCAAAGCCACGAAAGTTCCAAAATAAAAATAACAAAAGCTTATTTACCTCTGTCGTAAAGTCTCCTAGAAATGTACGCTTCTAACTTCATCCAACTTCATTTTACCCTTTTTTCAGCTTTTTTCATCCGATGAATTTTTCAGTCCCCATATCTGCACATAGATATAAATTTCTTATCTCAACGTAGAGGTATCTTTTCAACTGCAACTCCTGAAAGAACTGCGTACTCCGTTCTCTATCAATCCAGACCTCGCTCCGGTCATCCCCCCCTGTTGTCATAGAGACTGCAGAAACAATCTCAGTGGTGTGCATTCAAACCCCAACCAAGGGTGAATTATTACTAATCCTTGTCATGTTTAAAGTTACGTAATCTCTAAACGAGGAGTTTGTGGTCTCGGTTAATCCCTTAAAAGGGCGCTCCTCCGAAGGGTTGAAGGATAGCCAGAACCCAGGTACGTTAGTGAACCAGCTCTGAATGTGGGAGAGTACGATCTGACGCAAGGCACGCGAGTCCAACTCCGGTCTCCAGGTCAGGAGGCCCCGGATCGCGACCCCAACCAGTCCCTCTACCACGAGAGAAAACGCAACCCCATGACAAAAATATTTTTAATTTATCACCAATGCCACCACAGAGATGGTTTCCACAGTCTCCACTTGGAGACAACGAAAAAAAACGCTTCTCAATAAGGCGCTGAAATTTGCGGCGCCCAAATATTCCTGAAACAAATACCTTACATTAAAAAAATACATATTTATTCAATAGGCAGTATTGGATTTTTAATTATGTGGGCTTCTCCTTGAATCAAATAAAAATATAACTTTTCAAATTTACTTGACAATTTCTTTCAAATAAATTTTTTCAAAAATTCTAAAACTTCAATGTCTTTTGAAAAATATAATCCAATCAAAATTCCGATGGTAATTTTCAAATTCAAATTAATGTGCATTACTTTGAATCTTTTTAAAGGTATTAATAAAAAGTTTGTTTGGCAAGAAAGTACAAAAACAAATAACCCAATATTAAAATGTACTATAAACATGAAATAACATTAATTAAATACTTTAAATTAAACTTTCGATCCAACAATTTGATTTTATGAACAGGCCTGGTTTCTATTAGTTCACATAACCGAGCGCCTACTGTAATTGGATGAATAATAATAATATTGAATTGAAAAAGCTTAAAACTTACCGAATATTTTTTGAAGTTTTGAAGACCGCATTTAGATCCAGGCGTCCAATTACTTGACGGAAACCAGCCTGTCACTTGCGGATACCGCGTGCAATCGCCGGTAAAACCACACTCACAGATAAGGAGACTGAAAAAAATAACAAATGAATTAAAAAAAATAAAATATGCGGTCGCATAAATAAAAACAAAAAAATACATAATTTGTTGCAATAATTTTGTCCGATTCGTTATTTATCTTTAAAATTTCAAAGTTAAATTTAATAAATAAACACCTGCATTTATTAAATTGAATATTTCTTTGTTAAATTCACTAATGACCTTTATTTCTTATCAACATAATCCGATTAATGGCCTCGATTTTTGCGACGCAAAAAAATAATAAAATATAACATATATGTGACATATTACAAAAAATATCCAAAAATGCTATAAAAAATCAATATTTTCAATATTAGGGCCCTAATATTTTGAAATAAATAAACACTCACCTATTTTTCTTTACTTCCAGAGGCAAGCAACAAGTCAAGAACTCCATTTTTCTCAAATTTCTCAATAGTTATTATTTAAATTATATAAATTTTTATTTCAGTGCTCTTTTAAATTATTTATTTGTCATCTTCTTTTCAAATTTCACTTTATTTTCACTATTTTCCAATGTTTTTTTGGAAAAATATTTAACAACAAAATTGCACGTTCACCCATGACCAGCCATATCAAAACTGACGCCGTGACGTAACAAAAACTTTAGGACATGCGCAAGGACGTATTTTTAACATACATCTTTTATCTCCCTTTTAAACATTGTTGTAATGCCATTCTAATTTAATTTTTCTTGGTTTTGAAATTCAAAAATGATTAAAAATAGAGACCTGCTGTTTGAATTTTTGGATTTCTAGTGGCTTGTTTAAAAACGATTGAAATTTTTCAAAATTTAAATTATGGCTTATTTAAATTTAGTTTAAAAAAACAAATGGAAGCTTTTTTTAAATTAATGGAAATGGAAAAGTTTACACTGTAGAAAATTTTATTTCTGTCTCAACTTATTCTATTTGTCTCTATTTATATTAACTAAAATTTGTAAACATAGGCGTACAAACAAAGTTTACAGTGAATATATTACTACCTATTATTTCCAATAAGTAAAACGGAGGTATATGTTTAAATAATGTTAGAATATAAAAGCCAGTGAATAAATAGATTTGAAATTAATTTGGAATATATATGTAAACAAATAAGGGATCTATTGTTTAAATAAAACTCAAGTTGTTCACAGACTATTTTATTCTAAGTATTCACTCTTACAACGTATGAAAACATCTGATCTCTCTATCAAATTCTACGTGTGTTTTATAAAAACCAATTAGTGTAATGAGCCGTCATCATTATCGTTAATGAGTCGTTATCATTAGTGGCTCCAGATTACGGATTGCATCTTGATAACATTTTATGGTGACGTCACAGGGCTTCGTGGAAGGCTAGATGCTAACATATATAAATATATATAGTTTATTCTACTGTATCTATGCAACCCGGATTACAACGGTGTTGAATTGGTGGTATCATAACGAAACGTGGATCCAATACCAAATTTGATTTATTTCAATATGGCATTCAATATTTACTTTTATTTAAAACAATATGCACTGATGTCGTGACGTAACAAAAAGCAGTTGAACACTTTTAAAACCTGTTAAAAAAGGACATGGAAAGGGTTTAGAGATAAAAAATCCCAATTATTTAATACAGCTGATTTATTTATGTATTAAAAAATTACAACAATTTACAATATTAATTTTTTTACAATAATATAATTTTGTCTGATAATTTTCCTACATTTTTAAGGCCTCGGTGTTATCAGATTGGACATTTTAGCTACATCGGAGGCAATAACTGATAAAATAAACTCAAAAACATAACATTTAATTTGCTCCGAACTAAATTTTACCATAAGCTACCTATCAAAATATTAAATAAATGCATATAGAATTATAAGTACATAAGTTATCAAAGCATAACATAATACATAATGTACTAGTTATTATTATCAGTTAAAATAGATTTTAAGTCTACGTACGTAGACTCATTTTACGTTACACACACACAATGTCAATTGATTCAGTTATTCGAATAATCGGAAACTATAAAACAAAGAAGGAAGATCGATAAACAGGTACATGGAAAGTAAAATCCACATTTAGAACGAGACAATGTCGAAAGAGACCAAATATCACTGGGAACTATTGAGAATAAACATTACCTATAGAGGCGCTGTTGTCGCTTACAAAATGGCGATTGGAATAGGATATTTTTGACATTTGCCATTAGATACACAACAATTAACATTGCAGTTAATTTTCTGTTGCGATTTAAAAGACATTTTATTAAAGTTTTCTTCACTTTAACACACACAAACAATGCAATTAAATGAGCCACATCCAACAAAATCCTATTCCGTTAAGTTCCAAAATATTCCGCTAGGCGTCACTTCAGTTATTGTCAGTTCTCAATAAGAAAATAGGGGCATGGGTTCGGCAGTCAATTTTTAACTTCGAAAGAAATATTTAAAGTTATTGTTACAAAGTTGTCAAATTAAATTATAGGAAAATATATTTTACAATATTTTATGAACTGGTTTTGCCGTTCTATCAACAAGTGTACATAAATGTTTGTATAAAATAACAAAAAAAAACATCCTCGAAGTTAAAAATCGCCCGTCGTGGCGCTGGGTGCGTATGAGTGGTTTTAAACCGTAAAACGGTTGAGGTTATTTAACCGTCACGTGGTCAAAACACGCACATGCGCGTTAACGCTAATACCACAAATTTCAACAATATAATCGAATAACTGAATTTTTAAAGTATGCTTATATCATATATCAGTAGTTTCTTATACATTAGCAGTTCCTGGCTAGAAAATATTCTTTAGTACTTTTTTTATAGTGGTGTTCATACGTCACTAACAGCCTGAATATTTGCTTTAAGTTAGGGTGACCATCCGTCCTGGTTTTCCAGGATTGTCCCGGTTTTATGTACATTGTCCCGGTGAAAAATGTTTTCGAGACGGTCGATTGTACCGGTTTTTACATAATTCTGCATTTGTAAGAAAAGAAATATTACAACTAGTCAATGTGAGAAGTGAGATCCTTTTTTTCTTCTCTTCACTTGGATCTGCGAGGTGAGTACCTTTTTTTTGCTCTTCACTTGGATTTGGGAGGTGAGGACCTTCTTTTTTTTCCCTGTGTCCCGGTTTCCTTTCACTGAAATCTGGTCACCCTACTTTAAGTGGAACTAGATTTAACCCTTTACTGCATGAATTTTTATTTTTGGCTGAAATAATTCATGAGCATTAGGAATTGGTTCTTATTGATAGAAAAATTAATTAAAAAATATATATTTAAAATATTAATTATTATTTTTATGAAAAAATAATAATTTAGGGTTTGTGCCATACATGGAACATTATGATTCTACATTATGTTACAAAAGAAAATGATTCCGTATTATTTGCTCGTCAATTGCTAGGTGTTCTTCATTAGGGATTAAAAGCAGTCGCCCTTGAATTTTTGAAAGAAAAGGTCGTATCTTCTAGTTGTCCTTTCTCAATAAATTCAGAATTATCGTTGAAGTGCAAATTCCGCTTGATATCCTCAAATCTATTGTAGCCCATTACTTGAGATACTGCAGGATCCATTGCTGTGTATGTGGCATATATGAACATTCATGAAGTAACGTTCCGATTCAGTTTTAAATGTAAAATAAAAATCGGAACGTGCCATATATGGCACACTATGCGGTAAAGGGTTAAATTCTAGCAACTTTTACAGACTAAATAGTTAGAAAATGGTTGCTATGGTTATTTATGAGATAGTTATATTTCAACAGAGTTTAAACAAAATATTTAACTCGGTCAAGCTTTCAGAAACGGCCCTAAGTGAGGATTTGATCATTTGATTGAGTAAAAGCCCACTTCAAACACTAAAAATAGAGCTCATGACAACTTACAAAAATGAAAATTCCAGTTAGTTCCGCTTAAAACGTTTGGAATAGCCTATAAAAACTCTCATAACATTTAATTTGTTCGTTTTTAAAATTATAAATGTCTTGGGCTTTATTAGTTGATATTAGCACGAGACATTTCGTATATTTTGAGGCACAAATATTAGTAAATACGTCACAAAATAGACTTTCATGCTGCCGCCTTGCCGTTTGTTACCTTTTATTTGAAATGAGCATATTATAATAAAAGTTTTTTTAAAACTGTATTTTGGAAGTATACATTAATTTTTTAAACTAAAAAAATGCTTTATATCAAATCTACAAGTCAATATATATTTATTAAAATTATTATTTTATACATTTTATGTAATTTTTGCATAAAATATTACTTTGTAAGTTAATTTTGAAAAATTTACAGTGCCAGAGCCATAGTAATGTTTTCGCCGTCCTTGGCAAATGAGGTAAATTGATAAAATTTACTTCCCCAAAAGCAAATGAAGAACAAAAAAAAGGTTCTCACAAATATTGAAAAGCTACAGGAAACATTTGACACATGATATAAACATACTTTTATACGTTCAATTTTAAATCAGTTTCGTTAATTCCTTTTTTTAACGTTAACACACCATTAACAAAACTGATTGAACATATTGACATTTTTTTTCTGTAATCACAGCTTAAAAAATATTTATTAATATACTAAATAATGTCAGGTACTTTCAAACCATATCTTTCATAGAAAAGATCTAATTGATAAAAATTTTCAGGATTTACAATAAGTCAAATTAGACTAGTACTAAAATTAAAGTCGTTTCAATAAATTCACTTATAGAATGTACCGTAAATATTAAGTTTCATTTTATAATACGTAACTAACAAGTTCATTTTTTATGTTGCATATTTACAATACATTTATAATATTATCATAGTATAAGTTCACATGGATACGTCAAAGTCCGTTTACACCACAAAAGTCACTAAAATCATCAGATCTAGTTACGTATTATAAAATGAAACATCTTATACCAGATTACAATCAAGAATATGATTTTTTGTTGCTGAAAAATGTTATTTAAGAAACGCTGTTACTGAGATTTGGTAGATTGATGAACCAAAACAAGCAGGATTGTACCTGGTTTTTCTTGGTTTCTTACCCCCATCCACTTTTGAATGACGCAAAACTGTCCTCTATTCAAATAATATATGATAAATTCATCATCATCGCTATCAATCGATGATGAATCATTTACAGTCCGTATAATAACACATACATGCTCAACTCATGATCAGGCAAGTGTACAAATAATAAACAGGTTCAAACATGATAAGAACATCAAAACCTAATACGCCCGATAAGAAAGTTGTTTAGTTAGTGTTTTGTCTTTCAGTATTACGGTTGTGTAATAATGAGTGCTATTATGCAAAACGTTTTGAAGCGGTATTTTTATGTACCCACCCAAAGGGGCCAAAAATGTCCTTTTCAAGTGGAGCAAAATATATGCACAAGTCAGTAGACTTTGTGAAGTATTAGGTGAAACGTTATAAAATAAATAAAAATTATTATTTTACCTAAACGTGAATTAAAAAAAGTGACCACTAAAAAATAGGATAAAATGATTTTTAACGTTTTTAAAAATAATCCTATGTTATCGTAAATATTAGACAATTTTGTTAAAAAATAATATTAAGTTAAGTCTATTGACCCTGAGAAGTCGTTTAATTGAAAATGGTATTAAATTCAGGAGCACCAAACAAAAACCATTGTTATCGGTGAAACATGTCGATAAAACGACTCGCCTGTCGATGAGGTTTTCTCTGATGAATGCACTTTTTACATAGGGGGTACATGAAATATGTACCCCCCCTATGTAAAAAGTGGGTGAACACAGGGGTTTGAATGTAGATATGACCTTGAAGTGGTCTAGAACATGCCTAGCTATAGTACTAAGTTTCGAACAAAAATCGTTCAAAATTTGGAGCAGCTAACTCGTCAAATACGGCAGATATGGAGATCACTGCAAATGCCGAAAAGCTGCTAAAAAGTGTACCGAAAAGATGCCAAACAATAATTGATAATAATGGAGATTGGACCGATTATTAGGTAGTAGCGTAATAATATTTACAGTAAATTTTTAAATTATTTTTAGTTTTTCCTTTTCTCTCTTATACTTCGCGAAAAATCAACAAGGACGTCTTATTATGCAGACTGTAAAATTATCTTGTTTAATAAATACTGTTGATGCATATTTATATGTAATGTGCAGAACACCGCAGAATATTGAGGTTATGTTTTGAAACAGAAATTATTTGAATAAAGTGTCTCTTAAATAATTAATTACCAATAAAAATAATTACTAATCGCCACCATCTGGTTACTATCTTATATTTACGGTATATACCATTAATAAATTAAATTTGCAGCTGACCAGTCTATTACATTTTAGTTTTGATCAATTGTAAATTTTAAATTGTTCACACATTGTATTGTCGAATTTTTATAAGAACATAATGTCATCCAGCAATTAGGCATATAGGCGGTTTCTTTGCTTTAAGCGGAACTAGATTTTCAAATCTAGTATTTTTTACCGATTTATTGAACCTTTTGATAATTTTATTTAAGAAAAGCCAACTTCAGTACATTAAGCAGTTCACTTTTGTAAGACAAACTATGGTCTATTTCAAAGTAGAAAAATGTGTGTAAGAAGATAGGAGCTGTTTGTCCTTGCTTCGGATTGGTTTAGATCGTCATCCCTATTACACTGTAAAAATATTGTTTTTAGTCCAAGTTTACAGATGTTCAGTGTCGTACATTGGAAATATATATTATTTATATTATTTAATTTTTTTCATATATTTTGTTATTATTTACATATTTAGACTTTTATTTATATTCTTGGCGTAGATTTTATGGAGAAAATTCTCCATGTAATTTGTTTTTACGCAGTTATATATTTTTTAGGTTATCTGACATATAAATATTTTTTGACACTTGACAATTAACAGATCAAGAGAGAGGACTAATGTGAGGCCAAAAGACAGCCCAGCTGATTGTGCCCAAAGAAGAAGTTATTGATATAATTTTTAGACCTTCATATATACATATATTTTTAATTTTTATTTACAATAATTATTTAAATAAGAAACTTTAGCTCTGAAGATATATTGTTTGTTTTATTGCTTTATTTAAACTCTTTTAGTCAAATATCTCTTTTTATATTTAGTATATAATTTTTAAAAATTAATATTTTTTTAACTTTTTCAAATTTTCCATTAAACTGAATTTATGTCGTATAAATAACGTAAGTGTATTATCTGCCTTGTTTATTTCAATAACTTATTAAGCTTTTTATTTAAAAAAAAATCACTTGCTAACCCAGTTACTACGCCCATGCGCTAGTTGTAATTTATTTTAAATTTCCCGCTATACTATATTTGTCCAGTGTAAATCGTACTCGGTTCGCAGCGCTATCTACTTTTTTCTAATTTGAAATAGACCATAGATTTTCAAATCTAATAATTTTTACAGATTGATTGAAGCTTTTATCATTTTGTTCAGGAAAAGCCTACTTCAATATATAAAAAACAGCTAATGACAACTTACAAAAATGAAAATTCCAGTTAGTTCCGCCTAATCCTTTGGAATATACTGTAATTCTTGTATTTCAACATATTTACATACATTTCAATACATTTAAATTATTTGAAATATTTCCCTATTATTTGAAATATTTCCTTATTATTTCAAATATTCCCTAGTATTTCAAATACATTTAAATTATTTGAAATACATTATTTCACAATACAATGTGCTAAGTGATTTATATTTCTTAACTTAATCCTGAAATTTTATTTTTTTTTGGGTCATTTTTGGCCCAATTATGTGTGAGGCGATAACTTTCATCTGTCATAGTGGGCAGTGTCTACATACTTCATTCCATGTATCACAAATTCAACAAACAGTTCATTCTAGTTGCCTTGACACTTACTATGTAAAAAAAAAATGTGATGGGTTTTTTAAATATAATTAATATCAGTGTGAATATTTACAAATAAAATAATTTTTTAATCAAATTACGCTAACAACATTGTTAACTAATACTTAAAACTAACAGTACTTTGATTATTTTTAAGTAAAAACACTTTTTTTTCAAAAAAAAAACTGGTAAAATGGTATAGTTGTTTTTGATTATACCTATGAAATCCTAAAAAGCCGCTCAATGCGTGTCATTTAAAAATTAGTATCGGACCGGATACGGTCTGCGAGCATAACATCAATTGACACAACATTCTTTCGTCAAGTCACCGTACATACTGACTTGAGAGCTCTGGTAAGCCAGCTGCTTTGTCGAGGTACGTCGTTCCCACCACTCAATTCGTGACCGACCGCATGCCACAAGACCCGCTAGCACCCAGAAACTTAGCGTTAAGTTAAGACAGAAATTTGGGGTTTTATATATATAATTTAGGTTAAAAAGTCACTTTTGCAAGCCTGATTTTAAATATATTACATGAAATTTAGATTAAAATTTGTCATTTGAAACATAAATTTTAATATTTTGGGCAAATTATAATATTAAAAATATCAATAATAGAGAAACAGGCAGGTAACCTTAAAACAAATATTATCTAGTCCAGCACAAAGCTAAAAAATATAGTTTTAATTTTTGTCAAACCAGATCTAGTTATTTTGGTTACTATTATACCGAATTACGGCCTTAAAACGTCACTTAAAAAATCCGTTACATTGTAAAACGGACATTTGTTTTGCCATCATCACTATCAAGGTATCATGTTTCAACATATGTCAAATAATGACATATTAATAATGTGACATTTTTAATTATTTTTGTAATACCAACATGACGATTACAAAAGTGCAAACTATTGAATCCAAAATTTCCTCTTATTTTGTTTATAGAAAGGTTAAAATGTAGTTTAAATATAACTTTTAAATTTACTTTCTTTAGTTTAAAAAAAGACTATTTACCATTCGAAAAATACCAGTAAGTAATATGATGCTCGATTAAACATAAATTTATACGTCAAAGTAAAATTTATTTTACATTGAGCATTTTTAAACGCAAACTAATTCGACATTATCTATTGAGAATAAACCTTACCTATAGAGGCGCTGTTGTCGCTTACAAAATGGCGATTGGATATTTTTGACATTTGATACACAACAATTCACATTGCAGTTAATTTTCTGTTGCGATTTTAAAGACATTTTATTAAAGTTTTCTTCACTTTAACACATACAAACAATGCAATTAAATGAGCCACGTCCAACAAAATCCTATTCCGTTAAGTTCCAAAATATTCCGCTAGGCGTCACTTCAGTTATTGTCAATTCTCAATACATCTGTTTAAGATCCTTCTTGGAACAACGAATACCATTAGATTCAAATTTGATCCCATTTTGGGATGAAAAATGTGTTTTTACTTAAAATCTTTTCCTACCGTACACTATCTTAGTAATTTGATTAAAAAATAGTGATGATCGTGTTCAAAAAATAAAATCATAAAATAAATTAGAGAGCTATGCTTGGAATTTTGATCTAAAGATACATGAGAGGTGATTAATTCTACCTCTGCTGCGATAAGTTGATTGCGTGCTGCACTGCTTCGGAAACAGACTCAAAGATTGGAACATGGTCGTGTTTCGCAAGATCACAGAGATATGCTCGGGCTCGATTGTAGTCTTTTATTCCTTGCTTCGTTAACTGTAACAAACAAATAAATAAATTAATAGACTCAATTAAGTCATTAATAGACTCAATAATAAATCAATTTAAAATCTTACCTCTTACACCCAATTAAAAATAAATTTATTAAACCTTTCAAAATATGGTTAATGGAGATGCCTTACTCAGAGTTCAAACATTTTATAAATTAAAGAACGTTCACTTTTCACCATTTATTAATTTTTTAATTTTTCATATTTTTAGTAAATACAGTCAGCGCTCGCTTAACGTATATCCGCTTAACGTACGTTCGATGATACGTACATGATTAATTACGGATCCTATGTTCGTACGAACGTAACGTTGTTCGTACGAACGTACATCGCGTAACATGAAAATGTCGCTTTTGTACGAACATACACATTGTCCGCGCGAACGTACATCGAAATCAGCGTCACACGAAAACGTCGTTTTCTTATTTGATATGGCAACTTTATGGTTAAAAAAAAAAAGGGAAAAGAAATAGCACACAATGTATAATCGGATTCTAGAAAAATGTCCGATTATTAAATGACGGGATCGCATTTAATTTTGAAAAAGTAAACTTAAAATAAAATTTGTTTGAATAAAACTTGCAGATTTAAAAAAAAGATTCTTACACTTTTTTTTCATGAATGATCACTTGCAATATATTGACTTTTATAAATTTAATGCCCCTGATATTTTCGTAAATCCGAATAGAACAGTAAACACGTAGTACTAACATATAAATACATGTTAAAACAATAAAAATAAACCATACATACATAAAATAAACATGTTTAGAAAAGAAAAGTACTTAAATATTATTATTTGTTGTTTTTAATTAGAAATTTGTCCATTGTCAATTGTACCGCAGTTTTCTTTTTGTCTTGATATAACAATTTATAACAAGCGGTGCTATAATCTGTCTCAATTTGTAATACGAAACTAGATCTGGTTACTTTGGTGACTGTTGTGGTGTAAACAGACTTTGGCGTAAATGTATTGTCAATATACAACATAAAAAATGAACTTTTCCTGTTAGTTCCGTATTACAAAATGAGACAGATAATATTATAAAATATGTAAAAAAGCATTTTATTTTTGACATTCGTTTCCATAGTTTTGCTGTTGGAATTTAAAATAGACCATATTAGTGTCATCACATACATGTGCTGCCATCTGAGAGCTGAGTCCTTCGGAAGTTTTTGACTGGTTTAAAATACATGTGGCATTACTTTTGTTACCTTAATTTTATGAATATCTTCAATTTTGGAGCAAAAAATATGTATTTTTGATAAATATTTACTAATATATACAGTCCAGATACTTTATATTATAGAATAATGATTTTATAAATATATAAATAAGGATTCGAAGATATATTTATAGGTTTCGTTTTTAAATAATATGAAAATCAAAATATCTTTAGTATTTATTTAATTAACGCTAAGTAATCATTAATATATTGTTTTAGAATGCATAATGGTGTATTGTTTTGCTCCAAATTGTAACCATTACAGCTACTTTCTTAATTGCAAATTTTTTCGTTTTTTTGACAGATGAAAATAAAAACAACATATTGTTCCTTCAAACCATTTAGATATGGCATAAACACTTATTGCTATGTTACTTGCCATTATAACGATTATTAACGTAAAATTTTCAAAATTAACCTGCAAAATTATATTGTTCTGCAAAAATAATGACATTAAATTAAGTATAAAATAAGAATTTCAATAAATAAATATTGACTTGTAGTTTTGATGTGAAGCATTCTTTTACTTTGAAAACTTAATTTATATTTCCAAAATACAATTTAACAAAAAACAACATGCTAAATTCAAATAAAAGGAATCCAACCGCGAGACGGCAGCACTGAATCCCATTTTGTGACGTATTTACTAATATGGTCTATTTGTTTTAAAATTATTGTACTCACCAAGTCTGTTCCGATAAGACAATTTTCTTGTGGTAACTGCTGTACGCAAAGAACAACATTCTTTTTTAACGCAATAAAATAAGCTGCCAAAATCATAAAAGTAATACATCTAGAGTCTTTGGGTATCACAAACAGCAAAACTTTACTATCTTCGAAAGCTTGCATATCCAAAGCTGCATTTTCATTCAAATTTTCTTCGCGTTTTTCACTAATGGATGGATTGTAATAAGTGGCCCCATATTTCTTTAATAAAGGCACTGCGATTGTTTGTCTCCACGATGTCTTCGAACCACCAAGATAAATATCGTACTTCATTGTTTGCGAGTATTCAAAGTTCGAGTTGTTATTGGCCGATGTTTGCCTCTGCAGCGGCTGGTTCACCCAGTCTGTAAAATAAAAATTACTATAAAAAAATTGAATTAAAACATATGCAGAATGATAAAATGAAAAATATCAACACATTGTATACCGAACAAAATAATAAATTTGTAGATTATTAAATTAATGAAATTTAGACAAAATCAAAAGGAAGTGAAAAAAAAATATCTTAATCCATAAGTTATAAATAAATATTAAACAGTTTCAAACGCCGCCCTTTGGTGACATAGCTGCAAGATTATTAAACTACTGAGAACTGACAATAACTGAATGACGCCTAGTGGAATATTTTGGAACTTAACGGAATAGGATTTTGTTGGATGTGGCTCATTTAATTGCATTGTTTGTATGTGTTAAAGTGAAGAAAACTTTAATAAAATGTCTTTAAAATCGCAACAAAAAATTAACTGCAATGTGAATTGTTGTGTATCAAATGGCAAATGTCAAAAATATCCTATTCCAATCGCCATTTTGTAAGCGACAACAGCGCCTCTATAGGTAATGTTTATTCTCAATAAAGTTCGTAACTTGTAGTGGTGGGGGTAAATAGAGAGGCTACGCGTTATCCGTATGCTAACGAGACGTCAGTCTTTGTTTATCCTATTGAGAACTGACACGCTCGAATACGCAGTCTGTTGTCCAAATACTGTACTAGGCACTCTAGTACTGTTTGAACTTATTACATATTTTTTAGTGTTGAATTTTTGTTAGAATGTCGATAGAAGTTGTGAAAAACTATAAAAGTAGAACAAATTGTAGGGATTTTAGCTGTCATTCAAGACAGAACAAAGATAGGCATCTTAGTTTTTTCTTTTCTTAAGAAAAATGGAGGGAAAGTTAATATTAAGTCCAGATTTGGTTATGGACAGGAAGGCATGGGAATATATTTTGAGTTAAAAAGTAACTGATAGTTTGATCATTACATTTGTCGCAGAAAAACAAAACTGCACTAATATGCTTGCACTTGCAAGTTGCATATTTAACTTTTAGCTGCCCCTGTCCAACTAAAATTTTATTTCATGAGGCAATGAACATAATGCATTTGTTTGCAAACAGAATCCATATATTGTAAATTCAGATGACAGACACTAAGATGTACCACATAAAATTAAGTGCCCGGCATTTAGCACCTGCTCAACTACAAATTACACTTCAATAAATCTACTGAAATTAAACTTTAAATACTGTATATGATGCTCACCGTCTATTATACACCTCGATACATGTGTAGCGCTTAAAAAATCGCGCTTTTTCAAGTCCATATACAATGTGTTTTTAAATAAAAATAATAAACTAAAAAACGACAGCAATACTAAGGAATGAAAATTTAAAAAAAGTTGTAATGAACAACTTGGGCCAAAATTTGGGTAAAATTTTTCTAATTCATATTTAAAAAATTTCAGGTATCCCCCTTTAGGGAGGCAATAAAAACTGCCCAAAATTCTCAACAACTTTTCAAAAATTAAATAAAAAAATAATTAAAAAAAAAACATTTACAAAAAAATTATTTTTTATACAGCATTCATAAAAGTTTTATTGCAGTATCACATAGGAAATGAGAGGTAGGAAATAACAGTGGATAGATGAAAACAAAAAAAAAAACTAACAGAAGTGAAAAACAGTAGAGAAAATATATGGTTCATATTCAGCCAGAAAGTCAACTGGCAAATGTAATAAAATAAGCATTTTCTGATCATAAATCCATTAAAATTTGTCAATGTCAGACAACTGTCAATGTCAAATTATATTAGCATATACGTTTCTGGTTAAATTCGTCATGCACATAATTGGTAGACGTTGAAATACAGCATGTTTCTTTGGTTTAGACGGAACTAGATTTTCAAATCTAGTAACTTTTACCGATTGATTGAAGTTTTTGATCATTTTGTTCAGGAAAAGTCAACTTTAATGTAAAAAAATTAGCTAATGACAGCTTAAGAAAATTTAAATTCCATTTAGTTCCGCCTAAAGGTTTGGAATACTTTACCATAGCATGAAAATCAAAAATAAATCTTTAAAATCGTCAACAATATTTTTGAAAAGAATTAAATTTTGAGAATGTAAATTATTAAACTTTTAAGTGAGTATCATATTGAAACAAATTTGATAATCATAAAATCTCATTAAAAAAATTAGCTGTGGCCACCACAGGACCGACCGCCATCACAAAGTACTTGTATAAAATACATTCTAGCAGTAGAGTAGAAATAACTTGACCTAATATTTTCTAACAGAGATATTATTTATCATGACCATGGAAACGTTACATATAAGTATGAAAAAATAGATAATTAGAAGAAATTTCGAAAATTTTTTCAAACATTTTTTCTTTTTATCAAATAAAAGTTGTTAGTTATTGCTTTTATAGCAACTTTAGTTAAATAAATTTTTTCGAAATATTTTTCTGTTAAATAAAATCGACACGAGTAAACTCCCATTTCTAGTCAACCGATTTTTACCAAAAGTTGATCAACTCGTGCCATTGATGTCAAAAGCTTAAATATGAAGTTACATAAAAATCCTTTTAGCCGAATTTGCTCTGCACGTGTACACAGATAGACGGACGGACGGACAGACAGACAGACATCATGCTAAAAATAGTCAAAACGTTATGTAGGGACCTCAATTCGTGGAGATCCATCGAAATCTCGAAATGTCAAAATCGGTATGATCGCAATACCTCCCTTATATATGTTGGCGGTCGGTAAAATTTAATGGGAATGACGTTAATTGAAAAAAACACTGACCAAAGAGCTGAAAAAGATGGAAGTGGGATAAAAAGAGAGAACGCTGTATAAAATGTTAACTGATGAAACTAAAAGCACAAAAACTAAGTGCGAAACACACATAGCTACCTATAATATTAGCAATGGGCCGTACTAAAAACATCTTTAGTATTTGCTGCGTTCGAAACAATGCAATTTTCCAATAAATATTAGTAAATCTATTCGCACCCTGTATTCTTGTATTATTATAACTTCCGGTGAATTCAGCAATGATACCGCAGAACTGTTCAAAGTTTATCCGGACATCCTCAGGATTGGTTTGATTTGAGACATTCATTATTGAATACAGGTCATTTATCGTTAACATACTATTTGTGAATTGATAGTACGCTATACAAACATCCTGCATCGAAATTTCACCTGTCTTGTTTGTGTCTAGTTTATCGAACATCTCCCGAAGTTTTCTGTAAAAGAAAAAATAATAAGAATACTTATTCTCAAACCTCTCACTTTAAAATTAATTATGATAGTGTTATGTATAATTCATGTAATCTTAAACTGCGTTCAGAGATCTTTAAATTAGTTGATTGTTGCGTTGTGGATAAGTTTAGTAGATAGTTTTAAAGTTCAAGGCAGCGTTTACAGCTATGGAAATTAGTGCGTTACGAATAGTGCGACATCTGTGTGTCTTAAAAACCAACTACGGTGGCTTCGTAAAATATTTATTATTTATTATCGTTTTCCTAATTCTGCTGTCCTAGATTTTTATTAACTAAACCTACCTAATTATTTAAATTGATCATATTTACTGTTCGTCTTTGTAATTTTAGGAGAAATTTGTTGTAATTGACGATAAAATAAACGAATTTGAATAAGATGACAATTTGTTAGGCTATGTATAGGCTATTCCAAACGTTTAGGCGGAACTAGATTTTGCAATCTATTTACTTTCATCGTTTGAATCGTTCTTTTTGGCCGTTTTGTTTAAGCTTTGTAATGTTACAATAAACCTTTTTTGGTTAAGGTTAATATCATTTTTAAATGTAATTTTCTTTATATTTTGATTTTTTGTGTCATTCTTAATACAAATTTCCCATTCATTTATTTTTTGTCATTATACAAAAAAAAAGTATTTTATTTTTGACATAAGTCATTCGTTTCCATGATTTTACTGTTGGAATTTGAAATTTTCATATAGCAAACGTAAAACATGAAATAACCCAAGCAAGGTCCCTTTCGTGACAACCTAAAAGAATTAAATTCCCATTTAGTTCCGCCTAAACGTTTGGAATAACCTGTAAAGGTTTACGCTGTTCACTTTTGTAAGGAAAAACCAGATCTAGTTATTTTGGTTACTTTTATAGTGTATTACGGACTTTAAATATCAATTAAAAATATTCCTTATGCTGTAAAACCGACTTAAGATTTATTGGTTATGATCATTATTAAGAAAGTGACATTTTTTATAATCTTTTAATACCAACATGACATACAATCTTGAATTAGATGAGTTAGACGTCCGTAAGTTAGTATAGTTATATAGTAATAAAACAAAATTTATTAACTTCGCTAACGTTTCGATTTAATTTAAATCTTCATCAGAACTACAAAGATATATGGAATAAATAACACGGTAAGATTACATGTATAATATATAATAATGTTCAAATTCAACTGGTCAAGTAGTTAAAACAAGTTTGTAGCTCTGATGACGGTTTAAATTAAATCGAAACGTTAGCGAAATTAATAAATTTTTGTTTTTTTTTCTGACTGGTCTGAATCCCATTACCTATCAACTATGACATACAATGTCAAAGGTTTGTTTTTACAAAAGTGAACAGCATATATATAATGTAAACGTTCTCTAAGATGTAGACTGAGATAACCAATGTTTTTATATGTCTGTCTCATTAAAACAAGTCTAACTACAAAGTTTGGAAAACTGTCTACAATCGACAAGGTATAACGTATTAAATTTAGGGCTCTGAACGGTTGCTCGCGTTACCATGTGACAAACTTGTTAGTGACAATTAACAGTGCATAAGTCATAGTCTATAGCACTAGTAACACTATAAAGTGTTACTAAAACTTACATTAGTTTGTCCGTAAGTCTCCGTTCTGATTCTAGATTAGTGGTGTTCCCTCTTAGTATTTGTGCGGTACTCTGGAGGGCTGATGATAGGTTATTATGGACGGAGACTCCTTGATGCCTTAACAACATAAGGAGCGTCAATTGGCCTTCGGATAAATCCAAAAACTCCCTACAACAAAAATATTTCATTAAATTGAAAGTAAAAATAATAATAAATAAATAAAATGGCTTTGAACCAACGTCTGTTCTTAAAAGCATTCTAGTAAAAATAACAAAAACTTAATAAACCATCGTTGGAGAAGTTTTAGAAAGAAGAGACTAATTAGAAAAGTATTTAGCATTTATCTAAAAATAACTGGAAGACACTTAACAGAGCTAGGATTTGTTAGGCCAAAAATGAAACTTACTGTGTTGAAAGAGGCTCATCCATGATGGACTGACCATCCGTAAATGGGTACATTACGATAACAAGACAACGTTTCTTGGCAACAAGATGGGCAACCTCTATCATCCCAGCTATACATCTTGTCTGACTATCTACCACAAAAAATAGAACCGACGCCGATTCTTTAGCGTCGTGTTCCGCTGCCATCAGTTCTGGACCCCATGTTGATACTTGCTACAATATAAAAATATATAAACGTCTTAAAAAAAATAATAACAATAATAAAATAAATACAATTTTAACAAAAAAACACACTTACAGGGTTGTAATAGGAAATTCCGAGTTTGGTCAAAGCTGGTATAGCGATATCTGCTCTCCAAGTAGTCGGATTACAGGAACCTCCCAAAAAAACTTCACATTGAAAATCATTTATTCCTAAAAATACAAAGAAAATAATAATGATGATGAATAAGCAAAACAAAAGTAATTACTAATGGCAAATTACTAATAGTATGTACTGTAAATGTCAGATTTCAACAAAAAACGCGATTTTTAGTTCCGAAAATATAAAATTGAAGAAGAAAATCTAAGAAACGCGACTGCTGAAGTTTGATAGAATGATTACGAACCAAGAAAACCAAGATCAAGTCCTTAGTTTTTCTCGGTTTTTTACCCCTCCATTTTTTAATAGCGTGAAACTGTCCTGTATTCAATTAATCCAAGATAAATTCATCACCAACGCTTTCAATCGATGATGAATCAGTTAAAAGTAAATCGTTTAACAAATATTGTTGATACTTATTTACATATACATTGTAATATGCAGAACACCTCAGTATATTGATGTTATGGTTTTAAACAGAACTTCTTTGAATAAAGTGTCTCTTAAATAATCAACTACCAACAAAAATCATTACTAATCGCCACCATCTGGTTACTTATATTTACGGTATATACTATAAAACTCAATAGGGGATACGCAAAAAATTTATATTTCCTTTAAACTACATTTTTTTGATATGTTAATGTTAGTTATGTCACCTAACAAAACAAAAATCACATTTTAATTAATATTACAGCAAAATTTTTTAATTAAAATATTATAAATTTGAAATAAGCCGACCACAGCGCGAAGGTTGCCGAGTATATACGACTGAGCATGACGTCAAACCCCAGACAGCCCAGACTACAACATAATCTTTACGTGTGTATATTGTATTGTTCGAGAGTTTTGTATTTGTTTTTAAACAATTTTCACACATTTATTATTAAAATGGCAGATAAAGATTTTGTTTGGGCTCAGAGTGATAATTTACCCAACATTGATGCATTTATGCTCATGGAATATATGAAAAATACTGAATGCTACAGTGCTGAAGAAATACGTGGTATCAAAACAGACTTGTAAGTAAACCATTTATGTACCTATTCTATAACTTTATGTAAACAATAAACGCTGCAATTCTGTAAAATGTAAATATTTATGTAATTTAGATGTCAGAATTTTACTACATTTTAGTTAACCGATCTAACGTATTGGTATACAAGATACATGGAAAGAACAGATCAAGATGGAGGACTATGTAAGTGAGACCAAAAGTACTTACTTGAAACGCACCGTACTTGGTTACAAATTTGTTTATCACCGTTCCTTAACTCCCCAGCAAACACACAAAACTCTCCAAAAGTGAGGAACTGTGCACTGTTTCTTCGACTGCATTGTCTGGCACATTGCAACATCTCCAAAACTGCAAAAATAAAATTACGTAAATACCTGCGTATGTAAACCTAGCATTTACAATTTTACGTAAATTTCTGTACATGTGAATGTAGCAATAAAATATATTTTTTAAAATAAAAATTTGAATGAAAATACACACCAATACACTTTAAACTTCACAAAACACACTTTCAAACACATTTTCTTCAAAAACACACCATGATTTTATTGTACACAGATTTAAAATGACAATAACATAACCTAAATTTTGTTACTTACAGATTCAAACATTAGATTCACTTTTACTCAAAAATCACTCAATTTTAATCACTGTCACTCAAAAATAGTCAGTACCTTGCGATTTAGAGGGATACAGATGCATATCATTGAAAAGGGCTTGTACAGTATCACTTGGCACTTTTGAAACTTCTCCAAGTCTTCCGCACCATATGTTATACACCTCCCTGAAAAAAAATAAATAATTAATTCACGAAAATAATAAATAATTCATTAATTACAATTCATCATTTATAGTTGCGTATATCAAGAGATACATGTTTACACTTCAAAGTACATTATCAACTGATTATTTAAAATATTTTCATCACTATTAATAGCCAAGATAAAACCACAATAATTACAACTCTATTTGTATTTCTTTCTTTGAAATTTACGTACAATATTTACAAAATATGATGAAATATTCTAAGACTAAATTATTTCCTTAATAAATTAAAACATACGCAATCTTCACGTGAAAAATATTATCAAATAAAAGCAGGAAAAATTAATAAATTTTGAAAAATAATTTTATCATTAAGAAGTACAAATGAATTTGGAATGAATTACCCCTGACATTTATACTATCCGTGATGATTGATATATATAGCAGTATTTCTCAACACAAAATTCGCCACGGACTGGCACAATAACCAATTTTTACGGGAATAATATAAAGACAAAGCAAAATATACACGATAAATGCACGACATAATAGGTACGTAGCACGCAGAGCCGTAACAATGTTTTTGAAGCCCTTGGCAAATACTTAATAGCGCCTATTTTATCTTTCATTTTATTCAAGGAGAGCATAATTTTTATTTTAATAGACAGGTTAAGATGTTTGTTACCGGATTAGTGACTTGAGGATTAGAAGGATTGTTTTGAATAATGGAAAGCCAGAGTTGAGGAAATTCTATGCTAGCTTGGCTGACAGCATCCCCGGAGTTTTCGATCAAATCAGACTCTTTCAATAGGGGATAGGCATGATTTTTTTAACTTTTTTTTTATTATATTCCTCTTGTTGCATATAAACATAAAAAAACAGTTTTGCATTTTTTTTTTTAATTTGAAGGCTTAAAAAAATCATAAATGTATGTAGCGCGCGAAAGCGACGTGTGACGTCATACCCCAACTAAGTGTACTGCGTACAGCCTACACAGTCTGTCGTGAACTTATTTGTTTTTATAACTTTTATAGGTTATGTAAAGTTAGAGTGAATTTAATTAAAATAAAGTTTAATTCTATAAAAACAATTTACACATCTTTACCGAATTAAATTTTATATTAAAATATATAAAATATGGAAGATCCAGGCCCCAGTACTTCGAAACATAGTCGAAAATATTGTTTAGTACCGATGTGCACAAATAGTTCAATTAGAAATCCAAAAAAACAATTTATATCATTACCTGATGGCGAAAAACAACAGAAAAGGCGAAATTTGTGGCTGAAAGCTATGAGGTGAAATAAAACCGATATTTCAGAAAAAAGTAAACTTTATATTTGTGTAGACCATTTTAATGTGAGTACATATATTTTATAAATTATTGTTTTTTAAACTTTATCTGCCATTTTAATAATAAATGCGTGAAAAATTGTTTAAAAACAAATACAAAACTCCCGAACAATACAATATACACACGTAAAGATTATGTTGTAGTCTGTATCTGTGACGTCAAACCCCAGCAGTTTGACGTCATACTCAGTCGTATTTACTCGGCAACATTCGCGCCGTGGTCGGCTAATTTCAAATGTACAATATTTTAATTAAAAAAATTGGCTATAATATTAATTAAAATGTGATTTTTGTTTTGTTAGGTGACATAACTAACATTAACATATCAAAAAAATATAGTATTAAGGAAATATAAATTTTATGCGTATCCCCTATTTTCTTTTGAACTTGTTTTCCTCATACATTAAGGATTTATCATCTTTATATTGGAAATTCATTTTCCCAAGCATGTTCAGCCAGTTTGGAACTGTAAATTTCGCCCTGCTGAACTTTTTTCTTATAGTCGTTTACCCTCACATGTAAAGGTCTGCCAATATATTGTTTCCCGCACTGGCAGGGAATAGAGTAGACACAGTTTTTGTTTAAGACAGATTTGGATTTCGTGCATGATAGGATAGATCTTAAAGTCGAACTCGATTTGAAGGCTACTTGGATATTATGCTTCTTTAGTATCTAATATGATTTACAAAGCTTAAACAAATTTACCAAAAGTCTGAATTAATAGATAAAAGTTAATAGATTTCAAAATCTAGTTCCGCCTAAACGTTTGGAATAGTATATATACATAATAAAAATTTCTGGAAAAATATTGTACTGTAAAATAATGAATTTCTTTCGGTTCCCCTAATACTTGCAGCCATTATACTAACCCGCAATACTTCCATGTAAGCCCGCTTGCATATCTTAAGGGGCAAACTTCAAAAGTTATAAAACATATTACGTTATGAGTATTTTTAGAAATGTAAATATTAAAATAAGTTGTTTGTCAGTTAAAATGCATAAATCAACTTGTAAAAAAACATAAAAAAAATGATTTTTACTCGTATTTATTCAATAAAATTCTTTATTATCTTTGAACTTTGGGGTTTTGGACACCTAAAGTCACCTCAACCGCGATATGAATGGGTAATTAACAATATACATAGATAATAGACACATTTTATTAATAAATATGACTGTAAATTGTCTGGCTTTTAATTTTTTTTGCAGGTTCTGTTAGAGATATACGCAACAAAAAAAAAGTAAATCTCTGTATTTAAAACACAAATCTTTCAAAATTGACTATTTTGGTATACTGAAGAGAAATGTGACCCAATTTAAAATTTTTTGCAAGTTTTTTTTTTGTAATTTATCTTGTCTCCCACTGTCACGGAAGTTGTGTTTAAACAGCTAAAATTTTGGCAACAACATCATGATGTGATCAGGACTTATATTAAAAATATAGTAAGTTTCTTTGATTTAAGCGGAACTAGATTATGAATTTTAGTAATTTAATCACCTAATCACCGATTAAGTGAGGCTTTTGGTCATTTTGTTGACCGACAGACAGACAGACCGACAGACATCATGCTAAAAATAATCAAAACGTTATGTAGGGACTAGAGATGGGAATTTCGGCTCAGTTTTCGGAACCGGATCAGTGGAGGTCGTTCAGTTTGTTGAGCCGGTTCATTGATCCGGCTCAGTGATCCGGTTAAGTAAACACGTTTCCGAGACACAGGTCGGTCGGTCGTTCGTTCGTAGGTAGAACGTCGCTTAGAGGCGGCTCTTGCATCATATGAAGAGCCGGGTAAACATGTTCCCGAGTCACAGGTCGTTCGGTCGTTCGTTCGTAGGTAGAACGTCGCTTAGCCCCGGCTAACATTTTTGAAACAAACAATTCACTTTATGTAGCTACTGTATTTTAAACCAGATGTGTTAAGTTTATGGCGATGGACAATATTTTTAATATTTTTATATAGTATGGTTGTAAGAAAATACAGACTAAGCCTATTAGTTTCAAATAAACTGCCCTACAAATTGATGACAAAATACACTTTATGATAATACATTACAAGCCGAGTTCTCACGAAGTTCAACATGACATCGATCCAGATCCGGATCACTCCGGTCACAGCTCACAATCGCCCGACCAATCGTATCCTTGAAACTTGAAACTATGCAATGAGTCGTGAGCCGTCTCATTTCAATTTGGTGAACCGTGACACTTTGGTCAGTGTACTGAGCCGGCTCAGTGAGCCGGTTCGTTCATGAACGACCCATCTCTAGTAGGGACCTCAATTCGTGGAGATCCATCGAAATCTCGAAATGTCAAAATCGGTATGATCACAATACCTCCCTTATATATGTTGACGGTCGGTAAAAATTACTGTTCTTATTTTATTTTTACTCAGTCACTTAAAATTTATTTTGAAATAGTCTAAATTTGTTGAGGGTGTCGCGCCATCCACTTAGTCCTTCTCCCATTTCTTAGGCTAGGGATAAATTTACCAGATTTTTTTTTTTTGCAAAAATTTTACTAACAATAACTTTAAATAAAAATTTATCAAGATGTATTTTGACCCTAAATTTATTTGTTATTATTATCAGTGATCTCATATGTTTTTTCAATAAATACATACATATTTTTTATTTTATTACAGCGATTTAACATTTTTATTAATACTGTCTTTTTATAAATTATTACTGAGTTTTTATCTATAAAAAATATATTACTTTATAACAGGCTCGTACAGAAAATAATTGTACAGGTATAATAGGGGATAGGCATGATTTTTTTTTATATTATTATATTCCTCTTGTTGCATATAAACATAAAAAAAAAGTTTTGCATTTTTTTTTTTAATTTGGAGGCTTAAAAAAATCATAAATGTAGCGCCCGAAAACCACGTGTGACGTCATACCCTACATAAGTGTACTGCGTACAGCCTACCCAGTCTACAACGTACAACCTACACAGTCTGTCGTGAACTTATTTGCTTGTATAACTTTTAGAGATTGTGTAAAGTTAGAGTGATTTTAATTAAAATAAAGTTTAATTCTATAAAAACGTTTTATACATGTTTACCGAATTAAATTTTATATTAAAATATATAACCTATATTGCAGTATTTCAATTATGCATCTAACGTTTTGTAACTTCATGTAAACAATGTAGTAAAATTCTGACATCTAAATTACATAAATATTTACATTTTACAGAGTTGCAGCGTTTATATTGTTTACATAAAGTTATAGAATACATAAATGGTTTACTTAAAAGTCTGTTTTGACACCACGTATTTCTTCAGCACTGTAGCATTCATTATTTTTCATATATTCCATGAGCATAAAAGCATCAGTGTTGGATAAATTATCATTCTGAGCCCAAATAAAATCTTTATCTGCCATTTTAATAATAAATGCGTGAAAAATTGTTTAAAAATACAAAACTCTCGAACAATACAATATACACACGTAAGGATTATGTTGTAGTCTGGGCTGTCTAGGGTTTGACGTCATGCTCAGTCGTATATACTCGGCAACCTTCGCGCTGTGGTCGGCTTATTTGAAATTTACAATATTTTAATTAAAAAATTTGGCTCTAATATTAATTAAAATGTGATTTTTGTTTTGTTAGGTGACATAACTAACATTAACATATCAAAAAAATGTAGTTTTAAGGAAATATAAATTTTATGCGTATCCCCTATTGTAATGTAAATAATTGTAAAGTATGTACAGCTTATTCCAAACCTTTAGGCAGAATTAGATTTTGCAATCTAGTAAATTTTATAGTTTGATTCGAGCTTTTGACCATTTTGGTTAATCTTTGTATTTATTTAGAATTACCTATTTTATATATCAAATAAATATGTTATTATTTTGTGTTTTGTTTTTATTGCTCAACATGGGGGGCCTCAGAATTTGTTAGTGCCTCTGGATGACTTAATCCGCCAATGCTCTCGGGTCAAGAAATCATTCTCGGGTCAGGTTTGATCCGGTTTTAGAAGGTCTTCGTTTAACAGAAGAGTGACCACAGATCATATCAACGCATTTTTAGACTTCTAAGATCAAATGAACTATAAATAAATGATCAACTGTCGGTTAGAACATGTTCCACACCTGTCTGTTGATCTTTATTCGGCGCCACATTCACATTCTGATCTAATTAAAGTATAATTGCATAGTTTAATTGTTGTTTAGAATGTTATTAGGTTGTGTTCCAAGAAAAATAGCTCGTATAGCGAGAAGTATGTTACAACTTGCTAAGAGATCAGGAGAGGAAGTATTTCGTCATATCTATTTAAAGATCTGTGGTCCAAACACAGGTGCGAGACGTGCTATAGCTTCAAAATCTAATCAATTTTGTGACTAACATTTTTTGGAGGAAATAAACGTGCAAAAAAGTGCTTTTCTTCAAATATCTCGGTTCCACTGCACAATTAGAAAAAAATATGTCTACATTAAATTAAAGAGGGAGAAATTCTCTACAATTTAGCTCTTATAAGTTTTTTTGTGAGATGAACTGTTTCGCCGCTAGAGCGCCGTAAAGATGAGAAAATTTTTCGTGAAACGATAAAATATTACGCTGCATACTCTACCTCACGGGCGTAGTGAAAATGAATATATTCTTCATGGATACGCATGCGCAACACTAGCTATTTATGCAGCAAGGGTGTAACTAAGATGATTACGCCCGGAGACCGACGTAATACAGCTCGAGGGCCTCTGACCCGAGGAATGTATGTCGCTCGATGGGCGTAATCATCCAGTAACTTCAATGGTGTACTTTCGATTTTTCATGTATTCGAAATATTGACAAAATCTGCGGCGCTCTAGCGGCAAAACTATTTATTCCACAAAAAAAAAGCTTATGAGGGCTAAGTTATAGAGAATTTATCCTTCATTAATTCAGTATAGATATATATTCTAATTTTGCAACGGTACGAAAATATTTATAAAAAATCAGCTGTGGCCACCACAGGACCGACCGCCATCATAAAGTTCTTGTATAAAATACATTCTAGCAGCAGAGTAGAAATAACTTGGCTTAATATTTTCTAAAAGAGATATTATTTATCATGACCATGGAAACGTTACATATAAGTATGAAAAAATTGAGACTCACAAAAATTTCAAAAAATTTTTGTAAAATTTTTCGACATTTTTCGTTTTATCAAAAAACGTCTCAAATAAGTTATTCGTTATTGCATTTATAGCAACTTTTGTTAAATACATTTTTTCGAAATATTTTTCTGTTGCTAAATATTCGCAAAAATCTTAAAATCGACACGAGTAAACTCCCATTTCTAGTCAACCGATTTTTACCAAAAGTTGATCTACTCGTGCCATTGATATCAAAAGCTTAAATATGCAGTTTCATAAAAATCCTTTTAGCCGAATTTGCTCTGCACATGTACACAGACAGACAGACGGACAGACGGACGGACAGACAGACCGACAGACATCATGCTAAAAATAGTCAAAACGTTATGTAGGAACTTCAATTCGTGGAGATCCATCGAAATCTCGAAATGTCAAAATCGGTATGATCACAATACCTCCCTTATATATGTTGGCGGTCGGTAAAAATAGTATATTTTGTAACAAGGTTGGAATGAGAAGATTTGATGAGAGTGAAACATTCGGAGCACGAGATACAGGTGAGCGTGAGGAACCACGAGCATCGAATTTTCTCTTTCAACCGAGTGACAGACCCTACTTTCTCTACCACCAGAAAAACTACATTTTTCTGTACGTTTTTCAAGGTTTTGTTCTACAAAAACTACTGGTACTTTTGAATATGCCCTTAGAATTCCACTAGTGTTCATGTTTTCTGTATAATTCAGTATTAAAGAAAATTCAAGAAGGAAGTGAATTTTTTCGTGAATGATATCATCGATGATTAATTTGAATATTTCTTTTTTCTGATAAATGTTTTCAGTGATGAATAAATTATAACTTTATCTTGTACAAGATTAATCAACATTTTTTGTTAGTTGAAACATGTTTTATTAGTAAAATTTATCAAAATAGTTAAATCAAAAATTATAAATCAATTTCTTAAATAATATAGACGACAGATATCCGCAAAATTTCCAGTTCAAGATATTACCTTGGCGAATAATAGCTGTGTGACTGCACAGAATATGTTTCACTAATTCTGCCCCAACCTGACAAAAATATACAAGGGTTGCCCCTTATATTTCAGGATTGCGCTAAACTGCCATCTGGTAGCTTCTATCGTAAAGTTTGACATTTTCAACGGTTTAGGTACTCACAACGTTTTGACATACGAGCGCTATTTGTGTTGTTAACAGTAACTTGAAAAAATCTCGGCTAAAAATGGAATTAAATCATGAACATTTTCGAGCGATTATTTTTTACAACATTCGACATGGATTAACCCAACAACAGTGCATCGATGAACTTAATTCGAGTTTTGGCGATGAAGCACCATCAAGGACTACTGATCGATGGTTTGCCGACTTCAATTGTGGCCTTAGTTCGCTTAAGGACGAATTTCGGTCGTCCAAATTCGGTTGTTGTTCCGGAAACATTGATGCTGTGCGTAAACTGATACTGCAAGATCGTCTTGTAACTTATCGTGAGGTTGAGGTATCCTTGGGCATTAGTGGGACCAGCATACATTCACAATTGCATGAACATTTAGCCGGCAAAAAGATTAATTAGCATTGGATTCCACATGATTTGACAATCGCAGTGGAATAAGCCTCAATCGGAGTGGAAAAACTGCTTCGAAAATTGGTTCAAACGAATGCATAAGTGGATCTTCATGGAGAATATTTTGAAAAACAATAAAGCCACTTATGTTGATAAATAATTGTATTTGATGGTGAATGTGTCTTTAAACGCTAATGTGAAACCGTATGGCCTCGTCTAAATACAAGCGATGTTTAAGACAGAGATCTGCGTCTTAAACTTCGTCCGCATTGCCAATTAATTTCTAATATAAAAAAATACTCTTTGAATTTGTGCTGACAACATTTTATATTATCATAAACAAGAATACTGTATTATATCGACGTTATAAGAAGTTTATACTTATTGTTATAATAAAATTATTTATTTTAATAATGTGTTTAATAAAATACAGAGCTACAATAATTGAGATAAAATGTATCGACTTACATGTTAATACAGGTGTAATATATTCTTTATTGTAGTGTCTTTATTGTAGAATGAAATGAAATATCCATATTTGTTTATAATAATTC
Organism: Liopterus haemorrhoidalis; assembly: GCA_963971575.1. Lineage (NCBI taxonomy): Eukaryota > Metazoa > Arthropoda > Insecta > Coleoptera > Dytiscidae > Liopterus > Liopterus haemorrhoidalis. The sequence goes on along the minus strand of OZ020616.1, from coordinate 58,187,101 downwards.
AAAATGTGCGTCTGCGCAGACAGTTCAAAACTAGTAATTTCATGACGGTAACTTAAGGACAAAATTACTGTAGCTGATGACAGCACCGGAGATTTAAACATCAAGTGTGAAAGCATACCGATGTTAAACATCGGTGAACTTTAAGTTAACTCGTCTTAAAGTTCTAGTGTGAAAAGGGTATTAGTAAGATCAGCTTCTTTATTCCCTTTGAATCTCTTATGTCCTGGTATCCAAACCAGAAATAGTATACATCTTGTTAATATATTTGTAAGTATATAATTTTTCTCTTCATGTTTTGGTTAATCGATAATAATATTTATTAGCATTTTGCCGTTGGCAGTAGTGTTTTAAATTCCAATAATTGTTTATGATAATGGTCTTGATTTATATCCGCGGGTTTTAATAGGCGTGTCATTTGCCTAATAGAACATACAAAAGTGTTGCCATTATTTATAATATCTAATTACATTAAATACGCACACTTATGTTTTAATCTACTTGTATACTACAATGTTTAGTTTTTTTATGATTATATCTTTGGCGCCTTGAATTATCTATGGTTGATTCATATTTACGTAAACAAATTTCCCTCTACCAATTAACTTTTTCATTTGTATACCTTTTTCCAGGTAATGCGTGGAAAAAGTAGTGATTTACAATTTAACAACATGTTATTCTATTCATCCTACTCATCTGTAATGATGACCCGGATTTTAATGAGAAAATCATAATAGCCTGCCCCACATGGGCGGAACTGGTCCTTCGAGCCGGATGCTTCGTTCCGCAATGGAACTGATCCGTTGATTCTTGTTTTTCGTTAACAAAAATAGATCAATCGAATCACGTGGTGCGCGTGACGTCATCTCGTGTTTTGGAGGTATTAAAACTGCTAGAGCCATATACCACCATTAAATATACGATTTTCAAATAGCATAATTTAAATTTGGCATTCTAATTATGTTGTTTTTATGTCCACGATGTTTCTAAGGTATATATTTAGAATATAAGTGAGGATTAATAAATACTGGTGTAAATTGTATAAATCTGACACTTAACGGTTAAAGAAGTGGTTCCCAAACTTGTTAGTCGAAGGAGAGGAGTTGTTAAACGACGGTCGTGTTATATTATACGGAATTTCGGAAAGAAATGATGAGCAAGTCGACATATGTGGGTTATGTTTACACGCAGTCTAAAATCACCACCTCACAAAATCACTGGAAAATTAAAACTGCAAGATAACCTGCACCTGTAAACCACGACCTTTGTTAGAAACTGCCTAAAAAAAAAAAATAAAAAACGAAAGCAAACACAGTGCCCTAACCTGTATTAAAGTTACACGGGTAGATATTTATTTATGCTCAAAAAGGATTTTTATAATTATTTCTTATTTGTTGAATATTTTTAATAAATACTAGTTTGTTAAATGTTAATAAGTTAACAATACTGATGTAATCTGTAGCTTTTAAATGCTTTTAGCACACTCTCACTCTTTTTCCGGTATTTATAGCATTTTCCCATGTTTTTAACCTATTTATCTCTTCCACAACACTAAATATATTTATTATAATATAGCCATATAGCCATACTATAATAATAAAATTGATGTGAAGTGTGAATTATCACACATTTAAGGGTTTCGCAGGTATTTAGTAACTGAATGATGATTATTTGGGATGCCAAAACAAATTTTATTTCAAAATATTTTTTTATGAATTTTAATTCGAATGCCTAATACCATTATTTAAGTTTCTAAATATGTGCAGTATTTTTTTTTATATAACAAGGTTCATTAAGATTTTGAAAATTGCGCCTATGGCTTCCATTGGTTGCTTAAATCATAAGCTCCGCCCTCTGATTTCGTATACATTCAAACATAGAATTAAATGTATGTAATAGAACATTTCCCACTGGTTATTACATTTACGCTTTTAAAAATTAAATGCAACATTAACCGAAATATAACTAGAATTTTGACAAAATAATTTAAACAAAATAAAAATGCAAAAAAAAACAGAAAAATTAAAATTGACAGGATTCGAACTCTAGTTAGCAAATCACAAATTAACGACGAAACGCACAACGTTACGAACGCCTACTAATCTATTGTGTTACATAGCGAATTAAATATTTAACATATTTTAGTTAAAAACACAAAAAATGCGTTATTTAAGGGCTTTCATTTGATACCCTACTCAGAATTTTAAAAAAATATTTTTTTTTTCGGTGAGCCCATATTTGTTTATATTTTTAGGGGGATATGTTTTTTAGATGTTTTGGTATTGTTCCTATGTGCGGGTCAACGAGTTGTATAAGCATGCCAAATTTCAACTCTCTAGGTTTAGCCGTTTGGCTACAATTTTTACCGAACAGACAGACAGGCAGACGACAAAATGACGGTATAAGAGTTTTTTGGTCATACTTACAAAACCTTAATAAGAATAATAGTTGCTATCGAAAGTTAATGTTACAAACAAACTGCAACATTAAAGTTTAAACGCGATACAAACAACATGAGGTAGCAATTAGTAACAATAAACAGTTACTCGTTCCACTAGTTCAAATTCTGTCCGCTGTCACTTCATAGCGCTGTTGAGCCCAATATCTTTTATCAGTTGATCTATTTATTGCGTGGTCTTCCTATTTTCCTACGGATGTTATTGCATCAATATAAATTTTTGTAAACTAATTTTCATTGGCAAAATATGAAACCTTCGAATCTTAAAATCTCGTCCAGTCTGTTAAATATAAATGACCACCAATTTGAATATTTATTCAAGATTTTGTTGACGTTAATGAAATATCACGAACAGATGCAATGCTAGCGTAGGCCTCTAGAAAGTACACACAAGCTCAGCAATTGGCCTACGCCTCTCATACCGACCAAACACACGCAAGTCTATGTACATATGTACATACATACATACATACGTACGTACGTTCAACAGATTTAATCACATAGCTAAAATTAGATTTATTGTTTACGTTAAGCATTTCAAACATTTATTTTATACTGTGATCAAGACTTTGAAAGTTAAATAATAAAAATGTATGTGAAGTGTGGATTTTCACACATTTCAGGGTTTTGCAGGTATTTAGTAAGTGAATGATGATTATTTGGGATGCGAAAACAAATTTTATATTAAAATATTTTTTTTGTTAATTTTAATTCGAACGCCTAATACCATTATATAGGTTTCTAAATATGTGCAGTATTTTTTTTTTTTATACAGCAAGGTTCATTAAGAATTTTAAAAATTGCGCCTATGGCTTCCATTGGTTGTTATAAGTTCCACCCCTCTGATTTCGTGTACATTGAAACAAAATTAAATTATAATTTAAACAATTTCCACTGGTTATTAAATTTACGCTTTTAAAAATTAAATGTAATATTTGCCAAAATATAACTAGAATTTTGAAAAAATAATTTAAACAATATAAAAATTCAAAAAAAAAAAAACAAAAAATAATATTGTCTCTTCTCGCAGGGTTCGATCCCATTCGGATCGAGTTACTTGGGTGAAAAACCAGCGCCAAAAACCACTACACCAGCTTACACGTTCCAGTGTAGCGTGTTACAAAGCTATAACTTGTGTACATTATTAGCCAAAAATCACAAAAAATGCGTTTTTTTCCAAAAACGTAATCTGATCAAAAATTCCTGTTGTACTATTCCGGTTCACACCAATGTACATTACTTAGAATTTTTTCAGATTTTTAGTTTAAACCATCTGGGCTACAGGGTGTGGGACAAAAAATTTTTTGCACAATTTTGGCAAAAATCGCTTCAAAATAATTTATTTTGCAAAAATAAAAATTTGATCGTTAATCCACGTACCAAGGGCTTTCATTTGATGCCCTACTCAGAATTATAAAAAAATATTTTTTTTTTCGATGAGCACATATTTGTTTATATTTTTAGTGGGATATGTTTTTTAGATGTTTTAGTATTTTTCCTATGTGCGGGTCAAAGTGTTGTATAAGCATGCCAAATTTCAACTCTCTAGGTTTAGCAGTTTGGCTACAATTTTTACCGAACAGACAGACAGACAGACAGACGACAAAATGACGGTATAAGGGTTTTCTGGTCATACCTACAAAACCCTAAAAAGCTCAGAAAACAGGAAAAATACAACTGGTGTTCATTTTCACCATGTAAACAAATACACGAGTAACGGTTTAATGTCAGTTTCGAGTGTTCCAGCTTTGCCGCATATGGCGCTGCGATCTTTCAAATTTTCCCCTATTGAGAAGTGACATTACCGATGGCGGTGCTGTGCTCCAAGGCAATATGGCTGTCGTCTCTAGTACTCAGCTGTCAATATGCTAATGACGAACAGGTTAATTTAAGCACAGTACATTTTTATTTTATGAAAATGCGAGTAAATATTTTAATTTCTTACTTTTAAAGCGCTACACATGTATAGAGATGTATAACAGAAGATGAGCATCAAATTACAATATTTAAAGTTTAATTTCAGTAAATTTATTGTGTAATTTGTAGTTGAGCAGGTGTTAAATGCAGACAATTTTATGTAGTACATCCCCCATTGAACCATATGCTTTAATTAACCGTCATGTTTCAACTAAAGTCTCCTTTACTAGATCATCTGTTACAGGTTGTTGAAAGGGAGATCTTCGCGAAGGTTTAAATTGTTGTCGGCATTTGCGCTGTGAGTAGCGGTCAAGTCGCGCATTTCTTGGGCTATTAATAATGCTATAATGTAAAAGTGAAGATGACACCATCCTTATATAAATAAGTTCTGTTTTTCAACGGGCAACTTAATTCTATTGCCAGTTGGTAGCGATACACTCCAAAACCTATTAATTTATATCATTTTTGGACTTCAAAATAAAAATATATATATTAAATTGTATTAACAATAATTAGATATATCTGTCAATGTTATAAGACAATTGAGATTACTAAGTTATGCAAATTTAACCTTTCAAAATACATTCACTAATTTCGTAATTTGACAATTTTGTTGCAAATTTTTAAATTACTATAGATCCTGTTGAACGTATAACCAAAGGCTAAGATCGCTACTTATAAAAATTATGGCCAAAATTTACATAACATGCATATTTTGCGTTAACATTTACATGCACAATAGACTAAGATGAAAAAAAAATTATAAAAGACCTTCAGAAAGTGGTAAATTGATGTAAACAGGTATGACCAAAAAACCCTTATACCGTCATTTTGTCGTCTGTCTGTCTGTCTGTCTATCTGTCTGTCTGTCTGTCTGTCTGTCTGTTCGGTAACAATTGTAGCCAAACGGCTAAACCTAGAGAGTTGAAATTTGGCATGCTTATACAACTCTGACCCGCACATAGGAAAAATACTAAAACATCTAAAAAACATATCCCCCTAAAAATATAAAAAAATATGTGCTCATCGAAAAAAAATATATGTTTTTTAAATTCTGAGTAGGGTATCAAATGAAAGCCCTTAGTACGTGGATTAACGATCAAAATTTTATTTTTGCAAAATAAATTATTTTGATGGGATCTTTGCCAAAATAGTGCAAAAAATTTTTTGTCCCACACCCTGTAGCCCAGATGGTTTAAACTAAAAATCTGAAAAAATTCTAAGTAATGTACATTGGTGTGAACCGGAATAGTACAACAAGAATTTTTGATCAGATTATGTTTTCGGAAAATAACGCATTTTTTGTGTTTTTAACTAAAATATGTTAACTATTTAATACGTTGTGTAACATACCATATCAGTAGCTCTCGTGGCGAGGTTGGATTTGTCGTACGCTTAATAATATAAGTTAACTTGCAAACTAGGGTTCGATTCCTGTTGATTTTATTTTTTGTTTTTTTTTTGCATTTTTATTTTGTTTTAATTATTTTGTTAAAATTCTAGTTATATTTGGTAAATGTTGCATTTAATTTTTAAAAGCGTAAATTTAATAACCAGTGAAAAGTGTTGAAATTATAATTTAATTCTATGTTTGACGAAATCAAAGGGCGGGACTTATGATGTAAGCAACCAATGGAAGCCATAGGTGCAATTTTCAAAATCTTAATGAACTTTGCTATATAAAAAAAATACTGCATATATTTAGAAAGTTAAATAATGGTATTAGGCATTCGAATTAAAATTCATAAAAAAATATTTTGACATAAAATTTGTTTTGGCATCCCAAATAATCATCGTTCAGTTACTAAATACCTGCAAAACCCAGAAATGTGTGAAAATTCACACTTCACATCAATTTTTTTATAATAGAAATTAAGTTGGCAATGCGGACGAAGTTTAAGACGCAGATCTCTGTCTTAAACATCGCTTGTATTTAGACGAGGCCATACGGTTTCACATTAGCGTTTAAAGATACATTCACTTTAACATCCGATCTTAAAGATCTAGTGTGAAAAGGGTATTACACCTCCCTTTAACAGTTCCAGATAGTGTATATTCCAGATCTATTCTTATTCACGCCCACTGGTGTTGATCCAGAATTCCCTGAAGAACACTGTCAATTTATCATGTTACCCTTGATGTTGATGCCAAAGGTTATAATTCGACATTGACTGCAGCATGAACTGAAGAGCATTCAATTTAATTCGTTCCTGATTCCATAAAATATTAAACAAAGAATTCTTTTTATCGTTGAGGTCATAAGACAATGATCGAAGACATAGTATATACAAACGAACAATTTTGGATTCAATACTTTTTACATCTTTAAAGATCCAGTTTTTTTAATTATTATTTATTTCTTAACACTTTGTTGTTACAAATAGGAACATAAAACAAGATTATGTCTTAATCTGGATAATATTTATTGAAATATTATACCAAAATCTTGTTTCGGTGTCTTTCAAAATATTTAACAAGTCTTAGTTGACAATTTATCAAGATTTTACTGGGTACGCTTGTTTAACAATTATGTCATGACTAAAAACAGAAATATATATTTGTTGAAACTTTAAACTAATATACATAATTTGTTATCTTGTTATTTAAGTCATACTGTACATAGCAACTTAAAAAAATAACCCGAGAAAACTGTAGCGAGGATATATATCTATTTTAATTTAATTGGAGGCTATATATTTTTTTTTAGGTCTCATATTTGGTTTCTATACTTTTCAGATAATTATAAGACAATATCCGCAAAAAAATTTTGTCTGTCCGAGATTCACGCCAAAAGGGCTAGATATATTTTCACACAATTTGGTATGATGAAAGAGTAAAACCAGGCTACGAACATAGGCTATAAGGCATCTCAAAATTTTTTTTCTAGGGGACTGTTTCGTAGTTAAAATTGTTTATTAAAAAACTTAAAATATCTCTCTTATTGACTTAACAGAAAAATATATATAACAAAAATTGTATATAGTAAGAAAACACATCTTTTTTGTTAAATGTATTTTTTCAATTAGATGAATATTTGGGGAGTTATGGGGGGACATCATAAAACAAAAATCTACATATATCTCCTTTATTATTGACTTAACAACAAAACCATCTATGACAAAAATAGTTTATAATGAGAAAGTGAATGTTTTATTTTTATGCATTTTTTCAATTAGATGAATATTTGGAGAGTTACGGGGGGACATCTTAAAGCTTATCTTTTAAAATATCTCTCTTTTGACTTAACAGAAAAAGTGTATGTAACAAAAATTGTTTAGAAGTAAATGTTTTTTATTCTATTATAGCCAACGGACTTGCCGAGCTCGTTAAATCGTGCAGTTCGGACTGGTGAAAACAGTCTGAATTGTGAAGTTGTTGGTTCGATTCTCCGTTGGTAATATTATTCGGACGAGAATAATATGTTAACATTACTCCCATTTTCACAATCATTCACCCCTCATCCAGGTGTAGGAGCTCGCCCCCTGGCATCGGCGATTAGCCTCGTTGCAGAAATAGGCCGATGTAAAATAAATAAAATAATAAATAATATTCCATATACTTTTTCGATTGAATAAATATTTGGGGAGATACGGAGGGACACTCTAAAAGTAAAATCTTAAATATCTCACTTATTAAATACTAGTATACGAGAAAAAAAAATGTTTTTTCTCTTCAATGTAATTTTTAATATATATTTGGGCAGCAATGGGGACATCTACTTATATATTAGGATATATTGGGACATCTACGAATACATATATATATATATAAATAAAACAATATTCTCTTGGTATTCGTCAGTTTATATTGTCAATAAAATAAAATAAATAGCGAGGGGCTCTATATCTTCTTCTTCCTCCCCGCACATCCTGCACATCTTATCCTCCTGTTTCCTCAAATATCTATTTCCTCTCTCTTCATTCCCGCACCTTAGCCTCGCAATCCTTCTAACCCTCCTGACCTTCCTCTTTCTCCCTTCAAGTAGCTTGGCACCTCTATAGTTCTGACCTCCTTATATCTCCCTTCGCTCCTTGATTTGTCTATTCTGAATGTCCTTTCTTGCTCCCCCACTTCCTTATCCCTCCTCCACAACTCCTCAATCACGCTTATCCAGTCTTTCCTTCTCCTTTCCACCTCTGTCGCATCCACTCCGCATCTCCAATAATTCTCATCTCCCCCCATGCGTACCATCTTCCTTTCTGTTCCTCTCTGGCCTGTCCTTTCTTGCTCCTCCACTTCCTTATCCCTTCTCCACAACTCCTCAATCACGCTTATCCAGTCTTTTCTTCTCCTTTCCACCTCTGTCGCATCCACTCCGCATCTCCAGTAATACTTCTTTCTCATCTCCCCCCATGCGTACCATCTTTCTGTTCCTCTCTGGCTCTTTCCTCTTATCTCATTTTCTATTCCCATTTTATCTCTTTTATTCTTCCAGTCATATATATATGAGTGTATGTTTGTCTAATTTTAAGATCCAGCATAGACATTTTCCTTAATTTAGTAAAGAAAACTACTATTATAATACCCTCTAACAACAATACAAAAGTCATTCTATGTAATAAAAAATCTAACAATAGATTTTTTTGCAAAAAAGACTTTAAATAATCGAATAAATATGTTTGGAATAGAATAAGAAATAAACAAAGACAATGGACTAAAAACAAAAAGTTATTCAGGTATCTTCCGCGCTTGGTCGTCTATAAATACCAATGATGTCATTCAGTTTGCGAGAGCCCCCTTGTCCCCCCATAACCGTCTAACGTAGAGTCAAAAAACTGTTACAACGCTCTCACTCTAGCACGTCACACTTCTCCTTCTACCTGTGATTGCATTCAACGGAGCAATACTTTAAATTATAACAAATTTGGAATTTTAAAATCACTGCTGTTTTCTACCGACAGTCACATATAAAGAGACATTCTTAGGGCCGGTTAAAGCCTAGTTAACTATAACCAAATGGTTAGAAAATGGTTACTTATGGGATTGTTATATTGTAACCTAGTTTAACCAAAAGATTAAACTCGGTTAAGCTTTCAGAAACAGGACCTTAGCGATTTTTACAGATACTAAGGACACAGCTCCCTTTTCTTTAAGCGTACTTGTTGTTATATATTTTGAATTTTAGTCCTGCATATAACAATCGCATTTTGAGGACCTCTGTATGTCAATCCATTCATATTAACCTGTGTCAATAATTTATAAACAAATTAATCAAAACATATTTTTGTTTTAAAACAAAACACGTTTGTTAAAATAATAATTTTATTAATGACCGGTTGATAAATAATGATTCTAGTACAGGGGTCGGCAACCTGCGGCTCTTTTAGAAAATATTGTGGCTCTTTGAAAATTGGTTGGTTTTTATTTTAACATAATTTATTTTTTAATTTTCAACTTTCTGCCTGTACTATACAGGTTTTGTATTGTTCAGGATGTTTTACGGTGCAATTCACGCCCGGTAATTCCCCGAGTTCCTGCATATTCCCTTTTAGAAGAAGTAATTTCTGATGAATGATATACGTGCAGAAACATTTTTACATTTTATTAATTTTCAAAAACATGACAATAACAACGTTATTAATGCAATTTTTTTTTTGCACAAACTATTGTTAACATGCAAGAAGCTTTTGGAGAAAGATTTAAAGAGTTTAGAAAATATAAAGCTACACTAGCTCTTTTGACAAAACCAACTGAAGCAGATATGCAACAATTACATTTATCACCATTCCCATTGATTAATCAGGTACAATTTGAACTTCAATTATTGGTTTTGAAATCCAAAGATTTATGGAATAATATATTCTTAAAACTTAATTCTGAACTGGAAAGTTTAGAAAGAGAAAAGTTAATTTTATCCAGCATAAGTGGACCGAAATTCGTAATCTTCAGGATGTAGATAAAGTTGTTTTCGAAGCTTGGAATCGTCTTCCAAAATCGTTCAATCATTTAAAAAATTATGCTTTTGGACTACTGACAATTTTCGGATCCACACATTACTGTGAGTAAGTCTTTTCACATATGAAATTAATAGTCAGTTAAGAAGTAATCTTACTGACCTGAAACTTGAGTGCTGCCTTAAGTTAAAGATTACTGAATATTTACCAAATATTGAAGTCTTATCGAACACTATGCAAGTAGCAATCGTCCCAGTAAAAAAATATTATATTGTAATATACTGGCAAGTGCAATAGGTATCACAAATTAAATGTATAAGTAAATATTAATTTATTTCTACATTATATATTAATAACAATTTTTACGTTTTTTTCTTAAATATAGAATATATTTTTAGCGGCTCTTCCATGTTATTATTTTTGTTTTCAATATAGATTTACCTCTTTGTCACTGAAAGGTTGCCGACCCTTGGTTTAGCCGGTCACCATGGTGTAATAGTCAATAAACTGGCGAGTTGACTGTTAGACCAGGATGGCTCGGGTTCGAATCCCGGCCCTAAACGTTTTAAACCAAGTTAACCCTAACTAATGTTAAAATAATATGTTTTTGAATGTGGACTTGAGTTAAGTGTAACTCTAGTTAAAACACGTAATTCGTTCTTTACTAACTCGTTCTTTTGTAAGTGTAACATTATCTAAAAGTGTAATATTTATAATTACCGAGAAATAAGATTTAGTTTCTCAGATAAAATGAAACAATTCTAAGAAAAGTAAATAGACAACCAGGTCACATTTTATTAAAATAGACTTGGGTAAATACAATAGACTTAAAGGCTAGTTTACACAGTTATGTCAACAGGTGCAAAAGGGGGGGGGGGGATAATTAAGTTTACACTTGACAGATACGAAAACTACAAACAAGCAGAGGTAGACCATAAAGTAGATAAGTGTTTCTCAACAACCAGTCCGCGGCTAAATCTATCCGATCCGCGAAAATTTTAAAAATATAAATCTAATAAAGTAATATTTTTTGTAAATAATTTACGGCTAGTAGAACTTGTTCATATTTAACCATAAATTTGAAAAAAATTCACAAAAATATGCTTAAAATGTGGTTATCAGACCCCCCGCCCTAACAAAGGGAGAAGAGATATTGATAAGATCTCCTGATATTTTTTTGAATTCCAAAATTATCTATTTATCTGTATTAAATCAAAAAATTCCAGTAGCTATTGTCGAAAATTGTCTGTTACTACCAGCAAAACTGTGACGTTTTATTAGTTATGATGTCATGTCCAATATTACTCTGTCGATAATTTTAACAAACTGCGCTTATCTAAGTTGTCGAGATAAGCAGCAATTTTACAATAACAAAATCATAAGATATTACAATCGAATATGCATCAGAAAAATAAGATAACAAATGGAGACAGCATTTTTTAATTTATCAGACTTGATCTAATTCTCAAGGAAAAACAAACATATCTTTATAATTTAGAGATTAAATGTTATTACAATTCAATTTTCATTTAAAACCAACCTAATTTCATATTATTTTTTAGCTAAAATATTAAGATAAAGCCCTATCAAATTTTAGTACATCGGAAATTAAAAAGCACCAATTTAAATCGTCTGATCATGATCTTAGGCTGGTTTCACACTAGAACCGACTACGTGCGACTCTTAAGACCGGTTTATAATAGGTACACATAACATAACGCATAGCATATGCATAGCATGGCTCCATAAGTTAAGGGGGGGGGGTCTATTCATTTATTCATTTTCAAACTAAGTAAAATTTATTCATTTTCAAACTAAGTACATATATAAAGTATGTTTTGAAGAAGATACAAAAAAATTTTGAAGGCAAAATATGGCGAAATGAGCCAGCTGTGGCAAATCTTCTCAGACTCCGGGAAAAATATTAGATTTTGCTGTGACCAGCATAACTCGTCACTGGATCATCTGAAATCAAAAATCCAAAAAGATTTTGTTAGTTTATGAGTTTGCCGAGGTAATGACGTTGAGTTTTTATTTTTAAAATGATTTTTCAGTTTTTAGCGTTACTTAGAAGACAAAAAAAATTAATTCCCCCTAAAAAAAAACCTTAAAATGAGTATAGGGTAACTGCAGCGAATTTCGACTACGCAGGTAATTTCGACTATCCCATTATTTCTCTAAATAAGTGCTGCCATATAGCGGTAGTATAACGTAACACTATGTTTATTTGAAAAACTAACCTCACTTTATTTTAAGCCACGTGTGAATGTCGTTAGACGAACAGTGTAGATATTTATATTTTTTAAGTGTTAAAATATTTTTTTATTGGTTTTGATCAGCAGTTGTTTATCAAAGGAAAATTGAACAAAATATTTTCCATTGAATAAACTGATAAGAACTGATCCAAATACATACATATTAGCTGGTAAAATTTGATTTTCATAATATTTTGTTACAATATCACAGGCTAAATAAAACAGATTTGATTGCAGGTAATATCGACTAGAGGAATGAAGCTAATACCGAGTAGTCGATATTACATGCATGCATGTTTCACTTACCTAATTTGACGACAATTTAAATCACGTCTTACTAAAAGTCTGTATTATTATATTTATTTACCTAAATAAAATGTAAAAGAGACAAGAAACGTTGATTATCTTAAAATTTTTGGGTAGTCGATATTAACATCACTTTTTTGAAATCAACGTTTTTTTCATATTTTTTTTATGTCGAAGTTAAGTTGTAATAACAGCTTGTTTCATCGTGAAAATATTTAGCACCTAAAGATAAGTGAATGAGGTATCACTTGGAACCACTTTCCTACCAAAATATTGAATAGTACGTAAATTAAAAAATAAATACATTTGGTAGTCGAAATTCGCTGCAGTTACCCTATTTGTGATTGTTAAATAAAAAAAAAAAAAAAACATGAAAAAAAAATATCTCAACGTCGTTACCTCGGCAAACTCATAAACAAAATCTTTTTGGATTTTTGATTTCAGATGATCCACCTAGATCACCAGACTTGAGTATTTTAAATTACCTTCGTAAATTTTAAAAAATAGCACTGTGCCGACCATGGCTCCACCAACAGCCCATTTTTTTCCAAAAACCCCCCGAGCCCAAATCGACCCCTAACAATGTCATATCGACTCCTAACAATGTCGTATCAACCCTTGGGGGTCCATATCGACCATTTTTGGGGACTCCTTGTTTAGTTGAATGTGATATTTTATTTACACTAATTTGTGGTCATATTACCGGCTTACGTAATCCTTAAAGTAATAAACAGTTATATAACGTAAGCGAATTGAACTATTGGTTTTTAAATAAGCCAACGCAAAATCGCCCAATTGAATATCTCGATCATGACTCACTCCGTTGATCGCTATTATTATCGCACGAACCAAGGCTGGAGAAAATTCGCAAATTATAAAACACAAGGACAGAAATTTTGACATTAAAAGAGCACAATTAAAATCAAATTATACAGTGTTTGGAAATAATATAATGTGAAGGGGGCAAATAGGGCACGTACCAATATCAAAATGTGAATATATTGTGAACCATTTTTCAAAATTATGCTTCTATGGTAGAGCCGGATAAAGGTATTTCTGTGCCCGAGGCAAAGTACTAGTTTTGCGCCCCCAACCTTAACTAAATAAAAATTGATGTGAAGTGTGAATTTTTCACACATTTCACACTTTCGAAAAAATATTGTAGTTCAATAATAGAATATCAATGTACGTGTTTTTTTTTTTTTTCTGTATGGCAACTACACAACTTCTGGATTAATATGAAAAATTAAAAAAAGTGAGTGGTTTTCAAAATTTGGGGCATCTTTTTGTTTGTTTATTTTTGGACGAAATTCACATTTTAGAGAAAATTGGCAAAGGAAAAATCGATTGCATTCTACGTCACATTCTACGTGCTGTCTTTTAAATTGTGCCGGACATTTACCTAACACCCTGTCAGGGCCGCATTATCCCCTTAGACAAAAAAGACATTTGTCTAGGGCCCGTAATTTTCAAGGGCCCGGATTTGGTAGGTGATGTCTTTTTTATTTTGCTCTTCACTTGGATTTGGGACGTGAAGACCTTTTTTTTTGCTCTTCACTTGGTTTTGGAAGGTAAGGACCTTTTTAAAAAAAACATAGGTTGAGGGCCCGTAAATCAAAAATGTCTTGGGCCCGGCGAAGGCTTAGTCCGCCACTGCACCCTGTATGTGATTTTTTATTTGTTTTTTTTTGTGTTTGTAATCAGTGTAATAAAAAATATAAAACTTTGCGATACACATTACTTTCTAAACTTGCCGGTCCGCGAATTTTTTCTAGGTCGTTTGCCGGTCCGCCATGAAAAAAGGTTGGAAAACGCTGATATATAGCTTAAAAAAGGGGGCAGGCTAACATTTCATCGGCTCTAAGCCTTTTTCTGGACTGTCCTTTTTTTACTTTTTTTTTGCCGTAAATGTCAAAATTTTAGACCGCAACTCAAAAGTGACCATATATTGTGATTTACGGCTAAAAATGTATAAGTATACCAATTTTAAAACAAAATAATTTTTTTTTCTTCTAAAATTTTGTAAATTTTGGTCAAAATTTTTTTGACTTCGATTTTAGCCAAAATTTAGATTTGGGCTAATTTTGGGGTGAGGACTATGAAAAAAATATTTAAAAAATTCATGCTTTCCTAGTTTTTGAGTTAGAGCCAATCTGGATCAGTTTTTTGCCTATAACTCCAAAATTTTTGCCCAAAATTCAAAATGGACCAAATTTTCTTGATCTATGACCAAAAATACATATTTATACCAATTTTCAATAAAATCGGAGACAAAAATTTTTTGCTTGAAAATCGAGATTTTCGTAAGGGGTATCGATAAATCGTACCCCTTACGATTTTTTCGATTTTTGGCCATTTTCAAGGGTTTTGGATTACTGCCCATACAAATCTTAATAATTGGTTTATTAAAGCCCAAATTTTTTTCCAGACTAAACAATAAAGGAGAATTTTAAAAATCGAAACCGCTGATTTCTATCCCTAACCATTTTTTAGTAAGGAATTATCAAAATTTTCAAAAAAAATTTAAAAAAACGAAAAATTTTCAAAAAAATTTTTTGTCTCAAAATTTGGTTAGAAGTCAATTAGGACCTCAAGATTTCAAAAATTTCAACCGCAGGTCTTTATCGTATTTCGTTTTTGAGATATGTCCATGCGAAGATGAAAATTTCTATAAATCACGCCATATTAAAATTTGTCATAAATTTAAAATACGCAAAACAAATAAGGCCTCAAATTTTTTCTAGACTAAATAAATTATGAAGAATCCAAAAATTCTAACCCCAAGTCGTTTTCTTTAACCGTTTTTGAGTTGTGATTTTTTTTTAATTCACTATTTTCACAAATAATGTAAATTATACCAGTAAAAAAATTGTCATAATTTCAAAACGCATTAAACTATTAAAGCCCCAAATTTATTCTAAACAAAATAAACTACGGAGAACCCAAAAATTCCAACTGCAGGTCGCTATCTCTAACCGTTCTTGAGTTGTGCTTTTTTTTAATTCACAATTTTCACAAATGATGTAAATTATACCAATAAAAAAATTGTCATAATCTCAAAACGCATTAAACTATTAAAGCCCCAAATTTTTTCTAGACTATATAAACTACGGAGAATCCAAAAATTCCAACGGCAGGTCGCTCTCTTTAACCGTTTTTGAGTTGTGCTTTTTTTTAATTCACAATTTTCACAAATAATGTAAATTATGCCATTAAAAAATATTGTCGTAATCTCAAAACGCATTAAACGATTAAAGCCCCAAATTATTTATAGACTAAATAAACTACAGAGAATCTAAAAATTCAAACTAGAGGTCGCTGTCTCTAACCGTTTTTGAGTGGTGCTTTTTTTAAATTCACAATTTTCACAAATAATGTAAATTATGCCATTAAAAAAAATTAGCGTAATCTCAAAACACGTAAAACGATTAAAGCCCCAAATTATTTCTAGACTAAATAAACTACAAAGAATCCAAAAATTCAAACCGGAAGTCGCTATCTTTAACCGTTTTTGAGTTGTGCTTTTTTTAATACACAATTTTCACAAATTATACCATTAAATAAATTGTCATAATCACAAAACGATTGAAGCCGCAATTTTTTTCAAAACAAAATAAACTACGAGAATCTAAAGATTGCAACGGCATTTACCATATTACTTTCATTTCTCTTACTATAACTAACACCACAAAGGGTAAAATACAATTTTCTCTCATTAATTGTCGAGTACTTATTTCTATTAATCTCTAGAGCGACTTGTAATTAATAAATTAGTGTTGTACGCATACTGTTCTTGTGGGTCCATTTTATTAAATTAACTATGACTTCATATCTTAGTCGCCGCGTTTTATCATAAAAAAAACAGTCAGACGATTACAATGGATAACATGTGAAGAAAAAAAGGATAAAAGAACAGCATAAAAAAGCCCAGTTACAAGTTTTTGGGAACAAAAATATTTTTTCTTCTTGGTTGTTGTTCTTATTTGGTTTTTTTTGGTTGTTTGCTAATTTCAGGTCTTATTTTTTTGCGATCCTTATGAATTTTAAAAAGTGAAATCCACAAAATAATATTGTTCGTCCTTGCGTATAGTTATTACTTTCAGTATTAGTCATGAGAAAGCAGCTATGAGTACCAACAGTAACCAAGGTCGGGGAACTAGGAAATCTGACCGCTGATACCACATCAGAAGCCGCCGGCTTCGGACAGCGCCGGACTTTTATAATACTCCAATTAAACAAACAATATTGAAACTAGATCGATCAAGAAGAACCGTCAATCGGTCAATGACACTTAAAAAGTAGGTAATGGATGTTTAGCATTAATTAAAAAACTTATGAAATTTTCACACATTTCAGGGTTTTGTAGGTAACTAATTAAGGCTATTTTATAGACATAATAAACTACAGAGAATCCAAAAATTTCAACGGCAGGTCGCTAATTTCAACCGTTTTTTACCGACCACCAACATATATAAGGGAGGTATTGTGATCATATCGATTTTGACATTTCAAGATTTCGATGGATCTCTACGAATTGAGGTCCCTACATAACGTTTTGACTATTTTTAGCATGATGTCTGTGGTCTGTCTGTCCGTCCGTCCGTCCGTCTGTCTGTCTGTGTACACGTGCAGAGCAAATTCGGCTAAAAGGATTTTTATGAAACTGCATATTTAAGCTTTTGACATCAATGGCACGAGTTGATCAACTTTTGGTAAAAATCGGTTGACTAAAAATGGGAGTTTACTCGTGTCGATTTTAAGTTTTTTTGCAAAGATTTCACAATAGAAAAATATTTCGCAAAAATTTATTGAACAAAATTTGCTATACAAGCAATAACTAACAACTTTTATTTGAGACATTTTTTGATAAAACGAAAAAAAATTTTTCGAAATATTAGGCCAAGTTATTTCTACTCTGCTGCAAGAATGTAGGTATTTTATACAAGTACTTTGTGATGGCGGTCACCTGTGGTGGCCACAGCTGTTTTTTAATTGTACTTTCCACCAACTTTCAAAATTCTGGGGGTCTATTCTAGGTGCGTTCGGCATAAGCTAAAAATTTGCACGTTCTGCATAATTTACACAAGAAACGTTCGGCATAAAGTTTCTGTGTGCTCTGTGCTACACGAAGATCGTTCGGCAAATATCGTGCAGTGCAGTTTGTGTTGCACAGTCGTCACAAGTTCATATCGTGCGGCAATCTGTGCAATAATGTTTTTCGCGGTAGAAATATGTTATTATTTCTACAAAACAATATGAGTGCGATATACACGAAATCAGAGGGGCGGGTTTATAACTTAAAACAACCAATGGAAGCCATAGGCGCAATTTTCAAAATCTTAATGAACCATCTATATATAAAAAAAAAATACTACACATATTTAGAAACCAAAATAATGATATTAGGCTTTCGAATTAAAATAAACAAAAATATAATTTAACATGTTTTGGCATCCCAAATAATCATTCACTTACTAAATACCTGCGAAACCCTGAAATGTGTGAAAATTCACACTCACATCAATTTTTAGGGTTTTGTAGGTATGACCAAAAAACCCTTATACCGTCATTTTGTCGTCTGTCTGTCTGTCTGTCTGTCTGTCTGTCTGTTCGGTAAAAATTGTAGCCAAACGGCTAAACCTAGAGAGTTAAAATTCGGCATGCTTATACAACTCTTTGACCCGCACATAGGAAAAATACTAAAACATCGAAGAAACATACCCCCCTTAAAAATATAAGCAAATATGTGGTCATCGAAAACAAAAATATTTTTTTTAAATTATGAATAGGGTATCAAATGAAAGCCCTTAGTACGTGGATTAACGATCAAATTTTTATTTTTGCAAAATAAATTATTTTGAAGCGATTTTTGCCAAAATTGTGCAAAAAAAAATTTGTCCCACACCCTGTAGCCCAGATGGTTTAAACTAAAAATCTGAAAAAATTCTAAGTAATGTATATTGGTGTGAACCGAAATAGTACAACAGGAATTTTTGATCAGATTATGTTTTCGGAAAATAACGCATTTTTGTGGTTTTTGGTTCACAAAGTACAAAAGTTATACCAATGTAAGACACTCACATGCAAGGCGTACGATAGTGTAATGAGTTAAAGCACTGGTGTCGTAAGCTAATACTAATACTCTCTGGTAAACGAAGGGTTTCGAGTTCGAGTACGGAGTGAATTTTATTTTTTTTGCATTTTTATTATGTTGAAATTATTTTGTCAAAATTCTAATTATATTTTGACAAATATTGTATTTAATTTTTTAGAGCGTAAATTTAATAATTATCTTATTATATGATTAACAGACGATAAATTATTTTAAAAATATCGTTCATTTTGCCGTGATTACTACAAAGTAAAATTTGTCCTACACACTCAGCATACCGCCTTCACTTATTATATACCGGCGAAACCCTGAAATGTGTGAATATTCACACTTCACATCAATTTTTTAGTGTACCATGAAGTCCCTTTATCTCACTACACGCCTATAGTATGAGACCTACAGTTTAAAGTGGATTTCAAACCACTTTTATTTGTTTTGAGGAAATTCTCATGGGTAAATTCATCGTTAGCATATCCTCTGTTTTCCGAGGGAGAACTAGGAAACTATTTAAAAAAATGTTGGGCAGCACCGGGATATGAACAAGGTATCGTATGCACAGCCACATGAAAACCAACTGCGCTATAGACGTTATCTTTTAGTTATTTTCTTACCCCACAATAAATTTTAAAACATAAAAAATTTAATACACATACCCATAATGAAGAACTGGCAAAGTATCTTACCTATAAAAAAAGAAAATAAATATTAGTATCAATAACTTTGACTATTCTGTGCTTGGCTTCGCTTACGTCACAGTGATCGAAGCGAACCACAACAAAAAATCAAGTAAATATAAAACACAATACGTGATAGGTTTCAAACAAAATAATCACGTTTTTTTATTATATTTATAAAATAACAAAATGGGAATTTGATTTCCGTTTGGACATTGTACTGTGAAATACCCTAAACAATTCTTCTAAAAGACGTCACAGTCTTATCTCATTTGCATAGGATCTACCTAATGTTATAAAAATTTAAATCATATAACAATGACGTCAAGAAACGAAAATTTCAAAAAATAATTCTGCGTAAATTATATCTGTTCTTAGAAATTTTGCGAATAAAATATAGTTATTGTATATAATTATAGATAATGCAACAATACAATTGTGTATTTGACATAAATATGTTGAAATAAGCCTGAAATCAGTGAACATACAATGGATTTTTTTAAGAAAGTCAATGACTTCATCGGGCAATCAAAGACACCGCATATATTGTGAACTGACAATAACTGAAGCGCCTCTAGTGAGATTTTGAGAAACTGACGGTTGTAGGATAATCGAGTTTGTGACAAGCATGGGAATATGTTCTTAGAAGTGGAAAGACAGTTAAAGACCATTTTAGAGTGTGTTCCCGTGTGTTTCAATAAATATCACATGAAGATACCATTGAACCTGTCAAAAATATCCTACCAAAGTCAGCCATGATGTGAATGCAGTAGCGCCTCTATCGGTAGTGTCAGATGCCAATATTATTCACTCAAATATACAGATGTTGTGGAGTTAGCTTAGTACGCCGTACGTCGCACTACCGTCCATACATTGAAATTTGCCTGAATACTATGTTCACATAAGCACTTTATTATACATAACCTCACTAATCCTAAAACGCTGTGTAGAAATGTTTTAAAATGAGCTCTCGGATATCTAAAAGGGAAAAAATTGATGTGAAGTGAATTTTCACACATTTCAGGGTTTTCTAGGTATTTATTAAGTGTAAGAAACCAACATAATACTGGATGTCTATATTCATCACATCAAAATCAACAGTTTTTTGATAAACATTTTAATTCGTTGTGTGAGAACTAAGAGCTTCCATTTATTTATTTTTTAAACAAAATTTAAATAATTTGCCAAATATCCCAGCGTTTTTTCTGCATTTGCTTCGTATTCAAGTCTTCATTAGATTAATAAGAAATATTTTACATTGTAGAGTGTAGTGTGGT
Source organism: Liopterus haemorrhoidalis (assembly GCA_963971575.1). Taxonomy (NCBI): domain Eukaryota; kingdom Metazoa; phylum Arthropoda; class Insecta; order Coleoptera; family Dytiscidae; genus Liopterus; species Liopterus haemorrhoidalis. Next base: position 58,166,211 of record OZ020616.1, on the reverse strand, counting down.
GTAACTCACTCACAACTATTAAAAAAATATATTTTTTTTATCATCGAAATTTTCATTTTATCATTTTATCATCGAAAAATTGACATTTTTCGAAAAATTTATCTGATCAACAATTCCTGGTAACTATTCCGGTTCCCATCAATGTTCATTACGGAGATTTTTTTCAGTTTTTTAGGTCAGCTCCTCTGGGAGATAGGGTGGAGGACAAAAGTTTTTTGAGACCTTTTTGGCGAAAACTCCATAAAAAAAATTTCAAAAATAAAAATTTGCGTGTTGCTATATTAGTGCTGATAGTCTGGCATTAATGTGATAATAAAAATTTTATTTTTCCAAAATAAATAATTTTGAGGCGATTTTTGCTTAAAAAAAAATATTGTCCCACCCCCTGTAAGCCAGAGGGGTTATACTAAAGATCTAAAAAAATTCTGAGTAATGAACATTGGTGTGAACCGCAATAGTACAACAGGAATTTTTGATCAGATTATGTTTTCGGAAAATAACACATTTTTTGTATTTTTTGGTTGAAAATATTTAATACGTTATGTAACACAGTAGACCAGTAAGCGTTCCTTTCTCGCTTCCTAAGCTGCAAACTAAGGTTCACTTCCGGGCTGGACACAATTTTATTTATTTTTTTTTTTGCATTTTTATTTTGTTTAAATTATTTTGTCAAAATTCTACTTATATTTTGGCAAATGTTACGCAGCAAACTAGGGTTCGCTCCCGGGCAGAGGAGACAATTTTTTTTGTTTTTTTTTTCCATGTTTATTTTCTTCGGTCAAAAATTCTAGTTATATTTTGGCAAATATTGCATTTAATTTTTAAAAGCCTAAATTTAATAACCAGTGGAATTGTTGGAATTATAATTTAATTCTATGTTTCAATGTATACGAAATCAGACGGGTGGAGCATATGACTTAAAACAACCAATGGAAGCCATAGGCGCAATTTTCAAAATCTTAATGAACCTTGCTATACAAAAAAAAGTACTGCACATATTTAGAAACCTAAATAATGGTATTAGGCATCCCAAATAATCATCATTAACTTACTAAATACCTACGAAGCCTGAAATGTGTGAAAATTCAAACTTCACATCAATTTTTTGCGTAGTATTGACGTAAAAAGTATAATGTGAAACATAAAATTCGTACTTTTTCTGACATTTTTAATAATCCTGAATAAAATTTGGTCTTCTAAATAAAAACTATACTGGCTAATGGTAACTTTAATTAAATATAAACTAACTTCAACGATATTTATAAATTGGTTATTATAACAAAACTTTTAATTGAAACATCAAACTATTAAGTTGGCATTGAGAAGTAACAAAAGGTGTTAAATGCCTCTTCCAGGCACGCAGCCAGGATTTATTCTCAAGAGGGGGAACAGAAGTAGGGTGACCATTTTCTTGAAGAAGGCAATGCGGGACGGAGCAAAAAAAAGGTCGTCACTTCCGAAATATAAGTGAAGAGCAAACAAAAAAAAGGTCCTCACCTTCCCAATATAAGTAAAGAGCAAACAAAGGTCTTCACCTCCCAAATATAAGTACAGAGCAAAATTCGGCCCTGGGGACACCAAATTAAAATGCGGGACGAATGGTCACCCTAAACTGAAGGCAATTTTAATTTTAATAATTTTAACTTGAGTTAGGGTTAAAACATTTAATTCATTCTTTGGCAACCGGTAATGGTAAACTATTTTATAAGAGGGTTAACAAGGAATCTTGAAGAGTTGTTAATAAACTTAAAGGTAGATTTACACTTATAGAAATAGTACTGTTAATTTTACCTTGTAAATATTCCTCTCTGTACTGTAACTTTTTCGATAGTATCTTCATGTCTATTGTTATTACTTTTATCACAATTATTTCTAATATTATCTTCAAGATTTTTATTAATATTCCTGACATTTTTAAGTAAATTTTTATTATTTTTAGGGGTAATATGCCTAATATTTTTACGTGAAGATCTTGCGCATAAAGCACTAGCTGCACTGCGCAAACGCGATTTCAACCGTGTATTATTACCTGGGGTAGTCATTATTACACTTTCCATTGTTGAAAAAAATAAATTTAAAACAAATAAATCGGATAAATATTATCCAAATAAAATTTAACAATTAGTTAAATTAATTTATAAAACCATTTTTTATATACAAAACATGTAATGTCATTTTTAGCTGCGTAAATTGGGCTTCATTTTACACACGTAACTCTAGTTATAACCTCAAAATCACAAATTAGTAAAAACTAAATTGTTTTTAGTGGACATAACGTATGATTTACGTGAAATTAACATTTTAAACAACACTACTTCACGACTACACGAACTGTTACCAACTAATTCTCTAACTACAAGATTGGACGTTTAGTTCTTGATTGTCCGTCTCTTACTAAACGAATGTTGTTCCTTTCTAACGTACGGTAACCACTATATATAAACTACCAATGTTTTTAATGATTTCTCTAAATACGTACTAACTTCTGCCTACAATATTTTATAGATTTAATCGTTGTCTTGGCCAAAATGTGAGGTTAAGATAAGATAACGTATCGGTATTTTATAAGAGGTACTGGCTGGTTAAATAGATCAGTTCCATTGCAAACGCAGAAGGCTAACGACCTTTTTATCAATAAAAACCATTGATATGTTGTTCTTAGATTACTAGTATTCTTATCAGTTTTATACAGTTATGAAAAGAACAACTTACAGGTAAATGGATAATGTCTAACTTAAGTATTAGAACCGGAAATAAATCCATTATTTTATAGGGGAAAAATTTTAAGATCGTAGCGCCACGCGGTTTTTTTGAAACCATTCTAAATCAGATACCACTTGACATTTACTAGTAAATAATAGCGAAAAGTGTATCAAAAAACGACAAAAAATAAATAATTGTTTGGGATTTTCTGATTTTGTGAAGTGACATTACTTGTAAACATCTAAAATACTACATTTTGTGATCTGGTTTTAAGTTATGGCGGTTTTCCATTGTCGATTATTTTAACTATATTGGGGGAAATAATAATTCCCGTGTTGTTTACCAAGGGGTAGAAATCTACAATGCTGGGCATATAATATTGTGTGGAGTCACTGAAAAAAACAGAGAGTTCATAAAGATTTATGCATTATGCCTACAAACTTGTGCATTACAAACCCACACACATAACAGGAATTTTCAAGATTTGCGATAATAAATACAAAATTGAAAATATTTTTTGTAGTCACTATCATTAAAATGTAATGAGCAAACTTTGATATAAGGGCTCACTTTTTTTCCAATTTTTAAATTGTTTATCTAAACATCGCGTCGATTCCTAACCTCTTGCTTTCCCAATTTTGTTTCGAACCGTACGGTGTCTGATATTAGTGGAAACAAATGAAACGATATTTCCGGGTTTCTTTATTTCAATGAATTGCACATAGGCACACAACAATATGTATTATACATTTTTCAATGATTATAATAAAACTTTAAAAACAAACTTCATACAAAACCAATACACAAAACGAAATGTTATCTGATGTACACAAGTTCATGAAACGTTCACCAGATGGTAGGGTGCTTAGCTGCAAATCCCTATACGGTCGGTAGTTCGATTTTCCGTTGGTGATATTATACGGGCGAGAATAATATGTTTACATTACTCTCATTTCACAATCATTCACCCTAAAGTCACTAGATTATATAAAGTAGCGCAACGGCGGCCATACTGGGGCTAAAAATGTCGCCAACACAAATAATTTTCAGTAATTCCAACAGTAAAAAAAATAAAACTAGTACTACCAAAATTTTTATTTTAAATATTGTAATCACGATTTTTTTAATCAAAGATGCACTATAACAAAATTGTGGTAAAATTTCAATTATTTTTTTTATTTTTATTAAATAAAATGTATATAATATATAAATTTAAATGAAACTTAACCTTAAATATTCAAACCGCTGACAAAGGTCATTAAATTAGAGCGAGAAAGAAAGATGTGACAGCGCAGATGCAAACTTAAGAACGTAAAAATTGCTGCTTTAGTTTGTTTAATAGGGGAAGCAATGTTGCCAATCAAACCCTGGGGTCTGTCGGCTTCCTCAAAGGCTTGCGCTACTTTGTATAATCCAGTGACTTTAATTCACCCCTCATCCAGGTGTAGGAGCTCGCCCCCTGGCATCGGCGATTAGCCTCGTTGCAGAAATAGGTCGATGTAAAATAAATAAATAAATCAATCAATTACTATGTATATATCAGGTCATCAAGGATGAAATTTGTAGAAAAAAAGGCAAAGTTGGTTGATAACTTACAAATATAAGGAATTATTTTATTCATCAAAGTATGCACCCATATTGTCTATACACTTTTGCCATTTAAGCGGCAGGTTGTTCAGGTCGGTGGTATGAAATCCTGGCGGACGAGAGTCAATGAATTCCTGGAAGGCCAGTTTTACAGCATTGTCGGAATTAAACTGTTTTCCTATTAAAAGTTGTCCAATTTGCGGAAGAAGTGGTAGTCAGTGGGGGCTAGGTCTGGTGAGTATGGAGGATGATGAAGAAGTTCCAAATCCAATGTAGTTTTGCCACATTTGTGCAGTGTGTGGTCTAGCGTTAGTATGCAATAAGATAGGAGTCGATCTGTTGACCAATCTAGGCTGTTTTTCTTTAAGTTTTTGCATCATTTCGTTCAGTTGGTTGCAGTATATTTCTGCTGTGATCGATGAACCAGTTTTTTTTTTTTGTTGGTATTTAAGTTACCTGTACGAAATTTGGCGAACCAATTTGATATTGTCTGCTGCGTAGTAACACTAGAGCCAAATACAGTATTAATGTTTTGCGCGGTCTGCGATGCCGTAGTTCCACGTAAGAACTCATACATAATAGTGCAAATTTCCGACCGTTCCATTTTCAACAAAATTGATTTAAAAAAAAAAGTTGATATTTTTTAGCAGGGCTTCGAACCGCAACTGAACGAAAATTTAAAACAAAAAAAAACCGTTATTTAAAATACGTTTTATTTGAGATTATTTTTGAAACTGATGAGCAGAAAAAAATCGTAATATTTTAACTGATAAGTAAAAAAAAATCAGCTTCTATTATTTATTTATTTATTTTTACTAAATTTAGAAATAAATCAGCCAGATAAATATTCCGCCTTGTCTATATGTAATGGATTAAAAAAAAAAAAAAACAAAAATGAATAAATTTGACCGGGTAAAAATTTAGGGTATCGGCAGTCGATGCTTCGTTTGCCGTATAATCCAAGATTTTAGCCACTTGTTACCGTAATGAAAGTATTAAAATCCGGGATAATTTTTTTTCAATCACGATTATTCTAAGAAATATTTCTTTTTATAAATTGCATAATTAATAATTAAATCATGACCGAAGAATCCTTAAAGCTATTCTAAAAATATATATGAACGCACCAAGTTTTTTGCCGTAACTTTTCGTGATATGGGTTTTCGAAGCGTCGATACCCGCATAGATAATTACGAAGGCCGATACGCGTGTAACGATACCATGGCCTTCTTTGTAAGGAAATGTCAACAGAAAAAAATACAATACATTTAATATTAATACGCAAAAATATTCTCAAGACAGTAAATAAAAACGCAAATTAACACTGGATGAATAAAAAATTTAATAAATAAATCCAAATTTGGGAATATGATTCATTCTGTCGCCTACTGTCAAAAGCGTTAAAGGTAAGAAGGGGTAATTTTACAAGAGACATTAATTATTGATGTAAATATTGAATTTTCACACATTTCAGGGTTTGGTAGGTATTTCCACTAAACCGGACATAACCCTTCTGGATATCGAGACCAAACAGATGTTTGTGATCGAATTCTCAAGTCCAGCTGAGAAGAATATCTCTCTCAAGGAGGAGAAAAGAGGTCCAAGTATATGGATCTCTTGTCCGAGCTTATACCTATCCAGGGTATAAAGTTAAGCTTGTAGTCCTGATAATTGGTGTTTTGGGTGGTATGAAAGCCTCCTATCGACGGGAAATCATGGTCCATTCCATTCCCGTCTGCAGATCTTTTGCCAACTCTTTGATCTGCAGGATGCAGAAAGCAGTGCTGCTCGGGTCACTCCGCATTGTGCGGGCACTGGATCTGGCGTAATTTCCGCGTTTGCATATCGCCAGGGTTTGGGATGCAGTCGTGTGTATTTAGCTCCACTAGTCTCTAGTATGACGCGACTCAAAAGATTGCTGAAGTTTGAGATTAGTGGACGCTTGTCAAGACCTGACACACCCCATAATTGTTATCAAATATATTTACTGCGTTAATATTAATAAATGTAAAACTGTGTATTTTTGATATGAAATAAAAATACCTACAAAATCCGGATATGTGTGAAAATTCACACTTCACATCAATGTTTTGATAACCATTTTTATGACCGTCATTTGAGTAGTAAAAGCTTGCATTTAATTTTGTTAAAACTAAATTGAAATAATTTTACTAAAATTTCGTTACTATTAAATTTAAATTAAAAAATCCTAGCAATTTTTTCTGTATTTGCTTCGTATTCAGTTTTAGCTATTATATTTTTCGAGACAGCAGTGTTGTCCAAATTAAACACCCTGTATAAAAGTTGAATATAAAGGAAGACAAATATCTGTCCTTTGCCGCCATTTTTCAACCTTGTAGTCTTATTTATTTCGCGAACTTACTCTCGCAGTGTTCCCGGTTCATGTCTAACCATGGCCCGTTAGCAATGAATTCCTCAAGGTTAGGAGTACGTTAACATGGCCTTGTTTATATTTAAAAATATTTTGATTTTATTGTTTATTTTTTAGTTTAAAATATTTTTGAATTAAAAAAATGCTCTACCGTGACAATGTTATTCACATTGCCGTGACCAGGATTCGAACCTGGGTTACTACGGCCACAACGTAGGGTCCTAACCACTAGACGATCACGGCTACAAGAGCTTGCGCTTAGAGATTGTTTTTAACACTCACAAGCGAACGCTAGATTCATTTTAAATTTCAAAGAATAATAATTGAAAGACGATAATAGATAGAGGAAAATAAATTTGAGATCGTTGCGCCGCGGTGGTAAATTTTGAAACGTTGGTAGAGGGTACTTAATGTTATTGCTACATAGCTGTGCAAGTAAAATTATAGGAATATATTTTACAATATTTAGTAAACCTGTTTGACTATTTTATCAACAAGTAACTACGGTGAATTTATTTTTTAATGCAACATGTACTATGTCATTACCACGGATACAGTTTTTGACAGCAATATAAAACGTGTTCATTTTCATTTGCAACATAGACAGTTAGTGTGTATACTTTTGCTTATTGCTGATTTAAATATTAATCAACATGTATACAGATGCAGAAAAAATAATGATGGTAACTTGGTATAACTCCCAAATGCGTTTAAGAGAAGTTTCTGCTGTATTTAGTGCCACTTATCCAGATCAGCCAATACCAAATCCCTCTACAATTTCAAGACTAGTTAATAAATTTCATCGGGACGCAGCAGTACGTATGGATTTTTGTTTTGAAATGTTTGAAAAAATTAATTCCGACCCAATGCTTCAAAGAATTTTATTTACAGACGAAGCAACGTTTACTCTAAATGGTGAAGTGCACAGTCAAAATTTTAGGTACTGGAGTCGAGAAAATTTACATTTGTTTCATTCCTTCCGAACTCAAAATCCACAAAAATTTAATGTTTGGGCAGGGATAATAGGAACCAATATTATAGGGCCTTTTTTTATTGACGGTAACCTTAATTCCGCAAAATATCTAGCCTTTTTGTAAAACCAAATATTACCTGCGTTGCGAAACCTGAATATTAATGGACAAGTATGGTTTCAATATGATGGCGCACAAGTCTATTATTCTAGAATAGTTAAAGAATATTTACTTTCCCAAATAACTGGATTGGAAGAGGAGGGTCGATGAATTGGCCAGCGTGATCTCCGGATTTGGCACCCAATGATTTTTTTTTATTGGGGATATTTAAAGGCCAAAGTATATAATGGAGAACTTAGGGATGTTGCTGAACTGCAAGACAAAATTATTCAAACATCCAACAATATACCTCAAGAGCAATTGCTGAATGTTTTGAATCATTTTTATGATCGCTTAACATTTTGTATGCAAGTAAACGGAGAAACTTTTGAACATTTATTATAAGTTTTTATTAGATATTTATTTTTTTAGACTTGCACATAGGTATACCACAATAAGATCTATCCATTTTATTGGACTTTGCAAAAACAAATCGACATAAACAAACTTAAACAGTATGACTAATGCCAACGACTTCTACTTTGAAGTAAAGTCATTTAAAGTTCACCAGTACAAATTATCGTAATAATAAATATTATTTCTAAAAATTGTCTCATAAATTTGGGGTGCGTCTTATCGTCCGGCGTCAAAAACGTCATTTACACGTGATTAAAATAGTTTTGAATTAATAATCAAAAATGATCTCATCGCGGAAACATTATATTATACAAAAATTTTAATTTTTAAATAGTAAAAACTCCCACTCTATTTCTTTTTAATACGTAAAAAGGAAAAATACAATAATAATTTTATAAATTCATTTAAATTCCAAATGTTTTTTAAAAGGTAATAAATTAAGAGATACATAAATAATAATATAATTGCCAAGTGTGGCCGCAGGCAAAATGTGACAAACATTAGAATCCGGATATCTTAGTAAAGTGGGCGTTGAATTAAAAAAAAAAGATACATGCGTAAAATAAAGATGACCTTACGCATGATAAATGCTGTTCTGAACAGTGGCCAACAACATTTTTTGCTAAGTGACGAATGGCGCCAATAATATGAGGACGAAGAAAAAATTAAGCAATCTCATTAGCTCGTTAGGATTTTGTAGGTATGGCCAAAAATCCCTTATAACGTCACTCATGTGTTTGTCTGTCTGTACGGTAGAAACTGGCAAGACGACTGCTATTCCAAATGTTTAAACCAGGGGATTCCAACCTTTTAGCTTCCCTGGGTCACATTATAAGAATAAGAGTTGTTTTGGGCCACACATAAAATACACTAATACTAATTAATATATTATATAGTTTGAGAATGATTTTATGATTCTGTCTAAAGAACGCATTAAATTAAAAAATCAGCTGTGGCCACCACAGGACCGACCGCCGTCATAAAGTACATACCGGGTGAATTATTTAAGGAGCAACATACATGTTTCACATATAATGTTAATGAAGTGAGTTATTTCATTTGAAATATAGCAAATTATGAAAGCAAGCTCATATCCATAGCAACAGATATGCAATGGTGATTAGATATAATAGTTATTTGACATGATAAAGTTCCTAGACGGCTAAATATAGTAAATTAGAAACAATAAATGAATTTTTATTAGTTTGTTCATCTTTACATACAAACAAAAATAATAATTTCCTTAGTAGCTAAGTCCAAAAAATATTTTAAAAAATTATATTTTATCTTTTCTATGGATACGATAAGAATTTGTTTTATGGCTATGTTGCTTTTGAAATAACTCACTTCATTAACATTATATGTGAAACATGTATGTTTCTCCTTAAATAATTCACCCGGTATAAATATGAAAAAATAATTTCGAAAAAATTTTCAAACTTTTTTCGTTTTATCAAAAAATGTCTCAAATAAAAGTTATTAGTTATTGCATTTACAGCAACTTTTGTTAAATAAATTTATTCAAAATATATTTCTGTTGCTAAATATTCGCAAAAATCTTAAAATCGACACGGGTAAACTCCCATTTCTAGTCAACCGATTTTTATCAAAAGTTGATCAACTCGTGCCATTGATGTCAAAAGCTTAAATATGAAGTTTCATAAAAATCCTTTTAGCCGAATTTGCTATGCACATGTACACAGACAGACAGACGGACAGACAGGCAGACAAACAGACAGACGGACGGACGGACAGACAGACAGATAGACCGACAGACATCATGCTAAAAATAGTCAAAACGTTATGTAGGGACCTCAATTCGTGGAGATCCATCGAAATCTCGAAATGTCAAAATTGGTATGATCACAATACCTCCCTTATATATGTTCTATAAAGCAGGAGTGCGAAAAGCAAAAGTGCACGAGACAGTCTTTTTTTGAACATTTTGAGATCTCCTGATATAGGCGCTTAACCGGCAATTGTTAATTTTTGGAGCGCAAATAAAAATTGTAATTTTATATCATGACATCATGTGTCTTGACCCTGTGCGATTTTTTTTTTTTACGTTTAAATTAAGGTCATTAGCCTTATAAGGTGAACTTGATCAAGAACAACATTGACTTAGACAGGGTTAGAAATTATTACATCTAATTTATAATATATAGGCAGGTAATGAAGATGAAAACTACGGCATAAATCTGGAAAGATTAAACATTTATCATAAAAAATAGCATTGGTATACAACACGCATTGAAAGAGCACTTAACAAAGTAAGGACTTGTGTCAATGAGACCAAAAATCTGACAATGCCCAAAATAGAATTATTACTATTTCTGGCCCACCATTTTTTTTTTTTTTTAAATTTATTTATTGTTTATAGTTGACATCCTAATGTAACATTAAATAATAAGATACTATCTTAATTATTGCCGTCATTTTTAACAAGCTAAGCTCATCATTCTTTTTATAAAAACAAAAAAAAAACTGTTTTTCGTTCAGTAACCCATCTGAATACACGTCATAGTGACATCATCATCATTATTAGTTGTTAGTTTGGTCGATCACAGCTCATAGCAATCAGTGATTGACATGCTGATCTATATCATACAATTAATTAAACAGAAAATTGATTAATTTTTTATTGAAGAATAAATTAATAAATAAAAAATTTCGTGCCTACGCGATTTGAACAAACGAAATTTGTTTAAAAAATCAGCTGTGGCCACCACAGGACCCACCGCCATCATAAAGTACTTGTATAAAATACATTCTAGCAGCAGAGTAGAAATAACTTGGCCTAATATTTTCTAACAGATATATTATTTATCATGACCATGGAAACGTTACATATAAGTATGAAAAAATATTTATTTTTTTATTAAATACATATTGTGTCGGTCGCTATGGCGTAGTGGTCAGCTCATTTGACTGCTAACCATGGGGGCTCGGGTTCAAATCCCGGTGATGGCATGGATGTCTGTATTTGTTATAAAAATTAATGTATCCATAATAAAAACAAACATATCCTGGTTAATGGCCATCGTAGCTAAGACCAAAAATTAATAAAAAAAAAAAAAAAATACATATAAAAAAATAATTTATTATGATTTGGTTAGGGTAAAACAAACTACATAATTAAAAAACACCACACTATCCAAGACATATAGTTACAATTTTGTTAATTTAAATCATTTAGGCCCGGTCTTTCCACCTTCAGTTAAAGTTCCAGGTAACTATCTGACAGATAAGGTTATTTGTAACTTATCTGCTGAATAAATGTCAATACCAGTCAGTGAATCCAATACGTCAGTCTCATTATCCGTTAGATAACTATCCGATAGATACATTTGTATAGAAAGAAGGGATGACATTTACTCAGCAGATGAAGTTACAAATAATCTTATCTGTCAGATAGTTACCTGGAACTTTATCTGAAGGTGGAAAGACCGGCCCTTAATAATATAAAATAAATGTACAGTCTGTTCCAAACGGTTAGGCGGAACTAAATGGGAATTTTGTTCTTTTAGGTTGTCACGAGAAGGGACCTTGCTAGGGTTATTTCATTTTTCACGTTGGAATGTCAAAATTTAAAATTCCAACAATGAAACCATGGAAACGAAGTATATATGTCAAAATTAAATTATTTTTTTTATATATTTTAATGACAAAAATATAAATAATTGGGAAATTTGTAATAAGAATGACAAAAAATTAACATATAAGGAAAATGGCATTTTAAAATGATGAAAAAAATCACCAAAAAATGTTTATTGTAAGTATGATTTACAAAGCTTAAACAAAACGGCCGAAAAGCACGATTTAAACGATGAAAGTAACTAGATTGCAAATTCTAGTTCCGCTTAACGGTTTGGAACAGACTGTAAAATAGTTTTTGTATTTTTGACGTTTAAACATTCAACAAACAATAACAACCCTATTAACCATAGCAACCCTTATCCCTTCGCACTAACAAACTTGGCACAGTGGCGTCCCGTTACAATATTTGTTTATATTTATCCCGCGGTCTATTTTTTTGAACTCTTCCTATATGTGGGTCAAGAAGTTGTACAAGTATGCCAAATTTCAACTTTCTATATTCAGCCGTTTGGCTACAATTTCTACCGTACAAAACCCTAATAACTTAGAATTAAAGTAAAATTTATTTCTTTTTGGTCACGTGTTCCCTTTTCCCTATTTACTATGTGTTAAAATGACTTTAACGCAGTTTCATTTAACGCTTTGTCGTCTAGGAACGCATCCTAAGTGCTAAACGAGGCCCTACTGTATATATAAATTTAGGGTTATGTCCAATATTGGACCAAATAATGCTAATAATAATTTTAATATAATTGAACAGTGATATGTTTTTAATTTGTTCTGAAGTTGGTAATATGATTATGAATTTATAATTTCAACCCACATAGTCAATCTCTCTGGACTTATAAGTATTAGTTCGCAATACGTCATAACTAAGCCTGTCTTGATGACAATTTCATTGTTGCTATATAAAAGTTGTAAACTTTTACGTAGGTATAACAACTTTTTTTTAATGTTTTTATTTATAAGGAATCTTAACTGTAACATTTAAATTTATGTTTTGAATTTTTTAATAGGCGTAAATATATTACATGTGTTGGGGCTTCCATATCGCCCAAAAGGCGCAAATAGCCTTTGTTGATATTCCTTTACTTATTGGTCTCCAATTGTAGTGGAGAGCGCTCATTTTCACGGCTAAAAGGATTAAAAAATGAATTACGAACGACTATGTTACAAGAACGACTTACTAATTTGTCAATCATGTGCTTAAAAAGTGATATCTTTCAAAAAATAGACTTTGAGGACATAATAGAAGATTTTGAACAACAGAAATCGCGGAAGAAACCATCATTATTAACGTAAGTCCAATTCTCAAAATAGTAATCACTTCACTTATATTTGATTTGTATAAAGCAAACCATAATAACCAATAAATTCACTAAATAAAAGTACATACTGATATTTTCATTCACATTTTTTTTTACTTTCTAAAAGGGGCCCAAACTCTGTGTGCCCAAGGGCCCCTGCATGGCCTAAGACAGCCCTGGAGATAGCCAATGTGTTTATATAGTTAATGTTCCGTATTAGTCCACCACAACTAGGCGTGTATGCTTAGAATGAATTATATTATAACGTTAGAAACGAGAAGACACGGTCGTAAGAGTGGGGAGCCAATAGTAATCATTCATGCATCTGTAGTTGGCAGAGATATACCCGTTTTTAACACGAGGAACGTCCGAATATAACTGATATTTTTGAAGTTAATGTTTTTTAAAATACGTATACTATAAATCTTATTGGAAAAAGGTAAAAATTCCTTATGAGTACCTGTTTATATACGTCTAGCAAGTTTAAGTTTTTTCTGTCTAAAATTTTTGCTAACTAAACCTAACCTAATAAGTTTTATCATTAATTGCTTGCATATAGTGAAGATACATAAATGCTTTATACAGTTTTAATACAATTACATAATTTAGCATCTATGAATGCGACGAAAAACGGAATTTTCTATTTCAGACATAAAATTGGTAGGTCGGAATATATTGATATTTTTGAGGATTCTCTCTTTTAATAATGTTAATATTCTTCAAAATAAATATACTATAAATCTCATTTAAACCATTTAAATGTAACTTAAAGCGTATAAGTACTGAAATTTTATTTAAAAAAGTTTTTCTTTAAAAGGAGCTAATGAGCTAAATGTTAACAAACAATTATTAAATAATTGCTTGGATTTCGAAACGGATAACTATCAAGTACTTATTTAGATTTCAGTTTTGACTAAAAATATTGGAAATGATAAAGTGAATCGTAAATGTTGTGTTTTGAAAGAAAAGGGCGGCGTTTCGCCAGGGCCAAATCTCATTCTAACTAGCGTACACGGTTTCTCTAACGAGTTATCCGTGGTGGACTTATACGGAACATTAACCGTTTATATGTCTGTCTCATTAAAACAACTCACTAACTATAAGTTTGGAAAACTATGGACAATCGACAACGTATAACGTATTAAATTTAGAGCTCTGAACGATTGCTCACGTTACCATATGACAAACTTGTTAATGACAATCAACAGTGCATAGCCTATAGTCGACTAATTTAAGAGTTCTGAACGCAGCTACCACTATGTTTTTTAGAGTGTACATAGTCTTTTGTATATATTTCAAGTATTACTTGTGTGATTTTTTTATACAAGGAAGTACGTATTATTTTTTTATCAAATTGAATATTTACCAAATGACATATTGCGTATCTATGTAGATAAAGTTATCTGTAGAAATATCTGGCATTACTAAAATTATCTATTCCTATTGACACATATTTTGACATTATCTTTTTGCAATATTTATCCAGTTTATCAACGTTTTTATTAAATTCTAATTAATGCTAATCATTTATTATGAATCATTGATAAAATGATAAAATTCTCTATAAATAAATGCTTAATATATATTTTTTACCGACCGCCAACATATATATGGGACGTATTGTGATCATACCGATTTTGACATTTCGAGATTTCGATGGATCTCCACGAACTGAGGTCCTTACATAACGTTTTAACTATTTTTAGCATGTTTGTCGGTCTATCTATCTGTCTGTCTGTCGGTCCGTGTACACGTGCAGAGCAAATTCGGCTAAAAGGATTTTTATGAAACTTCATATTTAAAGCTTTTGACATCAATGGCACGAGTTGATCAACTTTTGGTAAAAATCAATTAACTAGAAATTACTCGTGTACCGATTTCGTTTTTGGAAAATATGGCAGTTTTTGTGTTTTTGACAAAAATAACTATTTTTTTAAATCATAGCTAAATTATAGCTAATAATGTTATGATTTTTTTGTATTTATGGCTAAGGTAGGAACTGTCTTTTTTTTAAATTAAAAATATAATATTTTTTTTTAACAGCTGAGAACCAAGCTCATGTGGGTAGAGTGTAGTGTGTAGTGCTCCATAGGCTCCGCCTACTATTATACGTCGTGATTCAACAAATAATATTTTTTAACTTTTTTTTTTTTTTAATATTGAGACCTGACAATAACTGAAGTGACGCCTAACGGAATATTTTGGAACTTAACGGAATAGGATTTTGTTGGATGTGGCTCATTTAATTGCATTGTTTGTATGTGTTAAAGTGAAGAAAACTTTAATAAAATGTCTTTAATAAATCGCAACAGAAAATTAACTGCAATGTGAATTGTTGTGTATCAAATGGCAAATGTCAAAAATATCCTATTCCAATCGCCATTTTGTAAGCGACAACAGCGCCTCTATAGGTAATGTTTATTTTCAATAGTACATCTGTATTTTTGTCAAATATTCTTTAGGAGTAATTTTTTTCTAAAACTTCTTTGTACACAATTAAAGACAATATATATCATCGTAAACAGTATTATGATTCATGATTAGTAATAAAATGACTATATACAAGATTCATGTATTCATAATTACCAATAATTAACAAACATGTTGAATTCACGACGTTCTTTAGAAAATACGCGCGTTTTGATAAGTAATGTATTGATGAATTAGCTTAATTAAAATATAATTACAGTAGTATTTGTCATCTCTTTGATGTAGAGTTTTCACACGCACTTTTAGTAATAATTCTAATTTATGAGGATTTCTACTTATTAATTATCTTGTTAGTTTTATGTGCGGGAAATGCGTATATACACGCTCATCTTCTTAAGAAGCAAGTGCAAATCTCAGACATATTTAATGTATAAAGTTTGTAGAACTGTTTCTCCGAAACGGCTCATCGTAGAGAGATGGTTGAGGGCTCTACTGAAAGATGGTGACATGTAGATATAGAACGTTTGATTATGAAAATGTAACTAGGTCAAAAATTTAGGTTACTAAAGGCCTTATCACACTAGAGTTATTATTCAAGTCTAAACTTGGAAAATTAAAGTCTTTGCATTCGAATCGAAGTCTTGTGTGTGTGATAGCATAAAGCGTGTTCTACATTATACAATTCTCATCAAATTTTCATACTTATTTCTTTGACTAGAACTTGTACTAGAAATAAATCAGTGAAATTGTACAGTGTAGAACACTGTATGTAGTCAAGGTCAACTTTATTCAAAACTAGATTTGATCCAACTTTTCTTGAAAACACATCCAACTTGGAACTCGGTGCATGCGCAGTAGACACTTTTAACAATAGTACCAACATTAAAATTACGCTTGTAAATATTTTGTATTACCACGTGTTTAATAGTGTTTTGTTGATCATTGGTTTGAATAAGCTAATATATAAATTGTGTTTTGTACGTAAATCAGTAATTTTATAAATCTAATAGCTAGGTTATAAACACTTGACAAGATATGAATTATATTTTTATGTTGGTACTTTAAATGAACTGAAACACGTGTAAGAATTTCATTCTCTACCAAAAAATTGAAAAGTAAATTGTATTAAAACTTTGACAACTTCTAGTTCAAACAAAAAAGTTTAGAAAATTGATGAATAAAGTATAATGTAGAACACGCTTAACAAAAAATCTACGTCTTTAAGTCTGAGCAAATACATCGAGATATATTTCCTCTGTCTCTAGAAGAGTGACGAAATCCAAGTCATCAAATGCGCGTGCGCGGCCTCGCCCTCTCAGTCAGATCAAGTGAGATGGGTGTATTGTTAACGTTATGTACGCAGACGCAAGTTACTTTTCCCTGTTTCGCGTGTGATAGCTGAAGACGTGAAAACTTGAATCCTCGAAAAAGACTTATAAAATAAAACTTGGATAGCGTTCTAGTGTGATACGCCCTTAATACTCGACTGCATAAAACATTAGCCTTATTCTTACATTTGCGCCTGGGGCAAAGCCTGAATTTGACGCTCCTCCTACCCCTCAAACCCCATCCTAATCAACGAAACGTCTGACGTAGGGACGATATTCGCGTCCTCTAGATCAGTGTTCTCCAACCTTTTTTCATGGCGGGCCGGCAAGTTTAAGAAGTAATGTGTATTTCAAAATTATTACAAGTGATAAGCAAAAAAAAGGGTCTTCACCTGAACAAAAAAAGTACACCTGCAAAATGTAAGTGTTGAGCGAAAAAAAAGGTCTAAGTAATGAGCATAAAATAAAAATAAAATCTCCTCCCCTTCAAACTACCAACCCGGAGATTTTGTAACAAAATCTCGCGGACCGGGGGTTGGGAAACACTGCTCTAGATTAGACGCCAGAGGCCGGTGCCTCCTTTGTCCCTTTTTTAGCGCGGCTCTGGGTATAATATTATAATGGATGGACTGTTTTAGTGGCAACATACAGTGGTAAAATTATAAGCTTATATTATTTAACCCTAATTGTTTAAAAAAATATTATGACCAATAGTATCAGCAACGTAGGCAAAATAATAAATTTAAAAAATTAGATGTGGCCACCACGGGACCGACCGCCATCACAAAGTACTTGTATAAAATACATTCTAGCAGCAGAGTAGAAATAACTTGGCCTAATAGTTTCTAACAGAGATATTATTTATTATTACCATGGTAACGTTACATATAAGTATGAAAAAATAAATAATTAAAAAAAAATTCGAAAAAAGTTTTAAAAACTTTTTGATTTATCAAAAAATATCTCAAATAAAAGTTATTAATTATTGCTTTTATAACAACTTTTGTTAAATAATTTTTTTCGAAATATTTTTCTATTACGAAATATTCGCAAAAATCTTAAAATCGACACGAGTAAACTCCCATTTCTAGTCAACCGATTTTTACCAAGAGTTGTTCAACTCGTGCCATTGATGTCAAAAGTTTAAATATAAAGTTTGATAAAAATCCTTTTAGCTGAATTTGCTCTGCACGTGTACACAGACAGACGGACAGACAGACAGACATACAGACAGACCGATAAACATCAATACGTAGAGATCCATCGAAACCTCGAAATGTCAAAATTGGTATGATCACAATACCTCCCTTATATATGTTGGCGGTCGGTAAAAATATATATATTTATTTTTTCATTAAATACATATTTGTTTATATTTATCTCTTGACGTGTTTTTTGAACCCTAAGTATTTTTCCTATATATGACTCAAAGAGTTGTATAAGCATGCCAAATTTCAACTTTCTATGTTCAGTCGTTTGGCTACGATTTCTATTGTACAGACACATGAGTGATGTTATAGGGGTTTTTTAATCGTTATACCTACAAAACCCTAAAAATGACAAACACCAAATTAAGAAGTATTTAATAAATTACTTGATTATTTACAAATTACATTAATGTTTTTTTTTTTCTAAGTTAAAGAAGATATAAGGATTCCAAAAATTCAAATCTTTTACCATTTTTCAGAGAGATTTTTCAATATTAACTTATGAGATTTTTTTGGCACTTAATAAAAAAAAAATACAGCAGCCATATTTTTTTCTAGGGTAAAGAAGATATAAGGATTCCAAAAATTCAAATCTTTTACCATTTTTGAGACAGATTTTTCAAAATTAACTTACGTGATCTTTTTGGCACTTAATAAAAAAAAAAAAAAATACAGCAGCCATATTTTTTTCTAGGGTAAAGAAGATATAAGGATTCCAAAAATTCAAATATTTTACCATTTTTGAGACAGATTTTTCAAAATTAACTTATGAGATTTTTTTGGCCCTTAATAAAAAAATAAAAAAATACGGCAGCCATAAAAACACCCCAATTTTATTCTAGATTAACTGAGATATGTATAATCCAAAAATTAAAACCGCATCTCTCTATCTTTTACCATTTATGAGAAATAATTTTTCAAAAGAATATTTTTTTGACACTAAAAAATATCTAATGTATTCTGATTACCTGATATAGTCTAACATATCCAACTTTATCCTTTTGTACACAGCACTACCTCCTTCTTACACTTTCAAATGTTTACTGAATGATCACCTGTTGAGTGTCGGACATGTTCAGTCCGCGGAACTCTCTCACTCAAAGGACAACGCTGGAGGAATCACACAGCACCGACAAACAACTGATTCAACACTAACAAGAACAGATGCATCATCATCACAAGGCACTGGAATTCAGGAAATTAGATTCTAATTTAATGAGAGTATGTTTAATAAGTTCTACTGAAGTTAAACGTATTTTATTAAGAACTTATTAAAATGAAAACATTTTAATTACAAAAGTGATGGATTTGTTCTTGAATAGGGCATTGTCTACTTGGAAGAAATTGCTCCCATCAACCCTGGAGCCCAGGTTAACAGAAGCAGTCCGATCATAGCAGTTAGTGGACAAACTTGTAACGTCATACTGCCGACAGCCCAGTTTTTACCGACCGCCAACATATACGAGGTCTGTTCAAAAAGTATCGCGAATTTTGTGTTTTTTCAAAAATTATTTATTTATTCATGACTATCTATTTTGTCCCCTTCAAAGTGATCCCCACCAGATATACTTGTGCCAACGTTTTTTCCAATCCTCGAAGCACTTGAAAAAATAATTTTTTGTGATCTTGTTCAGCTCCTTCTTCGATGCCGTCTTTATCTCCTCACTCAAAGCGTAGCGTCGTCCTTTCATGGGCCTCTTCAGTTTCGGGAACAAGAAAAATTCACAGGCGGCCAGATCTGGGGAATACGGTGGCTGCGGCATTATTAGTGTGTTGTTTTTGACCAAAAATTCGCGCACAAGCCACGATGTGTGGGCGACGATGTTTCGCGGCGACCCGTCTCATGCCCAAATCATTGGTAAAAATCGAATGACATGAGCCAATCGATATGTTTAGGTCCTCAGCAATTTCTCGAACAGTGATTCGACGATTGACCAATACTATTTTCTTCACTTCATCAATATTTTCGTCTGTTGTTGACGTGCTCGGGCGTCCGGCACGCTCTTCGTCGTTCACATCTTCTCGGCGTCTCTGAGAACATTTTGTACCACCGATAAACGTTGCTTCGGTCCAAGGTAGCTTCACCATATGCCACAGTCAACATTCGGAATGCGTTCGCGCACTTAATTTTGTTTTTCACACAAAATTTGATACAGATTCTTTGATCCATTTTTTGGTATAGGCAAAAATCGAAGACGAGCCAAAACACGTGCAAGCAAAGCAACTGTGAAAAATTAACTGAACATTCAAAATGGCCGAACTTGTCGGCATAAGTGAGAGACATGAGTACCAACATAACGCCACAAAAAAATCGAAAATCGAATATACGTAACCCGCGGAAATTCAAAATTCGCGATACTTTTTGAACAGACCTCGTATAAGGCCGTGAACAAACAGAAAGTTGGTAAATCAGCGCTGACAATCGGTACCGAAAACATGCGTACTGGGTTACTGGTTGAGCACACGCTAAACGCTGATATGGCATGTGTCACTGACAGATGACATAACCTATATGTTGAAGTTGTTATTTATTTTTTCTTATTTATCGTATATTTTTTAATTATATTGGCCTAGCATAGAGTGAACGCTAGTTTTGAAAGTGTATAGCTACTCTTTCGTATATTGGCTCAATTATACCGGGTGAATTATTTAAAGAGCAACATACATGTTTCACATATAATGTTAATGAAGTGAGTTATTTCATTTGCAACATAGCAAATTATGAAAGCAAGCTCATATCCATGGTAACAGATATGCAATGGTGATTAGATATAATAGTTATTTGACATGATAAAGTTCCTAGACGGCTAAAAAATAGTAAATTAGAAACAATAAATGAATTTTTATTAGTTTGTTTAAATTTACATACAAGCAAAAATAATAATGTCCTAGTAGCTTAGTCCAAAAAATATTTAAAAAAATAATATTTCGTCTTTTCTATGGATACGGTAAGCATTTGTTTTATGGGTATGTTGCTTTTGAAATAACTCACTTCATTAACATTATATGTGAAATATGTATGTTGCTCCTTAAATAATTCACCCGGTATATTGAAATAAGTGAAAATGGCGAGTTCTGATTCATCTTTGGATGAGTTGTTTCTAACAGAATCACTATATATAAAAAAAAAAAAACAAAAAGATAAGGCATACATGTAATAAACCAAGAGAGACGTAAATATGGGGAATACCATCAACTTTTTCCTCAATTAAAAGAAGATGATGAAAGATTTTTTAAATATTTTTTTGTTTCGGCGCTGACAATAAGCTGCTTAAACGTTTCGGTAATCGGATAGCCGACACCGACCGGCGCCGACCAGTATACAGCCTGTGCAGTTATACTTGAAAACATGGACAGATACTGCGGCAGATCAGCGCTTGTTGCCAGTAAAGCCGGTGCCGGCTTTCTGTATGTTCGCGGCCTAAGGGAGGTATTGTGATCATACCGATTTTGACATTTCGAGATTTCGATGGATCTCCACGAATTGAGCTCCCTACATAACGTTTTCACTATTTTTAACATGTGGTCTGTCGGTCTGTCTGTCCGTCCGTCCGTCCGTCTATCCGTCCGTCCGTCCGTCCGTCCGTCCGTCCGTCCGTCTGTCTGTCGGTGTGTGTACACGTGCAGAGCAAATTCGGCTAAAAGGATTTTTATGAAACTTCATATTTAAGCTTTTGACATCAATGGCACGAGTTGATTAACTTTTGGTAAAAATCAGTTGACTAGAAATGGAACATTATGTGTTAAGGTCTCAATCAAGTTGTTAGCTATTGCTTTTATAGCAACTTTTGTTAAATACATTTTTTCGCAATCATTCTCTGATTTTTACGAAATATTCGCAAAAATCTTAAAATCGACACGAGTAAAATCGAAACTCCCATTTCTAGTTAACCTATTTTTACCAAAAGTTAATCAACTCGTGCCATTGATGTCAGAAGATTAAATATGAAGTTACATAAAAATACTTTTAGCAGAATTTGCTCTACACGTATACACAGACCGACTGCCAGACAGACAGGCAGATAGACGGACAGACAGACAGCAACACTGACAGCAAGATTGACAGACAGACAGACGGACAGACAGACAGATAGACAGACAGACAGACAAACAGAAATCATGCTAAAAATAGTCAAAACGTTATGTAGGGACCTCAATTCGTGGAGATCCATCGAAATGTCAAAATTGGTATGATCACAATACCTCCCTTATATATGTTGGCGGTCGGTAATAAAATTTAGGTCAGATTTGAACAGTCTTGTATGATTTAACAAATCTATTGACACTATAAGAAAGTATTTCTTTGTGTCCAATTCCGTTCTATTTCCATTGTGCATCATTAAGTTAACAAGTCAATTATAAAAATAAAGTTGAATGAATTGTCGGTTGAATAGAAGCTACTGAACTAACCGCATTTCAACCGGAAATGATCATTTGGACACCACTATCTCGGTTCCGTTCTGATAAAATAATCGCTATCGGTGTAGAACATTCGCTTCCAAAAATAATCGTGACATTATTCAGGGTAATCACGAAGTGATTAGTAATTTTTATAAACATTGTGGTTAAGTTAGATCAGGTTGAAAATAAATATTATTGTCTACAAAAATTTATTAAAAATAGTGGTTTTGTAATTGTGGTAGCAGGTTTATTTTATATATAGATATGATATTTAAGTGTTAAAAATAATAATGAACCAATATTTTAAAAATACTGTAACGCTATTTGTAAATTTGCTGCTTTCCTTTTACAAGTAAAAATACTTAAGCTGCGTTGAGAGCTCTTAAATTAGTCGCCTACATGCTATGACTTGGGCACTGTTGATTGTCACTAACAAGTTTGTCTTATGGAACCGCGAGCAATGGGTCAGAGCCGGTTTCTCGAAAAATTCAGTTGTAGATATCGTGGGTACATTCGATTTGACGCTCCAAGCGTTCCGAGCACGTTCTGTACACTCAAACTTGTTCGATTTGACGCTCGGAGTACACTCAGTTGCATTCGTTTTGCGATCGAGCGAGCATTTAGAGTGCGCTCTATGTGTTCGGGGTTTAAAGACCGAACATATGGAGTATGACGTAAAAAAGTGGGGGAACGGCGGGAAAGAAATGAAAGTTTAAAATTAAATTATAAATAAAATAAAAATAATAGCCTTAGACAAATAATATTGTTATTTGTCTATGGCTACAGAGTACGGCCATTTTATGTATTTGTGACGTTCTGTAAACAGCAAAAAAAAAAATTAAAATACACCGTGCATAAAATTAAAATGGAAAAAAATCATTAAATTAATTCATTAATTATTAATTAATTTTTATTTAATTTTATTTCTTCATCATTGAAAAAAAATCAAGGAAAAATCGAGGTATATAATTTTGATTCATGACTGACGTGAACTAATCTGACAGTAAAAACGCCGCCTAAAATTGTAGGGTTAGATTTTATAAACATTACATCACAAGAACGCTCGCTCCGTTAGTGCTCTATTCATGACGTCACCATCAACTGTTCGCTCAGCGCTCGCTCTACTCTGTACAACTCGAATGCACCCCGTATCGATATATTATCGATATCCATGGGCGGTGCCCTCCTTTCTTTCTGGTCACAGGGTAAATATTCTCTCCTCCAAAAGGCATGCTGTATGAAATCGGAGACCATAAACTGTCATGAGTTCCCGGTCTATAAGGACATATAGATGTAAGTCAAGGTAATGTTCTATCTGTGTTACTATTATTTGATTTTTAGAGTACTCCTTAAATTTGGAGTATTTTCCAGTGAGTTCCAGTGTTTTAACCTTGTAAGGAATGCGGTTGTCTTTTCTAGTGATATTAATTTGCATTCTGGTCGGATAGTTGAATTATTTAAAAACATCGCAATTTGCCATACTGCGTATCATTGCGATGACGTCATTGCACCGTACTCCCACACGCCTCTTGCGGTCACTTACAGTACTATCCAGTTTCTTACACGGGACAATTTCGCAGAATACTTTTATTAGGTCCACTAAATGAATTATTTGCTCGTTAACTTTAATTTCCGGACAATGAAATTTATGACCTTCATAATAAAACAAAAATAATATACTTGTTACTAAGTATTTGCTTCTTAAGTACTCCCTCTGTCCAAAAACATACTTACAGGTTTTTTTCTTGTCCGAAAATATTATATACATTTACCCAAGAAAGAAGAAAAAAATTGTTCACCATGGTATTAGGTAGATATATGTTTTATATTTAAAAATAGAGATGAGAACCTTTTTTTTTTTTCAGAAGAGTGAGGAAACCTATTTTTCCATTGAGAACAGATCTTTTTTCACAGCTAAATGTTCATGCAAAATCGAATTGCAATCTGCGATATGCCAAAGGATATCAAATCGTTTTTAACAAGGACGTGGCTGTCTCCACAGCTTGTATGGAACATGATAATGTTGTTTGTAATCGTCCCTTATGATGAAGTTTTGCCTTATTAATGTGCGGAATCTTATAGGAATTCCCTCCTTTTACTAACATGGTTGCTTCTAGACAAGTTTACAATGTTAGAAAAACATTATCAAGGGGTATGTTTAATGTATTAAATTCATTTTGTACACATTCAATCAGTTCGTCGATTGTATTCGGTGAAGCTGTATGTTGTAAGGATTGTATAGATTTGAAAAAGCCAAGGTCTAAAGCCTGTAATACATGATGCGATTTCTCGTTTTGAATCTCGTACGATTTATCGTACAAGAATTATTGTATCGTGTACTACAGGATTTTCGTACGAGATCTTGTACGATATTGAAAACCATCCAATATTTATGCTCCAGACCTAAAATATTGTATAGAAATGAACAGATATCGACGCAGTAGATTATTGCGCATAGTCACGTGACCGATACCGTTAGGAATAATTATCGTACGATAAATCGTACGAGATTCAAAACGAGAAATCGCATCATGTATTACAGGCTTTATACATTAAAATCTGGACTATTTGGTGGTTGTGCTTTAAGTCGATTTAGAACTTCTTCCTTGCAATTCAACACAATTTTGATCAAAATTCTCCATTTTGTTAGAACAGCGGGTGTCATTTTAATTTGTCTTCGCCTTTTTTTTGTGAATTACTTTTGACATATGCAAAACTATTTACGCGCGTACTAAACTATTAAATATAGGAGATTTAATATCTCATTCTAAATATGATAACCCACGATGTTGGTATGAGTGTTTGCAAATATTTAGTGGTACCAATGACCGAATTTCTTAGATTTGACTATTGCAAAATAGAGAAATTGACCTCGAAGTTAGCAAATCTATTAGCATATCACGTCATCATTGAATTAATACGCACGCATATACATATATATATACAGGGTGTTTGTTTGAAACGGGGCACCCCGAAAATCTCCTTTATTTGTAAAGATACAAAAAATCTTCAGAACAAAAGTTAAACTAGACAAAAAGGCCCATCTAAAGGTTACTATAAGAATTCTGAGGCACTTCCGGTTTCACCGGAAATGATGTTAACTTTTGATTCAGCATACGGAATCGATAATTTTATATTTTTTTATATTAAATTAGCTTTACAATGACACCAAAAAGTCATATTTTTATGTTAACCATTTCAAAATGGCGACCATTTATTTACAAAATAATAATCAACATAAGTTTTACAAAGTTGAACGTAGCAAGCTTTGAAAACAATAAAAAAAAACAAAATATCTCTAAAATAAACTAATTTTTTGTAATTTTTATGTATATATATTTTTTTTAAATAATTGTAAACAGTAAAAGTTTTTTTTTCTAAATAGTCAAATAGTTTTTTAATGAAAATAAAAACATACAAACACACTAGAAAATTTTCACCATCGTCTTTGGTAAATATATCTATTTAAAAATAGAGATGAGGACTTTTTTTTTAGGTCGTCATTTGTATTTTAGAAGTGAGGACCTTTTTTTTAGATCATCACTTGTATTTCCGAAGCGAGGACCTTTTCATAATTTAAATAATTTTGTCTTCCGCCCTCCCCCCCCCCCCAATTCCTGGTGCGCCACTGAGTCAGGGTGTAACAAAATAGAGGGAATACGTTTCTTTTAAGTGTTCGGACATACAAAAAAATAAATCAAATTAAATATGCAGTATTTTTAGTAAGCTAAAAAGAATCTTGACCAATATGAAAATAGTATTTTATTTTATTTTTTTTTTTTAATATATTGTTTTACTGCCCGTTAGTCTTTCGACCACATGGCCTTAGTATTTTATTTAACAAAAATATTTTTTTATTTTATTTTTTTATTATTTATTTATTTTTTTTTGTTTTTATTTTATTTGTCACGAATGTCAAAATTTTAGCCCATAACTCAAAAGTGAGCATATATTTGTGATCTAAGGCCAAAATTGTATAAGTATACTAATTTTCCAACAAAATTTAAAAAAAAAATCCCCCAAAATTTTGAAATTTTGGTCAAAAATTTTTTGACTCCGATTTTAGCCAAAATATAATTTTAGGCTAATTTTGGGGTGAGGATTATGAAAAAAATATTAAAAAAATTCATGCTTTCTTAGTTATTGAGTTAGAGCCGATTTGGGTTAGTTTTTTGCCTATAATTCCAAAACTTTTACCCAGACTTCAAAATGGACCAAATTTTCTTGATCTATGACCAAAAGTACATATTTGTACCAATTTTCAATAAAATCGAAGACAAAAATTTTTTGCTTGAAAATCGAGATTTTCGTAAGGGGTACCCCTTACGATTTTTTCGATTTTTGGCCATTTTCAAGGGTTTTGGATTACTGCCCATACAAAACTTAATAACTGGTTTATTAAAGCCCAATTTTTTTTTTTAGGCTAAACAATATATGAGAACTGTAAAAATTCAAACCGCAGATTTATATCCCTAACCATTTTTTAGTTTTAGGATTTATCAAAATTTTCAAAAAATTTAAAAAAAAATTAAAAATTTTCAAAAAAATGTTTTGCTTCAAAATAAGGTTATATGTTAATTAGGGCCTCAAGATTTCAAAAATTTCAACCGCATGTCTTTATCGCATTTCATTTTTGAGATACGTCCATGCAAAGATGAAAATTTCTATAAATCACACTATGTTAAAATTAGTCAAAATTTTAAAATACGCTAAACGAATAAGGCCTTAATTTTTTTCTAGACTATATAAACTACGAGGAATTCAAAAATTCTACTCTCAGGTCGTTTTCTCTAACCGTTTTTGAGTTATGATTTTTTTTTTATTTCACAATTTTCACAAATAATGTAAATTATACCATTTAATAAAAATGTTATAATCTCAAAACGCATTAAACGATTAAAGCCCCAAATTTTTTTTAGATTAAATAAACAACAAGGAATCCAAAAATTCGAACCTCAGGTCGTTTTCTCTAACCGTTTTTGAGTTGTGATTTTTTTAAATTCACAATTTTCACAAATAATGTAAATTATACCATTTAATAAAAATGTTATAATCTCAAAACGCATTAAACGATTAAAGCCCCAATTTTTTACTAGACTAAATAAACTACAAGGAATCCAAAAATTCTAACCTCAGGTCGTTTTCTCTAACCATTTTTGAGTTGTGATTTTTTTTTAATTCACAATTTTTACAAATAATGTAAATTATACCATTAAAAATATAATCTCAAAACGCATTAAACGTTTAAAGCCCCAATTTTTGTCTAGACTAATTAAACTACGAGAAATCCAAAAATTTTAACATCAACTCGTTTTCTCTAACCGTTTTTGAGTTGTGGTCTTTGAATTAAATATGTAGAAACCAAATATGAGATCGAAAGAATAAAAAAAAGAGATAACCTTCAATTTTATTAATATAGATAAAATTTTGGCTAAATACACATACATAGATTTTTACAGGTATAATACACAGTTATTTAAATTGCCAAAAAACTTGTTATATATTGTTTCCTTGACCATCGTCTGTCGGGAATATTTTAGTAATTTTTTTATGTAATTTTTTATCATATAACATTAAAACACGGATCCAAAATTGTATGTTATTTTGACATTAAATTATGCAATATTTTTTAGAATTAATCAATTCTCTAAATTTTTAAAGACTAAATTATGTAATTTTTATTCTATATAAGATATTTTCTTACTCATCTAATTACAATTTGATTTATTAGTCATATTCTTTTCCTTGTAGAATTATCGCGAAATTTAAAATTAACTACTATTACAAACATGATTATTATTTGTTGAGATTTCATTCTTGCAACTAATAAAGATTAAGGTTTCAAGTAATTAAAGTTAAGTCAGCAAAACCAAAAATATAGAACAACTTATTGTTCTAATATACAAAGATAATATTCGAACATAATTAGGCTGAGGCTGCAATATAAAGCGGTCACATCATGACGTAAGCTTTCAGATAATATAAAAATACTTATGCTGAAACAGTTCTTCTCTGGCTATGATTGAATAAAGATGTTTAAAGCCTATGTATGTGTTTTATTTAACAATCTCCAATAACCCCATATTCCAACAGGTTATGGGCCCAGGCTAACGCAAATTGGAGAAATAAAATAATAAAACAAATAATAACATTTTTTACAAACTCAGTAATAATAGTGCTCATAGTGTAAGTGTTAATAATTTAATATTGAAAAGTGCATAACTGTTTCATTAAATAATTACGTGACATAAAATAAATAAAAGAATAAAGAAAATGGTGAAAAATAATCAAAGTTTTAATGGTGAAAAATATAGTGTGTGGAAATTCAGAGTGAGATCTTTACTAGCAGAAATTGAAGTGCTTAAAGTTGTGTTAGACCCAGTTCCACTACAAATAACACCAGACTGGACGAAAAAGGACTTGATTGCAAAAAAACACCATCATTGATTATCTACACGACTCATTTTTGGGACTTGCAAAGGAACAGCAATATGCCAAAGACATTTTAGAAAGCTTGGATAAAATTTATGAAAGAAAAAGCTTAGCTACACAATTAACACTATGCAAAAAAAATTATTAAGTCTCAAGTTACAAGCAAATCAAACTTTGTTACAACATTTTACCACGTTTGATGAAATTGTAACAGAATTAATAACAGCCGGTGCCAAATTAGAAGAAATGGATAAAGGTCCTGCAAACGACAAGTTCTTCAAGAACAACGGCTTTTAAATATTTTAAACCAAAATCACATATTAATAAACATAAATTTAAAAAATCACTTAATAATAGTTATTTTAATAACTGTCGCAAGGGTTTGAATAAATTTTCAAATTAAAAAAAAAAAAAAAAAAAAAAATGTGATCTTTGTGGTCGCAATAATCATTTAAAACATGAATGCTACTATTATAAACGTACACTAAGAAATGAAGAAACTTCAAGAAACCATCAAGACAACACAGACAAAAATCATGTAACATTTATCCTGGATTCCGGAGCAACAGACCACATAATAAATAATAGCGAAGTTTTTACAACATATGAAGATTTGGAGAGACCTTTAGATATTGGCGTGGCGAAGACAGGCGCAACCATTAAGGCGACCAAAAGGGGAACAATTGAAGTAATAACAAATCAAGGCATTAGTGGACGACTGGACAATGTTCTTTTCTCTCCAGAAATGACCTGTAACCTTTTATCAGTTTGCCGAATTCAAGAGAGCGGTATGACAGTAATTTTTTATCCACAAGAGGTAAATTTAAATCTAAAGATCAAATTGTCGTCAAAGGTAAGCTCTTAAATAATTTAATTGGAGTCAGTTTTAAAATTTAAAAAAAAAAAAAAAAAAAAAAAAAAAAATGTATGGCTCATTTGAGTAATAATGTCAATGTTAATTATAAATGATGGCATGACCGACTTGGTCATATTAGTAAGTAAAGATAAGTTTGTAAAAAAAATAAAAACAAACAATTTAATGAATGACATAAATTTAATAAAAAAATATTACTCCAACAAATGAGTATGTGAAGCTTGTATATAAGGAAAACAAGCAAGACTCCCCTTTAATAAAGTCAAGAAAACTTGATAATAGACCATTATTTATAGTACATACAAATCTCTGTGGACCAATCACGCCAACCACAGTAGATAACAAATATTATTTTTTGACTTTCATTGATCATTTTACTCATTACACTGCAACATATTTAATCACTTTTAAATGGGAGGTAATGAAAAATTCCAAGACTTTGAAGCTAAAGCCTCTGCTCATTTTAATTTAAATATAATAAATTTATATTGGGACAATGGGCGAGAATATCTGTCGTATGAATTCAAAAACTAAAAACAAAAAAACAAAAAAAGTTCAGAAAAAGGCATAACATATCATTTAACAGTACCTCATACACCACAACAAAATGGTGTAGCAGAGCGTATGAACCGAACAATAACAGAGAAAGCTCGTACACAAATATACGGTTCAAAATTAAACAAATCTTTCTGGGGCGAAGCTGTGTTAACAGCAACTTATTTAATAAATCGCACCCTTACAAATGCTCTCGCTAATAAGAAAACACCATATGAATTGTGGCATAGGCGCAAACCCAATTTACAATATCTTAAATTTTTTTGGTTCAACTGTATATGTACATAATAAAATAAAAAGTTACAAATTTGAATTAAAATCAAATAAAAGCATATTAATTGGTTATGAACCAAATGGGTATAAATTATGGGATGTGCAAGCTGCAAAATTTATTGTTGCTCGAGACGTTATACTAAATGAAATCAATTTTCTGACGTCTCGACCAAAAATAAATGAGGAAAATAATATGTCTGAATATAATTCTACTACTAAACTGATAAAAAATCAGAACCTGATATAAAATCAGGACCTGATACAAAATCAGATAATGTAGAAACAACTGAACACAAAAGTAAAAACTTGATATTCAAAATCAAGATAATTTAGAATTCAGATGTAGTGACAGAAATAAAAATTGTCCAAGACCCAATTACACTGAAAATGATTGAGCAAATGAGCAAATATAATTTAATAATGAATGCTCAATATTCTCTAGATAAAATACCACAAACATATAATGAAATAAATATTAGAGACAATCGAATTCAGTGGGAGCAGGCAATAAAAGGAGAATTAAATTCCTTAAATTTAAACAAAACTTGGAGTTTAGCTATAAAACCCCCAATGTAAACATAGAAGGTTGCAAATGGATATATATTAAAAAAAAAAAAAAAAAAATAAATAAATAAAAAAAATATATATATAATATATAAATGACGTAAATGGGAATTCATCAAAATATAAAGCCAGATTGGTCGCAACAGGTGATAGTCAAAAATATTTAATAGACTATCCAGATATTTTTGCACCATTTACTAGATAGTTGACATTAAGATTAATTCTAGCTTTTGCAGTTCAATATGATTTATTAATTCATTCATTATGGATGTAAGAACTGCATTTTTAAATGGCACTTTAAAAGAAACTGTTTATATGGTGATTCCTGAAAACGTCAGTTCACAAAGAAACCAAGTATGTTTATTGCATAAATCATTGTATGGGTTAAAACAGTCTTCCCGATGATGGTACGAACGTTTCGACCAAATAATAAAAAATAAAAGTTTAAAAAAAAATTCAAATGTTGATCATTGTTTATATTTCTTAGATAACGGTGATGTATACAAAAATATAGTATTATATGTTGATATTTATTAAGAGTAAAAAAAAAAAAAAAAAAAAAAAACAACTATGAATAATTTTAAAATGTATTTGAAACAATGTTTTCAAATGGTAGATTTGAATGAAATAAAATCCTTCTGAGGTATAAGAATAATTCTAAACAAAGATCAACTAATTTTACAAAAAATTAATATGGCAGAATGCAAGTCAATGATACTCCACTTCCTAGAAAAATAGATTATAAAAATCTAGCTTTAGATATAGACTGCAAATCACCTTTCATAAATCTCATTGATCGTCCTGATCTATGTTTAGCAATAAATCTACTAAGTAGATATCATATTAAAAGGAAAAAATTATAATAATAAATAAAAGAAATAATAATATTAATGCAGAACTTTGAAAATGTTTAACACGAGTTTTAAGATATGTTAAAGGTTCCCTTTATTTAAAATTAACATTAAAAATGTTAAATATACAAATAAAATCATTGGCTATGTTTATTCGGATTGGGGTAATAATGAAGACAACAGAAAAAGTACATCAGGGTACATATTTAAAGTGTTTGAATCGTGTTGTAAGTCGTGAAAAGCTAAACGACAAAACACGGTGGCAGCATCTTCATCTGAGGCTGAATTTATGGCTCTTTTTGAAGGTGTAAAAGAAGCTATTTGGTTAAAATCACTATTGAATAGTATTAATATAGAAATACTAAACCCCATTCCTATTTATGAGGACAACACAGGTTGCATTAGCATAGCAAATGATCTTTCAGATCATAAAAGAACCAAACATATCGATATTAAATACCTTTTTAGTAGAGAGTTAATTAAAAAGAAATTAATTAAGCTAGAATATGCCTCTACAGATAATTTACTAGCTGACATCTTTACTAAAGGGTTACCGAGAGAAAAATTTGAGAAATTCCGTAAAGATCTAGGTCTGAAAAACCATTTCAATAATATAAATATAATAAAATATATTATTTTTGAAAATATGCATTAAAATTAAATTTTATTTTTGTTTTGAGTGGGAGTGTTGAGATTTCATTCTTGCAACTAATAAAGATTAAGGTTTCAAGTAATTAAAGTTAAGTCAGCAAAACCAAAAATATAGAACAACTTATTGTTCTAATATACAAAGATAATATTCGAACATAATTAGGCTGAGGCTGCAATATAAAGCGGTCACATCATGACGTAAGCTTTCAGATAATATAAAAATACTTATGCTGAAACAGTTCTTCTCTGGCTATGATTGAATAAAGATGTTTAAAGCCTATGTATGTGTTTTATTTAACAATCTCCAATAACCCCATATTCCAACATTATTGTTTAAAAAGTATTGTTAGAAATATGTATTATTGTCAAAACGAAGCATTATTATGTTTGAATATCTTTACATAAGGCGAGGAGATGTAATCGCCAGGGCAGGCTCAAGGGTACCTGGCGCCCCAATACAAAATTAGGTTAGGCCCACATATATTTTTTAAAATAATTTTTGTCTAAATTTCCTTTTTGGCGCCTTTTACTAGAAGCCTGAAGTGCCGCCCAGTAAAAAAATAGTATATTATGTTACTAGGAGTAGAACGCGCTCTTTTTTATGCTGAGCTCAAATGTTGCTGCCGAGGCGCAGCCGAGGCTTGCATATTGAGCGAAGCACAAAAAAGGCGTTCTACTCCGAGTGACATATACTATTTTTTCTTCAAGCGTAGTTATTAAAAATTTGCAACCATAAATACTTATGACTTTATAGTTTCAGATGCTATTGCTGCTAATTCCGGCGGTGTACATTGAATTGGTTCAGACATTTTTTAATTTTTAATCTTTATATTGTGTATTTTGTAACTAATCACAGAATGATCACAGAATAATAATAAAGTAACTCACTAATAACGTAACTAATTTCTGAATTCACTACAAACCACGCTACAAACATATTAAATTGATAGATGTTTTGTTTATGGCGACTGCTGCCATCAGTGCCATCTGTTGATAACTATATAAACTATCATTTTTTAATTTTTGATCTTTATATTGTGTATTTTGTAACTAATCACAGAATGATCACAGAATAATAATAAAGTAACTCACTAATAACGTAATTAATTTCTGAATTCACTATAAACCACGCTACAAACATATTAAATTGACAGATGTTTTGTTTATGGCGAGTGCTGCCATCAGTGCCATCTGTTGATAACTATATGAACTATTTACTAGTATAAAAATGTTCACATTTTGTTACTAGTAAAATAATGTCTAAATCAATTCTACCGAATGTATTGAACAATGTAATGTTAGCATTATAATCCGCTTGAAGAAAAAAGTATTTTTTTTTTTTTCTAAATTTCCTTTTTGAGAGTTTATGAATAAGTGGTGTAGATGTGCAATATCTGGACACAGTTTGATTAAAGTACCAGGTTCTTTAAACAGTTAAAACCCTCGAAATATTAAATCTACAAACGATGTTGTTTTTTTCTTTTTAGTTTTGTTTTCCATATAAGTAATTGTTAGAGCATTGTGTTTAAATATAGAACATGATTTTTGTTTTTTGTAATATGTATTTTGGCTGTGAGCCATATGGAATATAATATCCTCAATTAAAACATTTTAAACATTAGTAATGATACTTAAAAATTGATGAGTAACCGGAATAAGGAAGAAATTTTTCAACACTGTGGTTAAGTCTGTTCAATATTATACTTTTCTGCTAAGCAGTACGGATTTTTTGTGTAGCATTAACGTAAAAATTATAATGTGAAAAGTATATAGATAAAAATTGATGTGAAGTGTGAATTTTCACACATTTCAGGGTTTCGCAGGTATTTAGTAAGTGAAGGATAATTATTTGAAATGCCAAAACAAATTATATGTTAAAATATTTTTTTTGATAATTTTAATGCGAATGCCTAATACCATTATTTAGGTTTCTAAACATGTGCAGTATTTTTTATATAGCAAGGTTCACTAAGATTTTGAAAATTGCGCCTATGGCTTCCATTGGTTATTTTAAGTCATCCCTCTGATTTCGTGTATTCAATTTCAACAATTTCCATTGGTTATTAAATTTACGCTTTTAAAAATTAAATGCAACATTTGCCCAAATATAACTAGAATTGAAAAAATAATTTAAACAAAATAAAAATGCAAAAAAAAACAGAAAAAATAAAATTGACTTGAGACTGGATCGAATCCTAGTTTGCAAAATAGAACGCGAGATCGCTAACCATTACACTATCACAGCATGCTGGATTACTGAGTTACATAAGTTATTAAATATTTTACATGGTCAAACAAAAAACACAAAAAATGCGTTATTTTCCGAAAACATAATCTGATCAAAAATTCCTGTTGCACTATTTCGGTTCTCACAAATGTACATTATTTAGATTTTTTTCAGATTTTTAGTTTAAACTATCTGGGCTACAGGGTGTGGGAGAAAAAATGTTTTTTGCACAATTTTGGCAAACCGCGTCAAAATAATTTATTTTGCAAAAATAAAATTTTGATCGTTAATCCACGTACTAAGGGCTTTCATTTGATACCCTACTCAGAATTAAAAAATATATTTTTTTTTTTCGATGAGCACATATTTGTTTATATTTTAGGGGGATATGTTTTTTAGATGTTTTAGTATTTTTCCTATGTGCGGGTCAATGAGTTGTATAAGCATGCCGAATTTCAACTTTCTAGGTTTAGCCGTCTGGCTAAAATTTTTACTGAACAGATAGACAGAGACAGACCATTTTTGTTCGAATGTGAAATATTCAATTTTGGCCAAGGAGGACCCATATATTTTATTAATAATATAATTTCATAGTTCAAAGAGTTAATTCTGATCTCTACTGTGAACAATTGGACCGACTGAATCAGAACTTGATCAGAAAACGGCCAGAAATTGTGAAGAGAATATAAATGATTCTTCAACAAGACAATGCTCGACTTCATGCATAAAAAAAGGCATAAAAAAAGACACTACTCATCAGATATTGCACCCTCCGACTATCACTTATTTTGGTCACTGGAACACTTTTTAAAAAACAAAGACACTTAAAGATATGAACCATGTTAAAATGATCCTTGAACAATTTTTTTCTTTAAAAAATCATAAATTTTATAAATCGAAAATATTTTCTCTTCCTGATAGATGGAGTGTCATAGATCACGATACAAACTACAGTCTGTTCCAAACGGTTAAGCGGAACTAAATGGGATTTTCGTTCTTTTAGGTTGTCACGAGAAGGGACCTTGCTGGGGTTATTTCATTTTTCACGTTGGAATGTCAAAATTTAAAATTCCAACAATGAAACCATAGAAACGAATGACATGTCAAAATTAAATTATTTTTTTTTACAAATTTTAATGACAAAAAAATAAATAAATGGGAAATTTGTATTAAGAATGCACAAAATATCAAAATATAAAGAAAATGACATTTTAAAATGATATTAACCTTAACCAAAAAATGTTTATTGTAAGTATGATTTACAAAGCTTAAACAAAACGACCGAAAAGCACGATTTAAGCGATGAAAGTAACTAGATTGCAAAATCTATGATCTATTTCAAAGTAGAAAAAAGTAGATAGCGCTGCGAACCGAGTACGATTTACACTGATCAAATACAGTATAGCGGGAAATTTAAAATAAGTTACAACTAGGGCATGGGCGTAGCAACTGGGTTAGCAAGTGATTTTTTTTTAATATAAAAAGGTTAATAAGATATTGAAATAAACAAGGCCGATAATACACGTACGTTATTTATACGACATAAATTCAGTTTAATGGGAAATTTGAAAAAGTTAAAAAAATATTAATTTTAAAAATTATGTACTATTTACAAAAAGAGAGATTTGGCTAAAAGAGTTTAAATAAAGCAATAAAACAAACAATATATCTTCAGAGCTAAAGTTTCTTATTTAAATAATTATTGTAAATAAAAATTAAAAATATATGTATATATGAGGTCTAAAAATTACATCAATAACTTCTTCTTTGGGCACAATCAGCTGGGCTGTCTTTTGGCCTCACATTAGTCCTCTATCTTGATCTGTTAATTGTCAAGTGTCAAAAAATACTTATATGTCAGATAACCTAAAAATATATAACTGCGTAAAAACAAATTACATGGAGAATTTTCTCCATAAAATCTACGCCAAGAATATAAATAAAAGTCTAAATATGTAAATAATAACAAAATATATGAAAAAAATTAAATAATATAAATAATATATATTTCCAATGTACGACACTGAACATCTGTCAACTTGGACTAAAAACAATATTTTTACAGTGTAATAGGGATGACGATCTAAACCAATCCGAAGCAAGGACAAACAGCTCCTATCTTCTTACACACATTTTTCTACTTTGAAATAGACCATAGTTCCGCTTAACCGTTTGGAACAGACTGTATTTTACTCAACAAAGTACATTTTTTTCTTTCGATCTGTTTATTTTTTAATAATACCAAATAAACGAAAAAACTTTCCAGTACCCCCTAATAATAATGTACCATTATTACTCTAATTTGTCTATGGTTTTTACTAAGGGCTTTGCCCCTTCAAAGGTTAGGCATACCACCCGCTTAACACATCAGTAAAGTTGGTGGCGAACTCGCACCCTTTGCTAATAATTAAAAACTCTTATGTACATTTGAGGTAAAAACCAGATTAACTGTCACCATTGTTGTAATACGTAGGTGGTCACCTCATAAATTAAATTTACAACCAATTTTCTGTCGCTTTACAACAATAAATAAACTAAAAATCATTGACCTTTCAAGAAATAAATATTCGCAAATATAATCTTGAAGTGGATATTCCTTTTGACAGTTATGTGTCGCTTATGATGTCACTATATGTCGGGGGTACTATATTTCAGATGCGAAACTTGGGTGATGTCATTTCTAAGTATATATTACCTTGACTTGACGAAATTTCACCAAAGTGCGCAGTTAACTAAATACTTTAAAACAATTAAGAATTTGTTAGAATTTACTAAAAACCTTGGGAGACATCGGTTGGTAAAATAAAATCAAAATAGTTTATGATAAATTAAAATTTATACCATTAATTTTGACAGCAGCAAAAATTAGTGGAATCCGATGATTAAGGAAGTGACTTCCTGGAAATACAAAAAATATGGCAATTTTGGGAACTGTTATGCCAACTTCCTTTATTACAAGAGTTACGAAGAAGTTTGAATTAGAAAAGATCAAGTATTTTATTCTACAAACAATGGGAAAGTGTGAATTTTCATACATTTCAGAGTTTTGTAGGTATTTAATGAGTGTAAGAAGCCAACAGAATGCTGGATGTCTAGGACAGTGCTTCTTAAACATTTTTATGTTGCGACTCCCCTGCAACTCAAATCGATAACCCACGGCCCCCCTAAATTTATTTTTTGGAACCATGTAGGTTAAAAAAAAAAATTTTGTTTCATTTATACATACATTTTTTACCAGGGCTTCAAACCGGAACTGAACCGAAAACCGAAAAAATACGTTATTTTTGTCGAAACGAAAACCGGAGCTGAACCGAAAAAAAAAATATCGGTTTGTTTCGGTTCAGACAGGAGTGAATATAAAATACATTTTATTTAAGATTATTTTTTAAACTGATGAAGTAAAAAAAAAATTCGCTTCTATTATTTCGGGAGGGGGGTTGAACGCCCAGAACCCCCTGGCAACGGCCTTGGTATGATTATTACAAAATAAGCAGTAAAATGTTCTTCTACATTATAGTAGAAAATAAATTTTTAATACAAATAAAAGCATTTAAAAATTTATCACTCGGAAGTGAACCGAAAACCGTTAAAGCGTTATTTTTGTCGGAACGAAAACAGGAACTGAACTGTTTCTTTTATATTTTTTTTAATTGAACCGGAACAAAAACCGAAACGACAAAAAATAACGGTAACCCTGTTTTTTACGCTCAGATCAATCAATTATCTATGTAGGTACAATAAAGAATAAAAAAAAAAAATACATTCTACATTTTAATTTTTTTGTTACATTTCTGGCTTTTCGCGGCCCACCACTTTAAGAAGCCCTGGTCTAGGACAACATTATCATGTTCCATACAAGCTGTGGAGACAGCCACGTCCATATTAAATTAAAACTTTTTGTAGATATTTGGAACCATTTCATAAATAAAATCATTCTTACTAATTAAAATGTAAATGTATATCATATTTTCGAAAAAAAAAAACAAAATCTATACCATATTTTCGGGAGGGAGTATATTAATAAATTTCATATTTTTTTCAATTTCAGAAACGTATTTCTCACTATTAATAATGCTGTTTTGTCACACGCTCCCCCAAATTGATTATAATTTATGTATTTCTAGGTAATTGTAATCGATTTTATGACTAACCTAATTGCAGTATTACCAACTGAAAAAAAAGAAATGTCAACAGTCATCATTTTTTCCAGTCGATGATTTAATTTATAATTTAGATGATAGAAAATGTCAATTTATGTCATGAACTGTAACTATGATAGACTCATAGCTATTATTCGATATGATCATAACCGGAAAAGAATTCAATTCGCACTAGGCACTGTTACGTAGAATGAAATAGTCAAGGTTATCAACACTACAAAGTATTCCAGATTTGAGAAAAGATGTATTCCTAATTATTTGTACATTAATTGCAAAATCTTTAATTGGGGTGCATTTTAGGCTAAAATTTCACGAACACGTGGCAGAGACATATTGGACGTGTGTGAAGTTGCTCCGTCCTGTTGGAACCATGTTCTTTGGTTATAGCCAGGAAAGTTTTGCAGTTCAGGTACCAAGAAGTTGTCTAACATCTCCACATAACGCTCTGAATTCACTGTAACTGCACGCCCCCTTTCGTATTCAAAAAAGTAAGGGCCGATAATTCCTCGCGCCGACATCGCAGCCCATACGGTCACTTTAGGCGAATGTAGGGGTTTCTGATGTTTGCGTATCGGATTCGTTGCACTCTAGTAGCGGCAGTTCAGCTTATTTACGTGGCCATTAAGATGAAAATGAGCTTCATCCGAAAACAAAATGTTGGTAAACGTTGAAAATCGCTCAATCACCTGATTTACGAAATTAAGCCTCTGACTGGCATCTTGGGGCTTTAATTCTTGCACCAATTGAATTTTGTAGGGGTGCAGCTTTAGGTCTTTGTGCATAATGCGATGTAATGATGATCTATGCACATTTAAAGCATTTGCGCGCTTCCGAATTGAAAGGTTCGGGTCGTCACGAATAGACTGATTAACATTCTCCACGTTTTCTACCGTTCTTGATGACCTAGGTCGCCCGGATTTTGATTTATCCAGCGTTGTACCAGTCTCTTCAAACTTTTTAACCCAATGTCGAATGAGAGGAATGCTTGGCGCATCATTTAAGTGGCGAAAACCTCGAATACTGCAGAATTTTCTACGCGCTACAGTCGCCGAATCACCGTTTTTGTAAAACTCTCGCACGCATAACGCGCAGTTTGCTCCCGAGAAACGCTCCATAGCGACTAAATTCCCAAGAGCCAGGCTACCGATTAACATAACCCCCGCGCCCCTCGGATACGTTGCGTTCACGCAGTAAGCTAAATAAATATAAAATTTCTTTTGAGACACCTTGTATCTGGGTAAAAAATTCATGGGACGCTGTAAAGAGACTATAAAGTCTTTTAAAAAATGCGGTATAAGCAACGCATTGGATAGTATCGAAGATGACTTGGTTTTTGAAGAGATTGACAAGAGTTCAGAAGAAAATAATACGAACAGTGACATTAACGAGACGAGTGATAGTGGAGTGAAGATGAACAGAATGTTGCTGCTACAAGTTATTGTAATAATAAATATTTTTTCTAAAAATTGTCTCATAAATTTGTGATGCCTTTTATCGTCCGAAAAATACGGTATTCTATTAAATTAAACCGTATAATTGTTAAATTAATTAAATTTTTAATTAATTATTTACAAATCACTACGTTTGTTTAAGTATGTGACAGCGTAAAATAAACATTTAATTTATATATTCTAACATCTGTGTGTGTCAGTGTGTCTGTCTGTCTGTATGTATGTATGTATGTGTGTGTCTACACTTGCATAACTTAAAATGATAAACGATCATTGAAATGACTTTCAATATAGTACTTTTTAATTTAAATAACTACATATCAATATCATTTATCATATCACTTTTAATAACAATTCTTCGAATACACAATATTTTTCTCGGTCTTGTGACATTCTAAAAAGTAAGAATATAGTGGAATTATAAGTACAGTAAACTTTAATAGATTAATAGGGGGAGGGGGGGTTCATTAATTACGAATGAGTGTTAAAAAAGATCAATACCTCCAAAATGATGAGCAAAAAAAAAGGTCCTCCCCTCCAAACCCGGAGATTTTGTAACAAAATCTCGCGGACCGGCAAAAAAAACTCACGGAGCGGTACCGGTCCGAGGACCGGCGGTTGGGAAACGCTGCACTAGATTTTTGCTTATAATTTCTCATGTTTGTCTTTGATATGCGCAATAGAATTTCCGCTTAAGCAACAATAGGTATGCTCGATTTGCACCTTCGCGTTATACTGCTAAACGCTAGCAGTAAATGCTAGCAAAAAATCATACTTTTATGTTAACCATTTCAAAATGACGACCATTTATTTACAAAATAATAATCAACATAAGTTTTACATAAGTTGAACCTATAAGTCGTCCTTATAAGAGTACACTCTTGGATATCCCGGATTGCACTTCTAACCCTTTCTTCTAAATCTTTTATCGTCGTTGGTGTTGTCCGATACACTCTATCTTTTAAATACCGTTTCGTCGTTTATTTTAGAGATATTTTGTTTCTTTTTTTATTGTTTTCAAAGCTTGCTACGTTCAACTTTGTAAAACTTATGTTGATTATTATTTTGTAAATAAATGGTCGCCATTTTGAAATGGTTAACATAAAAATATGACTTTTTGGTGTCATTGTAAAGCTAATTTAATGTACTTTTAGGAAAAAAATATAAAATTATCGATTCCCTATGCTAGATCAAAAGTTGACATCATTTCCGGTGAAACCGGAAGTGCCTCAGAATTCTTATAGTAACCTTTAGATGGGCCTTTTTGTCTAATTTAACTTTTGTTCTGAAGATTTTTTGTATCTTTACAAATAAAGGAGATTTTCGGGGTGCCCCGTTTCAAACAAACACCTGTATATGTATATATATATTATATAGGGGGGGCGCAGACAATATTTATGTTATTTGGGGGGGTCCCATGGCAGAAAAGGTTGAGAAACACTGCGCTAGATAGCAATATTCGATGACAAGAATTGCTATTAATTCTTCTTATGAACAACATTGCTATTAATTTCTAGTTAATGTTTTTCTACTTTTATTTAAACTACTAACAATTAATTTATAGACTAGTAATGAACAATAAAAGTTTTTTCGTAATAGAAAAATTTGTAACATTAAACATTATATATTCAAATTAATTTTTTCTTTAGACACACCTGACAGTTTATAATATTTATTATAAATATTTATTGCCCAAGAATAATAAATAAATTAAAAATTATATCATTAGGTCGAATTTTTGCATTTATTTATCTTTGGAATTTGCATAAAAATATTTTCGCTATTAGTTCATTAAGCAAAAAATATGTATCAAATAAATAAGTAACTATATTTTCTGTTGATTTCTAGTGAATGAATAAAGTTGTAATTGTTAATTTATCAATGACAATTTATTTTCATCAAGATGATTAATAATGACGAATATTTGAGTAATTACATGTTTTCAGCACTCACGTCGACAATAAAATTTAAATCTCAATTCTCAGCGTCAGACAAGTTTATTAATTAATTCGTATGCCCAAGCACGTGTTCATATGTAATTGCTTACTTACATACTTACACCTACTTTACAAAATATACCAACGCAGTGCCGGAGATAAACCGAAGAAATTTATAACAAAAAAAAATTTAGAAAATTGTTAGAAGTAAAAAACTGCGGTTTGAATTTTTGCAATCTTAGTATTTTATTTCACATTTTCGCCTTTCGTTGCCACACTCTAAAAAAGGGACTTCAGCCACACTAGCGTTAAAGGGACTAAAAGTTTATTTTTTAGTGTACCATGAACTCCCTAGCTTTTCGTATTAATTATTTACACTTCTTTTTTGGTTAAATTTAGTGTGAATTTTACACTTACATACTGGTTAAAAAGTAATATTTCATAAATACTGACTGAATAAATGAAGATATATACTGTGATAAATTTCTACATACATGGTCGAAGCTTCCAAACGATAATAAGAAGCACGAAGTTGCTATCGGAGTGCCACAGGGCTCTATCTTAGGTCTTATCCTCTTTTACACATATATTAATGATTTTCCGAAACTGGATCATATTCTTTATCTACTGTTTGCAGGTGACACAGCAGTACTGTCTGAGTCAAATAGAATCAACATCATAATACATCGATTGGAAACAGGAGTGAGGAAAATCATTCATTTTGTGCTCAAATGGAAAGTGAAAATTAACAAAACCCGTTTCATTTTAAGTAAAATATAAATAGTGTTCTTTAATATTCTCATTGTTATGCCATTTAAAAAGTTAACAACAAAAAATTCATAAGTGTAAAAGTTCTTTCTCAGTTTGGTTAAAAATGTCATTTAAAACAAGAAAAAAAGTTCACTATTTTTAACCAAATCATCGTGTAAATCTTGAGTTATTCAGATAGTGTTATTTTTATGTAAATCCTTAGAGATAGATACTTATTTTGTAATACTATAATTTAACCAAAAAATAATCGTAAATAATTAACATGTAAAACGAAGGACATAAGGTTTATAAAAAGATTAAAAGTTTATTTTTTCGTGTACGATGAAGTTTCTTTAACACCATAGACCATAGTATATTAAATAATGCAGGTTTTACAAAATTATGTATTTTTAAATTGTAACGATTCATGTTCTTTAAGTTAAGAAAATATTAGTTTTTTTTTTTTTGATACTTTCAAACATTGTTAATTAGTTTTTGTAGCTGTTAAATATTGAATAAAAAATTTAGATAAAACCAAATAAATACATATAATGCGCTGGCTCGATTTAGCCCGAAAGTTTGTGGTAAAATGGAAATTTTAAAAGTCGGTTTACGATAACTATGAGATGACGTCACACTTGGTTAATTTAAGTACTAACGTTATGATATGTTTTAATCAACATCAATCCATAACTCAGTTAGTACATTTATTTATTTAATATTGGTACATTTTTTTAATGTTGCCAGTTTGAAATTGGATTGTTCAATCGTTGTTAAGGCCACACCCATTATTGTTTCGAGCTCACTTCAATTTCTATGGGATAGAAAGATTTTTAACCTAATTTAACTTTTTTTGACAGTTTACGAATTGGCAACAAGGTGAGTTTTTCAACTGTGACGTCATTTTATAGTTATGGTAAACGGACTTTATGTAATACGCACCCCGGAGATTTATTTTGCGAGTATCGTTTTATAATCCTTGAAACGTGAACTGTTTTCTGAGTGTATACCATGGACGGGTAAGTATGGTCTACATTAGACGCCAAAATTATTCGACACGACTGTACCAGCACTTGTTCAATAATGAAACTGACACATTTTTTTAAAAATAATCTTCTATATCAATACTGCTATCTTTAACTCATCTGCTACCTCTTTTTTATTCAGGATTGTTCGTCTCCACGTATTTCGTTGACTCATTTGAAGGTTGCTATAATTTGGTATATGATTTTAATGTTGTTTTAGTTGTTTGTTTGCCCCGTGTTTGCGCCA
The DNA here is from genome assembly GCA_963971575.1 of Liopterus haemorrhoidalis. NCBI lineage: Eukaryota > Metazoa > Arthropoda > Insecta > Coleoptera > Dytiscidae > Liopterus > Liopterus haemorrhoidalis. The sequence continues at coordinate 58,121,774 of OZ020616.1, read as the reverse complement.
CTGTGCCCCATAAACTATCGTGGCGCATCTGTTGTGGGGTCACGTCTCGGGCTCCACTTACGCATAATTGAATTGACGTTTTCGTTGTCGCATCGCGCTAACAACCTTGTTATTTCAATTTGCATCCATCGTTCTGACATCGAGCTTATTTAAGACCTTCGACAATTGACTGAATTATTACTATTATAAGAGTAACTATAAGTACAATAACAACTCATGTCGATACATATCATTGCTTTATATCTTTCTTTATTTCAATTAAACAATCTCACACCAAACTTAAAAGACAGTTAATTTGAGATACGCAGGACGCAACAGAAATAAATCATTAATAAGGTCAAGATTTTGAATCTCTTCTTCTGTAACGTCTTTAAATGCCTGATACACACGTTCAGGTATATCTGAACAATACAGATACTCTAGTAAAGTGGTTTTCAACTTTTTTAAACCGTGAACCAAATGGATTAAAATTAGTTGTTCGTTATCCTACTTTTTACATACCACCACAGGTAAAAAAATTGCAATCACGGACTAGAGGTTGAAAACCTCTGTTCTGGTGCATCCATACTGTAAATTTTACCTCACAGTTCTATCGGCTGGTCATGGAGTCATACGGTTGGCAACAGTTGGCTAGTTACTATTCACAAAAAAGTATAATAACCGTAAAATGTACAATAATAAAATAAAAAATGTTGCCGGTAGCCAATTCAGGCTATTATGGTACATGGGGAATGAAAGTAATGTTTTTCTCCAAAAACTGCCCAACTATAAGTGAAGTGTGACGCATTATCGTGATGGTCGACATTGGTCAAAATGTCTTGAGAAGATCTGTAGAATATTTATCACATCGACTTGTGATGTTTTCTTTAATGTGTTTCAGTATATTTAAAATATAGAGCGATGGGAGTGTCAATATATCATAATGTATGAAAAGCTCGCTGCATGAGGTATAGCTCAGTTGCAGAAACAGCGCAGTTCGTCATTTTGCGTCATAACTTCAATGACAAACTTAGTGGCGAAAAAATAACCAAATCGATTTATTTTGCATGTGAATTATAGACTAATATTGCTCTTTATTCTATCATTTTATTAAAACATACCTATTGAAGTCATATTTAGTTTGTGTTCGATAGTCATTTTGAAGATTTACAAATGTGTTTATTTAATAAAGGAACATTCGCATTGGTATCCATAAATAAAACGATTTACATTTGTCATTTAATAATACGTCTGTTGTGTTTTGATACTGACTTATGTCTATTTATCTAACTTATAGTAATTTCTAAAAACCTTTTTTATTTAGTTTGTTGTTTATTTAGGAGTTTTGTGTTTAGCTGTATATTTCTTATTTGATTTTGTGTGTACTGCATAGTTTTTAGTTTATATTCAACTTATTTTTATTTTCTTTTCTTTGATCGTATTTTTGGATCACATCAGCCCTTTCTAGGAATATTTTGCCTATTAGAATAGTTTATTTATTTCTATTCTGTTCTTATTCTTATATTTTCATTTAATTTCGATACAAGTGACAGCGTACGAATATTACATTCGTTAAATAGACGAATGTAAACGTACTAAACCTGACGTCACATTTTTTGGTGACGTTTCAAGTGACGCAACTGCACTGTTTCGCCGATTTCCCTATACTCCACTTAACTTTGCTTAAGATTATTTTTGAATAGATCGTTTCTGCAATCGAAACAATCTTAATGAATCTACAGAGTTGCCCCATAGTGTAATACCATATGCTAAGGTGGACTGTACATATGAGAAGTAGATTATTTTACAGGTCAAGTAGCTTGTAACCTTGATCAATTGTAAAAGAGCAAAATTGAATTTATTTATTTTCCAATAGATGATCAAATGGGATGAGAAATCCGAAAGAATAGTAAATGTACTGACCTTGGCCTTAAGGGGTAACACCACAGTAACCGGTTCAAAAAATCCAATTTTTTTTTATAGCTCTAAACGAACCTTTATATATTCAAAAACAGTATTCTACTAGTTATATAGCTGAAAAACATTTTTATAACGACAAATTCTCGATTTTCCGGCAACGTCTACAACACGCGCTAAGCACATAGCTTACCGCCCTCTGCGCGCTTGTTGTCATCTCTTATATATTAGTGTTACCGGTTGAAATGATGATTGGGCCTGTTACCTTTGGAGCTATAGGGCTCATAGTTTCACAGAAGACCACCAGGTAAGTTATAGATGTCTACCTAGTAAAGTTATAGATGTCTTAGTGAAATCTAAGTATTGTAAATCATGTGAATTTTGGCAGAAAAAATTCGATGGCTCCGAAATCAAGTTCTAGTGGGAAGAAAGTACTTGAGACTGCAGTATATATCGCCGTGGGCATTTATAATGATGGCTTATCGAGTATAATGAGGCTCATGGAGAATTTAGATATGAAAATTGGCTACAACTGCTACAATTTCTGCGTTGAGGCGGACGAGCGTCGTGTTCGATATTCTGAGATGTCACTGTCTGATGCTGCGAAAAAGGCTCGATTGTCAATAAAAGCATCTAGAAAGGAGGCGGAAGAGGCGAGCATCAACATGGATGGCCAAATGTATGGTGCAGGCATCGCTGATTAAAGGTACATATAACATTTTTATGATTTAAATGCACATAAAACTTTAAACACGTTTTTCTCAAAACTACTTTTTTCAAGTTGGGCGAAATCATAACTCGAAAACTATTGCTCCGATCAGTCTCAAATTTTTTTTCTAGCTTTGTAAATGCAATATCTTGAGCATCACGTAGCCGTTTTTTGATTGGATGTAAACTTTTTTTTATAAACAATTATAAACAATTATAAACAACTATAAACAATTCAAAAGTGCGCCATTTCTACAAAAATCAGTTTAAATAAAAATGCCTACGTGATTCTATAGCTAATTATATGTGAATAATGAACTTTGTTTCCTTTTTGTTCCAGGTCTCATCGTTTGCGCTAAATCTTTTCGCCGGTTTATCAATTTAAAAAAAAAGGCTTATTTGAAGATCGGCGCTATCGCCGCCATTTTGTATGAAACTGATAATGAAAATTTTTTTTCTCATACTTCAATGTGTGCTCAATAAAGCCCTTTAACGGAAATTTCCTACTCCCGCTCCAGGTTTCCGAAAAAAATTGTCAAAAAGAGATTATTTTTCGACCGTTACTGCGGTGTTACCCCTTAACTTTAGCCCACCGGCTCACGAATAACAAAGACCCACTTTTTTTCATCGACCCCTAACAATGTCATATCGACCACTAGGTGTCCGTATCGACCACTTTAGGAGCCTCTCGTCTGCACGCCCTTAAAATTTCTGATTAAATTTTTTAACATCCTGTACATATTTTGCTAGTTTTTCAAAGCATATCTTTTGTATATCACGACCCCATACTGCCCCATATAGAGCACCAATTTACTGTATTATTCTGAATGATAATAACATAAATAGTAATTAAATGTATGTGACGAAATTGGGCGTTGACGTAATAATTAAGAAAGTGATTAAGTAAATGGTAAACATAAATAATAAATAATTCTTGTCACCTTGTCAAATGTCAATCTGTGTCTTGACGTACGTAGATACCTAGCACCTTACTTAGCAACCTATGCAAATGCTAACTGACGTAGGCGGTAGGCGGCAGATCCTAGATATTCGCTCGATTAACACTTCTAAATATTGTTATAACATTTATAATTTATTTACATGAAATCATCATAAATTTAATTACTCAAAATTTAACGTCATATAAAAAGAGATCTGGAGGTCTATTCTGTAATACCCTTTTCACACTAGATCTTTAAGACTAGTGAACTTAAAGTTCACCGATGTTTAAGATCGGTACGCTTTCACACTTGATGTTTAAATCTCGGTGCTGTCATCAGCTACAGTAATTTTGTCCTTAAGTTACCGTCATGAAATTACCAGTTTTGACCTGTCTGCGCAGACGCACATTTTGAATTATTATAAACAATTAAGGATATTTCATTTCATTCTACAATAAAGGCGCTACAATAAAGAATATATTACACCTGTATTAACATGTAAGTCGATACATTTTATCTCAATTATTGTAGCTCTGTATTTTATTAAACACATTATTAAAATAAATAATTTTATTATAACAATAAGTATAAACTTCTTATAACGTCGATATAATACAGTATTCTTGTTTATGATAATATAAAATGTTGACAGCACAAATTCAAGGAGTATTTTTTTATAATAGAAATTAAGTTGGCAATGCGGACGAAGTTTAAGACGCAGATCTCTATCTTAAACATCGCTTGTGTTTAGACGAGGCCATACGGTTTCACATTAGCGTTTAAAGATACATTCACTTTAACATCCGATCTTAAAGATCTAGTGTGAAAAGGGTATAACTTTTCGACAGTCAGATGTATCATGTCACCTATGCACACTGAACTGTCTCCGTAAACTGTCCTGTGATGTTGTTTTGTATTCGGCATTATCGAAAATAAGTGGCGCCAATTTAAAATTTTAACATATTGTGATAGAATAGATTTCTGACAACGGATTATTTCGAATAGAAATGCCAAAAGTCTTACAAAATATTAATAATAATTCCAGAAATATATCGAATTCAGTCAAGAATATTGACTGTAAGATAACATCGTCACTGGAATCAATGGAGAGGATTGCAAATATCATTGGAGCAATAGTGCAAAACAGCTTATTTAGATTAATTAAATATTATTAGAAGTTCTTATGTGTTGAATATAAATAAATTAAATAACACTGAAACAATTATAAAAAATAAATGATATTAGAGAGATATTGCAAAGTGAAAAAAAGCTGACTTTATTAAAAGAAACCTCTAATAAAGTATCCTGTATTAAAATTTTTCATGATGTTTTAAAGAGTGTTATTGCAACGGTGCTCTTGCTTCATACTTTATTTTGACAAATATGCCAAATTGATAGATCGAAATCGTAATGAATATAGAAGTTATCTGCAACTCTTATATGAGTTAACTGCAACAGACTATTTTTTTCCCATACGGCATACTCGCATACGGCACAACCATTCGCAAAAGGGTTTCGTGACACAATTTCTCGGAGAAGAATAACATCGTCCTCGTATTTAAATCGTCAACGTTTTTTATCTTTAGCTTGCATCATTACTCACAAGAAAAGTCACCAATTTTTTGTTCGAATTTACTCCGTTGTTAATTTTGAGGTTACATTGACAGAAGACCTGTCAAAATTAAGGTGCTTTAAATAAAAAATGCTTTGCCGTTATTTAAATTAAATATAGGTTGCCTGTATTTTAATAAAAGAAAGAAATTAAGGATATATCAACTGCGCATGCGCACATGTCAAATAAAGGAAAACTTTATTAAAAGATCAGTAGAACAGAGGTTGCAATAATTCTCTATTTTTCTCATTAAATTACTTTACTTGAAGACAGCTCGTCTTCAAGGCTAAAAATAGTCAAAACGTTATGTAGGGACCTCAATTCGTGGAGATCCATCGAAATCTCGAAACGTCAAAATCGGTATGATCACAATACCTCCCTTATATATATTGGCGATCGGTAAAAATGAAATAACCCAAGCAAGGTCCCTTCTCGTGACAGCCTAAAAGAACGAAATTCCCATTTAGTTCCGCTTAACCTAAATATGCGTGAGCCCCCCTAAATATTCCAAATATTTTTTCGTGTAATTGAACACTTATATATAATAAAGCGATAAAAAAAAACTTCTAAAATCCCTCTAAGAAAAAGTTTTAGGTACGTGCATGTTCTGAGAGTTGCAATACAGGTGAATATTTTATTGGGTCACCAGGCAAAATATTTAACAAACACTTTACTAGATCCTTACGCTTAGAAAATAATTTTAAATTTAGAAATGATCCAAATTTTTTTGTGTATTCAAAAAATAAATAAATAACACAAGTGGTGTTTTAAATTATTTATTCTGTGGTAAAAAAATCTGAGTACTTGATGTTTACAAATAATTACAATTCTGAAGATGGCGGCATGAGATCAGCGCCAATGATATAATTGTACAAATACCGATGATAAACAATAATATATGTTTATATTCATGTATGCAACTCCCGACAATATTAAATACATGACAACTACAAATTAGGTATTATTTGTTAAACACCTGCCTAGGTAACTATTAGTTGACGAATTCTGCTTTTTATAATCATCAATGGCATAGAAACATGAAGGTTAAACCTGAGTTATCACAGATCTAAAACTAATTGACTATACGCTAAGACTTGTGCACAGCAAAGTTGCGTTTAGAGCTTGTTAAATTAGTTGATAGTGCATTGTGCGTTATGGACAAGTTTACTAGATAGTTTTAACATGCAAGGCAACGTTTACAGCTAAAAAGATTAGTGCATTACGAATAGTGTGACACCTGTGTGTCTTTAAACCAACTACGGTGGCTTCGTAAAATATTTATTATCTATTATCGTTTTCATAATATTGCTGTCCTAAATTTTGACTAACTAAACCTAATCTAATTACCTAAATTGATTTAAATTACTTTTACACCGACTGAACATCCTATATAAAGCGATAATAAATTAACACATATCTGACGAAGTATATTTATTATTTAAACGACTTGTTTTTCAACAATGACTTTTGAACATTATCTCAAATGATAATCATAATTATATTTAATTAAAAATATACAAAACAAATTGTTTATAGCTATTTTTAGTAATGATACAATGTGAAACTGAGCTCTGGTGTATAAATATAATAATTGTTTAGCTGGAATAGATGATTTAGCGACGGTGCAGAAGGCAATAATTACCCAAGTCGTGATCGAGGCAAAACTCTACAACTCAATACCGAGAATTATGACCAAATTATTAAGTGAACACATTATGACTACATACACCTTTCTCCACTGCGTTTAGCTAAAAAATTAATAGGATGTAGGTTCTGTAGGGTGATTAATGTTTGACACCGTGGTCAAAAAACACACTGGTGCGACAGCCCAAGGTGAGTTTAGGCCTCCTGTTCCAGGTTCATGACCATATTTTCAATGTACATTCAGGAGTAATATGGTCAGTATTACGTTCATTTTTAGGGTTTTGTAGGTATGACCAAAAAACCCTTATACCGTCATTTTGTCGTCTGTCTGTCTGTCTGTCTGTCTGTCTGTCTGTCTGTTCGGTAAAAATTGTAGCCAAACGGCTAAACCTAGAGAGTTGAAATTTGGCATGCTTATACAACTCTTTGACCCGCACATAGGAAAAATACTAAAATATCTAAAAAACATACCCCCCTAAAAATATAAACAAATATGTGCTCATCGAAAACAAAAATATTTTTTTAAAATTCTGAGTAGGGTATCAAATGAAAGCCCTTAGTACGTGGATTAACGATCAAATTTTTATTTTTGCAAAATAAATTATTTTGATGCGATTTTTGCCAAAAATGTGCAAAAAAAATTTTGTCCCACACCCTGTAGCCCAGATGGTTTAAACTAAAAATCTAAAAAAATTCTAAGTAATGTATATTGGTGTGAACCGAAATAGTACAACAGGAATTTTTGATCAGATTATGTTTTTGGAAAATAACGCATTTTTTGTGGTTTTTGGTTCACAAAGTACAAAAGTTATACCAATGTAAGACACTCACATGCATGGCGTGCGATGGCTACATGCGTTAGGGCACTCTTAAACTGGCAGGAAAACGAAGGGTTTCGAGTTCGAGTACGGAGTGAATTTTATTTTTTCTGTTTTTTTTTTTTTTGCATTTTTATTATGTTGAAATTATTTTGTCAAAATTCTAGTTATATTTTGACAAATGTTGTATTTAATTTTTATGAGCGTAAATTTAATAACCAGTCTTATTATATGATTAACAAACGATAAATTATTTTTAAAATATCGTTCATTTTGCCGTGATTACTACAAAGTAAAATTTGTCCTACACACTCAGCATACCGCCTTCACTTATTATATACCTGCGAAACCCTGAAATGTGTGAATATTCACACTTCACATCAATTTTTTAGTGTACACAGAACGGTACCTACAATTTAGAGTCAGTTGCGAATGGCTAACTCTAAAAAAAGTAGTGTTAAATGGTACACTAAAAAATTTATGTGAAGTGTGAAGTCTAAGAGCTTTAAAAACAAATTTTATGTTAAAATATTTTATTGTTAATTTTAATTCGAATACCTAATACTAATTTCTACTAATTTCTAAATATGTGCAGTATTTTTTTATATAGCAAGGTTCATTAAGATTTTGAAAATTGCGCCTATGGCTACCATTAGTTGTTTTAAGTCATATGCTCCGCCCCTCTGGTTTCGTATACATGACACATAGAATGAAAATATAATTTCAATATTCCAACTGGTTATTAAATTTAAGCTCTTAAAAAATAAATGCAACATTTGCCAAAATATAACTAGAAAATAAAATAAAGAAAATAAATATGGAAAAAATACAAAAAATAAAATTGCCTCCTCTGACCGGGAGCGAACCTAGAATTCTGGGTAGCTAACGAATATGCTGACCATTACACCATGATACATCTTCTAGTTTAGTGTGTTACATAACTATAACTTTTGTAAATCGTCAATCAAAAAAACACAAAAAATGCGTTATTTTCCGAAAACATAATCTGATAAAAAAATTCCTGCTGTACTATTCCGGTTCACACCAATGTACATTAATTAGATTTTTTTCAGATTTTTAGTGTAAACCATCTGGGCTAGAGGGTGTGGGACAAATTTTTTTTTGCACAGTTTTGTCAAAAATCGCGTCCTAAATAACGATAAATGAAAAAAAACAATGGGAGATTTTAATACCCCGAAACCATTGTTACTGAGGTGCAGTGGCGTACACAATGGAGGGGATTAGGGGGATAAATCCCCTCCCGTAAATTCGAAAAGAACGAAAATTATAATTACCGGATTTTAAAACTGCGCTTCTTTTTAATACGTATAAATTCAGATGTTTTGAAAAATTCCCCTGAAATATTTTTCTGCGTAAGCCACTACTGATGTGAAGGAGAAGACGGTGCTTAGATAGCTGAACATAATCTACAGCAGTGTTTCCCAACCACCGGTCAGTGATTTTTTTTTTTTACTATGCAACTTATCGCCTAATAAGTTAAAACCCACATAATTTTGAGATGAAAATCTCGGTCCTTTCTGTTAATTACTTAAGTAATAATTTGTTTCTTTTTTCACTAATTATATGTGATTTTTTTTTGTGTTTGTAATCAGTGCAATAAAAAATATAAAACTTTTGCGATACACATTACTTTCTAAACTTGCCGGTCCGCGAATTTTTCCTAGGTCGCTTGCCGGTTCGCTATGAAAAAAGGTTGGGAAACGCTGATCTACAGCACTGTTTCGATCAGTGGAGAACCAAAATGCAGAGCGTAGTTTTTCAATAAAATTTCCAGCATCGATTTATTAAATTGTGCTACTTCATATATGACTGTATACCTATTTTGGCAATTTTTTGAATAAGATCTAAATTTAAATATGACGAATTTAGCGCCTTATATAGTATTGCCAATGTCTATTGTTGTCATATTGAATGACTTGTAGAATGACTTTTAGAAAACACTGATTGAAAAAGGTCAAATAATGATTGAAACAGCTTATTCAGAGGTCAATTGTTATTTAACTGTTTCAGTAATAACATTATATTTTATTGATATTACTATGATTACAAATTACTTATAAACGTACCGGAAAAATCTTAATTCTCTCTGTATTTGAAGGCAACATAATTTCGACGTGAATGACCATCGAAAACGGTAATTTTCGATTACTACACATAATCGATCCGCCCAGGAAAAATTTTCTCTATTCGCGACTGAAACTAACGTTGGCGGCGCTGCGTACAACAGCTGATGGCGCACGAGAAGCGTATATGTCAGAAGTTTTTTCTTAATATTTATCTGTTCAAACAATATTTCGGCAAAAAAGCACTGGATTTAAGTCACTATATTTTAAAATACTTCTTAATTCACATATACTGCAGCACACACGCTACAAATATTATCCAAATATACGCTTCTGTTTAATTTAGCTAGTCACCACCAGACGTCTCACTGTTATTTGCAGTCGCGAATATACAATAACTATATCTTTGGTAATAGGGGATAGGTAAGATTTTTTTAAATTTTTTTATTTTATTCCTCTTGTTGCATATAGACATAAAAAACAGCTTTTAATTTTTTTTTTTTAATTTGAAGGCTTAAAAAAATCATAAATGTATGTAGCGCGCGAAAACGACGTGTGACGTCATACTCCTTCTAACTGACACATGACACTACTAGTCTACCCAGCGTACATAGTCTGTTCTGAACTTATTTGTTTGTATAACTTTTATAGGTTATGTAAAGTTAGAGTGATTTTAATTAAAATAAAGTTTAATTCTATAAAAACAATTTATACATGTTTACCGAATTAAATTTTATATTAAAATATATAAAATATGGTAGATCCAGGCCCCAGTACTTCGAAACATAGTCGAAAATATTGTTTAGTACCAATGTGCACAAATAGTTCAATTAGAAATCCAAAAAAATAATTTATATGATTACCTGATGACGAAAAACAACAGAAAAGCTATGAGGCGAAATAAAACCGATATTTCAGAAAAAAGTAAACTTTATGTTTGTGAAGACCATTTTAATGTGAGTACATATATTTTATAAATTATTTTAATAATAAATGCGTGAAAAATTGTTTAAAAACAAATACAAAACTCTCAAACAATACAATATAAACACGTAAACATTATGTTTTGTCTGTATCTGTGACGTCAAACCCTTACAGTCTGAGTCGTATCTACTCGGCAACCTTCGCGGCGTGGTCGGCTTATTTCTAATTTACAATATTTTAATTAAAAAATTTGGCTATAATATTAATTAAAATGTGATTTTTGTTGTGTTAGGTGACATAACTAACATTAAAATATCAAAAAAATGTAGTTTTAAGGAAATACAAATTATATGCGTATCCCCTATTATTTGAAATAAAATAAAAAGTATACTAGTTCATTGCTTCTGTTTAAGTATTTTAAATTAACAAATCCTACCTGCATTTTGGTCCAAAGCAGTCCATATTTGTCATCTCCTTTCGCGCCCCATTCTAATTTCGCCTGAGTACTACCCTGCCAAAATCTGCTCTCAGTTGAAAATCCATGTGAAAAAGTCCATCTGAAAAGAAATATAGTTATGAAGCTTATACATTTTTAGGGTTTTGTAGGTATGAATAAAAAACCTTTATACCGTCATTTTGTCGTCTGTCTGTCTGTCTGTTTTAAAATTCTGAGTAGGGTATCAAATGAAAGCCCTTAGTACGTGGATTAACGATTAAAATTTTATTTTTACAAAATAAATTATTTTGACGCGATTTTTGCCAAAATTGTGCAAAATTTTGTCCCACATCCTGTAGCCCAGATGGTTTATACTAAAAGTCTGAAAAAATTCTAAGTAATGTACATTTGTGTGAACCTGAATAGTACAACAGGAATTTTTGATCAAATAATGTTTTCGGAAAATAACGCATTTTTTGTGTTTTTTGCTTAAATTAAATAAACCAGCATGCTTTGATAGTGTAATGGTTAGCATGCTCGCGTTCTAATTTGCAAACTAAGGTTCAATCCGGTCTCGAGGCAATTATATTTTTTCTGTTTTTTTTTTTTGCATTTTTATTTTGTTTAAATTATTTTTTCAATATGTATATGTATATAAGGGTTATGTATATTCGATTTTCGATTTTTTTGTGGCATTATGTTGGTACTCATGTCTCTCACTTATGCCGACAAGTTCGGCCATTTTGAATGTTCAGTTAATTTTTGACAGTTGCTTTGCTTGCACGTGTTTTGGCTCGTCTTCGATTTTTGCCTATACCAAAAAATGGATCAAAGAATCTGTATCAAATTTTGTTCTTGCCACAGGATAGAACGGTCAATAAGGAATATTACCTGCAAGTTATGCGCAATTTGCGCGAAGCAATCCGCCAGAAACGCCCGGATTTGTGGAAGAACAAAAATTACCTATCGTTGCTTGTGCGCGAATTTTTGGCCAAAAACAACACACTAATAATGCCGCAGTCACCGTATTCCCCAGATCTGGCCCCCTGTGACTTTTTCTTGTTCCCGAAACATGAAAGGACGACCCTGCGCTACAAGTGAGGAGATAAAGACGGCATCGAAGGAGGAGCTGAACAAGATCACAAAAATTTTATGTGAAGTGTGAATTTTCACACAATTCAGGGTTTCGCAGGTATTTAGTAAGTGAATAATGATTATTTGGAATGCCAAAACAAATTTTATGTTAAAATATATATTTTTTTTGTTAATTTTAATTCGAATGCCTAATACCATTATGTAAGTTTCTAAATATGTGCAGTATTTTTTATTATACAGCAAGGTTCAATAAAATTTTGAAAAAATTCCTCTTAGATAGATATATAATCTAAAAATATTAAGTTAAGGCGGAATGCTGAGTGTGTAGGACATATTTTGCTTTGTAGTATTCACTGTAAAATGAACAATATTTTAAAAATAATTTATCATCTCTTAATCTAAGAGCTTTAAAAACAAATTTTATGTTAAAATATTTTTATGTTAATTTTAATTCGAGTGCCTAATACCATTATTTAGGTTTCTTAATATGTGCAGTATTTTTTTTATATAGCAAGGTTCATTAAGATTTTGAAAATTGCGCCTATGGCTTCATTGGTTGTTTCTAGTCATAGCTCCTCCCTTTGATTTCGTGAACATTCAAACAGAATTAAATTATAATTTCAACAATTTCCACTGGTTATTAAATTTACGCTTTTAAAAATTACATGCAACATTTGCCAAAATATAACTAGAATTTTGAAAACATAATTTAAACAAAATAAAAATGCAAAAAAAAAAATAAAAAATAATATTGTCTCTTCTCGTGGGATTCGAACTCGTTTTCTTGGGCAGAACGCTAGTACCGTAACCATTGCACCAAGACACACGTTACAGTTTAGTGTGTTATATAACTATAAGTTTTCAACATTATTAGCAAAAAACACAAAAATTGCTTTTGTTTCCAAAAACATAATCTGATCAAAAATTCCTGTTGTACTATTCCGGTTCACACCAATGTACATTACTTAGAATTTTTTCAGATTTTTAGTTTAAACCATCTGGGCTACAGGGTGTGGGACAAAATTTTTTTTGCACAATTTTGGCAAAAATCGCTTCAAAATAATTTATTTTGCAAAAATAAAAATTTGATCGTTAATCCACAAACCAAGGGCTTTCATTTGATACCCTACTCAGAATTTTAAAAAAATATATTTTTTTTCGATGAGCACATATTTGTCTATATTTTTAGGGGGATATGTTTTTTAGATGTTTTAGTATTTTTCCTATGTGCGGGTCAAAGAGTTGTATAAGCATGCCAAATTTCAACTCTCTCGCTTTAGCCGTTTGGCTACAATTTTTACCGAACAGACAGACAGACAGACAGACAGACAGACAGACAGACGACAAAATGACGGTATAAGGGTTTTTTGGTCATACCTACAAAACCCTAAAAATGATTTTTTCAAGTGCTTCGAGGATTGGAAAAAACGTTGGCACAAATTATATCTAGTGGGGATTACTTTGAAGGGGACAAAATAGATATTCATGAATAAATAAATAATTTTTGAAAAAACCACAAAATTCGCGATACTTTTTGAACAGACCTCCTATATATCGCTAGATAGTATTGGATTGCAAAATATTTGTCAAACAAATCTTTCATTTAATTACTGTTAGTACCACATCTGGACGTATAAAATAATAAAATATATCTAATTTGACAGGCTGAGTCATAATTTGCAATATGAAATAGTTTTCGTACACGATTCATATATTTAGCAGTGCAAATAACGCGTTAACATTGAGTTGTGACCTTATGTTAAACATAAAAAAATATAAATTTTCTTAAAATAGCTTTTTGGGTTAAGGTCGATTTAGTGTTTTGGCATTATGAACAAAAAAGCAATTATGAAAAATATGGGTTAATTATGGACATGTCAAATAAATAAAATCAAACAAACAATACCATAAACTATTGCAGATAATAAAACAAAAAACAGAGGTAGACTGGATCAAAATCAACAGAATCCATAAAGAGCTCTATTTAATTTAATATTTAAATTTGTCAACGATAAACAAGAATAACTTTTTTTCTGAAATCATCAGTGAAATAACGTCAAATCGTCATTGAAGTGTCTCCAAATCGGCAGTGAAGTTTTTTTCTACGATTTCATGGAAACTTCAAACCAAAAACTTCAACCAGGGGTGAAGCCCCCGGTGTGCAGTCCACTATTCTTAATAAAAAACTCGACTTGGTACACAAACAACTATTTAAAAAAAATCGCTCTCGAATACTTGAAGAGGAATTTTTTTCTGGGGCTCCCCCATAGTACCGAAATAGGGGGTAGGCATGATTTTTTTTTTATTTTTTTATTATATTCCTCTTGTTGCATATAAACATAAAAAACAGTTTTTAATTTTTTTTTTTTGTAATTTGAAGGCTTAAAAAAATCATAAATGTATGTAGCGCGCGAAAACGACGTGTGACGTCATACCCCTTCTAACTGACGCATGACACTACTAGCTTACCGGCGTACATATGTAGTCTGTTGTGAACTTATTTGTTTGTATAACTTTTATAGGTCATGTAAAGTTAGAGTGATTTTAATTAAAATAAAGTTTAATTCTATAAAAACAATTTATACATGTTTACCGAATTAAATTTTATATTAAAATAGATAACTTATATTGCAGTATTTCAATTATGCCTCTAACGTTTTGTAACTTCATGTAAACAATGTAGTAAAATTCTGACATCTAAATTACATAAATATTTACATTTTACAGAGTTGCAGCGTTTGTTTACATAAAGTTATAGAATATAAAATAAAAATTACTTTGACACCACGTATTTCTTCAGCACTGTAGCATTCATTATTTTTCATATATTCCATGAGCATAAATGCATCAATGTTGGGTAAATTATCACTCTGAGCCCTAACAAAATCTTTATCTGCCATTTTAATAATAAATGCGTGAAAAATTGTATAAAAACAAATACAAAACTCTCGAACAATACAATACACACACGTGTAAAGATTATGTTGTAGCTGTATCTGTGATGTGAAACCCCTATCGTTTGACGTCATACTCAGTCGTTTTACTCGGCAACCTTCGCTCCGTGGTCGGCTTATTTCAAATTTACAATATTTTAATTCAAAAATTTGGCAATAATATTAATTAAAATGTAATTTTTGTTTTGTTAGGTGACATAACTAACATTAACATATCAAAATAATGTAGTTTTAAGAAATTACAAATTTTATGCGTATCCCCTATTCTTTATACCTGCCCCCCGCCAATCTGACCATATTAGTGTGTCGTCACATACATGTGCTGCCATCTGAGAGCTGAGTCCTTCGGAAGTTTTTGACTGGTTTAAAATACATGTGACATTACTTTTATTACCTTAATTTTATGAATATCTTCAATTTTGGAACAAAAAATATGTATTTTTGATAAATATGTAAACAAATAAGGGATTTATTGTTTAAATAAAACTCAAGTTGTTCACAGACTATTTTATTCTAGGTATTCACTCTTACAACGTAAGAAAACATCTGATCTCTCTATCAAATTCTACGTGTGTTTTATAACAACCAATTAGTGTAATGAGCCGTCATCGTTATCGTTAATGAGTCGTCATCATTAGTGGGTCCCGATTACGGATTGCATCTTGATAACATTTTATGGTGACGTAACAGGGCTTCGTGGAAGGCTAGATGCTAACAAATATATACTAATATATACAGTCCAGATACTTTATATTATAGAATAATGATTTTATAAATATATAAATAAGGATTCGAAGATATATTTATAGGTTACGTTTTTAAATAATATGAAAATCTAAATATCTTTAGTATTTATTTAATTAACACTAAGTAATCATTAATATTTTGTTTTAGAATGCATAGTGGTGTGTTGTTTTGCTCCAAATTGTAACCATTACAGCTACATTCTTAATTGCAAATTTTTTCGTTTTTTGACAGATGAAAATGAAAAATAATAATGGATAAAATAAAAACAACATATTGTTCCTTCAAACCATTTAGATATGGCATACACACTCATTGCTATGTTACTTGCCATAATAACGATTATTAATGTAAATATTTCAAAATTAACCTGCAAAATAATATTGTTCTACAAAAATAATGATATATTAAATTCTATGTATAAAATAAGAATTTTAATAAATAAATATTAACTTGTAGTTTTGATGTGAACCATTCTTTTACTTTGAAAACTTAATTTATATTTCCAAAATACAATTTAACAAAAAATCAACATGCTAAATTCAAATAAAAGGAATCCAACCGCGAGGCGGCAGCACTGAATTCCATTTTGTGACATAGTTACCAATATGGTCTATTGGCGCCCTTTTAATTTTTTTTATACTGTTATTTTGATTTTGAACCGCATTATCGTCTCGGCTGTTTAAAGGCTAGCAATGAAAATTATATTATTCTTGTATAACTGTACCTGAAATAATTTGTTTTTGACAATTCAGTAGTTCAGTTTTTCATCAACAGATGGATCTACAAGTTTTACATTAGTAAGTATCACAGCTTTTAAAATAATGCACAGCCAACGGAGTGACCGAGCTCGTTAAATCGTGCAGTTCGGACTGCTGAAAATAGTTCGCTAGTTCGGTTCTCCGTTGGTGATATTATTCGGGCGAGAATAAAATATTTACATTACTCCCATTTTCACCATCATTTTTGCCAATTAAGTAGTTCAATTTTTCATCAACAGATGGATCTACAAGTTTTGCATTAGTAAGTTTCACAGCTTTTAAAATACGGCACAGGCACATAGTTTCTATGGTCTATTCCACATTTTCGGCAGCTATTTATTTAAATTTTAATGTGGCCTTTTACTGAAATTTTTGAGAGCCCTGTTATAGAAGATACCTGGCAAGATCATTTGCAGAAGGCCAAAAATTAATTTTAGAAACCATTTTTAATAGGTTCTAGCCACATATTTTTGATTTCAAAAGCATTTCAATTGTAAATATTTGTATTTAAAGTAAAAATTGTTTTCGTTTCTGACGCACTAAGTTTAAAAAATATTTTTTTAATCCCACATACTTTAATCCTAATAAAATAAAGTGAGATCATTTTTATATTTAATTTAAGGCGATTGAACTATTAAAATATATTATTTATTTGCACAATTTGTTACTATTTAAACAATAATTTCTTATTGATTTTTTACCTTTACGTGGGTTGCTAGTAGGCTTGCAAAACTAAAATGTCGATGATCTAATGGAAAAATTTTAGAAATTATTTATTTATTTTTACTTTCTAAGTATAATTTCTAAAGAAATATTAAACATTGAAGTGAAGTGTGAATTTTCACACATTTCAGGGTTTTGCAGGTATTTAATAGGTGTAAGAAGCCAATATAATACTGGATGTCTATATTTATCCCATCAAAATCAACAGTTTTTTGATAATCACTTTTATTCGTTATTTGAGAACTAAGAGCTTACATTTAATTTTTTTAAACAAATTTAAATAATTTTCCAAATATCCCCGAGTTTATTTCTGCATTTGCTTCGTATTCAAGTCTTCATTAGATTAATAAGAAATATTTTACAGTGTAGAGTGTAGTGTGGTGAGAGTAACTCAGTTCGCAACTATTAAAAAAAATATATTATTTTTTTAATATTTTTAATTCCAAAAAAATACACGCACTATCTTAGCTATAAATACAAAAAATCCGTAACATTATTAGCCATAATTAAACCATGAAAAAAAAAAAAAATCAAAAACACAAAATTTGCCATATTTTGCAAAAATACAATCTGATCAAAAATTCCTCTCGTACGTTTCCGGCTTAGTGTAACTAAAATTTGTTAAATATTTAATTCCCTATGTAACACAGTAAATAAGTAAGCGCCCGTAGCGTAGATCGTAGCGTCGTCACTTCGTAATTTGCAAACTACAGTTCGATTCCTGTCACTTGTATTTTTTCTGTTTTTTTTTTGCATTTTCATTTTATTTAAATTATTTTGTCAAAATTCTAGTTATATTTTAGTAAATGTTGCATTTAATTTTTAAAAGCGTAAATTTAATAAGCAGTCGGAAGTGTTGAAATTATAATTTAATTCTATGTTTTGAATGTATACGAAACCAGAGGGCGGGGCTTATGATTTAAGCAACCAATGGAAGCCATAGGCGCAATTTTCAAAATCGTAATGAACGTTGCTATATAAAAAAAAATACTGCACATATTTAGAAACTTAAATAATGTTATTAGGCATTCGAATTAAAATTCATAAAAAAATATTTTGACATAAAATTTGTTTTGGCATCTCAAATAATCATTATTCACTTACTAAATACCTGCGAAACCCTGAAATGTGTGAAAATTCACACTTCACATCAACTTTTTTAGTAGATGATTTTTCCTTTGTAATAATTTTAATTTTTTTATAATATATTTTCAAAAATGGGCTTAAAACTAATACAAATAATTTTTATTTTTCAAAATATACCCATCATTCATTAAGGGGCGCAATTCAATGGTCAGAGCAGCACATTTTATACCCATTTTCAAGATTTTTTTTTAGAAAACTGTTAATAGTAACTTGATTGGGATAATACCTACAGTAAAGAACAACCTTTGAAGAGTATCCCAAAAAAATTTTATTGAAAAATATCGAAAATTAAGCTCGTGACATGAATTTGAAATTTTCGTTCAGGACAAAGAGTTGATTTGCGGTGAGACACATAACTAATGACTGGATCATCTTAAACAAAAAAACCAAAAATATTTCGTTAGTTTATGAGTTTCTTAAGGTAACGCTGTCGAGATATTTTTTTTTTTCTTGCTTATTTTTTTTTATGGAAGTTTTTCAACTGAAAACAGAAATTTCGAAAAAAAAAAATCCGTTTTTTTCGTTTATTTGACCTCAAACTTATACCAAAAATTAAATAATCTAGATATTTGAAAAAACTCGACAGCGTTACCTCAAGAAACTCATAAACTAACGAAATATTTTTGGTTTTTTTGTTTTAGATGATCCAGTCATTAGTTATGTGTCTCACCGCAAATCAACTCTTTGTCCTGAACGAAAATTTCAAATTCATGTCACGAGCTTAATTTTCGATATTTTTCAATAAAATTTTTTTTGGATACTCTTCAAAGGTTGTTCTTTACTGTATGTACTATCCCAATCAAGTTACTATTAACAGTTTTCTAAAAAAAAATCTTGAAAATGGGTATAGGGAAAAATTGCTAAGCGATATGACATCTGGTGGGATTGAAGGAACTACAGAAATAGACATTGTGTCGCGCTTTTTTTTATAAAAAATGTTTGCATAAAAATATAATTGCATAAAAACAAGTATTAATATTGTAGCAAAATTACAAAAACCACCAGTAAACATTTTTCATAAGTAAAATTCACGTTGTTTATATGTAACGAATGTCTATTTTGAAGGTTCCAAGTTTGCCGAAATAGCGCTGCGATCTTAAAATACTTCCCCTATAAAATGTGCTGCTCTGACCATACCCCCCCCCCTTAAAAACAAACCTCATACATGCAGACATGAAACCAAAAACGTATTTAATTATTAAAACAGCCATTAATTTCTTTAATTTATTATTATAAAACACAAAACTTTTGCTTAACAATGAAGCTGTGTTTCAATTTTAATTTATTAATTTTTCTGGTACATTTATTATTTAATTTAAAAATTTAGTTTTCTACCTGTCCAAATCTAAATATAGTAGATGAACTAATATAAGAAAAACTTATAACCACGTAAGTCGTAGCTTAGCAACAATGGTACAAACTAACAAAAAATTTAACAATGGAACTCACCAATAAAACGTACGTCTTAGCAACTCTAGGACTATGTTAATTTTAACTGATGTTTTTTGTTCAGTATTCTTTATTATTCTAGCTAATAAGATGTTTATTCGCCATATTATAAAGTAACTCATGTTATTTTTTGTTGTGACTTCATTTTAAACCTGCAGTGAGGATAGATTGATCAATAAAATTATAGAATGTTACGTCATCTATTGAGCGGTAGCAAAAGTTTTAGCTTCAGTAATTAAACACAGTGGCAGCACCAGTTGAATTAAAATTTTTAATACGAAAATTTAAAACTTATGGGTCGCGACCCAAAACTGGGTCAATGAACATATTGAATGGGTTACGAAATATTTTTAACAATAACAATATTTTTGTCTAATAACGTATTTTATTAAACAAACATATAATGAAGTCCATATTGTACGATTATTAAGTAGTAGCAAAGATCATATAGGTAATTTTAATAATAATATAGTATAAATAAATATTAATATACTTATATTTATTATCTTTGGTCGTAGATAAAAAACTTTTTAGCTAGGTTTTGAGATATAGTCAAGTTTTTTTTTTTTTACTTCACTCAAAAACGGAAAGCCGTACCTAAAAATGGAGGTTATTTTTGAGATCTACGTCTCAAATTACATAAGTATACATAAGTTGAGGTAAATCTGAGATAAAAAATTTTGCTCATAAATCGAGATTTTTATAAAGGTATACATACTCCTTTGTTTTTTGCCATTTTCGAAGGTTTTGTTTCAGGATTCATATTTTTTAATAAAAATGGGCTATTGCAGCCTCAATTTTTTTCAGTATTAAACAGGGTACAAGGAATTTAAAAATTCAAACCGTAGATTTCTACCTAATTCCATTTTCGAGATAAATTTTTTGAAATTTTTAAAATATTTTCGAAAAATTTAAAATTTCAACAAAAAAAAAATGTTTCAAAATGTGACCCAAGACTATTTAGGAACTCAGGATTCCAAAAATGTCAACCGCAGGTCCCTATTTCTTTTAGTTTTTGAGATATTTATCACAAAAAATTTAAAAAATTTTTTTTGAACATTTTTCAAAATAGTGCCAAACAAAAAGGGTACTACAGAAATTAGCTATACATTTCTTACAGATAAAAAAATGAGGATGCCAAAATGCTCTAGCTCTTATAGTTTTTGAGATATCTATTAAAAAAATAAAATACTAAATCCCGTTTTTAAAAATATTTTAGAATTGTGTCAAACAAAAACGGTCTTACAGAAATTAAATACAAATTTTTATAGATGATAAAATGGATAAGGATTTCAAAAATTCAAATCGTAGGGCTCTATCTCTTGAGATATTTATTAAAAAAGTAAAATAAAAATCCTCTTTTTGAAAATATTTAAAAATTGTGTCAAACAAAAAAGGCTCAACAGAAATTTACTAATTAGAAATTTCTTGTAGATAGAAAAATAGATGTAGATTTCAAAAATTCAAACCGCAGGGCTTATATCTTTTTTAGTATCTGAGATATCTATGAAAAATTATTAAAAAATCGTTTCTTAAAATATTTCAAAATGCTATCACCAAAAAGAGGCTTTACAGAAATCGACTACAAATTACTTATTGATAAAAAAAATGATAAGGATTTCAAAAATTCAATCCGCAAGGCTCTATTTCTTATAGTTTTTGAGATATGGTTATAAAAAATTATGGTACCTACCAAGTGATGATATAAAATCGTCGTCATATTCCAGTTGATATGTGGATACTCAATATTTCCCAAAATTATATATAAAGCAGCACCAAAGCATGAATCAAGACCATTTAGGACCTTAGGATCCTAAAAATCCAAACCGTACTTCTTATATTTTTTAATTTTTAGATATAATCATACAAAAATTTAAAAGTTTTTTCTAAAATTCATAACTGGGTCAAAAAGGATAGTTTCGGGACTGAGACAAATTATTCAAAATTGGTACTACTCAATATTGGAACCAACTTATTAATAATAAGTTGGTCAATAAGTTATTATACACAACATATTTAACAATAATCAGTAATGAAACTTTCGTAAAAATTTAGTTTAACAAACGTTTTGATAAGGTTATAAACTTTCAACATATTTAAACATATTCAACATCAAACTCACCTTTAAAACTATCACTATTTCCTTTTTGATATCTTTATTCTTCATTTTCACCATTTCAAACATTGTTTTGCATTATTTATTGAAAAAAACGCTTACTCCGACGCACAATTTGACACTTCTGAAACTAATCAAGATGGCGACATAGACCCTAGCGTGATAACAAATTAACTAATAATGACTCTTACGTACAAGTATATAAAAACTAAAATTGAATAATGGCACCAAAATTGGTGGTGAATAAAAAACAATGAAACCTTGAAGAAAACTGAACTCAACATCGTTTTCGGGAAAATTTCTTCGGTCTTGTTAGGTCCAGGAATTATCTAAATACTCGTACCAGATGTTTTTGGAAGCTGTAGGTTCTGTAGCGGTCACAGCTGATTTTTTTTATTATTTATAATAAGTTATTAAGACGATTACAGTGGATAGGTACGGTAACCATACGTCCTTTATTTAAGAGGACAGTTCTTTATTTCACTGCTCCGTCCTCTACCTTTATTTATTTTCTAAAATACGCGTTTTGTTCTTTATTTTGTAAAGTCGTCGCAAAGTTAAAATTTTTAAATAGAAATAGAGGTGTAATAGAACATTTTACAACAAAAGCAATTGCTTTTAAAAACATTTGTAAAATCGTAGAATTTTCTTTGTCTCCCTGGATCTAATGCCCCCGTCGAACGAATATTTTCATTGGTGAATAATATGTGGACCAAAGAAAAAACAGTAAATGTAAGCACGTTCCAAGCGTGTATTTCCATCAAATACAATTTTAAAATGAACTGTATGGAATTTTATGACTTTTTAAAGCGTGAACCGGCGCTATTAAAAAAATTAATTTTACTGAAAAGTATCAAAATTAATGTTATTTAAATTTTTACAATGTGTGTATGTGTAATAATTAAGATTGTTTAAAATTTTAATGTATGCGTTGTTGTATGCTACTATTTTCGTAATAAATGTTATAAACTTATGAATTTTATAAGGTATTTTTTTATTTTCTCTGATATGTCCTTTATTTTCCTAAAAAAAATATGGTCACCGTATGAATAGGGCACGTGATGAAGGAGAACAAAATGGTTAGGAGGATATGGGAAGGAAGATTGAATACCCTTCGATTAGTGGGGAGACCTCGCAAGAGATGGAAAGATCAGCTGACTGAAGATCTAACAAGTAGGGGAGATGTGGGACGGTGGCAAACATTTTGGCTTTCTGTACATAACATCTTCAATTTTGAAGTTTTTAAATAAATCTTTTTGCCACTTAATACTTATAATGTCGTTGTTTAAATAACCTGTTAAAAATTAATGTCCTTATCACATGCCATTTATAAGTAATATTTTTGTTGACCTCTGCAATTGTGCCACTGTACCTATACGTGAGGGTACAGTGAAACAGCATTAGGGATACAGTGGAACAGTAAATATAATAGGCACCTAAAAAATCTGTATATGTATCAATAATTTTTATTGAAACTTCAATTCAATGTCTTTAAAAATAAATCATCTGAAAGATACTGAAAAATTAATAATATAAAAAAAAAAATCAAATTTTTGGAACAAACTACTAAGTAATTAAATAATGTATATAAATATATAAATGTAAATTTATTATTAATATAAAAAAATATACTTTGGTAAGCTCCTCGGAAGCAGTAAGTTTTGATAGTTTTTATTTTAATGTTAATTATATTTCATTAAATTTACTATAAAAATCAAATCGTCTAAACGGTGTTTTGTGCTACCAGACGGAGCAGGAGATGGTAAAACTTTTATCAGCTCTGATTTTTTAAATGTGTAATTTTCATTTGTTTTAATAAATTTAAAGAATAGAGTCAGCCGTCGGAGATATGTTACAACAATATCGTCAGTCGTTATTTCTATGATTTCCCCTATAGAGTGGCTCTTCATTTTATTCTTTCTCTGAATCTGTATCACATTGAGAGTCAACATTATCATCTGAGTTTGAATTCTCATCAATATTGACATCAGTATCAGATGTTTCTGAACTTATAAGAATATCTTTTAATTTTCTGATCTTTTTTATTTTGCGCATCTTGGAATTGTTCTTCTAACACAGTGGCTCAGTGTACCACTGTATCCACATAACACGTGTGCCACTGTTAGCCTAACCCTATTTTCACGAACATTTTATCAAATATAATAAATGATATAGTTTAGAACATTAGTAATTGCTTTACACTGTAGACAAATGACCAATTTACAACATGTAATACAAAATTTCTTACTAATTTAGTTGTGTCTCGTTCAAATAAAAAATTTCTTGTTACGATAAACTTTAGTTTGTCAAGCTCAAATCAACATTTTCATCATAAATGGCGGGACTTAAATTTATAGACTCAAAATGTGGATAGTATAATTTCTCAGTACCAGAGGGGCCTATATATACCCAAACAGACATGAAAATATTCTATATTTCAAAGATATTTCAAATGTTCCACTGTACCAATTGTGCCACCGTCCCCACATCTCCCCTATTGGTAACAGGGAACATGGAAAGACCTGGCAATGAACAGATCAAGATGAAGGACTTATGTGAGTGACGCCAAAAGTGCCCAAAGAAGAAGAAGAAGTTATTAAGATTTGATTTTTAAGATTAATTTCATCCCGAGTTTATTATTTAAATATGTTTGTTGTATTAATTTGAATGCATCGCTTATTCTTTTTCATGTAAAGAATATAGAAGTTGAATGGGTATTGAACAGTGGGTTGCTATAATGGTCATCGAGTCTGGTGTCGACGGGGAGTCAAGTGGAACCACCGCCCCATTATCTGAAGACAGGGGGCACCGCTAATGGGGCTCTCACACACATGCGTTCACGACTTATTTTAATGATGACACTCTCACGAAAATGTGGTTTACACACTTTTATCTGAAATAAATGTAAAAAAAATCAGCTTTCGCCAACACAAAACCAACCGTCACTACAAAGTATTTCATGATTTACTGTAATCATGAAAACGTACCTACATATACAAGATAAGGCAACAATTATGTTTATCTTGATTATTACCTTAATAAAAAATTGATGTGAAGAGTGAATTTTCACACATTTCAGGGTTTCGCAGGTATTTAGTAACTGAATAATGATTATTTGGGATGCCAAAATAACTTTAATGTCAAAATATTTTTTTATGAATTTTAATTCGAATGCCTGATAACCATTATTTAAGTTTATATATATGTGCAGTATTTTTTTATATAGCTAGGTTCATTAAGATTTTGAAAATTGCGCCTATGGCTCCCATTGGTTGCTTAAATTATATGCCCCGCCCTCTGATTTCGTATACATTCAAACATAGAATTAAATTATAATTTCAACACTACCCACTGGTTATTAAATTTACGCTTTTAAAAATTAAATGCAACATTTACCAAAATTATTTTGAAAAAATAATTTAAACAAAATAAAAATGCAAAAAAAAACATAAAAATTAAAATTGACTGGAATCGAACTCTAGTTTGCAAATTACAAAGCAACGACGAAACGCACTATCCTACGAGCGCTTACTTATCTACTGTGTTGCATAGCGAATTAAATATTTAACATATTTTAGTTAAAAACACAAAAAATGCCTTATTTTTTGTGTTTTACATAATCTGATCAAAAATTCATGTTGTACTATTCCGGTTCACACCAATGTACATTACTTACAATTTTTTCAGATTTTTAGTTTAAACCATCTGGCCTACAGGGTGTGGGACAAAATTTTTTTTTGCACAATTTTGGCAAAAATCGCCTCAAAATAATTTATTTTGCAAAAATAAAATTTTGATCGTTAATCCACGTACTAAGGGCTTTCATTTGATACCCTACTCAGAATTTAAAAAAACATTTTTTTTTTTCGATGAGCACATATTTGTTTATATTTTTAGGGGAGTATGTTTTTTAGATGTTTTAGTATTTTTCCTATGTGCGGGTCAAAGAGTTGTATAAGCATGCCAAATTTCAACTCTCTAGGTTTAGCCGTTTGGCTACAATTTTTACCGAACAGACAGACGACAAAATGACGGTATAAGGGTTTTTTGGTCATACCTACAAAACCCTAAAAAGAGTTATAAAAATATTGTTCAAATAAAACATATTCGGGGTGATGGGGGTATTTCGATACGGTTATCGTCTGGCCCCCATTTCCCCAAATAAATTTTATTTGAAAAATATTTTTATTTTATTTTTATATGCGTAATTCAAACAACTTACAAAAATAATAATTCCATTTAGTTCCACTCAACGTTTGGAATAACCTGTTCATACCATCTAAATCTGTATGCTTATTTTTATTATCCTTGATAATTGAAGAGCTAATAGCGAATGATGTACCCTGAATTTTAAAATGTGATATTGCAGTATTTTTGAATATTTGATTGTAGTATTTTTAAAGTGATTTTGAGGTGTGTTTTAAAAGCGGTTGGGTAGTTTTGTCGATTTGTAGGATCGTTACGGTAGGTCATTACGCGCGTTTTCCTTCAAGAGTCTCTTAGGCCCCTTGCTTCTCCAGTTCATATGCCACGGCACGTTCTAACCGCTAGACGTTCATTAACTTTCAGTTTTATACAAAAATGAAATTGTATAGAAAATACTGAAAACTGAAACGGAAAAAAGACAGCGAAATATACTCGTTAAAATATGAAAATATATCCGAAATGAATACCTACTGCCCATTGAAATATACTAACACGCAGATAAAAGATAGAGAGATATAAAAAAAATGATGTGATATGTGAATTTTTACACATTTTAGGGTTTCGCAAGTATCTCGTATCACAAATCTTATTTTTCTAACAGGTCAAAATTTGTCTCGTTTAACGACACTGAATCATCAACGAGAAATGTTGATTACGTCAGTTGAGTTTGTCAGGGCGGAATATTAGGACCTCTCTTCTTCAGCGTCTTCGAAACAAATTTCAAAGCAACAAAAGGAAAATATATTAAATGGAACTGAAACTGAATTTATTTAGATTGAGGTTCAATATGTTAATTCTGGTTCGGTTCCAGATTCAGGTTTAATAACAGTTTTTATTAGATGCAAGAATAAACAGGTTTTCAGGTTCGGGTGTGAAAATTATGAAAATTTTCTAAAATGCCTGGTGAAGATAGGCTTTAAATACCCACTACAGTAACACAGAATAACATCAACAGATTTTCCATTAACGGCGAAGACTTAGAAGATGTGGAAGAATTCTGCTACCTCGGTAGTGCAATAACGAGAGATGGAGGAACTACGAGGGACGTGAACAACAGAATACTTAAAGCTCAACAAGCGTTCTGCTTATTGAAAGAAGTTTGGAAATCCAATAAGATCTCTCGTAACACTGAGGTACGCATATTTAAAAGCAATGTAAAATTTCTGATGTATGGCTGCGAAACTTGAAAAGTCACTAAAGAAATTACCCATGAACTGCAAGTTTTTATTAACAGATGTCTGCGCAGAATTTTTCGCATTACTTGAACAGACTATTTTCCCAATACTCATATTTGGGAAGCGATAGCACAAAAACTTATCTACTTGGAAATCCAGGCAAGAAAGTGGAATTGGATTGGGCATACCCTCCGAAAGTAGTAAACGACATCTTCAGAAGGGCATTAGAGGGGACCTCTCAGGGAAGCCGTCGTAGAGGTCGCCCTGTATCCACATGAAGGAGAATAATACATAAAGAACTTGATTGGCTGGCGCCTGTTGAAGAGATTTGCTCTTCACAGACCCCAATGGTGCGAGTTTGTACGACCTTCCTAACATCTGTTTCGATAACTCCGCGGATGTAATACTTTATGCGGACGATACCATAATATTAACAAGCCATACATCAGTAAAAGAGTTACTCGACATTTCAGACACTGCCCTAGGGAAAGTTAAAAACTGGTTTACCACAAATAAATTAACTCTTAATGCCAGCAAGACCCAGCAAATTATCTTTTCCCTAAACCGCAGCACCGACGAAGTCTTTGAGTACGGTGATCCTATTAAATTCCTAGGAATATACGTATATAGACGGGCAACTCAGTTGGCACCACCACATTAGCAATTTGGCCTTTTCCCTGAAAAAAACTATCTACGCTTTTGTCAGGCTCAAAACTTCGGTATCATTTGAAACATTACGTATTTTTTATTTTGCCGCGTTCCAGTCTCGTTTGTCTTACGGTATAGTCCATTGGGGAGTTAGCTCATCGATCACCCGCATTTTCATAATCCAAAAAAGAGCCCTTAGAATTATGAATAATGTCCCCTCCAGGAACTTTTTAAAAAATGTAGAATAATGTCAATGTACAGCCTATTTGTATATATCTGCCTGGTGTATGTTAAAGAAAACGCAGCCCAGTTTGTCACCGTTTCCTCAAGTCATTCTTATAATGTTCGTTCAAAAGACAATATTCGTCTCCCTAAAATAAGATTTGAGAAGTCAAAAAACGGTCTTTACTCGGCTGTATGTTTCTTCAATTATTTGCCTTCTGCTGTCAAAAATGTTCCTGCGTCTCAGGTAGATATTTAACTATGCTCCAGAAGGATTTTTATAATTGAGTATTTCGTATTTGTTAATTTTTTTTTATTAATTACTAATTAAATATTAATAAGTTAACAATATTGATGTAATCTGTAGCTTTGAAAAGTTTTTAGCATACCCACACTCTTTTCCCCGTATTTATAGAATTTTCCCATGCTTTTTTCCTATTTATCTCTTCCACAACTCCAAATATATTTATTATTTTCACAAATTTTTTATTTGGAAAATATGGAAGTGAATATTTCACTTCTTTTCCTAGAGTTACAACCAAATACACAGTAGTTTGTGTTATCTCATTATAACACAAAATAATATAAAAAAGAATAGTTGCTATCAAAAGTTAATGTTACAAACAAACTGCAACATTAAAGTTTAAACGCGATACAAACAATACCAGGTGCCGACTAGCAGAGCGTAGTGGTAACACATGTGCACTGCGTTGTTAAGGTCTCGGGTTCGATTCCAGTTCAGGCATTTTTCACAAATAAAAATTTTCCTGGCTAATTGCCACAACAGCAAAGGCCATTAAATTTAAAAAAAAATCACGAGGTAACCACATGTAAACAATAAATAGTTACTCGTCTCACAAGTTCAGATTTTGTCCGTCTGGTAGCACTTCCCGAATACAATCAACCCTTATTTTTTACATGTCCATTCTTAAAACAATGCAATTTATATTGTATATATATTTCAAAACCCACTCATAATAACTAAAAAGGCATAATAAAAGTTAATAGTACTTTAAATACTTAAAACGTAACTTTTCTTTCGTTTGGTATTGTTGTGAGCGTGTGCCATATGTGCTCATAGAACTAACAAACAATTAGTTTCAAATCTGTATAAATGTACTTAGTTGTGAACTTTTGAAGGGTGGATATTTGGGGTGTACTAGACCAATTATATACTCACCCCCGGACAATAGGGTGTTATGTATTTATTTCCGAATTATTAAGCTTAAATTAGGAGAGTTGCCACAATGAATAATTCATCTATAATCGGGAGAATAGTAAAATAGGTACCTAAAACTCTTTTGACTCTTCTTCGCCTGTTGTCGGCAATTCGTAGATTTCATCCAAGAAAACTTTTTTGTCGCTAGGAATCAACTGATACAGTTTTCTGATGTCTTGCATTTTTTTTTTTTTTTAGGAAGTTTTCTTTGATAAGCAGGATTGCTTTCAGGTGATGGAATGAATAGCTGAGAACTCTTGATGCCTGCTTTCTTTAGAAGGAAACGGTGTTGCACAAGACTATCGATATAATGGCGCGTCTACATTGAGGCAACATGGGTAGCATACGACAAGTCTGCCGAGACCGTCAGACCATGTCGCATTGACAAGCTAGTGTCTACACCAACACTGGGAGCGTGCTACTGTTTATTGTTGCGAGATCTGTCACTGTACTGGATAAATATGGCGGATCGCAAAAATGTTATTATATTTTATAACTATAAATAATATCAAGCTAATTTATACTATTTTATAACAAATTTTAATTCCATAACAAAAACATAACCTTACTTAATTATGTTTATCATTATTTCTCATACTCTATTTTATCAAAACTTATAGTTACTCACTTATCTTAAATAAATTTAAGTTGCTAAATAATTTTTGTTGATACAGCAACGCTTACAACACTAGTTAATTTAAAAAACAAATACTTCTATAATAACAACTATCTAATATTAAAATGGCGAACATGTGGCTTTCAGAACTGGTAGCTTGTCACACGAAAACTCTATGATGTTTACCGCTAAGTAACGGGACCGAGCAACATGTCGCACGACTCCCATCAGACCGCTGCACATTGGTAGCATGCGACATGTCGAACGGTCGCATGCTACCATGTTGCCTCGATGTAGACGCGCCATAAGATTTGGCAACAACCACTCCTGGCTCTTCACTCATGAAAACGAATTCATAATATTCTCAAAGGATTCACTGGTAAATTAGGAATTTTCTAAACTTCATAGGTGTAAACCTTAATAGTAAGTAAATAAATGTATGTGATTGTGTAAATTTTCACACATTTCAGGGTTTTGTAGGTATTTAATAAGTGTAAGATATCAACAGAATGCTGGTTACTACACTACCTAAATTAGAGTACGCGAATACAATCAGGAGCCCAAAAACAATGTCCCACAAAAAACAAATAGAAAAAGTACAAAAGTAATTTGTAAGAAACCTGGCCCTGAAATTAACAAGAACATATCCTTTTCGAATCTCTTATGCAAACCATTTAAAAACCTAGCTCTCAATAATACCAAGAAATTTCAAACATTAGAATGGAGAAACGATATCCACACTTTGAATTTCGCGTTTAAATTATTTAATAATAAACTAGATTCCCCAGAACTTTTTCAAAATTTAAATATCGAATCCCTAACATAAGATTGGGAATTTAAAATGATCACTTTTTCAAAATTTCAGAATCTATTTCACCACTGAACAAAATGCTCAGTCTAGTAAACAAGCAACCCAGCAAACATTTTTATACGGGCCAGTACTAGTAAAGCACATACTCCCCGGCATTGAAAGTAATGGGCCAGTACCCCGGTGTCCCCGGGGCCGTTACTGGCCCATTGATGTATCAGTTGCCGGCCCAGCAACGGTAAAGTGCAAAATAATCGCATTAGTTTGATTTATTTCTGATGGTTTTAAGTAAAAAGTATGAGTGAAGAAGAGTGCTTATAAAATGCTGGTAAAGTACTTCGTATAGGCGGAATGCGAAATACAAATGTGAAGTACATTATTAATACTGGCGTTGCACTTACTTTTGGTGCCAGTAATTTACCAGCATAAAAGCAGTTTGCCAGCATTCGGCCGTTAGTTGAATGTCTGCTGGGAAGTCTCTGATAAAGATGTAGATATTTTTAACAATTATAGAAAGTTTATTATTATAAAAATAAATTAGACTAGTTATTGTACTTTATTGTATGTTTGTTATTTTTTATAATAAAATTCATTTTTAAAATACTCAAAAAAATTTATTTACATATTTTTATTTATTACAGTTGACATCCATGGACATAGGTAACATTATGGAAAATTGCTGCTGCTGTTGTCAAAAAAGAACAGGGAGACTGTGCCCCACCATATCTGAGGGGGTGTGGTGCTGGACAACATGGAGGACTGTCTCCAGGGGGGCCAACCTGAGAGACAGGTCGCAGGGAACGTGTGGATATTAATTCTTTTTCCACTGATGCCTGATGACGAAGTTGTTCCAGACGAAGTTGATTTTGCCTCTTCCATTTCGTTCTTGAAAATAAGTAATATTATAAGAATAGTTGATAAATTAAAAAGAAAAAATACAGCATTTAAAAGTCAGAACCTATATTTCTTTTGAAATATTAATTAATTAATGACCTAAATCAAAAAAGTGTTTAAATAGAAATGTATCAATTAGTACTTCAGCGGTATAAAGTGCGATGATTTAAAAAATTTGAATCCCAAGTCGCTAGTGAGTAAGATTACCGGTGGTGCATCTGTGATGAAAGGATATGATTGGCGACAGTAGTACTTTTATTAAATAAACCAGTGGCGAAGAAAGACCTCCGCTAGACTTACCCTCACATAAAAAAATAATAATAAACACCAAATTTTACTTAATCTAACCCTTAAAATACAATTTCTTTTTAATCAAATGAACACGAAAATTTCCTTAAGCCAATCCTTAAAATACATTTTTTTTATTTATTCTAATTCCCACCAAAATGTACTTAAACCATTAAAATATCTTTTTTTTCAAAAAAACACGCAATTTAATTTATGCCAACTTGTAAAATAATTATTTTTTATTTTAAACAAAAGAAGACTCTAGCTCTTATAGTTATGGCCCCAGCTGTCAAAAGCCCCAATAGGGGATACGCATAAAATTTATATTTCCTTAAAATTACATTTTTTTGATATGTTAATGTTAGTTATGTCACCTAACAAAACAAAAATCACATTTTAATTAATATTATAGCCAAATTTTTTAATTAAAATATTGTAAATTTGAAATAAGCCGACCACGGCGCGAAGGTTGCCGAGTAAAAACGACTGGGGTTTGACGTCACAGATACAGCTACAACATAATCTTTACGTGTGTATATTGTATTGTTCGAGAATTTTGTATTTGTTTTTAAACAATTTTTCACGCATTTATTATTAAAATGGCAGATAAAGATTTTCTTAGGGTTCAGAGTGATAATTTAACCAACATTGATGCATTTATGCACACAACATAAAGTTTACTTTTTTCTGAAATATCGGTTTTATTTCGCCTCATAGCTTTCAGCCACAAATTTCGCCTTTTCTGTTGTTTTTCGCCACCAGGTAATGATATAAATTGTTTTTTTGGATTTCTATTTGAACTATTTGTGCACATCGGTACTAAACAATATTTTCGACTATGTTTCGAAGTACTGGGGCCTGGATCTTCCATATTTTATATACTTTAATATAAAATTTAATTCGGCAAAGATGTATAAATTGTTTTTATTAAACTTTATTTTAATTAAAATCACTCTAACTTTACATAACCTATAAAAGTTATACAAGCAAATAAATGCATAACAGAGCTGTACGCAGTACACTGGGTAGGCTAGTAGTGTACTGCGTCACTTAGAAGGGGTATGACGTCACACGTCGTTAATAAAAAATTAAAATAAAATCATGCCTATCCCCATAATTACGGCCCCAGTTGTAATAGAACCGAATCTTATAACATTAAGTTTAAATTATTTATGAAGGCAATGAAAGGATGTCTTACTCATAAGCGGAACGATTTTTTAGTTTATTTTAATTTCATTGATAATTTTAAAGGTACATCTTTTGTTAAAACATTAGAAATATTGCAGTGCTAAGTGGTTAATAAAATTATAAAGTTTATGAATATGACATCGGTTTTTTGATCGTTCTTATCGTTTTCGAGGTCTATTTGCCAACGGACAGACAGAAAGAAGAACAGAAAGACAGACAGAACAAATCTATAAGCGTTCATTTTTGATCGCGCTAAAAATTGGGGAATGAAGAGAACCGGTTGTTAATAAATTGGAATGACACCACTGCCTCAACCCATCTCAATTATTAATGAGTTATAAATTTTCTAAATGTTCCATTTTACCTTCTATTTTGGTACCAGGTTTTAACCTGCGTTTCACTCAAATTTAAAGCATCTGCGACGTCACTTCTATCAGCGACGCTTAAATATTTTTGACATCTGAATTTCCTTTCAAGGTAGGCAAGTTGGGCGTGCGTAAATGCTGTACGGCGTCTGCGTGGTTTGCGTCCTTTTGTCGTCGCGACGTCCTGGGCGGCGTCACACTCCTCTGAAGTAGTTGGTGGGGTAAGACGTTCCGAGGGTGAAAGAGAATCCTCACGAGAATCTGAAGATGTTTATTGTTTTACAAAAAAATAGCCTAAGGTGATTTTACAAAATCTTTTTTAAAATTTAATTGGATGGGTTGTTTAGACACTTGACTGTGATTGTGTTGGTGGAGAAAAATTGTTAATTAAAGCCCCAGGGGATCAGTTTTTATTGTTTAAGCACAAACTGAGCTCGTTAGAAAATACCACCTACTGACAAAAAAATACGTTTGAACAATCTCACTAAAAGCAATACGCTAGACCAGCATCTCCCAAACTATAGTCCGTGACCCGGTAGCGATCCCCAAGAAAAAATACCGGTCCTCGGAAAATATAATAAACGTTCTATGAAACAAAAATATCAAAAATCTTGCAGCTTACAAAATCTAAAGCTTGTAGTACACGATGCAATTTCTCGATTTGAATCTTGTACGATTTGTTGTACGATAATTATTGCATTGAGAATTTTGTTCAGAATTATCGGTTGTAAAATTATTGTAGTATACCATCCAATATTTATCGCTTTGAATCTGTACCAATTGATGCGCACTACGTCTATTTTTGTAAGCTGACAGAATTCAAATAATTGTACTTAACCTAGAATGGACAGATAGTTTACCAATTTTTGAAGATAATATTAATCTTTGTCCCGAATCAGTAAATTTCCTAGTTTCGCAAAGCCGTACCGTTTTCTGTTCTAATTTATTACATGTGAAATTGAAGAGAATTATTATTTTATTTATTTTTTGTTATTATTATTTTTGTCTATAAAACTATGATTTTTGTTTATCAAAAAATATTATTGTTGTCATTATTATCGTTATAAAATAGTAGAAAATAAAAACATATTATATTAATAATGATTTCGTTGAATTTGTTTTATGCATACCACCCAACTTGAATAAATAAATGAGAAGTATAGAAATTGTAATGAAGAGTAGTTTGTGAACAAAAAATGTTTAAAAAAAATTATATAAACATAGCACAAAAAAAAAAATGTAATTCCCCCGGTATTTTTTCCCGGATTGGAATGTTTAATGGTCACCTTAGATAAGTCACTTAAGTATGTTGGATAATAAGATTTTGAATAAATCCAAACATATATATAAATGACCTAAGAATGTGAACAGCTAAATCCAATTTATTTTAAACAAAATAAGAAAAAATATTGCTAAAGTTGATACTAAATAACCTCTAAATATGTTTGACAGATGAACAGTTGTTCGCTACGGTCACATGAATATGCGCATCTTATACTGCGCCATTATTGGTTCATTCTGTCCAATATTTTAGGTCGAGACAATAAATATTGGTTGGTTTTCAATATCATACAAGATCTCGTACGAAAATCCTGTAGTACACGACACAATAATTTGTTTACTATAAATCGTACGAGATTCAAAACGAGAAATCGCATCGTGTACTACAGGCTTTAGACTTTGTTATAAATTTAAGATATCTCAGTTTTATTCAGCTACTGGGGACGGCTATTTTGTAGCCGAAACGTACGTCTCTAATTAAGATTACATTCTATTAAACTAGACAAATGTAGTTTAAGTTATATTTTATTTATTGATGATTAAAAATATATTTTTCTTGCATTGGATGTAGCAAATTTTGATAGGTTCAATACATTTTGATATTCATTTGTTTCATTCATACGCTGATTCCTGTGCGAATTGATTTAAATTAATGTCAATTTAATATGCATTTTTCTCGAATTTTTTATGATGTAAGGGTACTAAACTGTGTATTCGTTGAATTCAGAATAAAATTCCTTTCCGAACAAAAATATAAAAAAATATGTTCTCATTTAAAATATGAAAATTGGGTTCCCTATTTGGAGAATTACTGATTATAAAAAAAATTTGTTAATAGTTTTGTAATAGACTTGCAAAATGGTATTTCTTTGCTAATTTAACCAACCTCGTAGCTCTTATAGTTCTAGAGATAGCAATGGTGGCACACTTAGATTGAACACCCTATAAAGTATTTAATTTAAGTGATTTTCCGAATTTCTACCGTTCGTCCGTTAATTGATTTTTTATGATACCCAACTTTTTGTTTTTTCCGGATCAGAATGAGGCGCTAAATGACAACCCTACTTGTCAATCTTATTTTAATATATGTATTAGGGTGGGTCGCGAAATAATATTACAAATCAAACATTATGACTTAAATATATAATGCGTAAATAAAAATCTGCCGCTTTAGAGTGTAAATATTTGTGTAGAACCCCTGCTAATCTCATTAACTCTACTTGAGCTAGCGGCCATGTGTTTGACAAGTATAATACAGGTACATAACAGGTAATAGTTGAATTCTATCTCTCTATTATTATCATATTTTCCTACCCTATTTGTATATTTTTCATGTATTGTATATTTTTGTAATTTTTGTGGTAGTTTTAGCTATTTAATAAAGCATTATTATTATTATAATTTTGATTATTTTTTCGTGAATGAGCTCGCTTAAACCCAACCGTAGTTATCTAATCTCTCTTTAGAATTTTCAGAATTACAATTTTATTTTGGACGGGTCACTATGTAACCAGAGCCGCAGTAAGGGGGGGGGGTGCAACGGCCCCTAGCGCACTAAAAGGGCGCTGACGGGCTTGCTAAGGGGCGCCACCTTTTTTTTTGCTCATCACTTGAATTTTGGGAGGTGAGGACCTTTTTTTTGCTCATCACTTAAATTTTGAGAGGTAAGAACCTTGTTTAATTTACCAAGGGCGCCAAAACACGGCTCTGCCCCTAGCGCAAGTTTTCCTTACTGCGGCTCTGGGTCATACGTACGCTATCACTGATCTAGGAAGATTAAAGGGAACTTGAGAAACGTCACGTAATTTAATAACTCACCATCTTTTGTAGTTGTCAAGACATCACTTAGTAAATCTCGAATCAAAAACGATTTGTGTTCTTGCATTTTGAAAAATTTATCACATATTTTTAAACCATTAATATATTAGATCCCCAGTTTTTAAAACACAAAAAAAACTCAACCTAATTTGAATAATTACTGCATATTTCAATCTATTTTATATGATTTTAGGAAAAAAAATACATAAAACTTTTCACCTAAAGGGCCTACACAATGCAGACCTCAAAAACTTCCAAAACAAATAAGGTGTGGAGATTCCAAAAATTTAAACAACTGGTTGTTTTTAGATGAAAAAACTCTCCGTCTAATAGGGCCTACACAATGAAGACCTCAAAATTTTCCAAAACAAGATGTGGGTATTGCAAAAATTTAAATCGCTGGTTGTTAGAAAATTTTCAAAACGATCTCCATCTAAAAGGGCCTTCACAATAAAGGCCTCAAATTTTTTCACAACTAAAAAAGGTTTGGAGATTCCAAAATTTCAAACCGTAGCTTTCTATCTATCACCGTTTTTGGGATATAATTTTTTGAATTATATACACTAAATTTGACAGTTGTAAAAAAATTCAAAAATTGTGATAAAAAATAATAATAAATATAGAGGTTTTAAACCGGTAAAGTTTGTTTTAGACCTTAAATTGGCTAAATTATAATCACAGAATCTTGAGAATATTTTGGAAATATTGAAAAACAATGCAGGTACACTAAATAAATAAAAAACACAATTTTTTTGATAATATAACTAATAATAAACAGTTTTACAACACTCAACTCTTTTATTTATTTATATATTTTAATTATTTGTTTATTTATTTATTATTTAAAGTAATTTCTTTCACTTATAAACAATTAAAGTAATCGTCAGATAAATATTTTGATGTATGATAACCGAAGTTATTAGAGTAACTGATATGCGGCGTAGGGGTTGAAGTTAGGGGTTGTAGAGACGCCGGTTAAGGGACGCCCTCGCGAATAAAACTCCACCCCCGCGTCTTTCATTGTAACGCCCATTTTAACAGCAAATTCACCGAAACACTTATTCTAAATAAAGTTTAAAAAAAATTTAAACAAAGAAAAATATACTTAATTCTGTTGTTTATTTCAAATATAAAGTTGTTCTTAAAGCTTTATCACACAAGAAATAAGAGGTTATTATCATCATTTACCTCTGAGTTACAGGTTTTTACAAACAGGTGTCGCAAAATCTTTTGGCCTAATATGATTTACCTTTTATGTTTTTACAAATCGATGCAATATTGAAATGTGTCATTACTATGTACTAAAATTTTACACATGTTATTGTGAAATCAGTGGCAGCTTATAAATTAACCGAATAGTTTCTTAAAAGTAAGCGTTTAAAAAACAAGTTTATGAAAAAATGGATATTACTCGTGAAGATTTTCGTTGGATGATTTTTTACGATTTTAGTAAAGGCCTAACTCAACAACAATGCATAGATTCGCTTCGTTCAACTTTTGGTAATGAAGAACCATCAAAAAGACTATTTATAATTGGTTTGAAGAATTTCGTCGTGGTCGTACGTCCGTCAGTGATGAATCTCGTGAAGGCCGACCAAAATCAGTTGTGATTCGACAAAACATCGATGCTGGGCGCAAAATGATTGAAGTAGATCGACATGTGACTTACCGTGAGATAGAGGCATCCTTTGGCATATCGCAGACTGCAATACATTCGATTTTGTATGAAAATTTACCTGCGAAGATCTGTTCCCGATGGATTCCGCATAATTTGACCGAAGCTCAAAAAAAGGCTCGTGTTGATTGGTGTAAGAGAATGCTAAAAAATTCAACCTAGGCAAGTCTTGACATGTTTATCCAACTATCTAGTGCAATATTGTTCAGTCTGATTTAGGTGTTCGACTGATATAGACGCGTTTTCATAGCACTGTTTTTGTAACCATGGAAGACGCAGCAAAATCTCAAAGAGCAATAATTTTCTTATTGTGGAAAGGTGTGAAAACATCAGAAATTATTCAGCGTCTGCAAGGAGTATTTGGTGAGTCTGCAGAATCCAAAAGTACTGTTTATCGGTGGATCGGTCGTTTTAAAACCGGTAGAACATCACTAGAAGACGATCCACGCAGTGGGCGCCCAAGCACGTCGGTAAATGAAAGAAACATTACTGCCGTCGAAGACCTACTGAAAGAGGACAGGCGAATGATTATTCGCCAAATTAGTGTGCGCCTAGGGATAGGTACACGACAAGTTCATGACATCTTGCATGATTGTTTGGGCGTTAGCAAGTTTTCGCCGCGCTGGATGCCAAGGCTGTTAGGACCAGAACAGAAACTCAATAGGAAAGTTTTATGAGGACGGCTTAAAAAAAATCGTTTATCGTTGGGATAAATGTATTCAGTTAAATGGAGATTATGTTGAAAAACTACATTGTAATATTGATGAAAATTAACAAAATGATAATAATTATAGCTAAATTTCCAGAACTTTGGAAACATCCCTCGTAGATGCGCCACTGAGTGTACCGCCCGCTGAGTAAATGGTTTGGTATTAGTGAATCAGCTTGATAGATCTTCAATCATACCATATATTCAAGTAATTCTTTCATGTTTTTACATATTGTTGTTTTGGGTGATGTTTGTCGTTCTAAGGATATATATCTTGTATGAATAGTGTATAATATCCGATGAACCGGCCCCAGGACGAGAACGAGAGTCAAGTGGATGCAACGTGGCGTGAGGAGCACATATAAAGGAGTCAGCCGAGCGTCTAATTAACCGCAACATCCTCGTTATCTAAGCGAATTTCTGAACGATTCACGAATCGTATTCATCAGCTCGAATACGCGTTTACTCACATTCATTTCACTTATTCAATGCTAAACTAAGAAAAAAATATAATCAATAATTAAATCTCAAATATTACCACTCAAAAAAAGAAGACGCAAATATTAATTTTTACAAATATAAAAAAAAATGTCAGAGGACGCCGAGAAAAAAATGTTGGTAAAATTTTTGGCGCACAGCAACGATGGCTATTTGCGCCTAACGCATCCCATATAAATGACTACACCAGAGTTTCCCAAACTGTGCACCGAGATCTACTAGTGTTTCTATATACAGGCTGTTTGTTTGAAACGGAGCACCCCGAAAATCTCCTTTATTTTTAAAGATACAAAAAATCTTCAGAACAAAAGTTAAACTGGACAAGAAGGCCCATCTAAAGTTTACTATAAGAATTCTGAGGCACTTCCGGTTTCACCGGAAATGATGTCAACTTTTGAACTAGCATAGGGAATCGATAATTTTATATTTTTTTCCTAAAAGTACATTAAATTAGCTTTACAATGACACCAAAAAGTCATATTTTTATGTTAACCATTTCAAAATGGCGACCATTTATTTACAAAATAATAATCAACATAAGTTTTACAAAGTTGAACGTTGCAAGCTTTGAAAACAATAAAAAAAGAAACAAAATATCTGTAAAATAAACTATTTGACTATTTATAAAAAACATTTTTTACAATTATTTTACAAAAAAAAAAAAATACGAATGTTCGATCAAACCACCATTATTGTCCACACATTTTCTCATTCTTAATAATAGTTTCTTTTTTTATTGTTTTCAAAGCTTGCTACGTTCAACTTTGTAAAACTTATGTCCGCGGCTCAAAAAGTTTGGGAAAGTCTGGAGTACACTATTATAAGACCTTGCTACAAACAAAGCAAGAAAATTAAAATTATTTTTAAATTAATTGCTCTTCAAGTATACTTAATTTCAATAAGTTACATACTTTATATAATTTATTGTTTGTTTTTTTGCTGACAATAGAATAATTTGTTTTCCCGCCTTTGTTATTGTTACATAAATTAGTTTTTTTTTTTAAATTGTGAAAATATATTCACCCGTTTTTGCGTGAATCACAGACAGACAAAAAAATTATTCTTTTGCAGATATTGTATTATAATCATCTGAAATGTGTAGAAAATATAAGGCCAAAAAAAAAAAAAAAGATAAAGCCTCCAATTTATTAATATCTGACGTATATAATTAGCAAGTGTCTATTGGCATCTGACACTACCGATAGAGGCGCTACTGCATTCACATCATGGCTGACTTTGGTAGGATATTTTTGACAGGTTCAATGGTATCTTCATGTGATATTTATTGAAACACACGGGAACACACTCTAAAATGGTCTTTAACTGTCTTTCCACTTCTAAGAACATATTCCCATGCTTGTCACAAACTCGACTATCCTACAACCGTCAGTTTCTCAAAATCTCACTAGAGGCGCTTCAGTTATTGTCAGTTGACAATAGTGTCGATAACATTGTGACGTCCATTTTTCCTAAAGTTCTCGTGATTGGCAGACAATCCTATATCCTTTGACCGATATAAACAATATTTTGCAGATTTATTCTCTAAGAATCTACGAATATAATTACATACATAAATGTCTAGAGTTTCGTAGGCATAAACAAAAGATTCTATCTAGATACTCCTATATCCTTTGACCAATATGAACATTATTTTGCAGATTTATCCTCTAAAAAACTGCGGAAAAAATTACATATCGAAATGTTTAGGGTTTTGTAGGCATAAACAATAAATCCCAGACACTGTTATATCCTTTTACCGATATGAACAATATTTTGCAGTTTATTCTCTAAGAATCTACGAATATAGTTATATAGAGAAATGTCTAGGATTTCGTAAGCATAAAAAAGAAACTTTAGACACTGTTATATCCTTTTACCGATATGAACAATATTTTGCAGATTTATTCTCTAAGAATCTACGAATATAATTACATACAGAAATGTACTAGGATTTCGTAGGCATAAATTAACGTCTCAAATTATTTTTAGTTTTAACAATATAAATGTAAAGAACTGTAACTTTAACATTTCTTGGTCAAATATTGCTCAAATAGATCTTATTATAATATGTTTTCTATAAATAATTTGCAATTGAATAAAAATAATTAAATATTTCCTAATTATTGTTTAGTTATGACAATAACTAGTTAGGTAACAACCAGTGTTGTAATAGATACATTTGAAAATATATCTAGATACAGATACAGATACTTGAGGAAAAATGTATCTAGATGCAGATACAGATACAAATTTTAAAAAGTATCTAGATACAGATACATTTTTTTTACAATGTATCTAGATACTTCAAGATACTTTTAAGATACTTTCGGAAAAATGAAAACACCACAAAAAAAAAGAAATAACTAGAGCAAGGAATATATTTGTTCACAATAAAAAATAAGTTATGCACTATTATTACTCTTAAAATAAACACAAATAGCCTTTGAAACTGTGTGTCAGAAATATTAACTAACTATATACCTATGTAATCTTTAAAAAAATCACTTTTTTATTCCAATTTCAGCGAATATCTCGAACATTTTTTGTTCGCTAATAAATTACTGATTATTAAAAGAGTATTTAGGATGACAAAAATAAAACAACAATTTTATTTATTATATTTCTTTATTTAATTCACATTTATAAAATTAATTCTTATTCTTAGATTAGATAATTACTTAATGGTTGTTTTACTTAACCGTTGTTAATAAAATTATTATTATTCAGAACTGGAAATACAATTACACTTTATTAAAATTTTATAGATAAAAATAAATTAAATAAATAAATAAATTATAAGTTTGAGAATTATGATAAAATACAAGTTCTATATATAATTAATTAAATTTTGGAAAACATCCTTTTATTTTTTTCCTTTTTTTTTAAATAAAAAATAAAAAAAATAAATAAAAAATAAAAGAATGTTTTCCAAAATTTAATTAATTACATATAGAACTTGTATTTTATCATAATTCTCAAACTTATAATTTATTTATTTAATTTATTTTTATCTATAAAATTTTAATAAAATGTAATTGTATTTCCAGCTCTGAAAATGGCTGAAGCAAGTTTTTACTCCCACCAAGCAAGAAAGAGTTTACTGGTCGCTGATTGGTTAATTTAAACTTAAAATTCAAATATCTGAATGATGCTAAATGTATTACCAACTTGAAAAATCGTAAGGACATATTTTGTAAAAAGATCTTCAAAAAGACAAAATAGGAAAGTATCTGAAAAAAGTACCTGCAAGATACTTAGATACTGATTTAAATATCTAGATACAGATACAGATACATATTTTAAAATGTACCTAGATACATTACAACACTGGTAACAACAAATACAAAAAGTCCTGACCATGTAGGATTTTTATTAAATGAATTATTTGAATAAAAGCGAAAAATTGGTGGATGTAAAGTTAATGTCAAAATTATTTCGCG
Source organism: Liopterus haemorrhoidalis (assembly GCA_963971575.1). Taxonomy (NCBI): domain Eukaryota; kingdom Metazoa; phylum Arthropoda; class Insecta; order Coleoptera; family Dytiscidae; genus Liopterus; species Liopterus haemorrhoidalis. Next base: position 58,078,673 of record OZ020616.1, on the reverse strand, counting down.
GACCCCCGGTAATGAGTACGCGGTCCCTCAGGGGTCCGCGGACCACAGTTTAAGAACCGCTGACCTAGTAGATAAATAATAGTTGATTGGTAACTTATCTACTATGAATATTAGAAGATCTAAACTTGTTTGTAAAAGATCCACCCTGTGACGAGTTGTGTACCTGCAATTATATTTTGAATAGAGGGTTGATTAACGTCCGCGCGGCTTGTAATAACGACCGTATAGTTTAGAGTAAGGGCCGCTGTGTAACGGTGGGACGACGGTGCTGCCGCCATTTCCGCCGAACAAACACCACACTGATTGGCTCTAATTTGCAAGCGACAAGCGATGTTTCAAATCAACGTTTCAATTTGTAGAATTAGGGGTTACAAACCAGGCTATTACCACGGTATTATATGCTTAAATAAAGCCTGTTCAACACCAACCTTAAAAAGGGTCTTTAAACTTTCAAATACATCGCTAAATGGGATACGAATATATACAAAATCAATGGGTATATACAAGAAAAATGGAAAATCGTAAAACGATTAAGTGGATAAAGACCAGAGCTGTGCAAAATACTCAGTAAGAGTATTGCAAATATCAAATACTAAACACCGATCACAAATGGGCTTAAAACTAATACAAATAATTTTTATTTTTCAAAATATACCCATCATTCATTGTGGGGCGCAATTCAATGGTCAGAGCAGCACATTTTATACCCATTTTCAAGTTTTTTTTAGAAAACTGTTAATAGTAACTTGATTGGGATAATACCTACAGTAAAGAACAACCTTTGAAGAGTATCCAAAAAAAATTTTATTGAAAAATATCGAAAATTAAGCTCGTGACATGAATTTGAAATTTTCGTTCAAGACAAAGAGTTGATTTGCGGTGAGACACATAACTAATGACTGGATCATCTAAAACAAAAAAAACAAAAATATTTCGTTAGTTTATGAGTTTCTTGAGGTAACGCTGTCGAGTTTTTTCAAATATCTAGATTATTTAATTTTTGGTATAAGTTTGAAGTCAAAAAAACGAAAAAAACGGAAAATTTTTTTTCGAAATTTCTGTTTTCAGTTGTAAAAAATTCCATAAAAAAAAAGAAAGCAAGAAAAAAAATATCACAGCGTTACCTCAAGAAACTCATAAACTAACGAAATATTTTTGGTTTTTTTGTTTTAGATGATCCAGTCATTAGTTATGTGTCTCACCGCAAATCAAATCTTTGTCCTGAACGAAAATTTCAAATTCATGTCACGAGCTTAATTTTCGATATTTTTCAATAAAAATTTTTTTGGATACTTTCAAAGGTTGTTTTTTACTGTAGGTACTATCCCAATCAAGTTACTATTAACAGTTTTCTAAAAAAAAATCTTGTAAATGGGTATCAAATGTGCTGCTCTGACCATACCCCCCCCTTAAATAACAATGTACAAACTAAACGATTGTTGGTATGTTATCTCAAAAGGTAATGGCGCTAGGTTTTTCGCAACATAAACATGAATTTGTTTCAGTCATAGAAATTAGACCAAATATACTCGGATCAAATTGATTTTTTTTTAATTTGAAGATAAAGATTAACTCCTGGTCTCGCAATGGCAATGGCCCTGTTGCCGAATTCTACGTAGTGGCTGTGTCCTTGACTACCCTGTCAGATTTTTTCGTCGACGAAGGTATTTTCTAAATATTTGTTGTGTTGCCGGCTTTAGCAACCCCTGTTGGATTAGCTTGTGAGTGGCTTAGGGCGTAGATTGTTTGTATTATAGTTTAATCTGTGAGTTTAGCCTCTAGTTATGGGACAATTATCATATCGTTACGCGAGACTTGTACTCGCAGCTCGAAGCTCTCAAATGATTGAGTTATCTCCGACTCGGCTGTAAATGAGAACAACTGTTTATTATGAAAATTCACATTGAATCGCTTGGAATTTATGAATTTTTTATTCACTACCAGTTTCTGTAAATCTTGAATAATATTTGAATACATTTTTAAAAGTACTATTGAGAATTTTAAATGAACAATCTAAAAAAGAGTCACAGAATAAAATTTATTTTTAATTTCATCTGGTTTATACACTTTTAGGATTTCGTAGATATTGTCACAAAAGTAATCATTACGATATCTTGACATTGAGACGCTCAGCTGTTTGATTAAAAAACTATTTGTTAGCGTCTAGCATATGTTACCTGATTACGAAATGCATACGCCGCATTTTCGTAATAAGGAAATATTTGTCATGAATGAATATTGAAACTATTTCAACCATCAGTACAAATGCATGGATGTCGCATGATATCGAAGTTGATTATTTTTTCGAAAATAAATGTGTATTTTTTGCAAATGAGCCGTTGATTTTGTCCATTTTGTGAAAAATATGAATTAATGTTACGTCTTATCACAAATTGAGATTAACTTCATGTTTTTAATCATTTACAATAAATATCGACTCAATATCAGTACAAATTTGTTACTGTTAGTTTACATAATCAATAGCATTTCAAATGCATTGATTTTGAAAGTGAGACAAGTCCACTCGAATAAATTCTCTCGAACCGAAACCCGACAGAGCGAGCATATTCTTGTGAGCTTAAGTTTCTGTTGACAAAAATTGGTATTTTATTTTTTAAAGCCGAAAAATGAAGACTTTTACTGTACCAAACCTCTCGAGGAGGCACTTTTAAGAAGAAGCTAAAATACTGATGGAGAAATAGTTAACTGGTTGAATATTTCCTGGATAAGATTTATGAGAAATGCGCCATATAAAATGTTTTATAAAACGTCAATAGAAAAAGATTCACAATTTAAAACTCTTCATTTATCACCAAAGCGCGGTAGGCCGTGTAATTTCAGAAAAATAATATTAACTTTATATGAAAAAACTAGGGCTATTACTAAAGAAAAATATAAAGATATGATGGATTTATTACTTATATACCATCAATTCATCATGAATACTTTAAAAATCTTAAAAGTCTAAATAACAAAATATAATTTATATGTATACAACTTATAATTGAATATTTTTTCATATTTTTTTAATTTTTTCCTATAAAATTAAATTTTTGTTTTGTTTTTATTGTTATTTTTCTAACAAAGAATAAAATTATATTGAAATAAAACAAATAATTAAATAAAATTTTCATTTGTTTGCTACTATAATTCTATTTCATTAGGAGAAATCAACATTTTCAGCAAATCATTGTCTTTGAAAGTGAGACCAGTCCATTGAGGTACCAAAAATGTGGTGTCCTTGGAACGAACAATTAACTTCTTTGCAAGCAAATGAAGCAGATGACTATGTGACCATGATAGAAGATGATGATATAGTGCAAGATACAATAAAAAAAAAAAATCGGGAAAAAACTTGTATATATTTACCTGTAGAAGCTAAAGAAATTGTGGCCAATGTGTATTTATATTTAAGGAATCGCAAAAACAAACAAGCGGCATTAGAAGAGACAAGCAAGGCAACGAAAGTAGCGATGACAACAGTATGGAATATTGTAAATAAATCCATTGATAGGAGAAGAAAACGAAAGGATTCAGGCATATCAAAATGTTTGGATGGTTTCCAAAAAGATGTAATACGGCAAAACATTTACCAAATGTACACCGAACAAAATGTGCCAACATTGGACATATTGCTCAAAAGATTAATCCAAGACCAGTATGAAATTAATTGTTCAAAGGTGACCTTATGGCGTGCCCTTAAAAGTATAGGGTTTCAATTTAAAACTTTAAATAAAAAGCAGTTCCTTATGGAGTCAGAGCGATTAAAACTTTTGAGACAAAATTATTTAAAAAACATTAAAAAATACAGAGAAGATAAAAGGTCAATAATTTATTTAGATGAAATTTGGTACGACACACATGAAACAAACTCAAAAGGTTGGGTGGATACGTCAAATAAATGTCAAACAAGAGCACCGTCTAATAAAAGTAAACGTATTACGATACTTCATGCAGGTTTTGAAACTGGATGGATACCGAATGCACTCTTGCTTTCTGCGAAAAATATCAAAGATTCTAGACTCGACTACCATGACGATACCACGGTGGAAATGTTCGAAAACTGGTTCGAAAATTAATTACTCCCGAATATACCGGCTAACAGTGTTATTGTTATGGACAATGCAAGTTACCATAGTCGGCAACTAAATAAAGTACCGAATAGTGCAAACAGTAAGAAGGAAATCCAAGACTTTTTATATAAAAATGATATTTACTTTGAAGAAAGTTATAAAAAAAATTGTTTAATTAAATTATTAAAAAGTTATAGTTTTTCTAAAGAATATGTTTGCGATAATATTGCTCAATGCAAAGGACACACAGTTTTACGACTACCTCCGTATTATTCAATCCTATTGAACAAATGTGGAGTCAGTTAAAGGCGAGAATAAAACGGAATAATGTTTCTCCCACTTTAAACGGCACTGTGATAGAACTTATAAAAAAAGAAGTGGAAAATATCCCTATAGATAGTTGGAAAAATTGTGTAAATCATGTTATTAAAACTGAGGACAGTTATATTCAAATAGAACGTACTATAATCATTAATTTAGAGACTGATTCAGAGAATGATTTGGACTTGTAAGATTTTTTTTATCTTAAACAATATTTAATTTAAAATTTATTTTATTGTAATGTTTTAAATTTAATTATAAGTTCTATAAATTAATTGTATTTATAATAAAAATAAAGTTTATTTTGATGATATCTTATGTTTATTTCTTGTTACAATTGTGTCATTACATGGTGTAATGTAATTTATACCTGATACATCTCTGGCTAGTTTATGGGTACACACAAGGGATTAGAGTTATTTGTAATTACCACCCACTGTGTTTAGGACCATAAGTAGATAGTCACTTCATCTTATCGTGAAATAGACTATACCAGTTATGTATAAAAACAATAAATTTTAAAACTGGTTCGAAATTAAATGTGTGATAGTCTTTTCAAAATCATCATATCTCTCTGGCGGACTCTGTATATATTTTTATTAAAAGTTCTCTAATTAATTTTGCCAGTGAATGTATTAATTTAATATATTTTAAATCGAGGTCAGTGTTTTATTTTGTTGAGTGTACATAAAGATTGAAATATAAACCGAGAGATATAGAAATAAAACGCAGAATAAAACTGTATCAATTTTACTGTCGGATGCTTCGTATAGCGAATGGCGCGAGCGAGAGCGGTTAGTTAGAGTCAAGTGGCTGTACATAATACTCCGGGCTCCCGGACTCCCGACTCCGGGTTCCCGACTCCGGGTTCCCGACTCCACCTCTTCACAATCTCAGGTTCACTCGCGCTGAAAAGAACTTGTTACTATTTAAAACATAACATAATTGGAGATGTTTCACTGCTTAACAAACCGTTATTTCACCAGGGTTTGTGTAATTAATTTTTTGAGATCTTTTATATAAAAGGTTACAATTTTTTTTAAAGATAAAAATTTTGATTTAAATTCTGTAATGGTTGGTTCAACGGTATAAAACATTATATTAAAGTAAGAAATTATTTTCTCCACGACCACTATAGAATTTACCAATTCTAAAACCAATTTTGACTACAGAAAGTTAATATTCTAACACAAGAGTTGTAATGTTATTCTAAAGCACTTATCTTCTCATGAATTTTGCGTATATTTCATTCCATCACTTGTTATGGAATAATTATTCCATGTTTGTTGTTGTTTTTGTAGGGTTACATTAAAATATATGTAATGTTTACATTAAACAAATGCAACATAACTTTCTAAAAGGTACTAAAATAGTGGCTGATGTACGGCAAATTAAACTAAAATTAAACAAATAATTAATAAAAAAAATAAGTTTAATTAATTGATTAATTTATTATGTAATATAAATTGTTTGTCGACCGCCAACATATATAAGGGAGGTATTGTGATCATACCGATTTTGACATTTCGATGGATCTCCACAAATTGAGTCTCTACATAACGTTTTGACTATTTTTAGCATGATGTCTCTCGGTCTGTCTGTCCGTCTGTCTGTGTACACGTGCAGAGCAAATTCGGCTGAAAGGATTTTTATGAAACTTCTGCCATCAATGGCATGAGTTGATCAACTTTTGGTAAAAATCGTCCATTTTAAGATTTTTGCGTATATTTCACAACAGAAAAATATTTCGAAAAAATTTATTACAAGAACTTGTGATAGCGGTCGGTCCTGTGGTGGCCATAGCTGAAAAATTTTACAATAATTTTTCGTTTTATCAAAAAACTTCTCAAAAAACGTCTCTAAAAAGTTATTAGTTATTGCATTTATAGCAACTTTTATTAAATAATTTTTTCAAAATATTTTTCTTTTGCTAAATTTTCGCAAAAATCTTAAAATCGACACGAGTAAACTCCCATTTCTAGTCAACCGATTTTTACCAAAAGTTGATCAACTCGTGCCATTAATGTCAAAAGCTTAATATGCAGTTTCATAAAAATCCTTTTAGTCGAATTTGCTCTGTACGTGTACACAGACAGACAGACAGACAGACAGACGGACGGACAGACGGACGGACAGACGGACGGACGGACGGACGGATGGACGGACGGACAGACAGACCGACAGACATAATGCTAAAAATAGTCAAAACGTTATGTTAGGGACCTCAATTCGTGGAGATCCATCGAAATCTCAAAATTGGTATGATCACAATACCTCCCTTATACCGGGTGAATTATTTAAGGAGCAACATACATGTTTCACATATAATGTTAATGAAGTGAGTTATTTCAAAAGCAACATAACCATAAAACAAATGCTTATCCATAGAAAAGACAAAATATTATTTTTTAAAATATTTTTTGGACTTAGCTTAAAGACATTATTATTTTTGTTTGTATGTAAATATAAACAAACTAATAAAAATTCATTTATTGTTTCTAATTTACTATTTTTTAGCCGTCTAGGAACTTTATCATGTCAAATAACTATTATATCTAATCACCATTGCATATCTGTTGCCATGGATATGAGCTTGCTTTCATAATTTGCTATGTTGCAAATGAAATAACTCACTTCATTAACATTATATGTGAAACATGTATGTTGCTCCTTAAATAATTTACCCGGTATATGTTGGCGGTCGGTAAAAAGTGTTCTACAACAATTTGAAAAGTTATTTTCATAAGAGTTTTCATCTTTACTGATAGACAATATAAAATAACCGAAGGCAATTTTTCCCTATCGAAAACTTGAGTGTTAAATCTACACACGTAGTGTTTTATTCTCAACCATTTTTCTCTCCCCTTTTGTGAAGACAAAATTAGGTAAAAATCTATAAATTACAACCACGGTTCTGTACAAAACACTATTTAGTATGTACATACTTGTCTTGATACTTTTGCTTGAATCTCGGACAACCAGGTAGACTCACAGAAATTGATTTTGGTGGATATCATCTTATAATTACCTGAAACATAAAACGAAAAGAAAATTAAACTTATGTTATTTTTCATATGTCCATAATTTATGTAGTAATTATTTTTACAGAAATTAAGTATTGTTATTTAATATTTTCTTAATCTTAAATAAGATCATTGTTTTAATGGAATTATAGAATATAATACAATTGTTTTTGAAAGTCATTCTTACCGTAGGCATTCTTGTTTAAATCGTAAAAGAAAATGGTCACTAAAAGTGAATTAATCTGTTTTTTAATATTTTTAAACACATTTGTGGTGAGTAAAACTAGATCAAAAATAGATATAAAGAGTGAAATAACATATATTATAATGGCGTCAAACCATTTTTTAGGGTTTTGTAGGTAAGACCAAAAAACCCTTATACCGTCATTTTGTCGTCTGTCTGTCTGTTCGGTAAAAATTGTAGCCAAACGGCTAAACCTAGAGAGTTGAAATTTGGCATGCTTATATAACTCTTTCACCCGCACATAGGAAAAATACTAAAACATCTAAAAAACATATCCCCCTAAAAATATAAACAAATATGTGCTCATCGAAAAAAAAATTTTTTTTTTTTAATTCTGAGTAGGATATCAAATGAAAGCTCTTAGTACGTGGATTAACGATCGAAAATTTTATTTTTGCAAAATAAATTATTATGATGCGATTTTTACCAAAATTGTGCAAACAAAATTTTGTCCCACACCCTGAAGCCCAGATGGTTTAAACTAAAAATCTGAAAAAAATCTAAGTAATGCGTAAAATCTAACTAAGTAAGGCGGCCTTAAGTCGATAAATACAAAATACAGAATAAAATTTTAACGCCTAGTTAAAATGTTACATTTTAAACATCATTTTTAACCAAATCTTTTTAACCACAAAAGATACAGAGTGTGGATAAACAAGCAAATTTTTATTTTAGTCCGGCGAAGACGATTTTACGATTTTTGCTCCATACGGACCTCCAAAATCCCCAAAAATTCCAAAAATAACAACAGAAGAATTTTCAAAAGATAAAATCCTGAAAGATGTCTTTGACAAGATTGAAGAATTATTTAAAAAACCAAATTTTATAGAAAACGAAATTGAAGAGGACAAGGTAAGAAAATAATCCTTATTACTTTAAATAAAGAATGATAGAGCCTTGTTTTCCAACCACTGGGTTGCAACCTAAACCTAGGTCGAGTCAAAATAACAAACATTTATTTCGGAATAACCTAAAAATTTTTATTTTTCAGATTCCAGTTCCCAAAAATGTTTTCAATGACGCAAAATCACTTGATCTAAGTGTAACAAACGTTTTTAATGGTTTTGTAGACACAATAAAATCTATACGAGAAGACAAGGAAGGGAATGTCGTCTTCAAAATCAAAAAAAGTTTCAAAGAAAATTTGAGCTATGCAATGTATTATCCAAAATTGTTGTCACAGCTTATATTCAGGATTCCATCTATGATATTTAGGTATTTTGGTGTAGATTTACAACATCCCACTGCACACAGTGCATGCGTCACACACACACGTCATTTGTTCAATATATAGAGATTCTAAACAGGTGGGACTGCGCAGAACTTTTATTTATGTCATTAAACTAGAAGATGGGTAGCTCGCTTCGCTCGGCGTCTTCTAACCAAACACTTACTAACCTAAGATAGTGTTTTGTCATTAAACTAGAAGATGGTTAGCTCGCTTCCAGAAACAATTGTATTAGAGCCACTGACAATTCTTGAATTATTTAGTGTAGTCGTTATGTGCTGCCATCTGTATAGAGTTTGAAGGGGGATATTGTAAACATTGTCCGGTATTTTTTTAATAAATATCCTGTTCATTTAATAATAATAAGTTCCCAACGCCTAGTTATAGTAAAGTGAGGTTATACATCTTAATTTCTGCTTAATTTACACTAATTTAACAGGTAAATCGGACATATATCTGATTTGTCACTGTGCCCAGGCCCGACAAGGAGGGGAGTAGCCGGGGAACATTCCCGGGGCCCCGGAGTCATGGGCAGAGTCCTAGGAACGGCCTGACATCGAAGCAAGTGCCAACGGCGCGTGGCCGTCACTCACTTGTATTTTGGAAGTGAGGACCTTATATTTTTTGCTCATCAGTTGTATTTTTGCAAGTGAGGACCTTTTTTGTGCTCATCACTTGTTTTTTGTATGTCAGCATGTATTACGCGGGGCCCACAAAGAAAATTTCTCCCCGGGACCCGCACAGAATTTTATCCCCGGCGACCCTGGCTGTGCCAAAAACCGGTCGTTCGCAAAAATTTGTAAGATTTGTGTTTACTATTTTTTAGGTACCTGAGGGGGACTATTATAAACTTGTATCTTGGAAAAGGCATCATTCAAGACCCGAACTCAGAAAAAAATAAAAGATATTTGGAAATGAAGAAAAAATAAATATAATAATATTAAATAAGATGTTATTGTCTAATGGAGAAATAAAGAAAAAATAAATAAAAATTCCTCAGTATTTTTCTAAACTGTTATTGAAATATTTTAAGTACATAGTATATGTCAGTGCCGACAAAAATTGCAAGTGAAGGTATATACCATGTGTTCAAAAATAAATTACATAAGGGTTAGCTGTGGAAAAATAAAATAATGTGTACTGCAAGTTTTAACTGTCAATTAAAAAACCGTCATCACTTTTGTTGTTATAAGTTTCTATTGAAAATTCAAAAAAGGCTGTGCCTAAACGTTAATCAATTGTTATATAAAGCTTGCAATAGACATTATTTTATTTTTACAGCCAACCCTTATTTAATTTCTTTTTGAATATAATTTTTAATATTGTAAACTGCAAATTTAAATAGGAATAAAATAAATTTCATAAATAATATTAAATTAACCTGAATTTATTAGTAAGTATATTTTTATGATAATTAGTAGGTTTATAAATTAATTACATACATTTAAAATACAATATGTTCGAAAAAAAGCGTCCAGTGGTCCTTAAATTTAATTTTTTTAAACTTTAAGTGGACAATTATATTAATTTAAAAATAAATGAATTTCATATCTATCTAGACACCTTTTTAGGGTTTTGTAGGTATGACCAAAAAACCCTTATACCATCATTTTGTCGTCTGTCTGTCTGTTCGGTAAAAATTGTAGCCAAACGGCTTAACCTAGAGAGTTGAAATTTGGCATGCTTATACAACTCTTTGACCCGCACATAAGAAAAATACTAAAACATCTAAAAAACATATCCCCCTAAAAATATAAACAAATATGTGCTCATCGATAAAAAACATATATATTTTTTTAAATTCTGAGTAGGGTATCAAATGAAAACCCTTAGTACGTGGATTAACGATCAAAATTTTATTTTTGCATAATAAATTATTTTGATGAGATTTTTGCTAAAATTGTGCAAAAAAATTTTTGTTTCACACCCTGTAGCCCAGATAATTTACTTTAAAAATCTGAAAAAATTCTAAGTAATGTACATTGGTGTGAACCGGAATAGTACAACAGGAATTTTTGATCAGATTATGTTTTTGGAAAAAAACGCATTTTTTGTGTTTTTAACTAAAATATGTTAAATATTTAATTCGCTATGCAACACAGTAAATAAGTAAGCTCCCATAGCGTAGTGAGTTGTCCTCGCTTTGTAATTTGCAAACTACAGTTCGATTCCTGTCAATTTTAATTTTTCTGTTTTTTTTTTGCATTTTTATTTTGTTTAAATTATGTTGTAAACATTCTAGTTATATTTTGGCAAATGTTCCATTTAATTTTTAAGAGCGTAAATTTAATAACCAGTTGGAATTGTTGGAATTATATTTTCGTTCTATGTGTCATATATACGAAACCAGAGGGACGAAGCATATGACTTGAAACAACCAATGGAAGCCATAGCGCAATTTTCAAAATCTTAATGAACCTTCCTATATATATATGTATAAAAAAAAAAAATACTGCACATGTTTAGAAATCTAAATAATGGTATTAGGTATTCGAATTAAAATTAAAAAAATATTTTAACATAAAATTTGTTTTTAAAGCTCATAGATTAACAGACGATAAATTATTTTGAAAAATATCGTTCATTTTGCCGTGATTACTACAAAGTAAAATTTGTTTTACACACTCAGCATGCCGCCTTCAATTATTATATACCTGCGAAGCCCTGTAATGTGTGAAAATTCATACTTCACATAAATTTTTTATAGTTTTGGTACTTTTGGTTGTGGTGTGTGATGTTTGGAAAGAGCTTTGGTATGCTGTTAAATTTTGGGAAGAGCTTTGGTGCCACGGGTGAGAAAAGGTTGAAAAACAATGCAATACAACATAAAATGCTGCATAAAAATAATATAAAACAAATATTTTATTATTTATTGTATGTTATATATATTATAACAATATTCTACATTTCAGACTGTAAAAAATATGGTTTTATCTGTATTTATTAAGGCAAAAAACTCTTGAAAAAATCCAATGCACAAGTAATAAGCTTTCGTATTTCATTTATCATTTCTACAAATCCATTATAAATTGTTGCACCTGCTGATTTAATAATTTCACAAATTCTATTAAAAACGGATTTTACTAAATCGAATCCACCACGGCCAACCTTGTCTCGTCTTTTATAATCTTTCCAAGATCTCAGGAATCCATCTCTGTACTTCGATGCAGAATTCTTTGCCAATACACTGGAATACGTCTGGGGTACATTGGTGTCACTTTCAGTTGTCGGTTCACTGGAATTTTGTTCCTGTTCTGCTAATACCTGAAATGAAGTTAATGAAAACTAAAAATAAGAAATTTTTTTTGAATCCTATGGTCCTAGATGGCGTTAGTGACATTTTGAGACAAATCCTGAACAAAACATTTTTGTGAAATTTTTTTGAAAAATCTATCTCGAAAACGGTAAAAGATAAAGACCTACGGTTTGTTTTTTTAGAATTCTCATTACTATTTTACCTTATAAAATTGGGGCCTTACGAACCTTGTCCATTTTTAATTTAAATAGTATTGAATTAGGCGAATTTTACAAAAAAAAATATTTTCTCCTGACTGTATCTTAAAAACTATAATATATAGAGACCTGCGGTTGGAATTTTTGTAATCCTGATGTCCTAAATGGACTTAGGTCACAATTTGAAGAAAAAAAAAATTTTGAATAATTTTTTTTTTTTTCAAAATTTCAAATAATTCTATCTTAAATACGGTAAAAGAAAGAGACCTGCGGTTTAAATTCTTGAAACCCTTGTGTCTTGTTCAGTCTAGAGAAAAAATAAGGCCTTAAACACCCAATTTTTTGAATTTATATGACTGGTAAAACTAAACCCTTGAAAATGGTCAAAAATAGAAAAAATCGTAAGGGTTACCTCTTACGATTTTTTTCGGTTTTTGACAAATTTCAAAGGTTTTGTTTGACGATTTGTATTTATTGTAAAAGTTGGGTTATTAAGGCCCCAATTTTTTTCTAGACTAAACAATATACGAAGATTTAAAAAATTCAATCCGCAGTTCTCTATATTTTATTGTTCTTAAGGATATTTTGAAATTTCAAAAAAAAAACTGACAAAATAAAATTTCACAAAAATATTTTGTAGGGACCACATAACGTTTTGACTATTTTTAGCATGATGTCTGTCGGTCTGTCTGTCCATTTGTCCATCTGTCTCTCTGTCTCTCTCTCAGTCTGTCCGTTCGTCTGTCTGTGTACACGTGCAAAGCAAATTCGGCTAAAAGAATTTTTATGAAACCTTACCAACAAAAAATTTTTTTGGAAAATTTTATTTAACCAATTCGTGGAACTCCAACGAAATCTCGAAATATCAAAATCGGTATGATCACAATAACTTATATATGTTGGCGGTTGGTAAAAATAAAAAAGTTATTAATAGATTAATTAAGCTTAATTCGGATGTTAAATCGGATTTAAGTAAAAATATTATAATTTACCTGTAGAGCAAAGGTAACGACCAATAAATAAACAAAAATCTTCATTTTATTATCTTAACTGTTTAACTTAACTTAAGTCATTTTTGGCGTACTATGGAGTATTTATAAATCAAAATAAAACAATAACTAATTAATAATATAATAAAATAATGGACCAATTTTACAATAGAACAAAAAGTATTATCATCAGTTTTCAATCTTAGAAACACGAATTTCTAATAACTATTTTTAATCAAAAATAGAAATATTTGGAAAATAAATGGGAGGTTCAGTAGTAGACAAATTTAGCTGGTAGATTTGGTGGTTCACATGTGTCTATCCGTCTGTCCGTCTGACCGTCCGTCCGTCTGTCAGTCTGTCTGTGTACACGTTCAGAGCAAATTCGGCTAAAAGGATTTTTATGAAACTGCATATTTAAGCTTTTGCCATCAATGGCACGAGTTGATCAACTTTTGGTAAAAATCGGTTGATGAGAGTTTACTCGTGTCGATTTTAAGATTTTTGCAAATATTTACAGAAAAATATTTCGAAAAAATTTATTTAACAAAAGTTGCTATAAATGCAATAACTACAGTCTGTTCCAAACGGTTAAGCGGAACTAGATTTTGCAATCTAGTTACTTTCGTTTAAATCGTGCCTTTCTGCCGTTTTGTTTAAGCTTTGTAAATCATACTTACAATAAACATTTTTTGGTTAAGGTTAATATCATTTTAAAATGTCATTTTCCTTATATTTTGATTTTTTGTGTCATTCTTAATACAAATTTCCCATTTATTTATTTTTTTGTCATTAAAATATAAAAAAAAAAATATTTAATTTTGACATATGTCATTCGTTTCCATGGTTTCATTGTTGGAATTTTAAATTTTTACATCCCAACGTGAAAAATGAAATAACCCAAGCAAGGTCCCTTCTCGTGACAACCTAAAAGAATTAAATTCCCATTTAGTTCCGCTTAACCGTTTGGAACAGACTGTAATAACTTTTATTTGAGACATTTTTCTCAATTTTTTCATATTTATATGTAACATTTCCATGGTCATGATAAATAATATCTCTGTTAGAAAATATTAGGACAAGTTATTTCTACTCTGCTGCTAGAATGTATTTTATACAAGTACTTTATGTTGGCGGTCGGTCCAGTGGTGGCCACAGCTGATTTTTTTCTTTCGATTTGTTTCTATTTTAATAATACCAAATAAACGAAAAAACTTTCCAGTACACCTAATATAAAAGGATGAATGAGTTAATATTGCATGAAACCAAGCATTACCTTCTTAAATAATATAAAACACATTTTTATTTAATATAAGGTATAATATTAATTTTATATTTATAAACCACATTTCTCTAGTATTAATTAGTGTTTAATTTTATGAAACTTATTAGATTTTAAATATCTTGAAGACTTTTTCTTGAAGATGGATCCAATGAATTGGAAGAAATTCGTTAATATTAGAAGCATTTGCTCTAAAACTTCTCTAAAGGAACTAAGTGAATTTATCAATATGTCTCGAACAATACGCAATACATTTGACACATGGGTCATTGGAGAGAATCGACGTTGGTTTATCCTTCGCAATGTATCATTAATAATAGATTCTATTCCTTCTTCGACTTGTGGTACCACTGTAGTTGTTTTCATCAATACTGTAGATAAAGTTTGGGAAACACTGGAGCTTCCTGTAGTACCAGTTGTGTGTTCCTCTTCAGCTAATGACTGAAAAAAAGTAAAAACTTAAAAATATCTTGTGTGGTGTTACATATTTCAGAATTTTACATTTATGTACGACGTTTGTTCAAAAGGTATCGCGAATTTTGATTTTCCGCGGGTTACGTATATTCGATTTTCGATTTTTTTGTGGCGTTATGTTGGTACTCATGTCTCTCACTTATGTCGACAAGTTCGGCCATTTTGAATGTTCAGTTAATTTTTGACAGCTTCTTTGCTTGCACGTGTTTTGGCTCGTCTTCAATTTTTGCCTATACCAATTGGATCAAAGAATCTGTATCAAATTTTGTGTAAAAAACAAAATTAAGTGCGCGGACGCATGTCGAATGTTGACTGTGGCATATGATGAAGCTAGCTTGGATCGAAGCAACGTTTATCGGTGGTACAAAATGTTCTCAGAGGGCCGAGAAGATGTGAACGACGAAGAGCGTGCCGGACTCCCAAGCACGTCAACAACAGACGAAAACATTGATGAAGAGAAGAAAATAGTATTGGCCAATCGTCCAATCACCGTTAGAGAAGTTGCTGAGGACCTAAACATATCGATTGACTCGTGCCATTCGATTTTTACCAATGATTTGGGCATGAGACGGGTCGCCGCGAAATTCGTACCCACACGTCGTTGCTTGTGCGCGAATTTTTTGCCAAAAACAACCCACTAATAATGCCGCAGCCACCGTATTCCCCAGATCTGGCCTCCTGTGACTTTTTCTTGTTCCCGAAACTGAAGACGTCCATGAAAGGACGACGCTATGCTACGAGTGAGGAGATAAAGACGGCATCGCAGGAGGAGCTGAACAAGATCACAAAAAATGATTTTTTCAAGTGCTTCGAGGATTGGAAAAAACGTTGGCACAAGTGTATAATATCTGGTGGGGATTACTTTGAAGGGGACAAAATAGATATTCATGAATAAATAAATAATTTTTGAAAAAACACAAAATTCGCGGTACTTTTTGAACAGACCTCGTATATAAATTTATACCATGAGTTCAAAAAGATTTTACATAAGGATTGGCTAACGTCAACAGCAAGCTTTAAAAGTAATTAACTGTCAACACTGTTGTTGTTGTCATAAGTTTATATTGAAAATTTAATTAAGCTACTTAATGGTTTTTACAATAGAACACAAAAAAAATATGATTGAATCATATTTTTGAAATGTTTTCGAGAAAACGACGAATAGATTTACAGTGTGGTGACATGTTTAGAGGAATTTCGGCTACAATTTCCAGATATTGCTTTCCTTGAAGGAGATTTTTACAGCGCACTTAGAAGATGTGTTGATTTATTCCGAGGATACAGGAAGCATTACTCATAGAGATAGAACTGGAAGGCCAAGAGTTCGTACTCAAAGCACAGTTGATGATGTTCGTCAACGTATGAACGCGCTACCCACTACATCACTACGTACACTGTCGCAAGAGACTGCTTTATCATTAGGAACTTGCCAAACTATTGGCAAAAAAAGCTGTTAAAATTCTTGCTTTACATGAGTTGCTACCAGCAGATCACAATAGGCGAATTGTGTATTGACACTGGTTCCAACAAAATTTAATTAATAATGATAATTTGTTAAATTTAACGTTTTTTCTGACGAGGCCTGGTTCACCATTTCGGGGTGTATAAATTCACAAAATATGAGATTATGGAGTACTCAAAATCGTCTTCGAAACTCCCCTTCACCCGTTAAAAGTTGGTGTTTGGATTGCTGGGTCTCGAAGACTTATAGAACCCATATTTTTGCACAAAACTGTTACTGCTAAGAGGTACCAGAATATTGTACGTGAATTTATTAATCAGCTTCATGAGGACGAGCAAGGCTACTTCCAACAGGATGGCGCGACGGTCCACACCGCTAAATAGTTGCTCAAAAAATTAGTTCACGTTCAAATCCAGAATTTCCACCTAGGTCACAAGACTTGACTATTTTAGATTCATTTATATTCCCTTATCTTACTCGTTAATTACAATCTAAAACCGAACCAGATAGTTAAAGAATAAACCGATATCATTTATAAATAAAGAGAACAAGATAGGCCCAATAGAAGGTCCTTGAGGTACTCCAGATGTGACAAGAATTACTCTAAACAGAAAATTATAGATCTTGAATTATTGTGCCAGTTATATAAAAATTAATCCACAATAACAACATACCATACAACCATAAAATTTAAGCATGGGCAGTTTTGAAAGTTAACCAAGTATGACGTCATGTTAGAGTTATCTTGAACAGACTTAATGGTTGAATTTAAAAAAATATAGGGTAACTGCAGCGAAATTCGACTACCAAATTTATTTATTTTTTAATTTACGTACTATTCAATATTTTGGTAGGTAAGTGGTCCCAATCGATACCTCATTCATTTATCTTTAGGTGCTAAATATTTTCACGATGAAACAAGCTGTTATTACAACTTAAGTTCGACATAAAAAAAATATGAAAAAAACGTTGATTTCAAAAAAGTTATGTTAATATCGACTACCCTAAAATTTTAAGATAATCAACGTTTCTTGTCTCTTTTACAATTTATTTAGGTAAAAGAATATAATAATAGAGACTTTTAGTAGGACGTGATTTTAATTGAAAGTGAAACATGCATACATGTAATTTCGACTAATCCGTAGTAGCTTCATTCCTCTAGTCGATATTACCTGCAATCAAATCTGTTTTATTTAGCCTGTGATATTGTAACAAAATATTATGAAAATCAAATTTTACCAGCTAATATATATATATATATATATATATATATTTTGATCAGTTCTTTTCAGTTTATTCAATGCAAAATATTTTGTTCAACTTTCCTTTGATAAACAACTGCTGATTAAAACCAATATAAAAATATTTTAACACTTAAAAAATATAAATATCTACATTGTTCGTCTAACGACAGTCACACGTGGCTTAAAATAAAGTGAGGATAGTTTTTCACATAAACATAGCGTTACGTTATACTACCGCTATATGGCAGCAATTATTTAGAGAAATAATGGGATAGTCGAAATTACCTGCGTAGTCGAAATTCGCTGCAGTTACCCTACACTCAATCAAATGGATCTAAAAAATATGTATGATCTAATTTAAAAATATATAACTTGTGCTCTAGCTGTAACTACTGATTTAATTTTTTCTTTAGATATATTCTATAAGTAGATGCCCCCCTTAGTCTCCTACAACTTTGTTATATATTATTTTTTGAATCGGCGGTGTTCCATTTCGCTGTTACACCTGTATCCTGAAGAGTCCATTAAGACTATAAATTATCAGAATAAAAACAAATCGAATTGTAAAATAAATTTCAAGTTATATTTTTGTAAACCAAATTTTTTTGTTACCTGCAGAGAATAACTAATAACTAACAAAAATATATAGATCTTCATTTTAATTTCTTTACTGAAATAAAATTTTAGGCACATTAGTACTTTATAAATCTAAATAAAAACAATACCTAATTGAATTATTGTAAAAATTAATGGTCTAGTTATATAATAGAACAAAAAATATATATATCGTTTTTATTTTTGTTTTAAATCATTTAATAGAAATCAAATTAATTGATTTTGTTTTTGCAAAGATCAATTTCTAAAATTAAAAAATATTTGGTTCAAATATTTTTTATCTTAAAATTATAATAATAGGGCATTTAACGAATAATTAACATTTAAAGAATAAGAAAAATAATGTTCCGTTAAAAGAATCGCCTATAATTTTTTTGCATTCATTTCATAAAATCAATTCAATACATTTAATTTTGCAAAAACTAATATTAATCAGGCAGATCATAACATTTTATTTTAATTATTTATTTTGTAATAACATTGATTTTGTGATGAAACGCCTACGAGGCAGAAGAACACGGTTTCAAATCCTGGACAGCAAATATTTTTCTACTATCCTATTAAATTACAAAGAAACAATCCACTGCTGGTGTTGATTGGTTAAAAAAACAAGTTTATGAAAAAATGGATATTACTCATGAAGGTTTTCGTTGGATGATTTTTTACGATTTTAGTAAAGGCCTAACTCAACAACAATGCATAGATACGCTTCGTTTAACTTTTGGTAATGAAGAACCATCAGAAAAGACTACAATTGGTTTGAAGAATTTCGTCGTGGTCGTGCATCCGTCAGTGATGAATCTCGTGAAGATCGACCAAAATCGGTTATGATTCAAAAAAACATCGATGCTCAAACAATCTTTTGGTGCCAGCAAATTACCAACAGAAAAATTGATGTGAAGTGTGAATATTCACACATTTCAGGGTTTCGCAGGTAATAATAAGTGAAGGCGGTATGCTGAGTGTGTAGGACAAATTTTTCTTTGTAGTAATCACGGCAAAATGAACGATATTTTTAAAATAATTTATCGTCTGTTAATCATATAATAAGACTGGTTATTAAATTTACGCTCTTAAAAATTAAATACAACATTTGTCAAAATATAACTAGAATTTTGACAAAATAATTTCAACATAATAAAAATGCAAAAAAAAAAACAGAAAAAATAAAATTCACTCCGTACTCGAACTCGAAACCCTTCGTTTCAAGCGCATTTTAGCTTACGACACCAGTGCTCTAACCCATTACGCTATCGCACGCCTTGCATGTGAGTGTCTTACATTGGTATAACTTTTGTACTTTGTGAACCAAAAACCACAAAAAATGCGTTATTTTCCGAAAACATAATCTGATCAAAAATTCCTGTTGTACTATTTCGGTTCACACCAATATACATTACTTAGAATTTTTTTAGATTTTTAGTTTAAACCATCTGGGCTACAGGGTGTGGGACAAAAATTTTTTTGCACAATTTTGGCAAAAATCGCATCGAAATAATTTATTTTGCAAAAATTAAAATTTGATCGTTAATCCACGTACTAAGGGCTTTCATTTGATACCCTACTCAGAATTAAAAAAATATATTTTTGTTTTCGATGAGCACATATTTGTTTATATTTTTAGGGGGATATGTTTTTTAGATGTTTTAGTATTTTTCCTATGTGCGGGTCAGAGAGTTGTATAAGCATGCCAAATTTCAACTCTCTACGTTTAGCTGTTTGGCTACAATTTTTACCGAACAGACATACAGACAGACATACAGACAGACAGACAGACAGACATACAGACAGACAGACAGACGACAAAATGACGGTATAAGGGTTTTTTGGTCATACCTACAAAACCCTAAAAAGCAGTTTGCCAGCATTCGGCCGATGGTTGTGTTTGCTGGGCAGTTTTCTGTTATGCTTATCAAACGCCTTATCAATTGTAATCACTTATCATTTCTTGTGTGACATTATTAAACATTTAGTTATGCCATTTGCTTTTTTATTAGGGTTTTGTAGGTATGACCAAAAAACCCTTATACCGTCATTTTGTCGTCTGTCTGTCTGTCTGTCTGTCTGTCTGTCTGTCTGTCTGTCTGTCTGTCTGTCTGTCTGTTCGGTAAAATTTGTAGCCAAACGGCTAAACCTAGAGAGTTGAAATTTGGCATGCTTATACAACTCTTTGACCCGCACATAGGAAAAATACTAAAACATCTAAAAAACATATCCCCCTAAAAATATAAACAAATACGTGCTCATCGAAAAAAAAAAATATTTTTTTAAAATTCTGAGTAGGATATCAAATGAAAGCCCTTGGTACGTGGATTAACGATCAAATTTTAATTTTTGCAAAATAAATTATTTTGAAGCGATTTTTGTCAAAATTGTGCAAAAAAAATTTTGTCCCACACCCTGTAGCCCAGATGGTTTAAACTAAAAATCTGAAAAAATTCTAAGTAATGTACATTGGTGTGAACCGGAATAGTACAACAGGAATTTTTGATCAGATTATGTTTTTGGAACAAAAAGCATTTTTTGTGTTTTTTTGCTAATAATGTTATAGTTACATAGTTATATAGACGCTAAACAGTAACGTGTTTCTTGGTGCAGTGGCTAAGATACTTGCATTCTGCCCGAGAAATTGAGTTCGAATCCTACGAGAGGGAGACAATATTATTTTTTATTTTTTTTTTTTGCATTTTTATATTGTTTAAATTATTTTTTTCAAAATTCTAGTTATATTTTGGCAATTGTTGCATTTAATTTTTAAAAGCGTAAATTTAATAACCAGTGTACACGAATGAGTTTCGTGTACAGAATGTACACGAAATCAAAGGGGAGGAGCTATGACTAAAAACAACCAATGGAAGCCATAGGCGCAATTTTCAAAATCTTAATGAACCTTGATATATAAAAAAATACTGCACATCTTTAGAAACTTAAATAATGGTAATAGGCATTCAAATTAAAATTCATAAAAAAATATTTTGACATAAAATTTGTTTTGGCATCCCAAATAATCATCATTCACTTACTAAATACCTGCAAAACCCTGAAATGTGTGAAAATTCACACTTTACATCAATTTTTAGGGTTTTGTAGGTATGACCAAAAAACCCTTATACCGTCATTTTGTCGTCTGTCTGTCTGTCTGTCTGTCTGTCTGTCTGTCTGTTCGGTAAAAATTGTAGCCAAACGGCTAAACCTAGAGAGTTGAAATTTGGCATGCTTATACAACTCTTTGACCCGCACATAGGAAAAATACTAAAACATCTAAAAAACATACCCCCCTAAAAATATAAACAAATATGTGCTCATCGAAAACAAAAATATTTTTTTTAAATTCTGAATAGGGTATCAAATGAAAGCCCTTAGTACGTGGATTAACGATCAAATTTTTATTTTTGCAAAATAAATTATTTTGATGCGATTTTTGCCAAAAATGTGCAAAAAAAATTTTGTCCCACACCCTGTAACCCAGATGGTTTAAACTAAAAATCTAAAAAAATTCTAAGTAATGTATATTGGTGTGAACCGAAATAGTACAACAGGAATTTTTGATCAGATTATGTTTTTGGAAAATAACGCATTTTTTGTGGTTTTTGGTTCACAAAGTACAAAAGTTATACCAATGTAAGATACTCACATGCATGGCGTGCGATGGCTACATGCGTTAGAGCACTCTTAAACTGGCTGGAAAACGAAGGGTTTCGAGTTCGAGTACGGAGTGAATTTTATTTTTTCTGTTTTTTTTTTGCATTTTTATTATGTTGAAATTATTTTGTCAAAATTCTAGTTATATTTTGACAAATGTTGTATTTAATTTTTATGAGCGTAAATTTAATAACCAGTCTTATTATATGATTAACAGACGATAAATTATTTTAAAAATATCGTTCATTTTGCCGTGATTACTACAAAGTAAAATTTGTCCTACACACTCAGCATACCGCCTTCACTTATTATATACCTGCGAAACCCTGAAATGTGTGAATATTCACACTTCACATCAATTTTTTTGTATAGAGAAGATTGATGCCTCCATTTTTCTGTAAATTTAAAAAGAATTAAAACTATTCGTTAAAATTGTTTTTTTTTTCCAAAATATAACAGGTCTAAGTAGTCATTATGTTATTTCTAAACATTTTCCGGACAATAGAAATTTAACTATGGTTTTGAAAAGGAAAAATGGATACTAATTATTTCTAAAGCGGAGCTATATCTCAACGTCATAAACGGTCAAATATATGAAATTTTAGTGATTATGCTAAAGTCGTAGGCTGTTCATTAAGAATATAAAGAACGGTAGTTCCAATGATCATTAGCTTGTTCCCAACGTGAATCCACTAAGAACACCAGAAATGAAGATCAGTTATTTATTCTGTGTTTTTGCTCTCAAGGTAAGAACAAACTTATATTTACAAACTTAACAAAATAACAATAATAATTTATGCATATCGCCATCGTACCGTTTGAGATCGGAAACAGAAGGTTTTGTGTTTGCGTGTCAGGATGGTGTTATACTTTGGCGTACAGGGCCCGCATATTCCAAATGTCCACACTCTGTAGGTTATGCCACTACCATCCTGAAACGATTATGCACATTCTGTCTGCTTGTCCATCTCTTGCAGCGTCGAGCTACGTGTCTCGACATAATGCTGCTCTCCGCGTGCTCTACTACCATCTTAGACATGCCTATGGTATAACGGTTATACCGTACGTCCCTTCTGACATAGAATCGGTGGTGGAAAATTCCAAGTTACGAATTTATTGGAATTACTCCTTCCCCACCTCGAGGTTACTGACAGCCACTAAGCCGGACATAACCCTCCTGGCTATCGAGACCAAACAGATGTTTGTGATCAAATTATCAAGTCCAGCTGAGAAGAATATCTCTCTCAAGAAGGAGGAAAAGAAGTCCAAGTATATAGATCTCTTGTCCGAGCTTAGAAAGATGTATCCAGGGTATAAAGTTAAGCTTGTAGTCCTGATAGTTGGTGTTTTGGGGGGTATGAAAGCCTCCTATCGAAGGTGAATCGAGTAAATTTTCACCTGCAGATCTTCTACCAACTCTTTGATCTGTAGGATGCAGAAAGCAGTGTTGCTCGGGTCATTCCGTATTGTGCGGGCTTATGGCGTAGTTTCAACGTCTGCATATCGCAAAGGGTTGGGATGCAGCCGTGTGTATTTAGGTCCATTAGTCTCTAGTATGACGCGGCTTAAAAGGTTGCTGAAGTTTGCGATTAGTGGACGCTTGTCAAGACCTGACAAAACCCAAATAAATTCTCATATATATTTAATACAATAGTGTCTATTGTCAGCATGAAATTCTTAGGGCACAAACACGTAGAAAGATTGTTGCCGGCACAGACCAATGAGAATAAATATCCCTTTCAAATGTGTCCGAACAGGTATATGATTGTCGGCACTTGTAGGCGCATGAATCATGCACCTATAATGCCTATAGTTCCGTGTTCTTTGACCTCTCTGACATAAGTACTCCATCTTGATCTGGAGTCATATATTTCCACGTGCCCTGTATACATTTGTTATACATTCTTAATCGCCTATTCTTGTTACATTCTTAAGAATGTAATTACATTTTTACCGACCGCCAACATATATAAGGGAGGTATTGTGATCATACCGATTTTGACATTTGGAGAATTCGATAAATCTCCACGAATTGAGGTCCCTACATAACGTTTTGACTATTTTTGCATGATGTCCGTCCGTCCATCCGTCTGTCCGTCTGTCTGTCGGTCTGTGTACACGTGCAAAGCAAATTCGGCTAAAAGGATTTTTATGAAACTTCATATTTAAGCCTTTGACATTAATGGTACGAGTTGATCAATTTTTGGTAAAAATCGGTTAACTAGAAATGGGAGTTTACTCGTGTCGGTTTTAAGATTTTTACGAATAATAATAGAGAAATATTTCGAAAAAAATTATTTAACAAAAGTTGCTATAAAAGCAATAACTAACAACTTTTATTTGAGACATTTTTTGATAAAGCAGCATAAATTAAACAAGTACTTTGTAATGGCGGTCGGTCCTGTGGTGGCCACAGCCGATTTTTTTATTTTTACTTATTATTTTGTACACCATTGTATATATTTTTTTATTAATATTAATTAATTTAATTATTTTTTAAGAATGTAATTACGCCCCTCATTAAAATGGACGTATTATTTATAAAAATTTTGAATACTCACATGCTGAATTCACATATACTTACTTTGAAAAACTGGGGGCTTCATCCCCGGTGTATCATATTTTAATTTACCTCTCCAAGTAAGTCCTAAATATATTTTCCGTAAAATAAGCAAAATTTTTGAGAAATCTTAGGTAATTTATTAAATAGTGCCATATAGCAAAATTCCTCTAAATATAAATATGTAACTATATTTACCTTTGATACCAACATGAGATTAAAACCATTTCAGAGTTTTTTTTTTTTTTTTTCATTATGATACTGTTATAATTATTTTGTACATTTTTTCTAGTGCTACACTATTATTGGGTTTTTACCTGTTGTGTGGCCAAATTTGTTACAAATAAATAAATAAATAAATACAGTATATTTTATTCAATTTTGCTCACTTTCAAAAAATACAAGTGGAGCAAAAAAAGGTCCTCACCTCCAAAATACAAGTGATGAGCAAAAAAATAAAAAAGGTCTTCACCTCCAACACACAAGTGATGAGTAAAATGAGCAAAAAAAGGTCCTCACTTCTGATGACACAAAAAAGCAACTAAAAATTTTGCGCCCTCAACACCTCTTTCGCCCCGCCCTAGTTACGGGCCTGTTATTTGATCACCGTCTTGCCACACCACGGTTTTGATAAATGGTTTTATAAAAAACAATTTCATAATAAAATAAACAAACAATGCAAATATGTATATTTAAAACTTAAAAAATTAATTTTATAAATTTAAGTCATAATACATAATTTATTTATAACTTCCTGCGGAACTATTCTCTATGTCACCTTAGAAAAATGTGTGTAAGAAGATAGAAGCTGTTCGTCCTTGTTTCTGATTGGTATAAAATACCATCCCTATTACAATGTTAAAATATTGTTTTTAGTCCAAGTTGACAGATGTTCAGTGTCGTACAATTGGAAATATATATTATGGTAAGTGTTCACAACATCCCACTTCACACTTGCGCATACGTCAAACACATGTCATTTGTTTAATATACAGAGATTCTAAACAAGTGGGACTGTGCAGAACTTTTATTAATGTCATTAAACTAGAAGATGGGTAGCTCGCTTCGCTCGGCTTCTTCTAATCAAACACTTACTAACCTAACCTAATCTAATATAGTGTTTTGTCATTAAACTAGAAGATGGTTAGCTCGCTTCTAGAAACCATTGTTTTAGAGCCACTGACAATTCTTGAATTATTTAGTGTAGTCGTTATGTGCTGCCATCTGTATAAAGTTTGAAGGGGGATATTGTAAACATTGGCCATTTATATTATTTTATTTTTTTCGTATATTTTGTTATTATTTACATATTTAGACTTTGATTTATATTCTTGGCGTAGATTTTATGGAGAAAATTCTCCTTGTAATTTGTTTTTACGCAGTATATTTTTTAGGTTATCTGACATATAAATATTTTTTGACACTTGACAGTTAACAGATCAAGATAGAGGACTAATGTGAGGCCAAAAGATTAATGTGAGCTCAGCTGATAATGCCCAAAAAAGAAATTATTGATATAATTTTTAGACCTTCATATATACAAATATTTTTAATTTTTATTTACAATAAATATTTAAATAAGAAACTTTAGCTCTAAAGATATAATATATTGTTTGTTTTATTGATTTATTTAAACTCTTTTAGCCAAATCTCTCTTTTTATACATGCATAATTTTTAATAATTAATATTTTTTTAACTTAATCAAATTTCCCATTATACTGAATTTATGTCGTATAAATAACGTAAGTGTATTATCTGCCTTGTTTATTTCAATATCTTATTAACCAATTCCTTTTATATATTAAAAAAAAAAAAACACTTGCTAACCCTGTTACTACGCTAATGCCCTAGTTGTAACTTATTTTAAATTTTCCGCTATACTGTATTTGTCCAGTGTAAATCGTACTCGGTTCGCAGCGCTATCTACTTTTTTCTAATTTGAAATAGAGTATAGTATCTTTTAATGATTCAATGGGGGTTTAATACCGATAGTTTTTAACATAGTAAATCGGGCTTTATAAAACAATTTAGGTTATAATGTCAGTTTTATTAGAGCCTGATTTTTAAATAATAAAACATTACTTGACAAATGTAGAACAATATGACATTTAATTAATTTAAATTAATTACTTTATCTAACCTGATGGATTTATAAGAACACCTATAAAATTCCATATGGTCTGTGTACCAAAAACTATGAGGTCTTTAAGAGTATAAATCATTAATCTGATTGATTTAGAAAAAGAG